>JASDDO010000029.1:419106272-419706272 GCA_030015575.1 Agapanthus africanus
TATGCGCATTGAGATATGTTGTTCTATGATATTTCTGGATTTGGGAACCGTGGGTATTTCAAAGAGATTATGTAATTGTTGTAAAAATCCGGTTACCCCTGATATGATATTTCAGTGCGTCCACCATGTGTTTTCTCGGTGCTGAGAGCGACATGTGAAACCCGATTCGAGGAGGCGGATGAGGCCGATTGCGGGTACATGGTGGGCCCGGTGCGGTACCCCGGGGCAAGAAGATCGCAGGAGATGGCGTTGAGCCTGGCAGGGGAGCACTACCGACCGGTGATTTTACCCAACGCGTCGGATATCCGGAGGATACCGTCGTGGTCTTGAGATTGATGGTAGGGGCCGGTCTGGATTGACGGCGCCCTAGATAGTGAGGTTTATCAGAGGCATTGAGATATTGAGATTGAGCCTATGTTTTGTGCCGATGCTGGGCACAGGTTTCATGATGTTTTCCATGATGTTGACTATATCCTCATATGTACATGCATGATGCTTATTGTCATTGGGTGACACGTGGACGGGATCCACCTATATACAGGCATTGATCACATACAGACTTGATTACATTGATCATACTTTTCATGCATTCATACATCATTAATATGATACATTGCTACCTGAGGCACTGACATTGACACGGGTACATGGAATTACATTTTGGTTAGATAGTTACCCTAGTCATAGTTATAGAATGCTGGTTATATATTTGAGGATTATATTATGATCGTATGACCTAGGATTGCGTCATACATACGATTTTCTGTTCGTAGATGTTTTCTATTCACGAGTTGGCAACTCACCCCCGTTGTGCCCCAGTTTCTTGCAGGTTTGCCGTACGGGTTTCATTACGGCTTGCGGGCACAGCTTCTTCAGGTGACTTGCTAGTAGGTGGGTTATTTGTATCATACTCATCATTATACATTGTATATTATATTTCAGTTGTATCTAGAAGTTCCATCAACCAAAACATGTACTTAAATGAGATAGAGACCAGTGATGTTTATTCTTTCGACCTTAGAGTCGCGCGTTATATTTCTGTGGATCTCGTGCTGTTGAGTTCCCTTTTCTGTTGTGATCCTCGCCTTTAGGCGTTGTATATTATGTTGCAAACTGGTTGATTTACATATGGTTGTTCCTTCACTCCACTACTTTTTGGTTTGGATTTCTGGGCTCGGCTTACTTAGAGCACGTACGCCTTGAGACGTACGTAGCCTAAGTGCCGGTCATGTTCCGTACTTTCGGGTCGTGACAATACCATTTACTTTAAAAACGGTTTTCTTTGGAATTGTATTTTAAAATTCCTTTGCAAATAATCCTCTACAACCCTTTTTAGGGGGCCCACTATTAAATGGTGCGAATTATCGCACATTCTTGGGCTAGTAGAGCGAGATGCAGACCTCCTCACGGAGCATCCGGTCTCGAAAGGTTTTTAATACGATTTTTAAGAAAAAACGCAATTTTCTACTTAATAATAAAATTAATTTTTAATAATTATATAAATATTATAAAATCCATATATTTTAAAAATATAATAACCTTATATTTTTTCAAAGGAAAGAATTACAAATTTCATCAAAATACCATCAAGATATCAATACAAGACAAGCTTACAGTAAAATACCATGAACTATTCAAGTTAAGGTAATTATCACTAAAATACCTCAAACCCTTAAAATTCATATCCATGAAAACCTTAAATAAAATAAATAACTTCTCGAGATTTATTTTGAAACTATATATTAAAAGTATTTTTCATAAAACCCCCTCGAGTATATAAAATTACATTTAAGGACTTTAGTATATATAGGTTTAAGCGGGATCAATTCTCTTGAGCCTCAGGGAGCTGGAGAAAGTGAGTACTTGCCTATTTAAGATAGAAAACTTAACAGTGTTATCAATGGTAATTGTCTTGAAAAAAACACAAATCATGCCATCCATGTGCAGCAGTTACCGATAACTCCTGAATCTAATTCAAGATCTAAATCGGTTTAAAGTGTCTGACTCAAGTCTGAGTCTAACTCATGTCTAAATCCAAACTCAAACCTAAATCTAAAACCAAACATGAATACTTGATCATGAACTTGAATCAAAACTCAAGTCAGAATTCAATTCAAACATGAACCCAAAGTCTAGCATGCATACTTGAACATGAACCTGAATACCTGAATTCAAACACATATATCAAACCTGAATACTTGACTTCACTTGACTCGAACCATGAATACTACTTGACATGAATACAAGAATACTTTACATGAATACTTGATATATACATGAACTCTATCTTGCAAACTGATGTATTTATGGATTCGAGCAAGGATGGTAATTTTAGCTGTAACTTAGCATATACGGGGTGCTGGGGTAGTTCTTGTGTGAATCCAACGAAATCTCAGGAGTCCCACTAGATCATGAATTCATGTCTACTAACACAAGCAAGCTATAATGAGGGCTCGTGTTTCCTTACTCCTGGATTACAGCCTGTTGAGTTTGGAATACTTCGACGACGGTCGAAGTCCTGTTACTAACACTTGATTCGGGCCCGTGGTTCCTTACCCCTGGATTACAGCCTATTGGGTTCGAGAATACTCTTGAGATTGATTGACATTCATCCTTGAACTTACGTTAAATTAGTGTACCTAAGTAGAGACCTGTTAAGACACTTACATTCACTGCATGTTCACTATACTTACACCACACAACCATGTTATATTTGTTTTCCATGCTCATGCTATGCTGTCATGCTTATCTACTTATTATATATTACCATACTTGTTCACATGTATTACGATAGAACTGCATGCTAAATAAACTTGCCATGTTTACATTAAACGATATGATGACACAACATACTTCATACTCACTTGTTCATATTATACGTTTACTTTATCATTACACTTTATACTTCATTTATTTTCTTGGGGACTTACCGAGCAAAAGTTCGCTGACGGGCATTCCACCCTTCTCTGTTTTCTTGAAATGTTCGTCAGATACTGTGGAGACTGAAGAGGTAGAGATATCAGAGGAAGAGCGCGATCAGACCGAGACCCAGGCCTAGACCAGTTACCTTTTCTCAGTTTATGTATGCCACCTGTTTAGGCATTTCCATCCTTGTATTTTCTTTCAGTTAAAATCATGTATTGTAAATGAATCAAGTTGGATGTAAATAAAGTTGATGAATTTTAAATCTCATGTTTATTCTCTTGTCATTTTATATTGCTTATTTTACGCTTAGCGTATTTATTCCGGAAAATGACCTTCTTGAAATAAATATGTCGCTGCCTCGTCACATACCTGCTTCCGTATTTTGGGAAGCGGGGCGTGACACAGTGTGTATGTCCCAGCAACTAGACAGGGCCGCGTGTGGAATCGAGTGTGCAGTAATAAACTTGGACGACATAAAATAATAGGATGCACCTGAATCAAATAATGCTAATGCGGAAAAATTATGAAAGAGTAGGATACCTGAAACGACTTCATCTGAAGCCTTGGCCTTCTCGGCCGTCAAAGTGAAGGCTCGTGCTTGATTAGACCCCTGCGTAATCTGCTTCTGCCCCTGAATCTGCTTCTGCGGTGGTTTCTGGATATCGTCCCTCAATCGTAGCTTTAAAGGACAAGTATCGATGGGATGGTTAGCAGATCCGCAAACAAGACAGAGTCCAAGTCTCCTTCGACATTCTCTCCTGAAATGACCCGGTCATTGGCAGTAGTCACAAAACACCCTTCCTTTCTGATCAGGTACAACGGGCTTTTTCATAGGCACAACGCCTCGTCTGTTCACCGGGATGCCTCTGCGTATAGGAGCTCGGTTTGGTATAAACGCCGGCTTCCCCACTACGACGGCTTGTTGTTGCGTACTCTTCGCTTTCTCCGATAAGCTCTGCTGCTCTCTGGCGGCCTTGAGAACTTATGAGAAGGTGGTCAATCCCAGAGATACAATACGTCCGAATCTCCACATCCAAGCTACGCATGAACCTTCGTGCCCTATCTGCATCGTCGGCAACCAAAGGTCCTGCAAATCGACCGAGCTGTGTCCACTCAGCCGCATGCGCATCAACGGATTCTCCATTCTGCTTCAGGTTAATAAACTTTTCTTCCATTTATTCTCGAGCAGATTGCGAAAAGAACTTCTCCAAGAAACTTCATGAAAACACTGCCCAGCTGATCGGTTTGGGCAGACGGGTCTCCTCGACGAGCCACCACTCACGAGCATAATCTACCAGCTGGATGCATACTAAATCCACCATCTTCTCCTCTAGAATCTGCGTGGTGACAAGCAGATTCTCCGTATCAACTAGCCACTGCTCCGCTGGCAACGGCTCCTCCAAACCAGTAAATATGGACAGACCAAGCCTCCTGAAGTCCGCCACGATGTGCTGGCCTGGGTGCTATTGCATCTACGGACTGCTGGACTGTTCGCAGACCCTCCTGGAAAACATCGGCATGCCGCTGATTCAGCTCGGTTTGCCGCTTCTGATTTTCCGGCATTCCATGTATAACTCCAAGCAATGCGGCGTCATCAACACACCTTTGGTACGATCGCAAATCTCTGTCCGCCATTCTGAAGCCAAGACACTGAAGAGGATTAGTAACGGTAAACAGGATTCAATAAACAAGATAATTATAGATTCAAGAATGGTAAGATAGTAATGTGGCAGAACATACTCCTAATTACGGGTTTCTTGATTAGTGTACTGGGTTTAATACCTAACTACAAAAGAATCAAACCCGATTAATCCTAAATCTTATGGTTCTGATACCAAACAAACCCTGTCACGCCCACTACGGCACGTGACAGAGCCAATCATGCTACCTATGACTAGGAAATATCCCTCCACGGTTATATTACGGCTGTCTGTAGGATATCAAGAACAAAAAATATATATAATCTATCTAGTACATGTCCATTTGCCATATAAAAGACTCAAGAAAATGTATAAGCGGAGACGATAATAATATTCAATAAACAACATCTGAAAATACGTCCCAATATGGGCTCATATCAAGAAATAAAAGCTGCGGAAAATAACTAAACTAAACATCACTAAACTCAATTCCTCACTGCTCGGCTTGATGGTTAAAGTACTCATGTTCAGCCTGCGATTGAGATAGAGGAACTGAGCCATGCAAAACCCAGACGTCAGTGCGTCATAACACCAAAATAGCAGTAATAACCAGGATGTAGCAAGACATGTAAACATGAATATAAATCAAAACATAAATATAAACAGTGAGCTATGTGTGTGCATGTGATGTGTAACCTAAAATGGACTTCTAGGTTATCTATTCTAAAGTTTTCGAAATCAATTAATGTAATTCTCATCATAACCCATCAGTCTATGCCCCGTTCATTCCCCACGGGACTACGGTAACAGGATTATTCCGTAACGCCCGGAAAAACGGCAAACATAATATTCCGTAACGCCCAGAAAAACGGCAAACATGTAATTATTCCATAACGCCCGGAAAAACGGTAAACATGATATTCCGTAATGCCCGGAAAAACGGCAAATGGGATATTCCGTAACGCCCGAAAAAAATGGCAAATATATAATAATAACCTTTTGAGTTACGTTTCGGTTACATTATTGATTTCCCGTTTACCCCCAGGTTTGTGTTCAAGTCGGGTATTGCCAAGATAGATCTAATGCCAACACAGGATCAAGCAGGTGAAGGTTTTCGTCTATGCAGACAATACGTAACGTCCGTCAGGATTGTTGGCATTAGTAACTAGATCCAAGTAATGAGTCAAGTAGTGTGTCGTGAACATGTCATGCGATGTCTATATATCAGACAGATACCCAAATGTAAAACTGTAGCAAATATCTGAACACGGTAAGCACGAAAGATATTAGAATGTATATGTGTCTATCTGTAATAACTGTATACGTATACATGACTACGTATGATGCAACTACACAGCATGTTGCACTAATATAAATGTAATATGATATAATGAGGTTCCGGCATGCAACTAGATATGCAATTCTCAGTACGGATATGAACGGATATCAGAAAACGGTAAAACTATAACATTGGATACATAATTAAAATACATATATTATTTTTATTCATATGGATGTAAAATATATTAGCATAGCATGTTGCAAGATAAACTCGCCTAATCGGATCTCACGCCGGGTACGTACATCACGTTCGATTTCGGGTAAATGTCGCGATGCGAACCACGTGCGTACAGGACTAGACTTGGATACCCAAAGACGTGACCACACTGGATGATGACGACGACTGGGACTTCCGGATCGTCGGCGACGTGCGCGACTCCGGCGATGGCCGGAAAACAAGAAACCAAAAAGAAAAGAAAGAAAGGAAAGAAAGAAGAATGGGTTGGCTACACTGTGGGTTTATGTGGACAGAGAATAGAGACGACGGCGGCGGCGATGATGGCTACCGTCAACGACGAAGGGCAGAGGGTTCTGGGGTTCTGTCGGGGTCGGGATTGTAGTGTAGTGCTGCAGGGATGGGTTGCGTTGGGCTGTCGTCGGGGATGTTGGAGAGGGAGAGGAGGTGAGGTGATGAGGCGATGGTGTCAGGGTGATCGGCGACGAGGTGGTGAAAAGTTGCGGGCGTGGGCATGGGCTGCAGGTTCTTGGATCGTGGGTGTGCAGGGTGTCGTCGGGGGTTAGAGAAAGGTGAGGATGAGGTTGAGGAGATGATGACGAGGTCGAGGAGGTTGAGGAGGTCGCCGGCGAGGTCAGGTGAGGCTAGGGCTCGACGTGGGTTTCGCAACGAAAGGGAGAAAAGAGAGAGGTGAGGAAGAGAGAGAGAAGGCTGTGTTTAATATAATTAGGTTTATAATATATTATGAATATATATATAGAAAGAGAAAGACAGAGTATATAGAGAGAGTGTGTGTGATGAAACATATTATTTAGGTTTTAAAATATTATATATATATATATATATATATATATATTATGTATATGAACTGAGAATATATAAAAATATTATAAAATATTTTCTAGGATTTTATACCTAATACAAAAATACTCCAAAAATACCCGGGCCATTTCTAAAAATCTAATTTTAAAATACGGATAATACACATGTCAGTTAAAATTATAATGCGACATCTAGTTAGATAAAATGCACCCCTAAGAACGGATACACGTAAAACACGTAGCGATCCAAACGAGTCCGTTTCACTCAACTGGATATGAACACAATGTCAGGATGCAATCACAAGATATGGGTTATGATAACAGGCCATGCTAGATATTAAAATATTATATTTGGTTATGATCTGTATTATTTAAAAATATATGCAGATACTAGATATATGATACAAGTAATAGAACATATATGTGTGCACGGATCTTCTGTACTAGGAATTATAAGACGTGATCTAAGATTAAGATGGGTTTCAGGCATGCGGGTCGGGTCGGATACTAACCACAGATACCAAGTGTACTATCTGCACCCAAAACGATAAAAATCAAGAAATAATCACAAGATTAAGAAAACCCCAAATAAATTATGGTATAAATGAATTAGAGTGTTACATTTTCTATTTTTTGAAAAAGTGAAACCAAAATGAAAATAAACCATGCAAAAATACAAATATAACCAATATAACAAATGAAATATCAACATGTCATGACAAATTAAACGTGGTTTAACAAAATAAGTTTGGTCTAATACATAATTAGAGAAGTACTAATTAAGTTTAGCATTAATCTCGTATGGAAATAATTACATATTAATTTATAAAAAAGCCCAAATCAAATAAATACTTTCATAAATGATAATTCATTATAAATCCCAATTATTTTCCAAAATATAGGTATCATCCCAAGACTTCCCTGGCCCGAGCACGCTTTTAACTACGAAGTTCTCAAGCTCCTGTAGTTCCGGTTCACTTAAAAAACGCCTCTATAATTGAGGGTGGTATCATTATATTTATAATGCAGTTCGGTCCTCTTTCAGAATGTGCTTTAAGGACCCGATCCCATTGTTCTAAAATGGCTCCCTCACTCAGATCACTAAGATGTCCGCAACAGACCGCACTGAGTGTGGACAGAGCAGATCACCATGATGTCTTAAGACCGCACTGCTCTGGGGTATTACAATTAGATCGGATGAGTTAAATAGGAAGGCCATGGGTTTGTGTTATTTTACTTCTAATATAGACTCCCCAAATCCGTATTTCTCAACAAAAATCAAATTAAAAGGAAATTAACATATGTTTGCTTCTCAGTAAGATTTCTCCTTGGGAGTGATCCGGGAGTGATCCATTACAAACCGGTCCGCGTTTTTTAAAAACGGGAACGCCCGATCTACGACATATTTTAACGAGATCCGTTCAAATTGATCACCCTACTCTCAAATATATATGTATGAAAAATCAAAGGATTTGAAGACCTCTAGTCTATGCATCTATGCATCGGACGATGTTTATGTTGCATTATCGAAAACGTTCATTTTCGAACTCATCGATACATAAGCTAGAGTTCTTCGAATCCTTTGATTTTTCATACATATGTATTTAAGGGTATGGTGATCAACTTGAACGGATCAGATCGTTAAAATATACCGTAGATCGAGAGTCCCCGTTTTTAAAAAACACGGACCGGCTTACAATGAAACACTCCCCATTTCTCCTCATTAGCAACAAATTCTTGATTATAACACTTGCAACCACCCCAGAATACAGGCTGGTGTCTCAATTCTTCGGCACAAAATTTTTTGAAGTACCAGAAGGAAAAATAAGAGAGTGATATATTTACAACATGATTAATTCCATAAATTGAAACAAAGTTTACATCACCCAATCGCTTTCTAGAAATAAATATCACCTTTACCATGCCAGAGAATCTTAAATAGGTAACACTTAAATTAAATTGAAGGTTACATTTTATATTTTTAAAACTACTATAACAAGGAATACTACTTAAATTGCAGATTAGACAGCTATGAATATAGCAAAAGAGATATCATAATGTTTATCTGCAATTCAAAAGCCTCATCATGCATTCATATATATCAGAAAAGCATCGACCGAAAACGGTTTTAATAATGATAGGACAATAGAAACCTGAGGACAAAATACTTGAACATTTGCCGAAGAAAAATATATTACCTGAACATATAGTTAAATGTGAAAAATCTAATCCTTAAATAGCAGCTGCTGATTTTTGAGGTCTCAAAACACTAATCTAGCTGCCGATTTCCTAAAATACTTTAAACTACTGTTATCCATATACATATCAAATAAATTTTATTCACAGGATGCAAGCAAATGCCCGCTTCATTGCCTATTTACCATAGAAATACTTCTGAAGCATCGAATAGTTCCCAGGCTGTATATCAGCAGGTAGGTGCATATTGAGAACATATGAGAACGGTGCACAAACTTGCATGGGCCTTGTGATGCCAATTGGATCCACGAGCTTACCGAATGTCGGTTCGTCGAATGGAAATGATTGAACAAGGGAAAAGAAACACTCCCTTGCCAATCTTTCTACCTGAAAAAAGAAGAATAATTATTTCAAGGCTTGAATGATAGAACAAACAATAATGCATCAACAATTTTAAAGTTAAATAGCAGTTGCTGTTCGGAGAAGGCAAACTATACTGAAAAGTATGTGATGCACACATGAACATAATTATTGAAAGGAAAAAGTTGGCAGATCCCTATAAATGATATATGCATGTATACAATCATTATCTAGTGTATATGAGTACACTGAGAAATAAGGGATTTATCCTAGGACATCCCCCCAAATAAACGAATAATATGCTAGACAGCAAATATATACAAAATTAAATATATATTTTGAACCACCGAAGTTGATCTCATCTTGGATGCCATTTCATTGACAAAAGGAATTTGATCGCTTGATTAATGGAATGAAGTTCAATCATCATGTTGACATGGAATTTACTCTGTAGATCTTAATAGTTGTGTGCATTTTCAATTAAGAATGACGCTGGAGGTTTTTTCAGGTGGAACTTTGGGGAAGCAAAAGCCATGACTACTAGGGAGGAAAAGTCGAAATTATACTAATATACCCTTAACTATAGTTGTTTTTCACTAAATACCTTAACATTTTTTATTACAGTAAACTCCCTTACACTTGGATTTTAAGGGGATATTTTTCTGTAAAGCGTCCTTGAATGTAGCGCTTCAAGGAGCTTACTGTAATATAATAAACTTTGAGGCAGGTTGGTGTAACAAGGTGATAGTTAATGGCATTTCAGTGTACTTTACTTACAGAAGAATATATACACAAACGCAAGAGAAGACACTCATACAAGTTAATGCAGAATTCAAGTAAAGGCGTTTTTTTTATTGCTGATGATACCTGTAGCTGGGCAAATCTGATATTGTTCATGGTGACAATCACCTGCAAGTTGCATAAATTCTCAGCCAACACACGAATCGCAAGGAACTCGAACAAGCTCTGAATGCAAGAGTGCTGGATACTCGAATCGTCCCCATCGATCTGAACGAACCGTAACACAGACCTTCTTTCCAAAGGATAGGAAGTTCTTTAGTTTCAACGATTGAGTTACACGGGCTGTGCACATTCCATAATATTGTAGCGCCATTTGATAAGGCGGTTAAGTCAGAGGGGCAAGGATGTGGAGTGACAGCAATCATTTTATATGGATTGTAATGGCGTGAGAGAGTAGATGTAAATTTTAGATCCCTGTCGTTTAACATAAGGACATAGCCATACCCGGTTGTGGGCAAAAGTTGCAGTAAAGAATAATCTGAGACAGATTCGTGTTCTTGGGAATAATCAATAGGTGCAGTGATCGGTGTGGCACTAGGGCCATAGTCATGGGAAAATAAACAAGAAGCTCCACTGCGGAAAAACCCTATTCATTTGCAAGGAAACAAAATTTCAGCACAGCCGTCAAGTAGCTAAAATTGTTAGCACTTCTACACTGTATTTTATGCATTTGAAAAGAATTAAAATGTGCATAAGCGTCTTCATCAAGTTAAAGGTGTTGTACAGGGAAAAAAGATAATAGTATGCTTTCATTCCATTGTCGCGATCATCATTTGCCTTTTCCATCAGAATGGGTTCAGTTGTGGAGCGGCTCCACAAAAGATTAGAGAAAAATTTGAGACCCATACAAATATTACATCAACCCTTTAATCTGTGTCAAACTATAGCAATGGATGAAACAGAGTGGCCTTGGTATAAATCTTAGAAGGCTAGCTGGAGGGTATGTAAACCAATCTTGTTGAGCAATAAGTTTATAAAGGAACAACCGAGCACCACTTTGAAACTCTCCAAGAGTAATAAAGTCTCGAAGAAAAAGAATGAGGATAAATTTGCTATAACAAGAACTCTTTGATCACAAAGACAGATGAAGCCAGAGAGGCCATGAGAGAACCAATATCAATTTGATGATGAAAACAACGAAAATTTTATATCATTAAGTGGTTTTTCGGCGAAAGCAGTATGAAAGTACAGAGGTTCGGAATTTCATTCCATTCTTGCAACCACCCCACCCCATCTTAAAACAAAAAGGAAGGGGCTATTCACTTATTCTCATGTTTGTATCTGATATGAAATCCTAGAGCAGCATGTCATATACACTGAAAAAGAATAACTGCAATTGCAACATAGGCATACCATAAACTAAAAAACATTTGTTAATTTGTATATAATGTGGCTTTTGCAATATATATGTTACTTTCAAAACGGTTGAATAAATAACCAGGACATCAACAGCATCGCATCTCCATACATAAATATAGAAATAACTAAACTACTAGACTGTACAACATAGTAAGTTCCCAGGTAGGGTACTCAAGTGTGGAAAAATTTGCATGCGGGTCTTTTGGCCTGAAGGGAGTGAGAAAGGATACATCGATCCCCTCTAGTACATGATCCATTCATGAAGTATCGGCATAACGCAGCTTCCGTGGTCTGTGGAGCTACAGCATCAACAGTACCCCCATGGTTCCAATTAGCTTCTTCTGTATACATCGGAGCTACAACATCAACAGTTTCCCCATGGTTCCAATTAGCTTCTTCTGTATACATCGCGCGTATCTGCAAAGTAAAATAGATAAATATCATCTCTGCTATTCTGACTCAAAAGGAAAGGGGGTCATGAATCGGAATTCAAATCAATTCTCAGCATGACACATTGAAAAAAAAATCCTCATAATTTTAAGAGAAATGACATAATATTTTATTCAAGACCTATCTAATCTTTTCAAATCATTCAGAATCTCTTCTAAAAATCTTTCAAAAATATAAGGGTTAATTGCTAAAAAATACCCCAATGTTTATCCTACTTTATATTTATATACCTCATTGATTTTTGCGCTGCACTTACATACCTTAAAGTACAAACCGTATGGATTTTGCTTAAAATGGTGATATATTTGATGGTCAAGGAAGCAAAGTATTAACGTTGTATACTTTAGGTATACAAGTGCAACGAAAAAATAAATAAGCCATAAAAGTGCAAAGTAGGTGAAACATTGGGGTTTTATTTAGCAAATAACCCAAAATATAATCATCTTAACTAGAAATCTTTACAAACTACTGCAATTTTAAATAAAATTCTTTTTAAAACTTTCTCAAATCTATCTTCATACTGTCTAATATAAGTATACATGCATCGCACATGCAAAATTTATACATGTAAAGGTGTACTAGAATGGGAAGTATGAGGACTGCCAAAAGCCTGAATTTCTGGAGCGAAATCAAACAAAGCATGTTAAGAGCCAAGAAAAATGGAAAAGAGGGATTAAAACCTCTCGGATAAGAAATTTAAACTTTTCAAATACAGCTACGGTTTGTACGTCACTGGAAGAAACATATGGTGAGGAAAGACATTCTTCCTTCTCAGTAGCCGTATCAATGTTCTCATTCTCCAGATTAAGGGCATTCAGCTCAGATTGTAATATACGTGTATGTTTAAATGAATTGCGCTCACAGTAAGAGAGAGGTTTATTGGCTGAAAGAAAAGTAGGACGGAAACGGTGCATTCCACACATTACATCATCATCTGCATAAAAGAAAAGGGATTAACTGTAAAAGCCTCAAATCAGTTGTAGCAAGCAGTAGTTAATAAAAATCAAGTACTTGCAAGTTTCGGAGACATTGTGTAATGATGTGTGCAGAATATTGTGTAATGAACACCAATCCTCTTCAAGCTTAGAGATCAGTGAGAGGGATGCCTTTGGATCATTGCCCTTGCTGATTTCTTTTAGTCGCTCAAGTCGGTGTTTATCCTTCAGAAAAGAAAGTAAAAGAGAAGAAATACAAAGGTTAAACTTGTTATAAGAAATAATAATCCTATGGACGAAATCTAAGAGCATAAATTAAAGTTAGCATCCAGGATCTAGTTTGATGCTGATGCAAGATCGACAACAAGCAAATGCAACAGAATTGATATCTGTTTTTTCAGAAAATTATATGAGAATCTGTATAACAATTCTAAAGAAAATAAATACAACCTTTTCTCAGAAAAATGTGTTTACATGTACCTCTTTGGGGTCTTCTTTCTATCCCTAGCCTCCCAAACCAATTCCTTCTATACTACTGCACCAAGAACTACTTCTCATCTAATATTGCAAATTGATAATTCTTGTTAAAGCTGATTTAAGATTAGAAGGAATCGATGTTCTTAAAAAAGAAGAAGAAGAAGAAGAAGAAGAAGATTAGAAGGAACCAACTAGTCAACTTTCAAAACGCCCCTAGGGCCACTCAAAATCCACAGCTTGGAGGTGATGCATAAGTGGACATCTAGATTGTCTGCATGGCTGATAAGTAAATTGACAAACTAAATCGCCAAAAGGACCATTTGACAAACTTTCTAATGGATCTTTTTTACAGGAATGGTTAGGATAGAGATCCTCTATTATAACTAATATATATATATATATATATATATATATATATATATATATATATATATATGTATGTATATATCTATATATATGTATATGTATGTATATATCTATATATATGTATATGTATGTATGTATATATATGTATATATGTATATATGTATATATGTATATATGTATATGTATATGTATATATATATGTATATATGTATATGTATATGTATATATATATGTATATATATATATGTATATGTATATATATATGTATATATATATATATATATATATAATGGAGGAAAGAGGCCATAGGAGAGAATTTCCTCCTATGGCGTCGAAAAGATACAGCCTCCACCATTTTTTCCGACAATCGGCACCCATCATCATCATTGTTATCATCCAAGATGTACATATCCCAAATTTCATGTGATTCCACCACTTTTTCACCGTTGAATTAGCAATGTAAAAAGTTCTATTGTCGGTAAACCGTTAATTTTGCATCAACTAAATCAACGGTGAAAAAATGGTATAATCACATGAAATTTGGTGTGTCCACATCTTAGATGATAAAGATGGAAGTGATGTATGCCGATCGTCAAAAAAAATCAGGGAGCATGTATTTTTCCGACGCCATAGGAGGAAATTCCCTCCTATGGCACCTTTCCTCCATTAACCTCTCTCTCTCTCTCTCTCTCTCTCTCTCTCTCTATCTATATATATATATATATATATATATATATCAAAGGTCAGTCAATGCCTCCGCAACTTAATCTCATAAAAGCAAAACTATAAATAAAATTTAGGCACAAACTAAAAAATTCACATTAAATATGTTAAGAGGAAAAGCAAGAGTACAATTAAAACATGAAGGGGGGATCCCTCTATGGCTGTCATCCAAGCTCCCAATTTGACATAAAATCAATAACGAACTTTGCACACCTTAGCTTATCTTCAACTGAGCTTCTAGTTACAAGTAGCAGCTGATCGACCACTTACCTTAAACACGTGCTGCCAGAATTGAAATGCGCACATGTTTGCAATGTACGCAGTTTCTTCCTTGCCGGCTTGTGAAGTATTGCTGGTATCGACTTCGAAGTAATTGTCTACATACGTTGTGGACTGTGAACATAGAAGATATGATAAGACAAAAAGGAGTGCAATACTGAAATATAACCATAGACAATACAGGATGAAATGATACCAGAGTTGGATTGCCAAAAGGTTGGAGAATGGGCAAAGGCTGGATATCCATGAGTATGCTAATCAAGATCCCTTCCTGAAGTAACCCTATCTCACCAAACTTGAGAGCAAGAACTGAGGCATCGAAAGATAAAGGTAAACTGTCAAGTATATGACCATAAAATGTAGGCTCGTATCTCGCCCTGTGAGTAAGAGGCTGGTCCAGTGCACGAATCTGAACAAGCAATTACAATGCCTCTTCAACAGCTTCAGGTTGTGGTGGATCGAGAACTTTCTGCAACATTGCTAGGGATCATCAAAGGCCAAAGGGTTAGGTTCTTAATCTGATGTGGACTAAATAAAAATTGGAATAAACCTCTAGTTTGCGTCGATTAGGTATATGGGATGCTCTAGATAAGGATTTTCTCAACTAAAAGTACAGAATATCACCGATACATGCACATGAAGCAGATATACTTACCGTTGAAGTAAAAGAAGTTTTTTCCCCCAATGAAAACATAAATAAAGCTAGAGCATCTCTAATAATGTATTCATCCTGATTTATGCTTACTTGGCATTGATTTTATTAACCAAGCTTAAGAATTAACCAGACATCATAATCGTCATGTCCACAGTCTTCACTGAGAATGCTTCTCCAAATAAAGCAACCTAATGACTATTATCAGAATACTTGAATTAAGTTAAGTGCATGGTGGAGGCCCACAAAGATGAAATAAATTCAGAAAGAAACATACATTTAAAACAGAACCATGGAGGAGAAAGTACAAGTGATCATTTTCCTGAAAGGTCATCTTATCTAAGTATAATGCATGCACCAACACAAAATGAAGTATGACTTGCTATAACATTAAGTTGCAGATTGCCTGATTGCTATCAGTCAGGTAAGTTAGTGTTTTCTTTTAAATGGAAGAAAATGATTTGACAGAGTTAGATATTGGTCGGCCAGCTGAAGCATGACAGAAATTCAATAAACATAAATGCAAAGAACGAAATACCTTTAGGATCATTAATGGCTTTAGATTCTGCACAGCAAATCATGAGCACCTGCTGCCGCAGTGATAATCTTAATATCGCTGGGTTTTTCATAATCATTTAGACTGCTATAAAATGAGTGAGTGACCATTCGATAAATCTGACCATCAGAGGTTCAACCAGTCCTTCCCATGCGTTGTTCAGCCTGTAGAAAGTTCATTAATCAGTACTCAGTAGTAAGGATTTAAAGCAGACAAGAAATACGTGAGATTTAGACACCCAGAAAAGATTTGCAGTATCATTCTTTGAATTATGGTCCCAACTGACCTGTAAAGATCCGAATGAATCTATGATAAAGGCTACCCCTGGTATCATGACCGATGATTCTGCAATATTTGTGGCTAATATAACCTACAATAAAAACTCGAATACATGCAGTTACTATGGAAGTCAATGATATATAAATTAGCATATAAAGTAGCATATTGCTAAATTCAAATAAACACATTAACCTGAAAATTCACTAACAGCGCCAGACATCAAACAGAGAAAAGCTCTAACTTGCATAAAATAGCTTATTAAATATAAAGGGTATATATTCCCCAAAAAAAAATACATAAAATATGCATAACAAGAACTACTTCATAGCATTGAGAAGACTTGTAACTTAAGAGGAAACAATAGCTTAGGAAATTGAAAATTAAGGCACTAAAGTAACAAGAATATAACCAATAAAATTCTAAAAGCTATATGGACCCCACTTGTTAATCTACTGGAAGCAGCATCATATGCCTTTTAAACCTATTTTTCACTAATCTGCATGGATCATGTTAGTTATTCTTAATCTGAACAGATGTAAGTGAATCTTTTGGATATGAGTGATGAGTATGCATATGTTAAGGTCCTTGAGGATAATAAAACGTATCTTATGAAACAACTTGTTTAATACTGTAAGTCTACGGTAGCATCCCGGCCGTCTGTCCGAGGCCAAAATGCGGAAACGAAAACTTTTTCTAAACTTGAAACCGGCGCTATCGCAGACTTTAATCCCGGATCGAACCATTAACCTATAACTAGCAAACTAGAGAAGGGTTAGAAAAGCTATACCGATCGATCCGTGTCCTTCGGTCTTTGGCCACCAACCCAAGCTCCCCGCGGCATCTCCGATCTCCGGTCTCCTCGTCGGAAAGGACACATCTTCGAATCCTTTTACGGGTCCCGCTTCGTCCGAAGCAACTCGGACAAAGTTTGCTAGCCGACATGTCTAAGGTGATGTAGAGAATGTGTGTAATCACTTTGTCTCAAGTATCCATTAATTCTCAACACTTGAGAGTGTATGGATGGAGGTTGATGATGATGTCATTAATGGAAATGGTGAGCTAGAGGAAGAAGAAGAAGAAGCCATTTCTTTCTTGTGTGTTCTATGATCAAATGAGAGAGTGGGAGCTTTAATAATACAAGAGCAAACTCTTTACATAGCTGCCCTCTCTCTCCTCTCATCATATCAATCCACAAATCAATCAAAAATGTGACACATGCACAAAGAAAGAGACCATGAGTCACCACTTGTGCATGTGTCACAATTAATGCACCTAATCATTACTTTTAGCTCATTATTTCCATTTGTAAACATTAACCCAAATGTTTACAACAACAAAAAGATACGGCAACATCTAAAGTAAACTCATGACGGATCACAAGGATACCCCTCACCTGTATATACATACCTGCATCCGCATTCCGACCGAATGCGAATACGATGAGACTAAAGTAATCCAACAAATCTAATACTAGGATCCGGCTTAAACCAAAGCCCACTGGTATGATCCGCCCGATCATGATCCGTGTACTACTGCACGTATATGATCGAACCCTGCCATATACCATACGGCCTCTACAACGTTTCGTCCGAAACTTGAGAAACTGTCTGTGGGGAACTCTAAAGACTCGTCAATATTTTGGCTGTGGATTTAACCACTAGCACGTCAGTGGTACTAGCCGTACGTAACGGGCTACCAGGTATTGACCAAAAGGGAGGTCGATAAGCGGACTCATCCTGACACCCTACTGAGCCTGTCAGTGACAATATCCGTACAGTCCGGTCCGTTCATCTACGAGCATCGCATGTCGAGCCTAGGGGGTTGGTAAAAGTCAGACCCCCAAAAGCGGTACAAGTCGTGTCGGAGTGTAGCCCAGAACACCCTGAGATACTACTGGAATACCTACCAGTAAATCTCCTGTCTTGGCCAAGGACTTCGTGTAATGGCTCTCCTAGACACAGCGCGATCTCACCCCCAATACCGGGAGAGATGAAACCCCTGCCGATCCGCTCACTGCCTTCATGTGGCTCGGGACTGTTCCCAACCAAAAACTGTTTGCACGACTCCTTTAAGCCATGGTAGGGTAGTAATCAAAGCACAGCGGGAACTCACACGAGACAAATGACGATCTCAGGTCGATGAACTAACCTGTACACATGTCACCAGGGAACTGCTATCTGACGTCAGGTATAATACCAACTAGCATATTCTCGGCGAGTCCTGTCCGGTGTACTCATAACCCAATGAGCATATGTATGCATCTTAGGTGAACCAACTGATACCAATGGCTTGTGAGACCGGCCACCGCCCCTCGTCGGGATCTCGACTATATATACTAGTCTACTAATGGAATATCGATACCCAGTCTCGAAAACTCCCACGACTAGGGACCTTTTAAAGATGTGCTTATAGACCCCAACTCCCACGTATATGATCGCCATCATACCGCTGGCCGTCAAGCAAGAATCCTAAGGGCTATCAACGTGCAATAGTGACCTGTAATGTCACCTAAAGTATGTACACGATAATAAAGATAAACCAGATAACATACTATTATCTTGAGTAAGACTGTCCTACCGGTATAGGTGCTCTCTCAATCATTGCAATCACGTGCATGTGATCCAATAATTGACTCTGAAGGTACTATATCCAACAATCTCTCACTTGCACTCAAGGCTTATTATTGCGATGTCGTATACTCACAGCCCGTGTGATACCAAACACCAAATTCCTCTACTATTCAGTCTCATAAAGCCCGTTTGCGAAACTATTGCGTTCGAGGAATTGCTTCAGTGAGTAGATCCGCCCTGATGTTTCTTTCTATGTCTCTCTTTATCTCAAGTTCGCGGAGAAAGCCATCTCTCGAAATGAGCAATACCTGTCTTAGAATATGTTTGGATGTCTGATGGGACATAGTTCATAAATGAACTCCAAATCCAAACTTCTTAGACTGTATCGTCAACTGAACTTAATCAGTGTCCTGCGTCATGCCTCCCTCAGTATTCGTTTGGACCACCTGTCCAAACTACTGTCCCTCGTCAGAGGGAAAACTATAACTCTGACAGTCACTTTGTCATCCAGGTCATCTTGGAAGCCTGGAATGATAACCGTCTCCTCAAAAAGGGTGTTGTTATCATATCCCTAGAACATCCATTTATGTTCTAAAACTGCTTCCGAATGTTTCTCCAGAATTGGATCAATATCAACTTATTGCATCTAATGCAAAAACAACATCTGCTGTGGTACTTGACATCTCATGATCAACTCAATTGCCTAAGCAAGTGATCTGCCAATCATTCACATCCCTCTCCCCTTTAGTCTGTAAGACACCTTTAGAGAGGGTGACTCCATCACCTGCAGGTACACCACCATGGCAGGAGTCGTCCATTCTAAAACACCTTTAGAATACTGTCTAAGTACCCAGATTGGGACACTACCCAAATCTAGATCTAAAACCATAGATCTAGTAACCAGAATGTCTGATATTATATCTAAGCCCTATATGAAGAAACCACTGTGTGACAACCATAGTATAACCGATCGTAGTATAGAAACATCACTTCCTACTCTGTGTATGTCATCCAAATACCAGGACATTACACCCTACTACCTTCTTAACAGATCCATCCCCTATTTTGATGAAGTCAAACCCATGACTGTCACATCAAAAATAGATGATCTATCTCCGCCATATCCGCTTTAGTCTATAAATATACATAAGCCACTTGTTCACTATGCTTCCGCTGCTCTCATTGACTACGACGACCCTCTGGCAGAATAATATACACGTGCACTTCTAAAGCCAGTTCAGGACGACGCTATACTCATCCTCCTGCCGGGTCTCATAGTATGGAACAACAGTAGTGTCAAGTCTGGATAAACAAGAACCTCCATGTCACCGTCTTTGAGCATACCGAAGTACCTCTCGAGTGCCTGAGATTACCCACCTTATCTGCGGAGCGGACAATGGAATGTCAAACTAGATTGAATCTTTAAGTTCTTAATAAATTTTCAGTAATCATTTGCGGTTCTGGAATCACTTCCAGTTCTATCATACTCCCACTACTGTTTTCTGAAAAAGTCCATTTTACTAAAACTGTGGCGAGTCAAGAACAATATCACCATTGATCTTCCAGATGGTAGAAAGTCAACCCTCGTCATAGCCCGGGTCAACCCACAAACAGCCATTACAGAAACGTGCCTTGAGTTATCCAGAATCTGGTTTTAAGCATAAGCCGGACACCTCTATATACCTTAATATCGTTAAGATATGAGCCATTCTATATCTAATATAGAAACAGAAGTACTGATTTAATTGGAACCAGATTCAAATCATGCAGCTGTTTCCAATGCATGTCAACTAAATAGAAGGAGGTCGATCAGCATTACTCAACTTAGTAATACATCCAGATATGAATAACCTGAAAGAGAAGCAAGTTCTCATAATCATTACTATCAACTGAATACCATACACAAGTATCTACATTTTCGATCTCTTTGAAGAATCCCGATACTTGCAACACTTGGTTCTCTACTTTATTCTTATACCTATAACTTATCAAAACTTGGACCCTTTGTTTCTACGAAACACTTGTCTAAAACTTGAGAAGTCACAAGTAAACAGAATATAGTACGAGGACCAACCCCTCTGCCCTAATGGACACTGGACAACATATGATACTCTGTATAAGTCCACTGAGTCGAATAACTCAAACCATGTGCGTCGTAGGTTGAAAACTGTACTGTGGTTATGAAGAATTACACCGCTGTTTAATACTCCTTACCTAACCATCAACCGATATAGGTAAATGTCATCGACATAATTTCAAAAAGTTTTATCTCACTTTATTAAAATAAACGTACAGATATATCAATTTGAAATTGGTGCATAACAACGGATATTCAAAACCAAATATTTGTCGTCCGGCAAACAACCCAGGCGATTTCCTCAAATATCACCAATTACAACGAATCCCGATATAATGAGGATGATCACCTAATTCCCAATAACTTACTCCCACTCATCATCTGTAAAACCATACAGATGTGAGAATCATGCCTGGTAAATACATACCCTGGAGTAAGGACTAATTGGGAAATCAGTTTTCTATTAACAATACACAGTGAAACTGAAACATAAATATGTTTCGAAGGGGTATTCTGGTATTCCTTGTAATGCCTCTTCCATTATCAAATTCACAACTGTAACCGTATATTTCTTTGCCATCTCTCAAAATCCCTTTATATGTCTTTAGTCATTACCTTTTATACACCACTTTTAGGCCAAATGGTTTTCTTCCTTCCCTACCGTTCGGCACCCGCCTATGGTTTGGAAGAAAACTATCCAATAAGCGTAATAGGTGTACTGTCCTAATCCTAGGAGCACTCGCAACCCGAGGGAAGGTAAAGATAAAAAGACAACTGAATAAACCCCATTCCTATTTCTCCTAAACCAGAATTCATCCCCGAACTGGAACAAGTCCCTTCGAGTTCGTATATAATCATACGATGGAGTATCCAATAAACTGTGGATCTTTGTAGTGATACGGGATGTTCCGGAGAAATACAAAGGTGAAGTAGGAGTGGCGATGAAATACTTGGTTTGGTCGTGAATAGCAGTCGCAATTTACTTTGCCCTCTTTCTAATCCCTTTATTTTGTCTTTACTTATTACCTTCTGTACACCTCACTTAGGCTGATTGGTTTTCTTCATTCCCTACCGTTCGGCACATGCCTTTGGTTTGGAAGAAGACTATCCAATTAGCATAACAGGTGTACTGTCCCTTAATCCAAGGAGCACTCGCAACCTGAGAGAAGGTAAAAGGAAAAGACAACTGAATAGTTCTATTCATTTTCTCCAGAACCGGAACCATCCTCGAATCGGGAAACCTCCCACTGTAACCTCAAATTCTCCTCCAAACCTGAAAGAAAAATTAGTCGGGATCACCCGAGGAGTAAACCAACTCATCAATGGGAATCGGGATCCAACTATCATCGCATGATAACATGATAGAATCCACTCACGTTATCATACTCCAGAAGGTATGCGTATATCTGGCAAATTTCAGTTTCTTTAGAAACTCCCGATTTGATTTTTACCCATGCTCTTATGAACTTGATGAAGACCAACATATCATAAGTCACATGTCAAGTTCTACCCGTCATTATCCAGGTTAATTTGAACCCACCCGTACATAGCCTTAACGAAGGCCAAAATAGTAGTACGGCTGTCCCAAACCAACGCATCTATCTATGCAGAAGAAAAGTAACAAATAGCTACCATACACTATGCCATGACGAAGGCCAACAAATATAGCATGAATACTAAGTGCTACCCGTCTGAAATGACGGAGGGCTACGAATAGTTTTTGGCGAAAAACCTTTAACGTAGTGAACTTGATATCGTTGAAGGAACCGGATAGCTTTTTATAAAAATATAGTGGCGAAAACCTTTGCTAAAGAGGTCACTCCCGGTGAAGGGATCTCGGCTCTTTCCCCGTAGAATGAGGTGCAGGATATTCCAGCTGAATACCACGATGCAAAGCAAAAAGGCAATCGGCTATAGTGAAGTTATTACCCTGACGCAAACTTCTGTCCAAGGGGTCACTCCCGGTGAAGGGATCTCGGCCCTTGCCTCGTTGACTGAGGTGCTGGATATTCATAACCGAATACCACTGTGCAAAACAAAAGAGAACGTCCTTGCAATAACAGCCTTTTGAAAAATGTTCCAACAACATCAGAATATGTTTGTTTAGCTTGCATTGATCCGAATCAATGCAGTCCCATCAATTAATCACACCACAAAGAACGAAAATATGATGTACGTATATGCCATCCGCATTCGCCACTGGGTCCCGTCATCACCCGTTAGGTTACTTAACTAACGACAAAGCGGGGACTGGACTAGCGCGGGTGTAAAACATATACATCTACTAGTGTATATATAGCAATATATAATAATCGCTCCAGACGTGATAAATGCAACATCACAGAAATGTAATAAGCATCACAGAACAATGCAGATAATCTGGGATCCCCGAGTTTCATAGAGCCACTACTGAAACCCGACGTTCCCCTGCTCGTGTGGATAGCCTGTGCAATGAAATCCTAGACCCCTACGGGCGCGGCAAGTTACCCGCCAAAACCTGAAGCGAGACAGCCCCCTTCAACAAAGTGAATGGACCATCCAGCACTTCACGGAATCCGGTAACTTGAGCACCCCTCCTTGGGTCAACTTGTACCCCCTACGAGTGTGGCGAATAGCCCGCCAATTCTAAAGTGAATCCCCCTCCGTCTCAAAGCCATGAGATGCGGGCCCGTTGTCTTCCAGAACCCGGTTATCCGTGCACCCCACCTTGGGGTAATCCTAGTACAGAAAGTAAAATATATACAACGGGTACATCGACCTCAGCCCGGTCGTGCCCCAAAAAAATAATACAAACAGGCAGTGACGGCAGTCCACATGTCGGACGCTCGCCCCGCAATATCAAATGTACAAATATAACCAAATTGTACTACCATTGCATCCAAGCTATCCACCACGACAAATCCGCAACATCACAGCACTAACACAGAACATCAACATGAATGTTACGTTCGCAAATCCGTCTAAAAGGGCTATAGCAATTAGACAAGATTTACCGCTCGAATGATATTCACGATCGCAGATATAAAGTAAGCACCGTGAACTAAAATATTTAAAATTTTCGATCGATAAAATTTCCCAAAGTGGGCCCCAAGTACAATACCCAGTACTCAAAATAATTTGGGCCAAAACAAAAAATTCCAGAAACCCCAATTCCAAGTCAGAGACTACTGTAGAAACTTTGGTGCAGTGAAGCTACAGAATGGCGGCGGAACCGTAGCCAGAACAGGGTTATTGTCGCGGTTCCGCGGCGGCTCTGTAGAATCATGCAACCTAATTTTCTCGGATTTCTTAAAAAAGCCTGCCTGATTTTCTGCAACACTCAAAATAATTTTTCGACCACAAAAAAAATTCGACAGAAACTTCATGAAATGGAATCGCGGTTTTGGAAATTTCGTTCGATCGATATTTTAAACACGTTAGAGCAAACTAGTAAAGGTTAATGGCGTGGCTCTGATACTATGTAAGTCTATGTAGCGTCCCGGCCGTCTGTCCGAAACCAAAATGCGGAAACGAAAACTTTTTCTAAACTTAAAACCGGCGCTATCACGGACTTTAATTCCGGATCGAACCATTACCCTATAACTAGCAAACTAGAGAAGGGTTACAAAAGCTATACCGATCGATCCGTGTCCTTCGGTCTTTGGCCACCAACCCAAGCTCCTCGCGGCATCTCCAATCTCCGGTCTCCTCGTCGGAAAGGGCACATCTTCGAATCCTTTTATGGGCTCCCGCTTCGTCCGAAACAACTCGGACATGAAGTTTGCTAGCCGACGTGTCCAAGGTGATATAGAGAATGTGTGTGATCACTTTGTCTCAAGCATCCATTGGTTCTCAACACATGAAAGTGTATAGATGGAGGATGATGATGATGCCATTAATGGAAATGGTGAGCTAGAGGAAGAAGAAGCCATTTCTTTTTTGTGTGTTCTATGATCAAATGAGAGAGTGGGAGCTTTAATAATACAAGAGCAAACTCTTTACATAGCTGCCCTCTCCCTCTCCTCTCATCATATCAACCCACAAATCAATCAAAAATATGACACATGCACAAAGAAAGAGACCATAAATCACCACTTGTGCATGTGTCACAATTAATGCTTCTAATCATGACTTTTAGCTCGTTATTTCCATTTGTAAATATTAACCCAAATATTTACAACAACAAAAAAATACGGCAACATCTAAAGTAAACTCGTGACGGATCACAAGGATACCCCTCACCTGTATATACATACATGCATCTGCATTCCGACCGAATGCGAATGCGATGAGACTAAAGTAATTCAACAAATCTAATACTAGGATCCGGTTTAAACCAAAGCCCACTAGTATGATCCGCCCGATCATGATCCATGCACTACTGCACGTATATGATCGAACCCTGCCATATACCATACGGCCTCTACAACGTTTCGCCTGAAACTTGAGAAACTGTCTGTGGGGGACTCTGAAGACTCGTCAATATTTTGGCTGTGGATTTAACCACTAGCACGTCAGTGGTACTAGCCGTACGTAACGGGCTACCAGGTATTGACCAAAAGGGGGTCGATAAGCGGACTCATCCTGACACCCTACTGAGCCTGTCAGTGACAATATCCGTACAGTCCGGTCCGTTCGTCTACGAGCATCGCATGTCGGGCCTAGGGGGTTGGTAAAAGTCAGACCCTCAAAAGCGGTACAGTCGTATCGGAGTGTAGCCCAGAACACCCTGAGATACTACTGGAATACCTACCAGTAAATCTCCTGCCTTGGCCAAGGACTTCGTGTAATGGCTCTCCTAGACACAGCGCGATCTCACCCCCAATACCGGAAGAGACGAAACCCTTGCCGATCCGCTCACTGCCTCCATGTGGTTCGGGACAGTACCCAACCAAAAACTGTTTGCACGACTCCTTTGAGTCGTGGTAGGATAGTAATCAAAGCATAGTGGGAACTCATACGAGACAAATGACGATCTCAGGTCGATAAACTAACATGTACACATGTCACCAGGGAACTGCTATCTGACGTCGGGTATAATACCAACTAGCATGTTCCCGGCAAGTCATGTCCGGTATACTCATAACCCAATGAGCACTTGTATACATCTTAGGTGAACCAACTGACACCAATGGCTTGTGAGACCGGCTACCGCCTCTCGTTGGGGTCTCGACCGTATACACTAGTCTACTAATGGAATATCGATACCCGGTCTCGAAACCCACGACTAGGGACCTTTTAAGGATGCGCTTATAGACCCCAACTCCCACGTATATGATCGCTATCATACTGCTAGCCGTCAAGCAAGAATCCTAAGGGCTCTATCAACGTGCAATAGTGACATGTAATGTCACCTAAAGCATGTACACGATGATAAAAATAAACCAGATAGTATACTATCATCTTGAGTAAGACTGTCCTACCGGTATAGGTGCTCTCTCAATCATTGCAATCACGTGCCTGTGATCCAATAATTGACTCTGAGGGCACTATATCCAACAAATACAGTAATGCACTGAAGGCAACAAAAGAAGAGGTCCATTAGCAGCATTTAATAAATAAAAAGGAACAAAAATAGCATTTATGATGTTGAGGCTGCTGAAGCATATGCATGCTGTACAATGGGGATACTTCTATTACCCAGCTAAACAACTAGAAAGAAACGGCAACCTTAACTATAAAAGATATATCTTCCAACTATTCCTTGGATATTGTTGTGTTGAATTTCTGATATAAGTGCTCCAAACTAGATCCTCCAAGATATTAAGCAGCCTTCTGGTAGCTAAAAACCATCATGCAGTAACCATTTTTAACTAAAGTTCACAGCTCAGCTTCCAATAAATATTTAGTCCTCTAACATGATTTATGTGTTTCTGCATTGTTTCGGTGTTCTTTGTTGTAGATGTCCAAGTTTTTAAGTTCCTCTCTTCAATCGAAAAGCTTAATACTTAATAGCTGAAAGGAAAGAAATTAATCACGATTAAATGATTAAATAACTGCATAAAAACCATTTATTTTACAGATCCTTTGGTGACATATTATTCTTTCGAAGTTACTCCGTCTGTTCATATGAATCAAGTAACTTGTGTCATAATATTTTAAATGCAACAACTACAAATATAACAAGCCTTTGTGGGGCACTTGACGATTTCTTTGTTTACCGCCTCCTTCATAACGGGATTTAACCGTCTTTGTGGGTCTCGGGTTGGTTTGGCTTCATCCATCAGATGTATGTAATGTTCAACAATTAAGGGACTAATCCCTTTGATGTCGGCCATTGTCCAACCAAATACTTCCCGATTCGATCTCAACACTGCCAAAAGTGCATTCTCTTGCTCTAAGGCTAGAGAAGCGGAAATAATCACTGGCAAAGTCTCATTCTCTCCTAAATATGCATATTTCAGATGAGAAGGTAGCGGTTTGAGATCAAGAATTGGTGGAGAGACAATAGAGGGTGGGGTAAGGGAATGACACTCGGACTCCCTAAAAGGTTCAAAACTTGCATAAGATATTGACTCGGAAAGTGCTGCTGACTTTGCAGCGAGTCAACGGGTTCAATCTCAAGGTCGGACTCATTGAACATATCCTCACTATACAGTGGTGCAAGATCAAACGATGTCTCATTAATGTTGTCGAGAACATCAAAGCAAAGCTCCTCATCCATGCAGCTTTCGGAAGCTATCTCGTGCATGGAACAAACATCCAGCAAATGAGCAGAAGGTTCTGATGGCTGACTTCCTAGCTTGTAAATATTAAGCTCAATTGTCATTTTCCCGAAGGATAAG
The DNA here is from genome assembly GCA_030015575.1 of Agapanthus africanus. Classification (NCBI taxonomy): domain Eukaryota; kingdom Viridiplantae; phylum Streptophyta; class Magnoliopsida; order Asparagales; family Amaryllidaceae; genus Agapanthus; species Agapanthus africanus. Next base: position 419,134,019 of record JASDDO010000029.1, read on the forward strand.
TTCATAGAACCGTTACGACAATTAATTACAGCGTTAGAAGTTGCTAGGAAGGGTCGACCAAGTATCACCGGGATTTGATTACGTGGGTTTGCCACAGGTTGTATCTAAAACAATAAAGTCCATGGGAAATATGAATTCCCCGACTTTAATTAACACATCCTCTAGTTCGCCCCGAGGTTTGGTGATAGATCAGTCTGCCATTTGGAGAGTACAATGGGCAGGTTTTAAATCTCCAATTCCTAACTGCTCGTATACTGAATAAGGAAGCAAGTTGACGCTAGCGCCTAGATCGAGTAAAGCACGATTAATATTTTTATCCCCAATAGAAATAGAGATTGTAGGACAGCCGGGGTCCTTACGTTTCTTTGGTATTTGTTGGGTAAAATCTGTGCTAACATTACTCGTCATGAAAACCTTTTTAGGCACTTGAGTTTTTCTCTTCCTAGTGCACAAGTCTTTAAGGATTCTTGCATAAGATGGGACTTGTTGAATAGCATCTAAGAGAGGAATATTCACGCTAACTTGCTTAAACATTTCCACAATCTTCTCCATTTGCGGGTTAGGTCTGTTGGCCCTTAATCTGTTTGGAAATGGAGCTTGATCAATAAGTTTTGGGTCCAACGTTTGTGGAGAAGACTGTGGAGACGGATTCGATCCCAAAATTGGAGTGGAAATCGACTTAGATAGATTTAGTGAAATGTTTGAGCCTTGGGGAAAACAGAGAATAGGCTCGGATGAAGGTGGGAGACTAGACGAATTAAGGGAAGAAGAAGAAGAAGCCGGGGTATCAAATGTGTCACTAACATCAAATTGCTCACCCACTCGGCTGTTCAGCACTCTCCCCGATCTCAACGTAGTAATGGCATTCACATTATGATTTTGTGAATGGCCAGGATTCGGTAGGGGTTGAGATGGGAGTTTCCCTTTCTCTCTCGTACTCATTGCGGCGTTTAACTGTGCGATTTGGTTTTCTAATGATTTAATACTCTCACCATGGGAGGCGGAGTTTTTTGTTATTGTATAAATAGAAGACTTCATCTCAGTCGACAATTGCATGGATTGTTTCATGAACATATCCAAAGTTTGTACAAGTGAGTTGTCAGTACCGGCCACTTGTGGTGTAAAAATGTTGGCCGGATTTTGGAAATTCTGTGACTGAAAGGGGGGCTGATTCTGTGGTTGTGGCTGCTGTGGAGCAGGTCTTTGATAATTACTTTGTTGGTTTTGATTCCAAGCAAAGTTGGGATGATTCCTCCATCCTTGATTGTATGTGGAAGAATAAGGGTCGTTTCTAGGTCGCTTCTGAAAAGCAGCATTAGCTTGAAACGATGCATTCATAGGACATTCTTCCGTTAAGTGTGAAAGATCCGAACAGCAACCACAGACGGTCTTAGGAAGTGTGACCTGATTTAGGGAGAATGATGAAAATTTGTTCTCAATAGCATCGAGTTTCTTCTGTATCGCTGCCATTTCGGGTTTTATTGCGATAGAAATATCGAGCTGGTGAATACCTCCCTTAATTGAAGGTGGTCTTACGCTTTCCCACTGCAACGTGTGTTCAGCAAGGTCTTCCAGATATTTTCATGCTTCACCGTCATCTTTAGACATGAAATTGCATTTACACATTGTTTCAAGCATCTGCTTTGTCGCTGGATTAATGCCCTCATATATAATCCGACATAAATCCCATCTTTGTATTCCGTGATGGTGGCATTGGACAAGCAGATCTTTGAAACGTTCAAAGCACTTCCAAAATGGTTCATTGGGAAGCTGAGTGAACTGGTTGATCTCGCTCCTAATATGGGCAGTCTTATGGTTTGGGTAAAACTTCTTAAGAAATGCTATGACGAATTCATCCCAATTAGTGATAGAGTGTGCGGCAGTATTATAAAGCCATTGTTCTGCCAAGTCGCACAGTGTGAATGGGAGAAGACGTAAGCGCATAGCATCTAAAGTCAATAGTGAAGTACCCATCATTGCGCATACGTTTTCGAATTTGGTGATGAAAACGTACGCGTCTTCCGACTCAAGCCCGTGAAATTTGGGCAGCAGATTGATGTAGTGGGGTTTAATTTCAAAATTATCCCCGTTAGGTGGTGGAAGAGATAGACAAGTAGGAAGAGGACCACGGATAGGATAGCATCTCTCTTGGAGAGAGATGCGCGGTGGATTCTGCGCACTTACGGGCGGTGGCAGCGTGGTGTTATATTCTGATGGAGTGCCGTTCATCTCGGTCGTGGTGTGTGGTGGGGGAAAAGAAGATGAAGAAGCACCGACCTCGGAGTCGATAGCAGGAACGCGGACAAGACGGGCACTAGGATCCCGTGTCCAGCCGAGCATGCACTAAGCGGGTTTAGTGCAAGTGGCAGCGTGTGTGTGATTTTAAAATTGGTTTGTTTTTGAAAAAGTGGACTCAAGACAAATCACCCTATGATGCATAAGCAACCCTAGAACTAAGGTCACCTAGGTCCAGTCTCTAGACCGCTCCTAGACTTCCAAAGGACAAGCCACAGGATCAATCCTCTACCGCCTCCGTACTACCCTTGTAGCCAGGTAAGTGCCAGGTAAGTGGGAAGGAACCACAGTAGTGGGCCTAATTAATAACCACTAGCCTTTGACACACTTGCCTAGGCACTACAAAAGTAATGCGGATAAACGATAGATTACCCACGACATTCCTCTGTCCTTATTGAGCGCGACAGTTCTTAGAGTCTGGTCTACATATTTTTTAAATTAATGAAGGGTTGATCTATATGCTCAGTTTGTGATTTGTGGGGCTTAGGAAGGGTGATGAAATCCCCACCTAATCTGGATTTGGTCTTTGCCCCTTAAAGTCCGTATTAAAATATGCAAAACAAAACCAATCACAAAACTTTTGCAAAAAGATTTTTTAAGCGGCGCGATTTTTGCAAAGAATCCTGCAAAAGATAGATTTTATTGGATTTGAGAGGAGAGGGAAGGAGTTGAGAATCTTACCAGAGAGTTCTGTAGCCCTAATCCCTCTAACCTGCCGCGATTCCGCCGCCTTAATCCCCTTTGTGCCGCGGTTCCGCCGCGAGGTGGAGAGAACAGTTGGTGAAAATTTTTCTGTGGCCCTCTATGCTCCTCTGGATCTTGATGAATGTCTCTGTCTTCTGTTTTCCTCAATTTTGTGACTCCAGATCTCCTTGCAAAAAATTCACGCACAAATCGTTAAATATGCAATTTGCAGTTTTGTATTAATAATGATATGACTCGTCTAAGAATCCAACACAAATAGTAAAAATAAAAAATTACGCACGTATCCCCGGCAACGGCGCCATTTGATTGGTACGAAAAAAGTGTGTTTGTAATTTAACCGCAATCAATAACGGTGTCGCGTATAGCTAGACCGAGATGAGTACCGGTCGTCCTCAGGGAAACGTTGAATCTTTTACTCTTAGTTTAGACGTGTTGAAAAAGAGAGGAGAGATAAAGAATTTTATGAAATGATTTCTAGATCTACGTTAAGCAAGAATGCAAAAATATAGATCTAGATTATTTTAGAGATGTAGATAATATAATAAGGGGGCTTGTAGGGTTCGTTAGGATTTAGTAGTTATGGATGATTAATTAAAAGTTACCCTTTTTATCCATTAATAGATTTAAAACTAGAGTGACGGTGATGCGTGTAGATTAGGGTTTCTGGAGGGAAAAGGAATCCCACTCTTAACTCTTATCTCGACACGGAACTCCGTTCAAATCTAGCCTTCACCAAAACAATCATTAATCTAATCTCTAATCGCGGTCGGAACTAGCAAAGAATTGCTAGCGCGCCCGATTAGGATGTTAATGATTCTTTTGATAAAGTTCATAAACTTTATAGGACTTTAAAAGGGTTTAGGGATGTTCATCATCCATTAGCCTACCTTAATCCTACGAACCCTAACAAGCGGAGAATTACTCGCGCATGTTGAGAGAAGAAGATGAAAAGACAGAGAGGGAAAACATAATGTAAAATGAAAAAGAATTAAATAAAATAACTACCTTTATTAATCAACTTGAACAATCTACACTTTATTCCGTAGAAAATGATTACAAAACCAGTTGCTTCTCGATCTTTCCTAAGGAGGTAGACGAACAGTTGATGATCAGCCTGGATGCGTGAGCGTTTGGGACTTCGTGATCTCTTCGGCTTGATAAATTTTCCAAGAGGCTCTCGGTGCCTTTTTATAGTGCAAAGCCAGAATCATTTGCTTCAAAATTAGGTAAAATTCATCATAGATTCACCCCAAAAATCCTCAGCCTCCAACTCCAATATTTTGCCGCGGATCCGCGGCCCAAGGGGGGTACGGCCGCGGATCCGCGGCCGTTTAATCTCATCCCTTCATCAAAATTTAGGGGCTCTTTCCTTATGACATTTGGAGATCCTAGGAACCTTTGTATCATGGAAATCTTCTCGTAGTAGCTGCCAGACTTGGTCTCAAAGTTTTGCTTGTTAATTAGGCAAGTCTTCTTCAACAACTTGATTTCCTTGATTCTAGTCTTGAAAGATTCTGCACAACTTGGAAAAATTCTGCACAACAACTCAAATAATATTTAGTAGACTTTGTTCTACTAGGATTTGGTCAATGATATTATTTGCATACAATTTCCTACCAAATGCTAATTATAATATATCAACACATGGAAAATTGTATTATTACACATAAACCCTCATATGTATGATATATTATAATAAAGTCCTTTTTTAATATGAAAATGGTAGGAAAATATAATAACAAATGTGCAGTTTTATCGACTGAACAGATTCAAAAGTCTTAAGCTACAAGGATCTGAACCTGTTCTTAAGCAGCCTCCACAACCTCCAATAATGCCCTACAAGCGGCTCAATGCTGACCCTTGTATACAATCCACGGGTGCGAATAAACATATCCCTAACGAAGTCCCATCCGTGACTAGGGATATGTCTATATGGTGAACAACCCTTGTAAGTCCTCTCGATTTATAAGGAGAAAACCCTCTTGTAAGATCCTTACGACTTACAGGAGAACATACACTTAGGAGTCCTCGCGACTCCTAAGGAGAAAACATACTTACGAGATCCTCATGACTTGTAGGGAGAAATACCTTCATGAGACCCTTACGGCTCATGAAGTCAAAAGTTTTAGTCGACAGGATCCTAACCCTGTTCACTAAGCCACATTTGTTCGACATCGACAGAGGCAAATGATGATTCTCTCCTGGCAATATCCCAGTAGTAGCGGTGCTGATACCGAAATCGGTGTCTAATTCCGAGCTTGCAGCGAAAAGCCAGCAAGCCACACATGCATACGAAATAGCCGAAATGATTGGGTAACTCACAATAAAAAGCAGCAAGTAAAAATATATGCATGCAAAATAGCCGAAATGATTGGGCGACTTGCAATAAAAAGCAGTGAGTAAAAATTAAAAAAATAGCCGAAATGATTGGGAACCGCGAAAAATAGCCGAGATGATTGGGCAATCGCTACCTTCACGATATAAAAGCTGAAATGATAGAGCATCGCGAAAATAAAAAAAATGATTAATGAAAAAAATGAAATTTTTGCCCTACAGGTAATATCACATTAATCCCCGTATACAATCCAGGGGCCCAAACAAAGAGGGAATTACACATTTTCCCCCGGATTTCATCAGAAGAAGAAGCCAAATCTCAACGGTTCACAGATAGGCTGGAGATCATCTCGACATTCATATCATTACAACAGACATAATAAAGCGGAACAGCAGCAACCCCCAGTTCTGTGACTCGGCGGTGCACAGATGACCGAGAGTCAAATCCCGACTCCGTGAAATACGGATAAAGTCAACCCTTCCTGATTACGTGGAACGCGGATTATGTCACTCTTGACCCCGTGGGAAACGTCCAGAGCGGATCCTGGTCCTCGCAGAGCACGGCAGTGAACCCGTGTGAAGCATCCAGAGCGGAGCCTGGTCCTCGCCGAACACGGCAGTGAACCCGTGGGAAGCATCCAGAGCAAAATTTCTGGCTACGTGGAACGCGGATTATGTCACTCCTGACCCCGTGGAAAACGTCCAGAGCGGATCCTCGTCCTCGCAGAGCACGGCAATGACCCCATGTGAAGCATCTAGAGCAGATCCTGGTCCTCGCAGAGCACGGCAGTGAACCCGTGTGAAGCATCCAGAGCGGAGCCTGGTCCTCGCCGAACACGGCAGTGAACCCGTGGGAAGCATCCAGAGCAAAATTCCTAGCCACGTGGAATGCGGATTATGTCACTCCTGACCCCATGGAAAACGTCCAGAGCGGATCCTGGTCCTCGCAGAGCACGGCAATGACCCCGTGTGAAGCATCCAGAATGGATCCTAGTCCTCGCAGAGTACGGCAGTGAACCCGTGTGAAGCATCCAGAGCGGAGCCTGGTCCTCGCCGAACACGGCAGTGAACCCGTGGGAAGCATCCAGAGCAAAAATTCCTGGCTACGTGGAACGCTGATTATGTCACTCCTGACCCCATGGAAAACGTCCAGAGCGGATCCTGGTCCTCGCAGAGCACGGCAATGACCCCGTATGAAGCATCTAGAGCGGAGCCTGGTCCTCGCCGAACACGGCAGTGAACCCGTAGGAAGCATCCAGAGCAAAAATTGGACTGTGAGGTCCTTAAACTCACGGACTATGATGTCTTTAACCTCGACCGTGATGTCTTAAAACTAACATTGGACTGTGAGGTCCTTAAAACTCATGGACTATGATGTCCTTAACCTCGACCGTGATGTCTTAAAACTAAACAACGGACTGTGGAGTCCTTAAATCCACGAACTATGATGTCCTTAACCTCGACCGTGATGTCTTAAAACTAAACAACGGACTGTGGAGTCCTTAAATCCATGGACTATGATGTCCTTAATCTCGACCGTGATGTCTTAAAACTAACATTGGACTGTGAGGTCCTTAAACTCATGGACTATGATGTCCTTAATCTCGACCGTGATGTCTTAAAACTAACAACGGACTGTGGAGTCCTTAAATCCACGGACTATGATGTCCTTAACCTCGACCGCGATGTCTTTAAACTACGGTATCCTGGAAAACGTCCAGAGCGGAGCCTGGTCCTCGCAGAACACGGCAGTGAACCCGTGGGAAGTATCCAGAGAAACTCCTAACTCCGTGAAATGCGGATAAGGACAACTTCACCCATCACTTGCGGGTCCTCACAACTCGTAAGGGAGTAAATTCTCTTGTGAGATCCTTACGACTTTCAAGAGAAAACACACTTAGGAATCCTCACGATTCTTAAGGAGAAATTACACATACGGGATCCTCTCGACCGGTAAGGAGAAAATTCTTTATGAGACCCTCACGGCTCATAAAATTGAAAAGTCTTAGGTGACAGATCCTAACCCTGTTTTCTAAGCCATCACTACCTTACAAAGAGCACAAGATGGGCAATTATATGTTATCTACAGGCCACACTTGCTAGAATCAAATGGCAGCAACACAGCAAGGAGAAGAAAGCGACAAGGAGAACATTTAATTCGCATTTAATTAAGCGTTCAAAGCATACCCGTTCATGCATGCGCAAAAGATTTAGTATGTAAAATAAAACAAGCTGAAATGAGAAACTTGCTATTCATACTGCAAAAAAGTTCTTACAATTATGAAAGCAGTAAACAAAAACATTATCCAAACAATTACAATGGCAAAACCTCAAATCCGGGGCATGGATTGAGGAACTCAAAAGTGACTTTGTCCATAATCTTCCAGGCATTTCGAACCATCCTGGTATGCTTTCTTTCACGATCACAAGCGTTGGGATCCCCACGGATGTCCTCCACCCTCCGATAGGCAGCAAGTATGACCGACTGTTGAAAAGCCTGATGCAGGAGATCGATAAGATTGTCTCGTCTTCTCTTCGAGATTAGGCTCATCAGATACACCGAATGCACCTTATCCTCGGCGGCATCCAATGCCCTAAGCGGCACTCCGGTACAGAATAGAGGAAGCGCTTCTCAGATCGCTCCCACAATAAGCTTCAGGAGAGAGGAGCGTCGAGGAAGCAGTCGACCATTGTATGCGTCAAAGCGGCTCATAATTTCGGCACACTCGGCTTTTGTGAATTATCGATTCTAAGAATGTCCGAGTGAGCGGATATCTCCGTAGGAGATAATCTCATCGAGATCATACATGTAAGCGTCCATTACTCCTGAAAAAGAAAATCAACAAAATTAGCGGACAGACTGATTAAGCGAATTCTTATTAAAAACAGGCACAGAGAGTTAAACTCCTCGAGATCAATGCTCTACAGACAGGAGTGACACCTGTCAAAATCAATTATGAGGGGAATTTAAAGAAATTCCCCGAGAACAGTGAGAGCCTTGCTGTGAGAAGATGATATAATTCATTAAAGATAAAATTCCATTTTTAATCTTCAAGATCCATGAAAAACTCTTAAGAGTTCTTCTATATGATTTGAAAGGAGCAAAACTCCATTAATGAATTAAGAAATCATGAGTAAAATCCTTTTGGAGAGCGAAGCTCTATTAATGGAACCCTAAACGGGTTCTCTTTAAATCAAAGATCCATAGAGCAAACTCTGCTGGTGAAACACTAATGGGTTTTCTGTAGATCAAAGATCTCTTAAGAGCAAGGCTCTGTTAATGGGTAAAACCCTAACTCATTAAAATTTATTAAAATTTTTACCTAAAGTTTGAAAAAAATATTTATTCTTGTGAAGTTCTTAAACAAAAGAGCTGCGCTCTGAATAAAAATTCTCAGGAAAGGAGATGATAATCATCTGAGGACCAAAGGTCCTATTTATAGGCGCTAAGACGCCTCTTCAATTTCTGAGTTGATCCAAAGGCTCATATGGCCACCGCTGCGCTCACGTGTGGACCACGTAAGCGCAACGGTGGGGGGGCATTTGTTTCCCCAATCAGAGCAATGCTCTCTTCAACTTCCAAGGTTTGAAATGAAGCGACGCTTCTGCTCCCCCTAATCAGAGCAAAGCTCTGTTCAAGTTCCAAGATATGGAATGAAACGACGCTTCCTTTTTCCCCAATCAGAGCAAATCTCTGTTTCAAAATTCAAAATTTAAATTGAAGCAACGCTTCAGATTCTGCGCGCTGCGCGCCACGTGTCAAACACGGGTGCGCTAGCGCAGTTGCGCTGCGCTCTGCGCTGCGCGCCACATATCGAACGTAGGTGCGCTAGTGCAATGTGTGCCAACGCTGGAATTAAAAATTCCCCCACCGTCAAATCAAAAGATCTACTAATAATAAATTATTAATTAATCAGAACTAAAATTCTTTTATGAAAAGATTTTTTCAATCTTATTAAAATAAGAATATTATCTTCTGTAAAACAGAAGCCTTACGATCAAAGATCTAACGATGGGAAATATTCCCAAATCAATCAGAGAAAAATCTCTTAAAACTGATTTAACAAATCAATTGGCCCTATATAAAAGCCCCTAGACTTCAAGTCTCAAAGACAGAAAGAGAGAGAGAAACCCTCTGTAAAACAAGAGAAAGCTCTTAGAAAAAAGAAGATTTTTCTTCATCTTCAAGGTAAAAAAAGAACTATGTTCTTGAATAATAGAGATGAAACCATCTCGTAAAAAGAAGAACCATCTTCTAAAAAGATCAGAGATCTAAGAAAAAGACCAAGGTCTTTAATAAAAAAAGAAAACATCAAAAAGACCTAATCATAAAAAGACTAAAAGAAGTATTTTACTTCACTCACAGATGTTTTGATCTATAAAGGCAGAGCCTTTTATAAAAACAAGAACTTTTGTTCTTGGATCTTGAGTAAAAAGCCTCCTTTGAAGAACATAAATTTGTTCTTTGATCTTAAAATTGATCAAATGCGTTTTGCGCTATTGAAAAGTGCCTTGCACTCATGAATTGCGTCCTTGCGCTCATTGGACCGGCGCTCAGCGCCAAAACCTGCCACCTGTCAACCAGAGACACAATCTGTGCTTTGCGCTTCTAAAACGGAGCACTGCGCTCATGGGCTGGCGCTCAGCGCCAAGCGCGCCACGTGTCACTCACTGGTGCGCCAACAGACTAGCGCAATGTGCTCATAAATTAAAAGCGCAATGCGCTAACAAACTAGCGCTTAGCTCTAAACGCGACACGTGTCCTCTTCGTGTGCGCTACCCGACAGAAGCGCAATGCGCTCTTTGACTGGCGCAACGCGACTGGCGCAACGCGACTGGCGCGCCACGTGGCGCACTGTCAGAACAAACTTTGTTTCTGATGAATACTATGCATTCAATATAAGACAAAAATGTCAGAGCCCAATGCCTAGCATTATTAAAAGGGCTGAGCCTAAATAAAGGCTTAATAGCCAGAAAATAAAATATTAAACATTTTTAATTGGACTTAGCTCAATTCTGGCCATAAGTCCTCAACTTATCTCGAATTGAGCATATCTGCTCTTTCAACCAACTCACTTTGGTTCAAGGGTACATCTCTTCACTCCTTTGATATTTGTCGTTGTAATTCCTCAACGTCTTCAAAGATATGACGGGTCCCGAAAACCACACATTTCACAGACTATGACGTCTTTAAACTGGACTGTGGGGTCTTTAAACTCATGGACTATGATATCTTTAACCTCGACTGTGATGTTTTTAAACTAACATTGGACTGTGGGGTCCTTAAACTCATGGACTATGATGTCCTTAATCTCGACCGTGATGTCTTTAAACTAACATTGGACTGTGGGGTCCTTAAACTCATGGACTATGATGTCCTTAACCTCGACCGTGGTGTTTTTAAACTAACATTGGACTGTGGGGTCCTTAAACTCATGGACTATGATGTCCTTAACCTGGACCGAGATGTCCTCAAATTAACAATGGACCGTAATGTCCTTAAACTAATTATCAACCGCAATGTCATTAAACTAAACAATGGAGCCCAATTGCTCTCTTGTTGGACCTAAACGATCCCGTTAAGTTGATCTTAGTCTAAAATGAGACTAACGTATTCTTAACAAACGTTTAAGTTGATCATAGTCTCAAATGAGACTAACGTATCTTTAAACCCAACCCCCAAACCCAAATCTCAGAAAATACGGATCTGGACTAATCCACGTCCTACGGGCGACAACATAAATTAGTCTCCGTATACAATCCACGGGCAACCAACCAAATACAAAACAAACACCCACGACACGAAGTGACCATCTGGAGAAGGAGAAAGTTTTTATCGCCATGCGGTAGCGTAATTAACTGCAGGGGCTTGCGCCTGCAGGGAAGAGCGTCCCCACAATCAAAAACCCCTCAAACGAGAGGGGATCCGACGAAGTCTGCTATATCGGCGGCATCCGTTTAAACCTTCGATACATGGTGTCATAAATCAACTTGGTATCTTCGGAGAGGTGGACGGATAGCACCAATTAGCATCTGCCCTGAAATTTAGGCAAGATGTTCGTCGCGTCTCCGCCGCGTCTTTCGGAGGGGAACACCACGGCTCAAAGAAGTCGTGCAAACATGTTTTAGTTGGGTACAGTCCCGAGCCACATGGAGGTAGTGAGCGGATCGTCGGGGATTCGTCTCTCCCGATATTGGGGGTTGATGTCACGCAGTGCACGGGTGGCCATCACCAAAAATCCTTGGCCAAGGTAGTCAAGAATTACTGATCTAGGATCGATAGTTTCTCAGGTGGTGATGGATTTCATATTGACACGAATTATCGCGTTATTAGGGGTCTGACTTCATCCATCCCCTAAACTCGATATGCGATACTCTTAGACGAACGGACCGGACTGTACGGAGATTGTCACTGTCAGGCTCAGAAGGGTACGGATGAGTTTGCTCATCGGCCTTCCTTTCGCTCAATACCTGGATAGCCGTTACGTACAGCTAGTGTCGCTGACGTGCTTGTAGTTAAACCCACTGCCAGCGTATTGACGAGTCATTAGAGTCCCACACAGAGGGTTTTCACGGTTCAAGCGATATGGTGTAGATGACGTATGTTGGTACATACAGGTGTCCGATTAAATATGTGTACGGGCTGCACAGACTTTAATCGAACGATTGATAATACTAGCGGCTTAGCATTAGATCAGATTATTAAATCAGGTTTTGATTTAATAATTTATATATGTATATGTATGTGTGTGTATGTATTCTAGTATTATTATTCACTATTCATTCTCTCTTGGCTATTCGTATTTTTGTACGAATACGCATATATGTATTTCAATACGTGGATCGGGTTGTATTCCGTATTTATGATTTTCATTTTAGAAAATCGTTTTGGAAATGAGGTGGAGGGTGAGTTGGCATGAGCATAGGCTTGGCATGTAAAGAGGCATGGCACACATTTGTTTATTGTAAAAATGAGGAGATATTTTCATGGTTGAAATTATTGTATCCATATATTCTTTACATTCCATGCTTGATTTTCTTGACTTGATAATTCACTTGATTTTCTCATTCTCTTCTCCATGAAAGACTTAGCCATTCATATGGTTGCCCATTCCGTTGTTTTCCACACCCCTCATTCTTCTTCTTGAGTTGCTCTTTTGAGCATTTTGATGAGAGAAAAATTATAGTGAGATAATCCTACACCTCCACTCTTCATTGCTAGCAATCTTGGAACGTCGGTTGCCTTGCCAGGCATGGCTGAAGCTTGCGTCGTTTTCTTCGGGTGGATCATCGTAGATGGAGGAAGACCGGCAACCAAATTCGATCCGCGACCACCAGAAGCTTGGGATGATGGTTGAAGACCCGAAGGACTTGGTTCATTCGGTATAACCATCTAACTCCTCTTTATATGTTTGCTAGTATATGGTTAAGGGTAGATCCGAGTATCGGGTTGTGGTAGCGCCAGTTTAGAAAATTTGTGTTCCGCATTTAGCCACGGTTTGATGGCCGGGGCTCTACCTAACCCAACATGGTATCAGAGCCAACCCGTAAACCCATTACAAGCAGTTTAGACAATGTTAAAGTATCGAAACCGAAACAACTCTGAAATAATACCCCGTATATTCCAGGTTCTGTCGATTTTTCAGAGTCTTCAAAAAAATTTTAAAACAATTGCAGAAGGCTACTTGTGAGACATCTAGAACACTCTACAAAAACGAGCCCTATTCATCGGATTCGACCCGGCGAGATTTGAAAAAATACAGGCGTGGCTAGTTTTTATTGGAATTGGGACTTGAATTTTGCAGGGTTATCTAGTCTCTGGAATATTGGTGCAATGGTATTGTTTGTTTTTCCCAGTTTGAATGTAGTGTTATCTTTTGTTCAAGGGCAATTCGGGGTGCTTCAAAATCGATATTTTAAACACTGTTTAATAGTTTACAGTATATACATTACTATCTGCAACCGTGAATGTCATTTGAGCGGTACAACTCGTCTAATTGCTATATGTCCTTGTAGACGAGTTTGCGAACGTGACATTCACGTTGTTGTTCTATGTTATACTGTGTTGTGGCTGGATCGTCGTGGTGGATAGACAGTGGTGCAATGGTAGTATATTTTAGTTTCATTTGTACATTTGTTATTGCAGGACGAGCGTCAAATATGTGGACTGTCGTCACTGCCAGATTGTATATTATTTGTTTGGAGCACGACCGGGTTGAGGTCGATGTCACCCTTATACATATTATTTTCTTTTCTGTACTAGGATTACCCCGCGGTGGAGTGCACGAATAACCGGGTTCTAGAGGGCAACGGATCCACATCTCATGGCGTTGAGACGGAGGGGGCCTTACTCTAGAATTGGCGGGCTATTCGCTGCACTCGTAGGGGGTATAGGTTGACCCCCGGAGGGGTGCCCAAGTTACCGGATTCCGTGAAATGTTGTGTGGCCCATTCACATTGTTGATTGGGGTTGCCTCACTTCTGGGTTTGGCGGGTAACTTGCCGTACTCATAGGGGTCTAGGTTTTCATTGCACAGGCTATCCACACGACGGGGAACGTCGGGTCTCATTTGCGGCTCAAGTGAAACCCGAGGCTCCAGGATTATCCACCACTCTGTATTACTTAGCTGAGATTCTGTGATGTTACTTTATATCATACCTGGGACGATTGTTATATATATATATATATATATATATATATATATATATATATATTAGTAGATGTTGTATATGTTTTGCACCCGTGCTAGTCCAGTCCCCGCTCTGTCATTAGTTAAGTAACTTAACGGGTGATGACGGGGCCCAGTGGCAAATGCGGATGGTATATACGTATATTTTATTTTTCGTTCCTTTCTGGTGTGATATGTTAATTGATGGGACTGCGTTGATTCTTATCAATGCAAGAATAAAACAAACCTATATGATGTTGTTGGAACCAAATTTTGAAAAACAGACATTATAGACGTTTTCTTTTGCTTTGCACATAGGTATTCGATTGGGAATATCATGCACCTCATTCGACGAGGCAAGGGCCGAGATCCCTTCTTCGGGAGTGACCCCTTAAGAAGAAGTTTGCGTCGGCATAATAACTTCACTATAGTCGATTCTTTTGCTTTATATCGTGGTATTCAGTTTGGAATATCCTGCACCTCATTCGATGAGAAAAGAGCCGAGATTTCTTCACCGGGAGTGACCTCTTTAGCAAAAGTTTGCGCCACTATATCTTTGTAAAACCACTCGGTTCCTTCAACGATATCAAGTTCATTACGTTAAAGGTTTTTCGCCAAAAACCAACCGTAACCCTCCGTCATTTCAGATTAGTATTGCTTAGTATTCGTGCTATGTATGTCGTGCATTGCCGAGATGTAGTGTTCGGTAGCTCTGTAACGCTTTTCTATCGCATGGATATATGGATTGGTTAGGACAGTCGTACGGTGATGTTGGCATTGTCAAAGGCTTGTACGGGTGGGTTTAACGCAATCAAGATAATGACGGGTTGAACTTAACTAGGACTCTTTGATATGTTGGCATTGTTAAGGTCACTTGGGTTCTAGGGGTAAAAACACACATCGGGAATTTCAAACATTCAGGAAACTTGTCAGGCATGCGCATACCTTCTGGAGTATGGTGACTTGAGTGGCTTCCATCAGGTTATCATGCGATGATAGTTGGATCCCGATACCCACTGATGAGTAGGCTTACTCCTCGGGTGATTTTAGATGATCCCGACCAATTCTTCTTTTGTGTTTGAAGGAGAATTCGAGAAAACAGTGGGAGACATCCTGATTAGATAAAGTGATTAACCATTCTGATCTAAGTTAAAGTGCACGCTGAGTGTTTCTCTCTCTCTCTCTCTCTTTGGTAGCGACCATGGCCCGACCCTAGACTAAAACTCATGAACCAAGTTAACCGAACCTTCTTAAAACATATTGGTTTTTAGATTGTCAGAGTTACATATATCATTGCCACTCCTTCTTTTACCTTTTGCATTTCTTCGGAACATTCCGTATCACTATGAAGATCCACATTAATTGTATATGACCATCGTATAGTTACATACGAACTCGAAGAAACTTATTTCATATTCGAGGATGGTTTCCTATTCTGGAGAAAATGAATAGGACTATTCAGTTGTCTTTTCCATTTACCTTCTCTCGGATTGCGTGAGCTCCTGGTATTAAGAGAGTGCACCTATTACGTTTATTGGATAGTCTTCTTCCAAACCATAGGCTGGTACCGAAGAATAAGGAAGGAAGAAAACCAATTAGCCTAAGTGTGGTGTACAGAAGGTAATAAGTAAAGACAAATAAAGGGATTAGAAAGAGAGCAGAGTAAATTGCAACTGCTATCATTCACGATAAAACCACGTATATTATCGCCACTCCTACTTTACCTTTGCATTTCTCCGGAACATTCCATATCATTACGAAGATCCACTTTTATTGGATAAGCCATCGTATAGTTACATACGAACTCGAAGGAACTTGTTCTAGTTCGAGGATGGATTCCGGTTCAGGAGAAATCGAATAGGATTATTCTGGTTGTCTTTTATTTTTACCTTCTTTCAGGTTGCGGGAGCTCCTAGGATTAGGAGGGTACACATATTACGCTTATTATATAGTCTTCTTCCAAACCATAGGCTGGTGCCGAAAGGTAGGGAAGGAAGAAAACCATTTAGCCTAAAGTGGTGTACAGAAGGTAATAAGTAAAGGCAAATAAAGGGATTGGAGAGATGGCAATGAAATATACGGTTACTGTTATGAATCTGGATAGTGGAAGAGGCATTACTTGGAATACCCGAAAACCTCTTCGAAACATTTTCATGTTTCAGTTTCACTGTGTGTTGTTAATTGAAAACTGATTTCCCAATTAGATTCTAACTCCAGAGTATGTATTTACCATATTTGATTCTCACATCTGTATAGTGTTACAGATGATGGGTGGGAGTAAGATATTGGGAATTAGGTGATTATATCCTTATTATATCAGAATTTATTGTAATTGGTGATATTTGAGAAAATCACTTGGGTTTTTGCCTGACGGCAAATATTTGGTTTTGAATATCCGATTGTTATGCACCAATTTCAAACCGATATGTCTGTACGTTTATTTTATAAAGTGAGATATAACTTTTTGAAATTATGTCTATGACATTTACCTATATCAATTGATGGTTAGGTAAGGAGTATTCAATAACGGTGTAATTCTTCTTAATCATAGTACAGTTTTCAACCTACGACGCACAGGGTATGAGTTATTTAACTCAGGAGACTTATACAATGTATTGTATGTTGTCCAGTGTCCATTGGGACAAAAGGGTTGATACTCGTACTATATTCTGTTTACTTGTGACTTCTCTAGTTTACTATATTCTGGAGACAGCTGCATGATTTGAATCTAGTTCCAATTAAATCAGTGCCTCTGTTTCTATATTGTATATAGAATGGTTCATATATTAACGGTATTAAGGTATATGGAGTTTTCCGGCTTATGCTTAAAACCAGACTCTGGATAAACTCAAGGCATGTTTCAGTAATGGCAGTTTGTAGGTTATCCCGGGCATTGACAAAGGTTAACATTCTACCATCTGAAAGATCAATAGTTATATTGTTCTTAACTCGCCACAGTTTTAGTAAAAATGGATTCTTTTCAGAAAACATTAGTGTGAGTATGGTAGAACTGGAAATGATTCTAGAACCACAAACGATTACTGAAAATTTAATTGAACCTGAGAATTCAATTGGTTTCGACGATCCATTAGCCACTCCACTAATTTGGTGGGTAACCTCAGGCACCCGAGAGGTACTTCGGTCTCCTCAGAGACGATGACAGAGAGGTTCATGTTTACCCAGACTTACCATTGCTGCTGTTCTAGACTATGAGACCCAGCAGGAGGATGAGTATAGCGTCGTTCTAAACTAGGTTTAGAAGTGCAAGTGTATATGACTCTGCCAGAGGGTTATTGTAGTCAGTGGTAGTAGCGGAAGCATAATGGACAAGTAGCTTGTGTCTATTTATAGACTAAAGCAGATATAGCGGGGATAGATCATCTATTTTTGATGTGACAGTCATAGGTTTTGACTTCATCAGAATAGGAGATGGATCTGGTAAGAAGGTAGTAGAGAGTGATGTCTAGGTATTTGGATGACATGCACTTGATAGGGAGATATCTTCCTATACCACGATCGGTTATATACTGTGATTGTCACAAAGTGGTTTCTCCACATAGAATATGGATATAATATCAGGGTTTCTGGTTACTAGATCTATGGTTTTAGATCTAGATTTGGGAAGTGTCGCAATCTGGGTACTTTGATATTATTCTAAAGATGTTTTAGAATGGTTGACTCCTGGCATGGTGGTGTATATGCAAGTGATGGAGTCACCCACTCTAAAGGATGTCTTTCAGACTAAAGGGGAAAGGGATTTGTATGATTGGCATATCACTTGCTTAGGCAATTGAGTCAATCATGTGATATCAAGTACCACACCAGATATTGTTTTTGCACTAGCTGCAATAAACATATATTAATCCAATCCTGGAGAAATATTGGGAAGCAGTTATGAACATAAGTGGATGTTTTTGGTATATGGTAACTACAGCTTCTTTCGGGAGGCGGTTATCATTTCAGGCTTCCAAGATGACCCGGATGACAGAATGACTATCAGAGTTATAGTTTTCCCTCTTTTGAGGGACGGTATGTTGGACAGGTGGTCCAAGGGGATACTGAGGCATGCATGGCGTAGGATACTGATTAAATTCAGTAGATGATACAGTCTAAGAAGTTTGTTAGATTTGGAGTTCATTTGTAATCTGAGTCCCGTCAGATATCCAAACAAATTCTAAGACGGGTATTGCTCATTTCGGAAGACAGTCTTTCTCCGCGAAATTGAGATATAGAGAGATAAAGATAGAAACACTGGAGCGGATCCACTCGCTGAGGCTATTTCTCGAACGCAATAGTTTCGCAAACGGACTTTGCGAGACTGATTAGTAGAGAAGTTAGATGTTTGGTATCACACGGGCTGTGAGTATGTGACACCATAATAATTAGCCTTAAGTGCAAGTGGGAAATTGTTGGCTATAGTGCCCTTAAGTCAATTATTGAATCGTGGGCACGCGATTGTGATGATTGAGGGAGGACCTATACCGGTAGAACAGTCTTACTCGAGATGATAGTATGCTATCTGGTTTGTCTTTATCATCATATACAGTATTATGTGGCATTACAAATCATTATTACATGTTGATGGAACCTATAGAATTCTTGCTTGACTACCAGCATTATGATGGCGATCATATACGTGGGAGTTGGGTGGTCTATAGGCACATCCTTAAATGTCCCTGGTCGTGGGAGTTTCGAGACTGGGCATCGATACTCCACAGTAGACTAGTGTATACTGATCGAGACCCTGACGAGGGGCGGTAGCCAGGTCTCACAAGCCATTGGTGTTAGTTTGTTCACCTAAGATAATATACATGTGCTCATTGGGTTATGAGTACATTGGACGGACTCGCCGGGAACCTGCTAGTTGGTACTATACCTATTGTCAGATAGCAATTCCCAGGTGACATGTGTGCAGTTTAATCTGTCGACCTAAGATCGTCATTTGTCCCGTGTGTGTTCCTACTGTGCTTTGATTACTACCCTACCACGGCTCAAAGGAGTCGTGCAAACAGGTTTTAGTTGGGTACAGTCCCGAGCCACATAGAGGCAGTGAGCGGATCATCGGGGATTCGTCTCTCCTGGTATTGGGGGTTGATGTCGCACAGTGCACGGGTAGTCATCGCTAGAAATCCTTGGCCAAGGTAGTCGAGAACTACTGATCTAGGATCAGTAGTTTCTCAGGTGGTGATGGGTTTCATACCGACACGGATTATCGCGTTATTAGGGGTCTGACTTCATCCACCCCCTAGACTTGATATGCAATACTCTTAGACGAACAGACCGGACTGTACGGAGATTGTCACTGTCAGGCTCAGTAGGGCTACGGATGAGTTTGCTCGTCAACCTTCCTTTCGTTCGATACCTGGGTAGCCGTTACGTACAGCTAGTGTCGCTGACGTGCTTGTGGTTAAACCCGCTGCCAGCGTTTCGACGAGTTTTTAGAGTTCTACACAGAGGGTTTTCACGGTTCAGACGATATGGTGTAGATGACGTATGTTGGTACATACAGGTGTCCGATTAAATGTGTACAGGCTGCACAGACTTTAATCAGACAGTTGATAATACTAGCGGTTTAGGATTAAGCCGGATTAAATCAGGTTTTGATTTAATAATTTATATATGTGTGTGTGTGTATATATGTATGTGTGCGCGCGCGCGCGTGTGTATTTTTGTACGAATACGCGTATATGTATTTCGATACGTGTACCGGGTTGTATTCGTATTTATATGGAATAGCTTCTAGAAAATGGCCACTTCGTTAATTGATTTTCATTTTGGAAATGAGGTGGAGGGTGAATTGGCATGAGCATGGGCTTGGCATGTAGAGAGGCATAGCACACATTTGTTTATTGTAAAAATGAGAAGATATTTTCATGGTTGAAATTATTGTAGCCATATATTCTTTACATGCCGTGCTTGATTTTCTTGACTTGATAATTCACTTGATTTTCTCATTCTCTTCTCTCATAAGAGACTTAGCCATTCCCATGAGTGCTCATGCCATTGTTTTCTAGACCCCTCATTCTTCTTCTTGAATTGCTCTTTTGAGCATTTTGATGAGAGAAAAATTATAGTGAGATAATCCTACACCTTCATTCTCCATTGCTAGCAATCTTGGAGCGTCGGTTGCCTTGTTAGGCAAGGCTGAAGGTTGCGCCGTTTCCCTCGGGTGGCTCATCGTAGATAGAGAAAAACCGGCAACCAAATTCGATCCGCGACCACTAGAAGTTTGGGATGATGGTTGAAGATTCGAAGGACTTGGTTCATTCGGTATAACCATCTAACTCCTCTTTATATGTTTGCAAGTATAAGGTTAAGAGTAGATCCAAGTATCGGGTTGTGATAGCGCTGATTTAGAAAAATTTTGTTCCGCATTTGGCCACGGTTTAATGGCCGGGGCGCTGCCGTAATCCAACAAATATTTCATGAAAATTTCTGCGTGGGGCCCACCGTCAAACTTGAGGAGAAGAGGAGACCAACGTGCCTGCTAGGACAATGACAACCAGATATCTATGCGCGATCGGGTATCTTACACATGCTGATAGAGAAATTATTCTGTGTGCCGGGTGTAATACATCCGGAAAGGGAGTGAGAGAGATGAGAGAGTTTCAGACGGTTTTGAGCTGCGTGTGGGGCCTACACTTTTATTTCTTCTCTCTTTCGTACGGAAGTATATGGCCTGTCCATGGAATAAATTTTCTTGCTGATGGCCCCTTATGATCTATTTTAGTGCTAGATTTTTTTCATAAATACAATACAATTTAAGATTATCAATTAAAAATACAAAGAATGGAGAGAGAGAGAGAGATGGACAAAAATTTTATATTTATTTTGATTATGATTTTTCCATATGTAATAAGAAGAAAAGACAAATACTCACTCTTAAGTTTGAGCTGTGATAGCATAGACTTATTTTGATATATTTCTAGGGTTCGAGTTCTCTGCTATTATTTCCAGTTTGATAATCAATACTATTAGATCGGAAGAGTTAAATAGGAAGGCCATGGGTTTATGTTATTTTACTTCTAATATAGACTCCCCAAATCCGTATTTCTCAACAAAAATCAAATTAACATGTTTGCTTCTCAGTAAGATTTCTCGATTTCTCCTTGAGGAGTGATCCATTACAAACGGAAACGCCCGATCTTTAAAAACGGAAACGCCCGATCTACGGCATATTTTAACGAGATCCGTTCAAATTGATCACCCTACCCTCAAATATATGTGTATGTTGCATATGACATTTATGTTGCATTATCGAAGACGTTCATTTTCGCAATCATACATAACTCATCGATACATAAGCTAGAGATCTTCAAATCCTTTGATTTTTCATACACATTTATTTAAGGATATGGTGATAAACTTGAACGGACCGGATCGTTAAAATATGTCATAGGTTGAGAGTTCCCGTTTTTAAAAAACACGGACCAGCTTGCAATGAAACACTCCCCATTTCTCCTCCTTAGCACCCAATTCTTGATTATAACACATGCAACAACCCCAGAATACAGGCTGGTGCCTCAATTCTTCAGCACAAAATATTTTTAAGTACCAGAAGAAAAAATAAGAGTGATATATTTATTATATTCCATAAATTGAAACAAAGTTTACATCACCCAATACCTTTCTAGAAATAAATATCACCTTTACCATGCCAGAGAATCTTAAATAGGCAACACTTAAATTAAATTGCAGGTTACATTTTATATTTTTAAAATTACTGTAACAAGGAATACTACATAAATTGCAGATTAGACAGCTATGAATATAGCAAAAGAGATATCATGAAGTTTATCTGCAATTCAAAAGCCTCATCATGCATTCATATATATCAGAAAAGCATTGTAAAACGGTTTTAATAATGATAGGACAATAGAAACCTGTGGACAAAATACCTGAACATTTGCCGAAGAAAAATATATTACCTGAACATATAGTTAAATGAGAAAAATCTAATCCTTAAATAGCAGCTGCTGATTTTTGAGGTCTCAAAACATTAATCTAGCTGCCGATTTCTTAAAATACTTTAAACTACTGTTATCCATATACATATCAAATAAATTTTATTCACAAGATGTAAGCAAATGCCCGCTTCATTGCCTATTTACCATATAAATACTTCTGAAGCATTGAATGGTCCCCAGGCTGTATATCAGCGGGTAGGTGCATATTGAAAACATATGAGAACGGCGCACAAACTTGCATGGGCCGCGTGATGCCAATTGGATCCACGAGCTTACCGAATGTCGGTTCGTCGAATGGCAATGATTGAACAAGGGAAAAGGAACACTCCCTTGCCAATCTTTCTACCTGAAAAAAGAAGAATAATTATTTCAAGACTTAAATGATAGAACAAACAATAATGCATCAACAAGCATCAACAATTTTAAAGTTAAATAGCAGTTGCTGTTCGGAGAAGGCAAACTATACTGATGCACATATGAACATAATTATTGAAAGAAAAAAGTTGGCAGATCCCTATAAATGATATATGCATGTATACAATCATTATCTAGTGTATATCTGTACGCTGAGAAATAAGGGATATATCCTAGGACATCCCCCCGAATATACGAATAATATGCTAGACAGCAAATATATACAAAATTAGATATATATTTTGAACCATCGAAGTTGATCTCATCTTGGATGCCATTTCATTGACAAAAGGAATTTGATCGCTTGATTAATGGAATGAAGTTCAATCATCATGTTGACATGGAATTTACTCTGTAGATCTTAATAGTTGTGTGCATTTTCAATTAAGAATGCCGCAGGAAGTTTTTTCAGGTGGAACTTTGGGGAAACAAAAGCCATGACTACTAGGGAGGAAAAGTCAAAATTATACTAACATACCCTTAACTATAGTTGTTTTTCAGTAAATACCTTAACATTTTTTATTACAGTAAACTCCCTTACACTTGGATTTTAAGGGGATATTTTTCTGTAAAGCGCCCTTGAATGTAGCGCTTCAAGGAGCTTACTGTAATATAATAAACTTTGAGGTAGGTTGGTGTAACAAGGTGATAGTTAATGGCATTTCAGTGTACTTTACTTACAGAAGAATATATACACAAACGCAAGAGAAGACACTCATACAAGTTAATGCAGAATTCAAGTAAAGGCGTTTTCTTATTGCTGATGATACCTGTAGCTGGGCAAATCTGATATTGTTCATGGTGACAATCACCTGCAAGTTGCATAAATTCTCAGCCAACACACGAATCGCAAGGAACTCGAACAAGCTCTGAATGCGAGAGTGCTGGATACTCGAATCGTCCCCATCGATCTGAACGAACCATAACACAGACCTTCTTTCCAAAGGATAGGAAGTTCTTTAGTTTCAACGATTGAGTTACACGGGTTGTGCACATTCCATAATATTGTAGCGCCATTTGATAAGGCGGCTAAGTCAGAGGAATAAGGATGAGGAGTGACAGCAATCATTTCATATGGATTGTAATGGCGTGAGAGAGTAGATTTAAATTTTAGATCCCTGTCGTTTAACACAAGGACAGAGCCATACTCGGGCAAAAGTTGCAGTGAAGAATAATCTGAGATAGATTCGTGTTCTTGGGAATAACCAATAGGTGCAGTGATCGGTGTGGCACTAGGGCCATAGTCATGGGAAAATAAACAAGAAGCTCCACTGCGGAAAAACCCTATTCATTTGCAAGGAAACAAAATTTCAGCACAGCCGTCAAGTAGCTAAAATTGTTAGCACTTCTACACTGTATTTTATGCATTTGAAAAGAATTAAAATGTGCATAAGCGTCTTCATCAAGTTAAAGGTGTTGTACAGGGAAAAAAGATATTAGTATGCTTTCATGCCATTGTCGCGATCATCATTAGCCTTTTCCATCAGAATGGGTTCAGTTGTGGAGCGGCTCCACAAAAGATTAGAGAAAAATTTGAGACCCATACAAATATTACATCAACCCTTTAATCTGTGTCAAACTATAGCAATGGATGAAACAGAGTGGCCTTGGTATAAATCTTAGAAGGCTAGCTGGAGGGTATGTAAACCAATCTTGTTGAGCAATAAGTTTATAAACGAACAACCGAGCACCACTTTGAAACTCTACAAGAGTAATAAAGTCTCAAAGAAAAAGAATGAAGATAAATTTGCTATAACAAGAACTCTTTCATCACAAGGACAGATGAAGCCAGAGATGCCATGAGAGAACCAATATCAATTTGAAGATGAAAACAACGAAAATTTTATATCATTAAGTGGTTTTTCGGCAAAAGCAGTATGAAAGTACAGAGGTTCGGAATTTCATTCCATTCTTGCAACAACCCCACCCATCTTAAAACAAAAAGGAAGAGGCTATTTACTTATTCTCATGTTTGTATCTGATATGAAATCCTAGAGCAGCATGTCATATACACTGAAAAAGAATAACCGCAATGCAACATAGGCATACCATAAACTAAAAAACATTTGCTAATTTGTATATAATGTGGCTTTTGCAATATATATGTTACTTTCAAAACAGTTGAATAAATAATCAGGACATCAACAGCATCGCATCTCCATACATAAATATAGAAAAGCTAAACTACTAGACTGTACAACATAGTAAGTTCCCAGGTAGGGTACCTCAAGTGTGGAAAAATTTGCATGCGGGTCTTTTGGCCTGAAGGGAGTGAGAAAAGATACATTGATCCCCTCTAGTACATGATCCATTCATGAAGTATCGGCATAACGCAGCTTCCGTGGTCTGTGGAGCTACAGCATCAACAGTACCCCCATGGTTCCAATTAGCTTCTTCTGTATACATCGGAGCTACAACATCAACAGTTTCCCCATGGTTCCAATTAGCTTCTTCTGTATACATCGCGCGTATCTGCAAAGTAAAATAGATAAATATCATCTCTGCTATTCTGACTCAAAAGGAAAGGGGGTCATGAATCGGAATTCAAATCAATTCTCAGCATGACGCATTGAAAAAAATCCTCATAATTTTAAGAGAAATGACATAATATTTTATTCAAGACCTATCTAATCTTTTCAAATCATTCAGAATCTCTTCTAAAAATCTTTCAAAAATATAAGGGTTAATTGCTAAAAAATACCCCAATGTTTAACCTACTTTATATTTATATACCTCATTGATTTTTGCGCTGCACTTACATACCTTAAAGTACAAACCGTATGGATTTTTCTTAAAATGGTGATAGATTTGATGGTCAAGGAAGCAAAGCATTAACATTTTATACTTTAGGTATATAAGTGCAACGAAAAAATAAATAAGCCATAAAAGTGCAAAGTAGGTGAAACATTGGGGTTTTATTTAGCAAATAACCCAAAATATAATCATCTTAACTAGAAATCTTTACAAACTACTGCAATTTTAAATAAAATTCTTTTTAAAACTTTCTCAAATATATCTTCATACTGTCTAATATAAGTATACATGCATCGCACATGCCAAAATTATACATGTAAAGGTGTACTAGAATGGGAAGTATGAGGACTGCCAAAAGCCTGAATTTCTGGAGCGAAATCAAACAAAGCATGTTAAGAGCCAAGAAAAATGGAAAAGAGGGATTAAAACCTCTCGGATAAGAAATTTAAACTTTTCAAATACAGCTACGGTTTGTACGTCACTGGAAGAAACATATGGTGAGGAAAGACATTCTTCCTTCTCAGTAGCCGTATCAATGTTCTCATTCTCCAGATTAAGGGCATTCAGCTCAGATTGTAATATACGTGTATGTTTAAATGAATTGCGCTCACAGTAAGAGAGAGGTTTATTGGCTGCAAGAAAAGTAGGACGGAAACGGTGCATTCCACACATAACATCATCATCTGCATAAAAGAAAAGGGATTAACTGTAAAAGCCTCAAATCAGTTGTAGCAAGCAGTAGTTAATAAAAATCAAGTACTTGCAAGTTTCGGAGACATTGTGTAATGATGTGTGCAGAATATTGTGTAATGAACACCAATCCTCTTCAAGCTTAGAGATCAGTGAGAGGGATGCCTTTGGATCATTGCCCTTGCTGATTTCTTTTAGTCGCTCAAGTCGGTGTTTATCCTTCAGAAAAGAAAGTAAAAGAGAAGAAATACAAAGGTTAAACTTGTTATAAGAAATAATAATCCTATGGACGAAATCTAAGAGCATAAATTAAAGTTAGCATCCAGGATCTAGTTTGATGCTGATGCAAGATCGACAACAAGCAAATGCAACAGAACTAATATCTGTTTTTTCAGAAAATTATTTGAGAATCTGTATAAAAATTCTAAAGAAAATAAATACAACCTTTTCTCAGAAAAATGTGTTTACATGTACCTCTTTGGGGTCTTCTTTCTATCCCTAGCCTCCCAAACCAATTCCTTCTATACTACTGCACCAAGAACTACTTCTCATCTAATATTGCAAATTGATAATTCTTGTTAAAGCTGATTTAAGATTAGAAGTCATCAATGTTCTTAAAAAAGAAGAAGAAGAAGAAGAAGATTAGAAGGAACCAACTAGTCAACTTTCAAAACGCCCCTAGGGCCACTCAAAATCCACAGCTTGGAGGTGATGCATAAGTGGACATCTAGATTGTCTGCATGGCTGATAAGTAAATTGACAAACTAAATCGCCAAAAGGACCATTTGACAAACTTTCTAATGGATCTTTTTTACAGGAATAGTTAGGATAGAGATCCTCTATTATAACTAATAATTATATATATATATATATATATATATATATATATATATGAGAATAATGGAGGAAAGAGGCCATAGGAGAGAATTTCCTCCTATGGCGTCGAAAAGATACAGCCTCCACCATTTTTTCCGACAATCGGCACCCATCATCATCATTGTTATCATCCAAGATGTACATATCCCAAATTTCATGTGATTCCACCACTTTTTCACCGTTGAATTAGCAATGTAAAAAGTTCTATTGTCGGTAAACCGTTAATTTTGCATCAACTAAATCAATGGTGAAAAAATGGTAAAATCACATGAAATTTGGTGTATCCATATCTTAGATGATAAAGATGGAAGTGATGTATGCCAATTGTCAAAAAAAATCAGGGAGCATGTATTTTTCCGACGCCATGTATTTTTCCGACGCCATAGGAGGAAATTCCCTCCTATGACACCTTTCCTCCATTAACCTCTCTCTCTCTCTCTCTCTCTATATATATATATATATATATATATATATATATATATATATATATATATAAGGTCAGTCAATGCCTCCGCAACTTAATCTCATAAAAGCAAAACTATAAATAAAATTTAGGCACAAACTAAAAAATTCACATTAAATATGTTAAGAGGAAAAGCAAGAGTACAATTAAAACATGAAGGGGGGATCCCTCTATGGCTGTCATCCAAGCTCCCAATTTGACATAAAATCAATAACGAACTTTGCACACCTTAGCTTATCTTCAACTGAGCTTCTAGTTACAAGTAGCAGCTGATCGACCACTTACCTTAAACACGTGCTGCCAGAATTGAAATGCGCACATGTTTGCAATGTACGCAGTTTCTTCCTTGCCGGCTTGTGAAGTATTGCTGGTATCGACTTCGAAGTAATTGTCTACATACGTTGTGGACTGTGAACATAGAAGATATGATAAGACAAAAAGGAGTGCAATACTGAAATATAACCATAGACAATACAGGATGAAATGATACCAGAGTTGGATTGCCAAAAGGTTGGAGAATGGGCAAAGGCTGGATATCCATGAGTATGCTAATCAAGATCCCTTCCTGAAGTAACCCTATCTCACCAAACTTGAGAGCAAGAACTGAGGCATCGAAAGATAAAGGTAAACTGTCAAGTATATGACCATAAAATGTAGGCTCGTATCTCGCCCTGTGAGTAAGAGGCTGGTCCAGTGCACGAATCTGAACAAGCAATTACAATGCCTCTTCAACAGCTTCAGGTTGTGGTGGATCGAGAACTTTCTGCAACATTGCTAGGGATCATCAAAGGCCAAAGGGTTAGGTTCTTAATCTGATGTGGACTAAATAAAAATTGGAATAAACCTCTAGTTTGCGTCGATTAGGTATATGGGATTGCTCTAGATAAGGATTTTCTCAACTAAAAGTACAGAATATCACCGATACATGCACATGAAGCAGATATACTTACCGTTGAAGTAAAAGAAGTTTTTTCCCCCAATGAAAACATAAATAAAGCTAGAGCATCTCTAATAATGTATTCATCCTGATTTATGCTTACTTGGCATTGATTTTATTAACCAAGCTTAAGAATTAACCAGACATCATAATCGTCATGTCCACAGTCTTCACTGAGAATGCTTCTCCAAATAAAGCAACCTAATGACTATTATCAGAATACTTGAATTAAGTTAAGTGCATGGTGGAGGCCCACAAAGATGAAATAAATTCAGAAAGAAACATACATTTAAAACAGAACCATGGAGGAGAAAGTACAAGTGATCATTTTCCTGAAAGGTCATCTTATCTAAGTATAATGCATGCACCAACACAAAATGAAGTATGACTTGCTATAACATTAAGTTGCAGATTGCCTGATTGCTATCAGTCAGGTAAGTTAGCGTTTTCTTTTAAATGGAAGAAAATGATTTGACAGAGTTAGATATTGGTCGGCCAGCTGAAGCATGACAGAAATTCAATAAACATAAATGCAAAGAACGAAATACCTTTAGGATCATTAATGGCTTTAGATTCTGCACAGCAAATCATGAGCACCTGCTGCCGCAGTGATAATCTTAATATCGCTGGGTTTTTCATAATCATTTAGACTGCTATAAAATGAGTGAGTGACCATTCGATAAATCTGACCATCAGAGGTTCAACCAGTCCTTCCCATGCGTTGTTCAGCCTGTAGAAAGTTCATTAATCAGTACTCAGTAGTAAGGATTTAAAGCAGACAAGAAATACGTGAGATTTAGACACCCAGAAAAGATTTGCAGTATCATTCTTTGAATTATGGTCCCAACTGACCTGTAAAGATCCGAATGAATCTATGATAAAGGCTACCCCTGGTATCATGACCGATGATTCTGCAATATTTGTGGCTAATGTAACCTCCAATAAAAACTCGAATACATGCAGTTACTATGGAAGTCAATGATATATAAATTAGCATATAAAGTAGCATATTGCAAAATTCAAAACATTAACCTGAAAATTCACTAACAGCGCCAGACATCAAACAGAGAAAAGCTCTAACTTGCATAAAATAGCTTATTAAATATAAAGGGTATATATTCCCCAAAAAAAATACATAAAATATACATAACAAGAACTACTTCATAGCATTGAGAAGACTTGTAACTTAAGAGGAAACAATAGCTTAGGAAATTGAAAATTAAGGCACTAAAGTAACAAGAATATAACCAATAAAATTCTAAAAGCTATATGGACCCCACTTGTTATTCTACTGGAAGCAGCATCATATGCCTTTTAAACCTATTTTTCACTAATCTGCATGGATCATGTTAGTTATTCTTAATCTGAACAGATGTAAGTGAATCTTTTGGATATGAGTGATGAGTATGCATATGTTAAGGTCCTTGAGGATAATAAAACGTATCTTATGAAACAACTTGTTTAATACTGTAAGTCTACGGTAGCATCCCGGCCGTCTGTCCGAGACCAAAATGCGGAAACGAAAACTTTTTCTAAACTTGAAACCGGCGCTATCGCAGACTTTAATCCCGGATCGAACCATTAACCTATAACTAGCAAACTAGTGAAGGGTTAGAAAAGCTATACCGATCGATCCGTGTCCTTCGGTCTTTGGCCACCAACCCAAGCTCCCCGCGGCATCTCCGATCTCCGGTCTCCTCGTCGGAAAGGACACCACATCTTCGAATCCTTTTACGGGTCCCGCTTCGTCCGAAGCAACTCGGACACGAAGTTTGCTAGCCGACATGTCTAAGGTGGTGTAGAGAATGTGTGTGATCACTTTGTCTCAAGCATCCATTGATTCTCAACACATGTGAGTGTATGGATGGAGGTTGATGATGATGCCATTAATGGAAATGGTGAGCTAGAGGAAGAAGAAGAAGAAGAAGCCATTTCTTTCTTGTGTGTTCTATGATCAAATGAGAGAGTGGGAGCTTTAATAATACAAGAGCAAACTCTTTACATAGCTGCCCTCTCTCTCCTCTCATCATATCAATCCACAAATCAATCAAAAATGTGACACATGCACAAAGAAAGAGACCATGAGTCACCACTTGTGCATGTGTCACAATTAATGCACCTAATCATGACTTAGCTCATTATTTCCATTTGTAAACATTAACCCAAATGTTTACAACAACAAAAAGATACGGCAGCATCTAAAGTAAACTCATGACGGATCACAAGGATACCCCTCACCTGTATATGCATACCTGCATCTGCATTCCGACCGAATGCGAATGCGATAAGACTAAAGTAATCCAACAAATCTAATACTAGGATCCAGCTTAAACCAAAGCCCACTGGTATGATCCGCCCGATAATGATCCGTGTACTACTGCACGTATATGATCGAACCCTGCCATATACCATACGGCCTCTACAACGTTTCGCCCGAAACTTGAGAAACTGTCTGTGGGGAACTCTAAAGACTCGTCAATATTTTGGCTGTGGATTTAACCACTAGCACGTCAGTGGTACTAGCCGTACGTAACAGGCTACCAGGTATTAACCAAAAGGGAGGTCGATGAGCGGACTCATCCTGACACCCTACTGAGCCTGTCAGTGACAATATCCGTACAGTCCGGTCCGTTCGTCTACGAGCATCGCATGTCGAGCCTAGGGGGTTGGTAAAAGTCAGACCCCCAAAAGTGGTACAAGTCGTGTCGGAGTGTAGCCCAGAACATCCTGAGATACTACTGGAATACCTACCAGTAAATCTTCTGTCTTGGCCAAACACTTCGTGTAATGGCTCTCCTAGACACAGCGCGATCTCACCCCCAATACCGGAAGAGATGAAACCCCTGCCGATCCGCTCACTGCCTCCATGTGGCTCGGGACCAACCAAAAACTGTTTGCACGACTCCTTTGAGCCGTGGTAGGGTAGTAATCAAAACACGGCGGGAACTCACACGAGACAAATGACGATCTCAGGTCGATGAACTAACCTGTACACATGTCACCAGGGAACTGCTATCTGACGTCAGCTATAATACCAACTAGCATGTTCTCGGCGAGTCTTGTCCGGTGTACTCATAACCCAATGAGCACATGTATACATCTTAGGTGAACCAACTGACACCAATGGCTTGTGAGACCGGCCACCGCCCCTCGTCGGGGTCTCGACTGTATACACTAGTCTACTAATGGAATATCGATACCCAGTCTCGAAAACTCCCACGACTAGGGACCTTTTAAAGATGTGCTTATAGACCCCAGCTCCCACGTATATGATCGCCATCATACCGCTGGCCGTCAAGCAAGAATCCTAAAGGCTATCAAAGTGCAATAGTGACCTGTAATGTCACCTAAAGCATGTACACGATAATAAAGATAAACCAGATAACATACTATCATCTTGAGTAAGATTGTCTTACCGGTATAGGTGCTCTCTCAATCATTGCAATCACGTGCATGTGATCCAATAATTGACTC
This sequence comes from Agapanthus africanus, assembly GCA_030015575.1. Lineage (NCBI taxonomy): Eukaryota > Viridiplantae > Streptophyta > Magnoliopsida > Asparagales > Amaryllidaceae > Agapanthus > Agapanthus africanus. Next base: position 419,165,597 of record JASDDO010000029.1, read on the forward strand.
TGAAGGCACTATATCCAACAATCTCTCATTTGCACTCAAGGCTTATTATTGCGATGTCGTATACTCACAGCCCGTGTGATGCCAAACACCCAATTCCTCTACTATTCAGTCTCGCAAAGCCCGTTTGCGAAACTATTGCGTTCGAGGAATAGCCTCAGTGAGTAGATCCGCCCTGATGTTTCTTTCTATGTCTCTCTTTATCTCAAGTTCGTGGAGAAAGCCATCTCCCGAAATGAGCAATACCTGTCTTAGAATATGTTTGGATGTCTGATGGGACATAGTTCATAAATGAACTCCAAATCCAAACTTCTTAGACTGTATCGTCAACTGAACTTAATCAGTGTCCTGCGCCATGCCTCCCTCAGTATCCGTTTGGACCACCTGTCCAAACTACTGCCCCTCGTCAGAGGGAAAACTATAACTCTGACAGTCACTTTGTCATCCAGGTCATCTTGGAAGCCTGGAATGATAACCGTCTCCTCAAAAAGGGTGTTGTTATCATATCCCTAGAACATCCACTTATGTTTTAAAACTGCTTTCGAATGTTTCTCTAGAATTGGATCAATATCAACTTATTACAAAAACAACATCTGGTGTGGTACTTGACATCTCATGATCAACCCTGGTGTGGTACTTGACATCTCATGCAAAAACAACATCTGGTGTGGTACTTGACATCTCATGATCAACTCAATTGCCTAAGCAAGTGATCTGCCAATCATTCACATCCCTCTCCCCTTTAGTCTGTAAGACACCTTTAGAGAGGGTGACTCCATCACCTGCAGGTACACCACCATGGCAGGAGTCGTCCATTCTAAAACACCTTTAGAATACTGTCTAAGTACCCAGATTGGGACACTACCCAAATCTAGATCTAAAACCATAGATCTAGTAACCAGAATGTCTGATATTATATCCAAGCCCTATATGGAGAAACCACTGTGTGACAACCATAGTATAACCGATCGTAGTATAGAAACATTACTTCCTACTCTGTATATGTCATCCAAATACCAGGACATTACACCCTACTGCCTTCTTAACAGATCCATCCCCTATTTTAATGAAGTCAAACCCATGACTGTCACATCAAAAATAGATGATCTATCTCCACCATATCCGCTTTAGTCTATAAATAGACATAAGCCACTTGTTCACTATGCTTCCGCTGCTCTCATTGACTACGACAACCCTCTGGTAGAATAATATACATGTGCACTTCTAAAGCCAGTTCAGGACGACGCTATACTCATCCTCCTGCCGGGTCTCATAGTATGGAACAACAGTAGTGTCAAGCCTGGGTAAACAAGAACCTCCATGTCACCGTCTTTGAGCATACCGAAGTACCTCTCGAGTGCCTGAGATTACCCACCTTATCTGCGGAGCGGACAATGGAATGTCAAACTAGATTGAATCTTTAGGTTCTTATTAAATTTTCAGTAATCGTTTGCGGTTCTGGAATCACTTCCAGTTCTACCATACTCCCACTACTGTTTTCTGAAAAAGTCCATTTTACTAAAACTGTGGCGAGTCAAGAACAATATCACCATTGATCTTCCAGATGGTAGAAAGTCAACCCTCGTCATAGCCCGGGTCAACCCACAAACAGCCATTACAGAAACGTGCCTTGAGTTATCCAGAATATGGTTTTAAGCATAAGCCGGACAGCTCTATATACCTTAACATCGTTAAGATATGGGCCATTCTATATCTAATATAGAAACAGAAGTACTGATTTAATTGGAACCAGATTCAAATCATGCAGCTGTTTCCAATGCATGTCAACTAAATGGAAGGAGGTCGATCAGTATTACTCAACTTAGGAATACATCCAGATATGAATAACCTGAAAGAGAAGCAAGTTCTCATAATCATTACTATCAACTGAATACCATACACAAGTATCTACATTTTCGATCCCTTTGAAGAATCCCGATACTTGCAACACTTGGTTCTCTACTTTATTCTTATACCTATAACTTCTCAAAACTTGGACCCTTTGTTTCTACGAAACACTTGTCTAAAACTTGAGAAGTCACAAGTAAACAGAATATAGTACGAGGACCAACCCCTCTGCCCTAATGGACACTGGACAACATATGATACTCTGTATAAGTCCACTGAGTCGAATAACTCAAACCTTGTGCGTCGTAGGTTGAAAACTGTACTGTGGTTATGAAGAATTACACCGCTGTTTAATGCTCCTTACCTAACCATCAACCGATATAGGTAAATGTCATCGACATAATTTCAAAAAGTTTTATCTCACTTTATTAAAATAAACGTACAGATATATCAATTTGAAATTGGTGCATAACAACGGATATTCAAAACCAAATATTTGTCGTCCGGCAAACAACCCAGGCGATTTCCTCAAATATCACCAATTACAACGAATCCCGATATAATGAGGATGATCACCTAATTCCCAATAACTTACTCCCACTCATCATCTGTAAAACCATACAGATGTGAGAATCATGCCTGGTAAATACATACCCTGGAGTAAGGACTAATTGGGAAATCAGTTTTCTATTAGCAATACACAGTGAAACTGAAACATAAATATGTTTCGAAGGGGTATTCTGGTATTCCTTGTAATGCCTCTTTCATTATCAAATTCACAACTGTAACCGTATATTTCTTTGCCATCTCTCAAAATCCCTTTATATGTCTTTAGTCATTACCTTTTGTACACCACCTTTAGGCCAAATGGTTTTCTTCCTTCCCTACCGTTCGGCACCCGCCTATGGTTTGGAAGAAAACTATCCAATAAGCGTAATAGGTGTACTGTCCTAATCTTAGGAGCACTCGCAACCCGAGGGAAGGTAAAGATAAAAAGACAACTGAATAAACCTCATTCCTATTTCTCCTAAACCAGAATTCATCCCCGAACTGGAACAAGTCCCTTCGAGTTCGTATATAACCATACAATGGAGTATCCAATAAACTGTGGATCTTCGTAGTGATACGGGATGTTCCGAGAAATACAAAGGTGAAGTAGAAGTGGCGATGAAATACTTGGTTTGGTCGTGAATAGCAGTCGCAATTTACTTTGCCCTCTTTCTAATCCCTTTATTTTGTCTTTAGTTATTACCTTCTGTACACCTCACTTAGGCTGATTGGTTTTCTTCATTCCCTACCGTTCGGCACATGCCTTTGGTTTGGAAGAAGACTATCCAATTAGCGTAACAGGTGTACTGTCCCTTAATCCAAGGAGCACTCGCAACCTGAGAAAAGGTAAAAGGAAAAGACAACTGAATAGTCCTATTCATTTTCTCCAGAACCGGAACCATCCTCGAATCGGGAAACCTCCCACTGTAACCTCAAATTCTCCTCCAAACCTGAAAGAAAAATTAGTCGGGATCACCCGAGGAGTAAACCAACTCATCAGTGGGAATCGGGATCCAACTATCGCATGATAACATGATAGAATCCACTCACGTTATCATACTCCAGAAGGTATGCGTATATCTGGCAAGTTTCAGTTTCTTTAGAAACTCCCGATTTGATTTTTACCCATGCTCTTATGAACTTGACGAAGACCAACATATCATAAGTCACATGTCAAGTTCTACCCGTCATTATCCAGGTTAATTTGAACCCACCCGTACATAGCCTTAACGAAGGCCAAAATAGTAGTACGGCTGTCCCAAACCAACGCATCTATCTATGCAGCAGAAAAGTAACAAATAGCTACCATACACTATGCCATGACGAAGGCCAACAAATATAGCATGAATACTAAGTGCTACCAGTCTGAAATGACGGAGGGCTACGAATAGTTTTTGGCGAAAAACCTTTAACGCAGTGAACTTGATATCGTTGAAGGAACCGGATAGCTTTTTATAAAAATATAGTGGCGAAAACCTTTGCTAAAGAGGTCACTCCCGGTGAAGGGATCTCGGCTCTTTCCCCGTAGAATGAGGTGCAGGATATTCCAGCTGAATACCACGATGCAAAGCAAAAAGGCAATCGGCTATAGTGAAGTTATTACCCTGACGCAAACTTCTGTCCAAGGGGTCACTCCCGGTGAAGGGATCTCGGCCCTTGCCTCGTTGACTGAGGTGCTGGATATTCATAACCGAATACCACTGTGCAAAACAAAAGAGAACGTCCTTGCAATAACAGCCTTTTGAAAAATGTTCCAACAACATCAGAATAGGTTTGTTTAGCTTGCATTGATCCGAATTAATGCAGTCCCATCAATTAATCACACCACAAAAGAACGAAAATATGATGTACGTATATGCCATCCGCATTCGCCACTGGGTCCCGTCATCACCCGTTAGGTTACTTAACTAACGACAAAGCGGGGACTGGACTAGCGCGGGTGTAAAACATATACATCTACTAGTGTATATATAGCAATATATAATAATCGCTCCAGACGTGATAAATGCAACATCACAGAAATGTAATAAGCATCATAGAATAAGACAGATAATCTGGGATCCCCGGGTTTCATAGAGCCGCTGCTGAAACCCGACGTTCCCCTGCTTGTGTGGATAGCTTGTGCAATGAAATCCTAGACCCCTACGGGCGCGGCAAGTTACCCGCCAAAACCTGAAGCGAGGCAGCCCCCTTCAACAAAGTGAATGGACCACCCAGCACTTCACGGAATCCGGTAACTTGAGCACCCCTCCTTGGGTCAACTTGTACCCCTACGAGTGTAGCGAATAGCCCGCCAATTCTATAGTGAATCCCCCTCCGTCTCAAAGCCATGAGATTCGGGCCCGTTGCCTTCCAGAACCCGGTTATCCGTGCATCCCACCTTGGGGTAATCCTAGTACAGAAAGTAAAATATATACAACGGGTATATCGACCTCAGCCCGGTCGTGCCCCAAAATAATAATATACAAACAGGCAGTGACGGCAGTCCATATGTCGGACGCTCGCCCCGCAATATCAAATGTACAAATATAACCAAATTGTACTACCATTGCATCCAAGCTATCCACCACGACAAATCCGCAACATCACAGCACAACACAGAACATCAACGCGAATGTCACGTTCGCAAATCCGTCTAAAAGGGCTATAGCAATTAGACAAGATTTACCGCTCGAATGATATTCACGATCGCAGATATAAAGTAAGCACTGTGAACTAAAATATTTAAAATTTTCGATCGATGAAATTTCCCGAAGTGGGCCCCAAGTACAATACCCAGTACTCAAAATAATTTGGGCCAAAACAAAAAATTCCAGAAACCCTAACTCCAAGTCAGAGACTACTGTAGAAACTTTGGTGCAGTGAAGCTACAGAATGGCGGCGGAACCGCAGCCAGAACAGGGTTATTGTCACGGTTCCGCGGCGGCACTGTAGAATCATGCAACCTAATTTTCTCGGATTTCTTAAAAAAGCCTGCCTGATTTTCTGCAACACTCAAAATAATTTTTCGACCACAAAAAATTCGACAGAAACTTCATGAAATGGAATCGCGGTTTCGGAAATTTCGTTCGATCGATATTTTAAACACGTTAGAGCAAACTAGTAAAGGTTAATGGCGTGGCTCTGATACTATGTAAGTCTACGTAGCGCCCCGGCCGTCTGTCCGAAACCAAAATACGGAAACGAAAACTTTTTCTAAACTTAAAACCGGCGCTATCGCGGACTTTAATTCCGGATCGAACCATTACCCTATAACTAGCAAACTAGAGAAGGGTTAGAAAAGCTATACCGATCGATCCGTGTCCTTCGGTCTTTGGCCACCAACCCAAGCTTCTCGCGGCATCTCCGATCTCCGGTCTCCTCGTCGGAAAGGGCACATCTTCGAATCCTTTTACGGGCTCCCGCTTCGTCCGAAGCAACTCGGACATGAAGTTTGCTAGCCGACGTGTCCAAGGTTATGTAGAGAATGTGTGTAATCACTTTGTCTCAAGCATCCATTGATTCTCAACACATGAAAGTGTATATATGGAGGATGATGATACCATTAATGGAAATGGTGAGCTAGAGGAAGAAGAAGCCATTTCTTTTTTGTGTGTTCTATGATCAAATGAGAGAGTGGGACTTTAATAATACAAGAGCAAACTCTTTACATAGCTGCCCTCTCTCTCTCTCTCCTCTCATCATATCAACCCACAAATCAATCAAAAATGTGACACATGCACAAAGAAAGAGACCATAAATCACCACTTGTGCATGTGTCACAATTAATGCTTCTAATCATGACTTTTAGCTCATTATTTCCATTTGTAAATATTAACCCAAATGTTTACAACAACAAAAAGATACGGCAACATCTAAAGTAAACTCGTGACGGATTACAAGGATACCCCTCACCTGTATATACATACATGCATCTGCATTCCGACCGAATGCGAATGCGATGAGACTAAAGTAATTCAACAAATCTAATACTAGGATCCGGTTTAAACCAAAGCCCACTAGTATGATCCACCCGATCATGATCCGTGCACTACTGCACGTATATGATCGAACCCTGCCATATACCATACGGCCTCTACAACGTTTCGCCTGAAACTTGAGAAACTGTCTGTGGGGGACTCTAAAGACTCGTCAATATTTTAGCTGTGGATTTAACCACTAGCACGTCAGTGGTACTAGCCGTACGTAACGAGCTACCAGGTATTGACCAAAAGGGGGTCGATGAGCGGACTCATCCTGACACCCTACTGAGCCTGTCAGTGACAATATCCGTACAGTCCGGTCCGTTCGTCTACGAGCATCGCATGTCGGGCCTAAGGGGTTGGTAAAAGTCAGACCCCCAAAGCGGTACAAGTCGTGTCGGAGTGTAGCCCAGAACACCCTGAGATACTACTGAAATACCTACCAGTAAATCTCCTGCCTTAACCAAGGACTTCGTGTAATGGCTCTCCTAGACACAGAGCGATCTCACCCCCAATACCGGGAGAGACGAAACCCCTGCCAGTCCGCTTACTGCCTCCATGTGGTTCGGGATTGTACCCAACTAAAACCTGTTTGCACGACTCTTTTGAGTCTTGGTAGGATAGTAATCAAAGCACAGTGGGAACTCATACGAGACAAATGACGATCTCAGGTCGATAAACTAACATGTACACATGTCACCAGGGAACTGCTATCTGACGTCGGGTATAATACCAACTAGCATGTTCCCGGCGAGTCTTGTCCGGTATACTCATAACCCAATGAGCACCTGTATAAATCTTAGGTGAACCAACTGACACCAATGGCTTGTGAGACCGGCTACCGCCTCTCGTCGGGGTCTCGACAGTATACACTAGTCTACTAATGGAATATCGATACCCAGTCTCGAAACCCACGACTAGGGATCTTTTAAGGATGTGCTTATAGACCCAGCTCCCACTTATATGATCGCCATCATACTGCTAGCCGTCAAGCAAGAATCCTAAGGGCTCTATCAATGTGCAATAGTGACATGTAATGTCACCTAAAGCATGTACACGATGATAAAAATAAACCAGATAGTATACTATCATCTTGAGTAAGACTGTCCTACCGGTATAGGTGCTCCCTCAATCATTGCAATCACGTGCCTGTGATCCAATAATTGACTCTGAGGGCACTATATCCAACAAATACAGTAATACACTGAAGGCAACAAAAGAAGAGGTCCATTAGCAGCATTTAATAAATAAAAAAGGAACAAAAATAGCATTTATGATGTTGAGGCTGCTGAAGCATATCCATGCTGTACAATGGGGATACTTCTATTACCCAGCTAAACAACTAGAAAGAAACGGCAACCTTAACTATAAAAGATATATCTTCCAACTATTCCTTGGATATTGTTGTGTTGAATTTCTGATATAAGTGCTCCAAACTAGATCCTCCAAGATATTAAGCAGCCTTCTGGTAGCTAAAAACCATCATGCAGTAACCATTTTTAACTAAAGTTCACAGCTCAGCTTCCAATAAATATTTACTCCTCTAACATGATTTATGTGTTTCTGCATTGTTTCGGTGTTCTTTGTTGTAGATGTCCAAGTTTTTAAGTTCCTCTCTTCAATCGAAAAGCTTAATACTTAATAGCTGAAAGGAAAGAAATTAATTACGATTAAATGATTAAATAACTGCATAAAAACCATTTATTTTACAGATCCTTTGGTGACATATTATTCTTTCGAAGTTACTCCGTCTGTTCATATGAATCAAGTAACTTGTGTCATAATATTTTAAATGCAACAACTACAAATATAACAAGCCTTTATCCCGAACTAACAGGGTCGGCTCTATCAGCTATATGAAAAGCATTCTGCTCGGTTGCCATCTGTCCTAGCATTTTAAATGGATACCATGAATTAGATATTTAGTAACATAAGAAAATAGTAATACCAAAAAATTTTGCATGGATAGTAGATACTCCATGTAGCATGAATGGAACAGGCAACAAAAGCATAATATACCTTTCGGTGGGACTTCCAGATTTTCATAGTCAAGAGTGCTTGATCCATGTCAACGCTACTATGAAGAATGTGTACTTTAAAAAGTGAACTGAGCAGCGTCAACAGAAGCCACTGTTTTTCCAGGGCATAATATGTTGGCAGGAAAACTATTATACTCTTCTTGGTATCAGGTTCATTTTCATGAGTGTGCATGATCAACTTATGGATAATTAAGTGTGTACACTTGAGGTTTCAATTCAGTATCTGCATGATTATTCGAGCCAGAGCAGGAACTTGATGACAATGATTCAGAATTTACTGGTTCTAGCCCAAGAAGTTCAGCGACCTGAATGGTAGCACAATTTTTCCAATGTTGGTTAATAACAAAGGATTGGTAACCAGATAATGGGTCATACAAAGACATTTATTATATATCTAAAGATAGGGATACTGTGTAAAATGATTAGAAGGAATACGACAGGAAATAGAAATCATGAGGAACAATAGAAAATTAACATCTTTTATAATATGAATGCTCGATTTAGGTGAAAATGATCGTCGGTGAGAATAGAAGAAAGGAAATCATGTTTCCCATAATAGATAAGCAGCCTACATTTGTTAAAAGGCTTATCATGAGCAAACTTCTCATTAGAAAGCAGTATTTTCAATCTTACCTATATGGCGATCTGTATATACCACCACAAACTATGTGTCAATCTATATACCATAGACTACCTCAGATGCAGAATTTGCAAATGAAACTGCAATGCTGGTTAAAAGTTTGAAACATAACTTATCAAGTCCATTTTCAATGCTAAGTTTAAACGAACTTGGCAAGCCAGTTGGAAAATCGCATTTCAGCTTCGACCTCACAAATTCTACCTGAAATTCGACTTGCCAGGTCCAGCTTTGACATGGCAAGTGTTGGGGTCGAAAATTGCACCCCGGTTGACCAAGTCAAAGTTAAGGTCAACCCCAAGCCAGGTGGGCCCAAACCCAGATCAGATGGGCCCAAGCCCAGATCAAGTGGGCTCATGCCCGAATCGAGCCCGAACATGAAACGGCCGGCCTCCCCCATGCCAAAATAAAAATCATGTAATAAATAATTTTGATATAATTTTTTTTTATGCATGAATGTAAGCAAAATGGGCATAAAGCCAATTTTTTGTAAAGCCCGTGGCTTATGTGCAAAAGAAATGAGCACATGAGGTATGAGATGGGCAAAATGCCATTTTGTAAAAGCCCAAGGGGCTATATGTAAATGTGTAAATCTTTAAAAGGCAACATGATAATGAAATAAAGATTAATAATTCATTCTCTCAAACTCTGGGGTTTGTGCCTCCTTCTCCTCTTTGCTCAAGGTTCTAAATTTTCTTCCTCTTTTGAATTAAATCAAGAGGTTTACTCTTTTTCTGCAAAAATAAATAGTTTTTCACCACAAAACCCACAAATGGGAGCTCAGATCTTCCATTAGATCTCAAAAAGGGGAGATTTTTAAAATCTCGTCCCTCTTGTTCTCCAAGATCCGGCCAACAAAGAGGAAGAAGAAAGAGACCCATTTCCGAAAATCCCACTTTGGAAAAGATCCAAGGCTCAAGAGAAAATCCAAAACTTAAGAGTTTTAGGGAGTTCAACTTCAAGACCCAAATCCTCAAAAGAGTTTAACTCCTAATCCATATCTTTTGGAGTTTAACTCCACTCAAAATCCTCTTTTGGGGTTTAACTCCTATTTTCAGGGGTAAAAAACCCCTTCTTTTCACTAGCGCCCACGTGCCGGGCACGTGAGGCGCTGGCACCCAAAGCGCCAGCGCCCGAGCCCGAGCGTCCACGTGCCGGGCAGCCAGCGCCCGAGCACCCACGTGCCGGGCACGTGAGGCGCTGGCGCCTTCTCCCACGCATTCTTTGGATGCCCCTTTCCATTTTATATATATGTGTGTGTATACACACACACTCCACAACACTGTCCCCGTTAAAAAAATTCTAACGGGACGCTTCCCCGCACCCTGCAAGGGGGCCGCTAGCCCCCTTGACCCCAGCCCGCTATCCGGGTAGCGGGACCCCCGTAAAAACTCTGCGGGGCCCCCGATACATCTAAAACCCCTTCAAAACACAACACTGCACGTTAGGTTCGCATGACTTGTTTGACCCGTCAATCGGAGGTTCTCTTGCTCCAAAGGTGAAGGGTAATTAACGGCAGCTTAGTCCACGGCTGCCGGAGATTCGGATCCCCACAATCAATAAACCCCCGCCTATCCCGGGCAGGGGGAATCAATAGTACGCCTGACAAGCGCGTGTGTATTCCCATCTCAATGGGGTGACGAAAAACACCTACAGATTCTGGCACGCCCGATGGGACTTGTCTTTCCTCCCATATTTCGGGTTAAACGTTCATGCGAACTCAATCAATATACAACAACTGAGCCTTTTATCCCAAGCATATGGGGTAGGCTACATGAACCAACATGAGAATCACGCCGGGTCCAGCACATGAATACGCCGGGTCTAGCACATGAACTCAATCAATATACATATCTATATTTATACTAAAATAATGCTCTTTCATGCAGGTTTTCAAGCAATCACTTTTCAACAATATCTCCAAAGATGAACTCAGCTCTCAGCGCGGCTCCCATCTCCTACACGATGAAGATGGACGTTAGGACGGTCCTTCCAGCCAGTCTCGGGCGACAGTGAGAGGAACCGCCGCTACTATTTGGCTCTATTCTGTTCGTGCCGACTAACGTCGTCCCTGCTCTTCAACCCCCGGTGATGGATAAACCGACCTCCAAAGGCAGGAGGCGAAATGTGGTGATCTCGAAGGCACCACTACCCAAACGCAAGTCGGTGTTTGAACGACTTTCCTTTGCTCCAGCTGGAGGCAAGTCCATCAACACCAACAAAGCAATAAGGCGTCTCGAGTAAGCTCCAGCGGTGCCCTTGACAACTGCTCGATCGGGTATCTTCTCTAAGCTCTCTGTCAATCGACTCACGATGGCTTCCTGGATGATGGATGCTCGTCAAGCCCTCAAAATCGAGAAGCTAAAACAGAAAAGGCTCAGGTACAAAGCCAACAAAAGGGCTAGAGCTTATGCTGATTTGAACATCGTAGGGTTCCAAGAACGAGATTACCCAGCAACGACAGCTGAAACGGCTGTAAATCTCGCCAACTCTTTTGAACCGTTGAAATTGGTTCAGAAGAATGCCATGACCGCGAAGGTCAAGAGAGCTGTGATCCGGACAGCGCCGCCTAAGGACCCAGTCGGGCCAACCGTCTTCCGTCGCCTGTCCTTTCCAAAAGATGAAGGGCCGCGACGATGGTCCGAAAAATCAGCCGCCAAAGATAAAGAGATGGCTGGGTATGTGGTACATACTGTCTACATGGTCGGACATAAAGAAACGAACCCTCCTCTTCTTCACAGCCATGGTGATGATATGGTTGACGCTACCCAGCATCGACTCGGTCTAAATGATAAAGTACCCGCTCAGGCCGATAAGCCAGAAGAACCCGTGGTTCCTGTGGAATTGAGCTCAGGCAATAAGGATGACCCGGTTGTCATATCCGGAACTACAGAACAAGCATTATTCCGATGGCTTCAGAGGCAGCTTCAGGACAAGGATGAGAAGTTAGCCAAGGTACAGTTTAAGGTCGACGAACTGGTAAACGTCGCGGCAGATTTCGCGACCCAAGTCGCCCGATTGCAATTACAGCAGAATCAAATTTTGGTTCATGAGCCAGGGATTGATACCCGGAGGCAGCCAACTAATACCCCCTTCAGCTTAAGCGCGGAGCGCCTTCGCGAAAAACGGTCGCGGTCAGCCTCCAGTCCCTCCGATACATACACCAAAGGGGAATCGCCTCTGGAAAAAAAACTGGATAAGGTTTATTCCTTCAGAAGGAACACAGTCCGTAAAATATTCAAGGACGCCCTGAGAAACGGTCTACAATTACCAGAATCAAAGAGACCGCAAGAAGCGAATATGACTGCCGACCCCAAATACTGCCCCTATCACAGAGTGATAGGTCATGCCATTGAGAACTGCTTCGTTTTCAAAGATTGGATCGAAAATCAATACAAAGCAGGAGAGATAGAACTGTCTAAAGACGTGTTAACAAACAGTCAAGCTACGACCGCCGATTTCATACAAATGGAGACTGAAGCCCTTCGGGAACCTGATTCTCTCAGACATGTGCCATTATCTGAAAAGGGCAAACCAAAGACTGATCGACCTTAAGGACCAGCATCAGTAAAGGCACCTACTCAAATGGAGAGAAAGAAAAAAGTATACTCCTTCAAGAGGGATGAAGTCCGCAAAATATTCGTGAACGCCTTGAACAACGGTCTGAAATTGCCTGTTCCAAAGAGGCCACATGAAATGAACATGACCGGCAATCCCATATACTGCCCATATCATAGAATGGTGAGTCATGCCATTGAAGACTGCTATGTTTTCAAAGATTGAGTGGAGAACCAATACAAACTTGGGAAAGCCTCACAGCCGTCGGATGTACCGACAAGCCACAGAGCTACGGTCATCAACAACTCCGCCAAGATCAAAATTCGAGAAGCTGGGATAAGCAAACTGACCACCACGTCGTTAAACTGGGAACGATGGATCACCACGTCGTTAAACTGGGAACAGCTGACCACCACGTCGTTAAACTGGGAACAAAGAACCACCACGTCGTTAAACTGGGAACAACTGACCGCCATGTCGTTAAACTGGGAACGATGGACCACCACGTTGTTAAACAGGGAACAGCTGACCACCATGTCACTAAACTGGGAATAATCGACCTCTAAATCGTTAAATTGGGAATGTAAAAAAATGTGTAAATAAAAAAAATGTGTAAATAAAAAGAAAAAAAATAAAGCTGAAATGATAGGGTAATCACGACCTTCGCGATAAGAAAAACTGAAATGATAGAGCAATCGCGGTAAAAAAAATGCGAATGAAGAGTCGCTCCTGGCACCATATTCTAGTGCAGCGATACAGACGCCAACCAAATTCAAATTTTCAAATCCCTGGATGTCCCAACGGCGAATAATGAGTCGCTCCTAGTACCATATTCCAGTGCAGCGATGCAGACGCCAACCAAAATCCAATTTCCCAAAATTCTTCCAGCCCTACGGTTGGTCCCCAAGTTGACTTCCGTATACAATCCACGGGCTCAAATAATTCTCATCATACCCATGCCCCACCGCAGTCACCAGTCCAGCGGCCGGTCTCCGCCCTTGGAATTATGCTCCATTGGGAAGACCCACTCATGTGTCCTCACGATACATGAGGAGAACGGAACTTACGAGATCCTCTCGACTCGTAAGAAAACACCATCGTGGGATCCTTACGACTCACGAAGGAAAAACACGCTTAGGAGTCCCCACGACTCCTAAGGAGAAAATACACCTACGGGATTCTTTCGACTCGTAGGAAGAAATGCTTTTATGGGACCCTTACAGCTCATAAAATTGAAAAGGTCTTGGGTGATAGGGACCTAAACCTGTCTCCTAAGCCATCGCTCCCCAACAGGAAAAGGCAAATGATGGATTGCTCCTGGCACATGTGCTTCGGTGCTAACACTGATGCCTACCCTAACCCCAAAATTCCAAACTCCGATCCAATAGACCCTTAAGTCTTTAAACTGGGAACAGATGACCCCTAAGTCGTTAAACTGGAAACGAAGGAGATCCCCTCACGGCGAATGATAAGTCGCTCCCGGAACCATATTCCAGTGCAGCGATGCAGATGCCAACAAAGTCCCGAAATTCTTCCGGCCCTACGGTCTGGATCATACATCCTGCAAAACCGTATATGATCCACGGACGTAAAACGATCCTAATCTTTCCCAAGTCCAACCGGCGAGACCACATTCAAAGTCCCACCAGCGATGAAAATTCCCAAAAAAAAGCTATGTCCACAAGCAAAACGGGCACGGATGAAAACCCGAAAGGGCTCCGTGAGTAAAAACAGCAGGACTGCCCACGAGTTTGTGAAAACCCGAAAGGGCGTAAACTCGTGAAAAAGAGATGAAATGCACTCGCACAGTCCTCTCGACTTTGTGAGGAGAAAATTCCCGCGTGAGATCCTTACGACTCACAAATGAAAAACACACTTAGAAGTCCCCACGACTCCTAAGAAGAAATTACACCTACGAGATCTTTTCGACTCGTAGGAAGAAAATGCTTTTATGGGACCCTTACGGCTCATAAAATTGAAAAGTCTTAGGTGATAAGGACCTAAACCCGTCTCCTAAGCCATCACTCCCCAACAAGCAAGAGCAAATGATGATTCGCTCCTGGTATCATATTCCAGTATAAACGGTGCCGATGCCAAACCAAAACCAAAATCCCCAATGCCGATGCCAAACCAAAACCAAAATCCCCAAATCCTCCCGGGGCAAGATGCCAAACCAAAACCAAATCCCCAAATCCTCTCATGACAGATAATGATTCGCTCATGGTACAATATTCCAGTGTAGCGATGTTGATGTCAACCCAAATCAAATCAAACCAACCTCTGCGGCGGAATCATGCTTCGTCCCAGAATTTACCTCGTGTCGAAATCATACTTCGCCTCGGAATATCTACCTTCCCTGTCGGAATTATGCTCCGCCTCGGGATCAAGTCAACCAGCGACACTCCGTGTCGGGGACAAGTCGAACAGCGACATCAACGACACTCCGTGCTGGGGACACTCCGTGCCGGGGACAAGTCGAACAGCCAGTAACACTCCGTGTCGGGGACAAGTAAAACAGCGACATTCCATGCCGGGGACAAATCGAACAGCCGCGACACTCCGTGCCGGGGACAAGTCGAACAGCGACACTCCGTGCCGGGGACAAGTCGAACAGCCAGCGACACTCCGTGCCGGGGACAAGTCGAACAGCCAGCAACATTTCGTGCCGGGGGCAAATCAAACAGCGACACTCCGTGCGGGGGCAAGTCGAACAGCCAGCGACACTCCGTAACGGGGACAAGTCGATCGGCGACATTCCGTACCGGGGACAAGTCGAACAGCCAGCGACACTCCGTGCCGTGAACAAGTCAAACAGCCAGCGACACTCCGTGCCGAGGACAGGTCGAACAGCGACACTCTGTGCCGAGGACAGGTCGAACAGCCAACGACACTCCGTGCCGGGGACAAGTCGATCAGCGACACACCGTGCGGGGTAAACGTCGAACAACGACACTCCGTGCCGGGGACAAGTCTAACAGCGACACTCCGTGTCGGGGACAAGTCGAACAACCAGTGACACTCTGTGCCGGGAACAAGTCGATCAGCAACACTCCGTGTCAGGGACAGGTCGAACAGCCAGCGACACTCGATGCCGGGGACAAGTCGATCAACGACACTCCGTGCCGGGAAAAAGTCGAACAGCGACACCCTGTGTCGGGGAAAAGTCCACCAGTGACACTCCGTCTCAGGGAAACGGCAAACAGACACTCCGTGCCGGGGACACGTCAAACAAACACTCTGCCTCGGGGACATGTCAACCACCGACACTCCATCTCGGAGACGCGTCAATCGTCGACCGTCCATATCGTAAAAAGGACAGTGCAGGCTTCCTACAAAGCGGGAACCAAATCACTCCGGGCCAGGAAAAAGTCTACCACGGACACTCCGTCTCGGATAAGCGTCAAGCGTCGACCGTCCATGTCGTAAAAAGGACAGCGCATCCCAAAAAGTGGGAACCAAAAAAAGTCGCCTCCACGCGAAAGAAGATCCATCAATTTCATGCACACGACCCACATATGTGGTGTGCATTTATTGATGGGGGCACTTTGTTGGGGTCGAAAATTACACCCCGGTTGACCGAGTCAAGGTCAACCCCAAGCCAGGTGGGCTCAAGCCGAGATCAAGTGGGCTCATGCCCGAGTCGAGCCCGAACATAAAGCGGCCGGCCTCCCCCATGCCAAAATAAAAATCATATAATAAATAATTTTGATATAATTTTTTTTTATGCATGAATGTAAGCAAAATGGGCATAAAGCCAAATTTTTGTAAAGCTCGTGGCTTATGTGCAAAAGAAATGAGCATACGAGGTATGAGATGGGCAAAATGCCATTTTGTAAAGCCCAAGGGGCTTTATGTAAATGTGTAAGCCTATAAAAGGCAACATGATGATGAAATAAAGAATAATAATTCATTCTCTCAAACTTTAGGGTTTGTGCCTTCTTCTTCTCTTTGCTCAAGGTTCTAAACCTTCTTACTCTTTTGAATTAAATTAAGAGGTTTACTCTTTCTTCTCCAAAAATAAATAGGTTTTCACCACAAAACCCATAAAAGGAGCTCAGATCTTCCATTAGATCTCAAAAATGGAAGATTTTTAAAATCTCGCCCCCTCTTGTTCTCCAAGATCCGGCCAATAAAGAGGAGGAAGGAGACTCATCTCCGAAAATCCCACTTTGGAAAAGATCCAATGCTCAAGAGAAGAAGATTTTTAGGGAGTTCAACTCCAAGACCCAAATCCTCAAATGAGTTTAACTCCTAATCCAGATCTTTTGGAGTTTAACTCCACTCAAAATCCTCTTTTGGAATTTAACTCCTGTTTCTGAGGGTAAAAAACCCCTTCTTTTCGTTAGCGCCCACGTGCCGGGCACGTGAGGCGCGAACGCCCAAAGCGCCAGCTCCAACGCCGAGCGCCCACGTGCCGGGCACGTGAGGCGTTAGCGCCCAAAGCGCTAGCGCCAGCGTGCCGCGCACATAAGGCGCTGGCGTCTTCTCCCACGCATCCTTTGGATGCCCCTTTCCCTTATATATATATATATATATATATATATATATATATAGACACACATACTCCACAACATTGTCCTCGTTAAAAAAAATTTCTAACGGGACGCTGTCCCGCACCCCGCAAAGGGGCTTGACCCCCAGCCCGCTATCCGGGTAGCGGGACCCCGTTAAAAACTCTGCGGGGCCCCCGATACATCCAAAACCCCTTCAAAACACAACACTGCACGTTGAGTTCACATGACTTGTTTGACCCGTCAAACGGAAGTTCTCTCGCTTCAAATGCGAAGGGTAATTAACGGCAGCTTAGTCCGTGGCTGCCGGAGATTCGGATCCCAACAATCAATAAACCCTCGCCTATCCTGGGCAGGAGGAATCTGTAGCACGCCTGATAAGTGCGCGCGTATTCTCATCTCAATGGGGTGATGAAAAACACCCTACAACAAGCATTTTTTTAGCCGGTGACCCAGCTCGATTTGTAAATGTACTTTTTGGGTTTGAATTTAATATAAGTTTTTTTTAAAAGAATTTGTTGCTTAAATCTCCTCAATCAAACAAGATATAAAGCTTCAAATAAGATAGATATCCGTTCTGCCTTTCAACATACATTGTAGTCAATGAGAAGACCAAAGGACGCAAGAAAATATATTAAACAGGTCATAACAAAAAACCAAAACAAAAATCGAAGTGCTTGCCTGTTCAAGATATATAACTTCTCGTTGGAAGATGGTATGCTGTGGGGAGCTTGGAATTGCAATCAATACAACCCTTTCTCCCCTACCAAGGTCTCTGAAGTAATCTTTATATCTTGCAGTATCAACTGTAGCAGACATCAAAACAACCCTAGGTCGAAAACATATGGTATCAGTCAACTATATAACCTGATTGTCCATCCAACACAGAGAGTATCAAGGGTTGATCTGAATACAAGAGTCACATGTTTTGTGAGAGGGTAAAGGTGAACATTTAGCCAGACTAGGCAAAGCTAGACCAGCCCTCATGGAGAACATACTAACAAGTCTTAATTAATCAACATAATGATAAGATAAGCAGTGTTTAGGTGCATACCTTAGATCATTGTTTCTCATCATAAATGCTTTACACATGCAAAACAAGATCAGATTCCACAGAACGCTCATGTACTTCGTCAAGAATTTTTATAATTCAATGCAGCAAGACCCCTATCCCTCCTTTGTTCCAATAAAACGCCAGCAGTTTTGAAAACTAATTTTGACCATTGTCAGACAATGATAAAAACATACAATCGTTAAGACTCAAACATACAGGAATAATGACAAGATGAGAATGCGCATTATGCAAAATGTACCACAGAAGTACCTCTTAAAAATGGAACCGGTTTCTAGCCACGTAACAAAAAGGTGAAATATATAAATATTGTAATTCTTCTTATTTATGGTTCGGAGTTTACAAGAGAAGCAGCAATGTGGCTCTATTTAGGTAAGCTACATGTGCACTACATTGGAAGACACAATATGATACTGTACTTTGATTAATAGGAAATACCCAAATAAAAAGGTTATACTTGTGCTTGGACATTTGCTTGATGGAATTAAAAATACCTTTCCAATGTGATATTTGTTATATTGGAATGGCCGATATGGTATCCAACCTCACCGCCCACCTCGCAATTACGAGCTTTAGGAACCATCCTAGCAATCGGTACAACAGCAAATCTTCGAGGCTGAGCACACACTATGGGTTCCATATTTTCTTCCAGAAGGAACAATGGAACTTGAGAACTCTTCCCTTTAATGATTAAAACAATTCCAGTCATTCAAAAATAGGAGGCAACTCATACCACAAAACTATTTAACTTTCAATGAACAAGTAAGATTCTATCGATAATCTCAAGGGTTTTTTTTCAAAATAGAATGGTTAGGGATTAAAATTAGTAAAATAGAGTAATTTAAAATTTAATTATGAGAATAGGAAGATTTGGGGCCACGACTACATGGCCCCAAGACCTCTCAGTCCAGACTTCAAGGGAGTGCAGGTTCCCTAGAACCCGCCATCACCACTAAAAAGTGGAGGGCGGGCTCTCAGAACCCGCCCTGCCCCCACCACACCACCCCCCACCCCACCCCAACCCAACCCAACCTACCACTCCCCATTGGAGAGCAGGTGGGGAGGACGGAGGCCAGAACCCGCCCTCAAAAAATTTAAAAAATCAAAATTTAAAAAAGCAATAATATTAAATTAAAAAATCCTTCAAAAAAATAATTTCATGTGTACCCGAATACGTGAACCCGCCCTTCAGTGTATGGCTGAGAGGGCGGGTTCGGACAATATTGGATAAGATTGACAGATAAGGGTTGTTACTATTTACTGACGTGGAGATAAAATCGACAGACAAGGGTCGTTACTGTTTATATAGAAAAAATCTAATACTTTGATCATACTATAAATATGAACGAGGGATACTTCAGTAAAGAAAGTAAAACAAACAAGTTTGAGTTTCAAATTATAGCTCCTCATGGAAGAATTAGAGAAGATTCGAATAATACAACTGCAACTGCAATAGAGCAAAACTCGTTCAATTCTCTTACTGAATTCATTTCCATTGCTTCAACTTCAGTTATAAACAATGGAAATGAGTCCATTAAGAGAATTGAACGTGTTTGACACCCAAATTAAAAGTATATAGTTAACGCTTTCCCTTTTTCTTTCTCTTTCCCAAACCGAGAAGGCTTAACATAAGTCTATAACTCTTAGGCTGACTCAACGACCCCCCGTGTCCTGTGTATTTGGCGACCGTGTCTGCTCTTCTGCTTGCTCTTCCGCTTACTCTTCTCTTCGTCTTCAGCTTTGTCTTGGACAGGCTGTTGCGCAAATCCTGTATGTGTGACAGATTCTGGACATGTGTTGCATCCCAACAACTGTATGTAGGGCGCAAAATCCATCTTCCAACTGGGCTGTTGCGAAGAACATGTCCCCGTTTCCTGCTGCTGTTGTTGCACAAAACCTGCCCTCCAAGGCTGCGTAAAACCTGTCCCCCAAGACTGTTGTTGCGAAAAACCCGACCCCCAAGACTGCTGATGTTGCGCAAAACTTGTCCCTCAAGACTATCGTTACTCCGATTGTTGCGCATGTTCATTATCTCCCGACGGTTGTCGATACCACTGATTATGACAAAGTTGTTGTTGACCATATGGTGCTCCAAACCACTGATGTTGCGGCTCTGGATCTGGCTTATACTGCGGCTCTGGTTCTGGCTTATACTGCAGCTCTAGCGATGGAAACAAATGTGGAAGCATATGATATGAACTGAATATACCACTAGTATATAAGTCTACGGTAGAAAATAAAGCCTGACCATCTGGACCAGCATCAATCGGATATGGATCTTATATCAATGATTGTATATGATACAACCCACGAGCCTGTCATTACATAAAAAATAATATATAATTATAGACTCGTACCGCTGGATGTTAAAAATTAATTTAATTTTAAAAAAAATTAACTTACTATTTCTTGTTCCACGTGGCCTCTAAACTCGTACTGCTGGACGTTCGGAAAATCGATAGGAGCAGAAAAATATCTTACGGTGACATGCTTATACCATTGCATGTATGTTTCGATAGCGTCGGTAGATGATTGGTCACCAATTTGTTGTAAAGCAATATTACGAAGTCTATCTTTCCATCTCAGCAAATATTGATGATGACTCCCTCCAATCACGCTCCGCCTTTCTTCTTCGCATCTCTCCCTCTATTATCATAGGCGCAGACAGCGGATCAGCAATATGTTACAATCAATTAAACCGTCGCAACACCCGGTCCGGTAAGTGCATGATCACGATATTAATGCACAGTAGTGAGCATCGAACCAGCCAAACCGGCTCTCCTTCGATACAGATGTCGGGTAATCCTTGCAGATGATCTACTGTATAAGACGTACTCGTGAACTACGCAAATAACATAATACAAAAATTGTAAATAATGTCAATTAAAATTTTCAAACAAATTTAAAATATATGGGGTAATATTTGAAACAAATTTAATAAGTTTCGAATCTTTCCTCCCGTGTAATATACTGAAAGATCTATACTCGTTTTGATTTACGAGAAGTAATTTGTCGAATGGTTAATTCTCCATTGTTTTTTTTCAAACTCAAATAATTGAAAGATTGGGAAAATCGGTGGGTATAGAAAAGGGATAAGAGAGAGCAGAGAGAAGAATGGGGTTTTAAAGAGAAAAAAAAGAGTTTATATTAATTAAGGACGTGTTCCAAGAACCCGCCCTTGCCTTTTTAAAGGTGATGGAATCTCCTGTAAAAAGGAGGGGGCCCCTGGATTTGTCACACCCCCGACCTCACTTTTTTAAAAGAGATGGTCCCCTTTTTAATGGGGATTTGTCAATACGAGACATTTCCTTTTTAAAAGAAATGGAATCTCCTTTAAAAGGAGAGGGTCATAAGATTTGTAAATATGTGACAGATTGATTGCTTTTAAAACGGGATAGCGGGTTCCAAGAACCCGCCTTCTCATTTAAAAAGAAGAAGGCGGGTTCTTGTGACACGCCCTCCCCACAATAAAAGACTGTTAAAAACTAATTTCAATAATTTCTCTTATTGATGGGCTGCCAAATAATTGTTCACATCTTTTGACTCGTGACCCCTTTTACTTAACCCAAGACAAGCCTGTGGCCCCTTTATCTCAAAACAAGGCAATCCCGTGACTTGTGACACCTTTCTGCCCAATCCTTTTCTTGAACCCAAGAAAATCCCGCGACGCTTTATCTCAAAGACCCGTGAACACTTTTTCTAAAATCAAGTGTGGCCCCTTTTTTGACCAAAGACGATCAAATACCTACAAAAACCTGCCTTCCTCCCATTTGCTCCCCGTTCTGCTCCAGTTTGCATCTGCACCTCCTAAAATATCTAAAGCTCTCATCTGCACCCTTTCAACGGAACTCAATATCTCTATTCCTATAGATCTATCAAAATTCCCGACTGACAAACGTATGTAAAATTTATTTATCGTTTATTTAATTTTCAGTGAATATAATCATTATTTCAGTTGTTAACGTTTTATATTTATTATTGGGTTGATATTGTTTGATGTAAATGATGTCAAGTTCAAGTGTATTTATTCTATGTAAATACGATGGCCAGATTGAGACAAGTGCACAAGGTTCCGAGTATATGGACAGGTGTGCAAGGATTATGCAATTAGGATTATCAACGACTTACAATGAACTCGAGAATAAAATGTTTAAAATCACGAAATACGATCCCGTGAAATTAAAGTTTAGTTAAATTGTATATGGCATCTGTTTAGTGGAAATGAATTGGTTGAAATTATAAACGATGCAACATCTTCGATGATAGACTTCGATTTGGCAAACACCCAGCATTCTTTTGAACTTTTAGTTGATAAGAAACAGTTGGAAGTATCAGATATCGCTCCAACGAATTATTTTGATGATAATGTTGGAGGTATTTCCTGTGGATACGGTCTTATGGTTAACGATGATACCTTCAGTCTCAGTGGATACGAATATACACATGATTATTCACCCCTTCAAACTCAAGGGTAAATACCTTTTATATATTAAATACAGATTTTCCCAAGCGACTGCTGCAGTTGCATACACACCTGAAGAACAAGGAATACCATATACAATATTCCAAAGGTAAATCAATCTGAAACAAGTGGTGATTATGTTTATTTTCTTTGTAATACGAAAATGTTAACAAAATTTTGTATACTAGATGCAGATTTTCCGAAACCCCTGCATTTTGATCTTTTCCTTCCGCATCATTCCAACACGATCCAAGTAGCGCATTCCAAGTATGTTCGTCCACATCATTCCGGTCTTTTCAACCTGAACCATCCATATTATACCGACCTCAACTATCATATATTACGCCCAAACCTTATGTTGCTATGGGTGACAATGATATGGATGATGATTGATGTGAAACAGTGTTTTTGTAAAGTAACCGCAATCAACACGGCGCTGCGTGTAGCTAGCTGTGGTGAGAACGGGTCGTCCGCAGGGATTCGTGGAATTTCTAATCATGTTTTAGACGAATTGAATAAAATAAAAGAAGAAAGAAGAATAGATTCTATATATATGTTAAATACGGATGTAGAATTTAGAATTTACAAGGAAAAAGACTTGTAGGGTTCATCGGATTTAGTAGTCATGGATGAATATAAAAGATTACTCCTTTTATCTTTTAATAGATTTAAAACTAGATCGATAGCGATGAACGAAGATTAGGGTTTTCGGAAGGAATAGGGTTCCCACTCTTAACCCTTATCTTTTCATTGACCTTTATTCATGTCTAGCTTTTACCAAAACAATTGTTAATCTAATCTCAAATCGTGATCAATACTATCAATAATTTGGTAGCGCGCCCGATAAGAATGTTAACAATTCTTTTGGTAAAGTTTATAAAATTTATAAGACGTAAAAGGAGTTAAGAATTTTCATCATACATTAATCTACCTTAATCCTATGAACCCTACTAAGCGGAGAATTATTCGCGCGTGTTTTGAGGCGAAGAATGGATAGAGAAGGAGATCATATTGTAAAATACGATAAGAATAAAGCAAATACCTTTATTAATCAACTAGATCAACTACACTTTTTGTTCCTTTAGAAAGTAGAATACACAACTCTAGTTTGCTTCTCGATCTCTTTTGAAGGAGGTAGATGAACAGCTGATGATCAACCTGGATGCGTGGATCGTCGTTAACCTCGTGATCTCTTCGGTTTAATGCCTTTCCAAGTGAAGCTCTCGGTCCTTCAAATAGCCCTAGAAACAGAAACCCTAGATCCCCTGTGTTAGGGTTTGTTGATATGATCCTACCCATAAAATCCTAACTCCTAAGTCCACTATCTTGCCACGGATCCACCGCATAAAGGGGGGTTTGGCCGCGGATTGGCGCCGGTTTGGTGAGATCATGGCTTCAATCTTCTGGTGCTTCTTGATGTTGACACGTGAAGATTTATGTGATGTCTGGATTCTTCATATCTTCTTCTGAGTCTCTGTCATTATTGATTTTGCGATCTTATTAATCCACATTAGCAGATTTTATTTCCAACATCTCGAACATCTCGATCTCCAGACATGAGCTAAATCTGCACAATATATCAATTCATAGTGTTAGTAATATTTGTTATATTTTGAGATATTATCATAACCATTTGTATGATATTATATCTTTAAGAACATTGATTAGAATATTTGATATGATATGCATATTTTAATTACCAAAATATTATATAAATATTATATGCATATATTTTTCTTCATAATGTTAAATATAATGTAGAAACATATGATAATAAATATTTTGCAGATAAACCCTCATATGTTCTATATTTACAATAAACACATTTAAGCACTTAACAAAAGTAAGGAAAATGTTCCATCAAATATGCAATATTTTCAACTGAACAAATACCCCTACACTTAACTTTGATCATCCCAAGCAAACTAGTTAGTCAAGAGAGGAAGAAAAAAGAAAATAAGGAAAACCTAGCACACTTTCGTGGGCAATCACGATTGCACTGAGCACGTGCAACAAGCCTTTAAACCTCTAGGCGTCCCTAATAGGAGAAGTGTTGTCTTTGAGGGTTTTCAGCGGATTACACCCACAAAATCCCATAATAAAAGAAACATGATGAAAGTTCCATACAAAGATAAGAACTATAAAAGAAAGAACTTGAAAAATAAAAGTTTCCAACTACACTAACTTTTCAGCTGTCATAAGCCATAGCTTAATGGTCATGAAAAGATGTCCGAAATCACATCATTCCTAAATAAAACATCACCTTTAGTCTTCCTCCCTATCTTTTATCCAAACATCGATCATATACCCCTACGTGTGTGAAAGGCATCCCTACAATTAGAGAATTCAATTCATACTCTTGTCCATCTACCTTAGTACTTTTTAGTCGATGAATATTATAGATGGAATTGCCCACACATTCTTCATACGACCGTTAATACTTTTTGAGGTACTAACCGACCGATTACTAAATATGCTCACTTATTAGGCATAATTAGCAATATCCTAGTCTTGCAACACCCAAGACTTAGCAGTAGCTCCCAAACCAGCTGGTCTAAGACACTGGGTGATAAAGCACCCTCGCTATATTTTTTTTATGCTGCCTTAAATAATTACAAAACCAGTGTTCATTTTCAACACCATTTTCATTTTATGCGTCATTTATATTTTGTTGATATATTTTTTCTTCATACTAAGGCTTTTGGACAACGGCATTTCAAGGTATCCTCTACTATCCCAAGTTTCAAGATGTGTGCAAATGCGTATAGTATGGTATCAACGTTCAAATGTTTAGCCTCCGGAATAGGGACTTTTTTCAGAATTATTTTTATCCTCAGATTAGTAATTTTTTTCATCTTACTAACCCTTAGCACAACAGCTCATGACTACGTATTACTAGCTTCGTTTAAAAAATATCTAACTTTCTTGCTTTTCTTAAACTCTTGCTGTCTTTCATATGTAATTTTTCACTTTCTAACTTTCATTATCAAAACTTCTAACTTTCTATAGTGCCTAGTGCCAAAAGATAATTCAGTAAATACAAACCTCCCGCCAAACCTGTTTTCAACAGTGTCCTCACTGAAGTTGTTCTTTGAGCGCATAGACCTGTAGACTTGGGGAGAGAAAATAATATGGGTAAAATAATGGTTAAATGAAAACTACCCCCAAACTTGTACTTTGGCACGCACGGACATTCAGTTAAGTCCTTTTTCACTCACCTCCATTCTTAAAATGAGACAATGTTACCGAAATATAGAGGTGAGGCGGAGAAAATTTAGTTATGATAAAGCGGCTCTTGTAAAAACAGGAGCTCCTCCGCTGGGTCAGCGGAAAAATATGGTTTTAATCTATGCCCATTTACTTTAAAAATAGAACCATTTTTAATATTTTCAACTTCTATTGCCCCGTGTGGATATACATACCGCACCACAAAAGGTCCTTTCCAACGAGATTTTAGCTTACCCGAATGAAGATGGAGACGAGAATCGTAAAGGACTTGTCCCGGTGTGAAGGTTTTTTAAAAAGGTTTTTATCGTGGAACACTTCAGTCTGGTTCTTTACTATAACCGCATTATCATAAGCGTCATCGCGGAGTTCGCTTAGCTCATTTAATTGCAGTTTCCGATAGCTGATAGTTTGATCAAAATCGAAATTAAGCTCTTTAATAACCCACATTGCTTTATGTTCTCTCTCGACAGGAAGGTGGCATGCCTTCCCAAACACAATGCGGTATGGAGACATACCAAGATCGGTCTTATAAGCGGTACGAAATGCCTAAAGAGCATCCGTCAATTTGGTTGACCAATTTTTACGGTTTTTAGAAACCGTCTTCTCCAAAATTTGTTTGATCTGTCTATTGGAAATCTTAGCTTGCCCGCTCGATTGGGGATGATAGGGTGTAGAAAGTTTGTGGTTAATTAAATATTTCCGCATCAAAGTCTCAAAAGACTGATTACAGAAATGCGTCCCGTTGTCGCTAGTTATAGCGCGAGGGTGTCCGAATCACGAAAAGATATTTTCTTTAAGGAACTTAAAAACAACCTTGTTGTCATTAGTGCGACACGGTATTGCTTCCGCCCATTTTGAGACATAATCAACCGCCAACAAGATATATAAATTCCCAAAAGAGTTAGGAAAAGGGCTCATAACAACAATACTCCAAACATCGAATATCTCCACAACCAAGATAGGTTGGAGCGGCATCTCATTTCTTCATGAAATCCGACTCATGTGTTGACACCGTGAGCAAGTTTTGCAATGATCATATGCATCTTTAAATAATGTTGGCCAATAAAAGCCACATTGCAAAACTTTCTCCGCTGTTTTACGTGGACCAAAGTGACTGTCATATGCCTGATCATGACAAAGAGACAATACACTCTTAAATTCATCATTAGGGACACATCTGCGAATGATTTGATCGGGACAATATTTAAACAAATAAGGTTCATCCCAGTAAAAGTGTTTTACTTGAACTAGAAATCGATAATTGTCTTGTTTCGACCAATCGCTGGAAATAAGTCACGTCGCTAGATAATTCACAATATCCACGAACAAAGGTTCGCAGGTTACAGTCAAGAGTTGTTCGTTAGGGAAGAAGTCGTTTATTAGTAAGGTCAACGTTGGTGAAGAATTGATGCGTGAAAGATGGTCGGGTACGACATTTTCACATCCACTCTTGTCCCGAATGACAAGATCAAATTCTTGTAACAGGATCCAACGTATTAACATGGCCTTAGCATCCTTTTTCGATAAAAGGTGTCTTAGGACGGAGTGATCGGTGTAAACCACTATTGGCGAGCCAATCAAGTAGGGCCTGAATTTTTCTAATGCAAATACAACTGCCAAGAGTTCTTTGTCGGTAGTTGTGTAATTAATTTGGGTATCGTTCAAGGTCCTACTTGTATAATAAATTACATGTGACATCTTATCAATGTGATGTCCTAAGACTGCACCAATAGCAAAATCCGATGCATCACACATAAGCTCGAACGGGTGTGATGGAAGTCTTGATCTCCTTCAGATGTCCGCCGTCGATCTGTCGCGAGCGTCGATGATGGGTTGAGGTTAGTGTTGAAGATGGTCTCCTTGGACGTGTTGGACGTGTTGATCTCAATGGGTTGATTTCGAGGTGAAGCCGAGCTACCTGCAAAGAAGTCCCGGGATGGTTGTATCACCATGGACCCTCCGACGATCAAGTTAGCCCAGGAATTTGGGCAGAGTTGCAGCTTATTTGATTGAAATTGCCTTAACTGAGTCGTCTGAGAGGGGTTTTTATAGTGGTCGTTTGGAGCGAGATGGCGCGAGATCTTCGCCGTCGGTTACGCCCCTGACGTTACGCCTGCGTGAATGACGGAATCCCCCCATTAATGATGAGATACGCTCGTTAATGGGGGGATACAACGGCGTGGAACACGGTATATTGGGTGGCGGATATCTCGCTTCTGGCGAGATACGCGGAGCCGTGGCGAAGGCGCTTGGGCTCTGCGTTCTTGATTGCTCGGTAGAACCGAGGAGGCTTACCTCGGCGGGAGGCTCGGAATCGAGCGGAAGGCCGAAGAAGCTCGGTTCTGTGATAGCTCGGAGGCGAGCCGGAAGGGCTCAGGAAGCTCAGCGCGTAGAAGTGCTCGGAGGCGAGCCGGCGGTTACTTCAAGGCGAGCATAGGAGTGTTCTGGGAGGCCATCGAAGGTCGGGTCGATCCTCGGGGCGGAGGCCCGGGGAATGCCTTCAATGTATCGTACTTGATCATTTCCCGTAAGCCCCGGGACACGTCATCTACCACGTGTCATGATCTGGGGAATTCCCACTTATAGGCATCATCAGGGTGGTTCCAATCCGGAGATGATAGAACGGGAGCTGTAGTGAGAGAATTTTTAAGTGATTCAAAAGCAACTTCGCAATCCGAATCGAAGTGAAATGTTGTATCCTTGACCAAGAGAAGAGTTAAAGGTAAGAACCATTTGGGAGGAGGAAGGTTATAGATGACATCAATTTTAGCTTTGTCTACCTCAATGCCTTTTCGCGAAATAATATGTCCAAGGACAATACCTTCTTGGACCATGAAATGGTATTTTTCCCAATTCAAAGTTAAGTTCTTATCCTTACAGCGGGTAAGAACCGCGTCAAGATGACACAGGCATTCCTCAAAGGAGTCCCCAAATATGAAGAAATCGTCTATAAATATCTTCAAAAAATTCTCGACCATGTCTGAGAATATCCCCATCAAACACCGCTGAAATGTTGCGAGAGCGTTGCATAACCCAAAGGGCATGCATTTATAAGCAAAAGTACCGAAAGGACAAGTAAATGTTATTTTATCTTTATCATTTTCGGCGATGGAGACCTGGTTATAACCAGAGTATCCGTCTAAGAAACAATAGTATTCATGTCTAGCTAATCGTTCCAACATCTGGTCAATGAAAGGTAGAGAGAAGTGATCTTTCCTCGTTGCGGCATTAAGTTTCCGATAATCTATATATATGCGCCACCCAGTTTGGGTGCGCGTTTGGATCAACTCATTAGCCTCATTAGTTATGACCGTGATGCCGGACTTTTTAGAGACCACATGAATAGGAGTTACCCATTGGCTATCAAATATTGGGTAAATTATACCACTATCTAGGCATTTGACGATTCCTTTCTTTACCACCTCCTTCGTAACGGGATTTAACCATCTTTGTAGGCCTCGGGCTAGTTTAGCTTCATCCATCAAATGTATATGATGTTCAACAATCAAAGGACTAATCCCTTTGATGTCCGCCATTGTCAAACCAAATGCTTGCCGATTTGATCTCAAGACCGTCAAAAGAGCGTTCTCTTGCTCTAAGCTAGAGAAGCGGATATGATCACGGGCAAAGACTCATTATCACCTAAATATGTATATTTAAGATGAGAAGGTAGCGGTTTGAGATCTAGTGTCGGTGGAGAGACGATAGAAGGTGGGGTAAGGGAATGATACTCGGACTCTCTAAGAGGTTCATAACTTGCGTAGGATATTGACTCGGAAAGCGCTACTGACTTTTGCGATGAGTAGAAGGATTCGAACTCAGGGGTGGACTCGTCGAAGGTGTCCTCACTGTAATAATTTGCTAGATCAAACAATATCGCACTAGTGTCGTCGAGATCATTATAGCAAAATTCCTCAACTTCACAGCTGTCGGGAGCTATCTCGTTGATAGAACAGACATCGATTAGATGAGCAGAAGGTTCAAATGGTTGACTTCCTAGCTTATAAATATTAAACTCAATTGTCATCTTCCCGAAAGATAAGTTCATATAACCGTTACGACAATTAATTACAGCGTTGGAAGTTGCTAGAAAAGATCAACCTAGTATTACCGGGATTTGGTTTCGTAGGTTCGCCACAGGCTGTGTATCTAAAACAATAAAGTCCACAGGAAATATAAAGTCCCCGATTTTGATTAACACATCATCTAGCTCACCCCTAGGTTGGGTGATAGATTGATCGGCCATTTGGAGGGTGCAGTGTGCAAGTTTTAACTCTCCAATACCTAGCTGCTCATAAACAGAATACGGGAGCAAGTTAACACCAGCGCCTAGGTCAAGTAGAGCGCAATTTATGCTTTTACCCCCGATAGTTATAGATATTGTAGGACAACCGGGGTCCTTACGCTTCTTAGGCAATTGTTGGGTAAAATCTGTGCTCACGTTACTCGTTAAGAACACCCTTTTGGCACTTGAGTTTTCCTTTTCCTGATGCACAAGTCCTTAAGGACTTTCGCATAAGACGGAACATGTTGAATAGTGTCTAGGAGAGGAATATTTATGTTAACTTGCTAAAACATTTCCACAATCTTCTCCATTTGTGCATTAAGTTTGTTGGCCCTCAACTTGTTTGGAAAAGGAGCTTTACCAATAAGTGTTGGGTCCAACATTTATGGAGAAGTTTGTGGGGATAGAATCGATCCCAGAATTGGAATTGGGATCGTTTTAGGTTGACTCAAGGAAGTGGGCGGGGAGTTCAAGCCTGGTGGAAAACGGAGAATAGGCTCGGAAGAAGGTGGACTAGACGAAATAAGGTTAGAAATGGAAGCCCGGGTTTCAATTGATTCCTCATCATCAACATGTTCACTGACTTGATTGTTCAACACTCTTCCCGATCTCAACGTGGTAACGGCACTCACATTATGACTTTGTGAGTGGCCAGGATTCGGTAGGGGTTGAGATGGAGGTTTCCCTTTCTCTCTCGTACTCATCACGGCATTTAACTGTGCAAGTTGTGCTTCTATCGATTTTACACTTTAACTGTGGAAGGCGGTGTTCTGCATTAACATTTGGATAGAAGACTTTAAATCAGTCGCCGTTTACGTGGAATGTTTAATAAACGTATCCAAGTTTCGTTCGAGTGCAGAGGAGTTTTCGGTACCGGCCGTTTGGAAAGAATTATTATACAGTGTAGAATTGTTGGCCGGATTTTGAACAGGTTGTGATTGAAAGGGGTGCTGACTCTGTGGTGGTGGCTGCTGTTGCTGTGGAGGATGCCTTTGATAGTTATTTTGGCTTGGAAACGTATTTTGAGTTTGAGTTTGGTTTTGATTCCAAGCAAAATTAGGATGATTCCTCCATCCCTGATTGTATGTGGAAGAATAAGGATCGTTTCTAGATCGCTGCTGAAAAGCAGCATTAGTATGTTCTTGACCTTGAAACGGAGGATTCAAAGGACATTCTTCCGTCTGATGTGATGGGTCGGAACAGCAACCACACACGGTTTTGGAGAGCGTAACTTGGTTTAGGGAGGCTGATGCGAATTTGTTCTCTATAGCGTTAAGTTTCTTTTGCATCGCTGTCATTTCAGTTTTTACTGCGATGGAAATATCGAGCCGATAGATACCTCCCCTAAATGATGATGATCTAACGCTTTCCCACCGCAAAATTTGTTCAGCGAGATCTTCCAGGAATTGCCAAGCTTCCCCATCGTCTTTAGACATAAAATGGCATTGACAAATGATTTCAAGCATCTGTTTTGTCGTTGGAGTAACACCCTCATATATAATTCGGCACAGATCACATCTATTGATTCCGTGATGAGGACATTGGACAAGCAGATTTTTAAACCGTTCAAAGCATTTCTAAAATGGTTCGTTAGGAAGCTGGATAACTGGTTGATCTTGCTCCGAATCTTGCTCCGAACAAGGAAAGTCTTATGATTGGGATAAAATTTCTTAAGAAATACTATAACGAATTCATCCCAATTGGAAATAGAGTGTGCGGCATTGTTATAAAGCCATTTTTCTGCTAGATCGCACAAGGTAAAAGGGAGAAGACGTAATCTCATAGCATCCACTGAAAGTTGTGAAGTGTCCATCATTGCACATACGTTTTCGAATTTGGTGATAAAAACATATGCGTTTTCAGACTCAAGCCCGTGAAATTTGGGCAAAAGGTTGATGAAGTGGAGTTTAATTTCAAAATTATCCTCATTGGCTGGTGGAAGGGATAGACAAGTAGAAAAGGAACCGCGTATCGAGTAGCATCTTTCTTGGAGAGAGATGCGTGGTGGATTCTGCGCACCTACGGGTGGTGGCATGGTGGTGTTATTAAAATCTGGTGGAGAACCGTCCATCTTGGTCGATGTAGTGGGTGGAAGGGAAAAAGAAGATGAAGTACCAACTTCGGATTCGATAGCAGAAACGCGGACAAGACGGGTACTAGAATCCCGTGTCAAGCCGATCATGCATTAAGCGGGTTTAGCGCAAGTGGCAGCGTGTGTGAGAAACTAGTTAAAAAAGTTTTTTTGAAAAAAGTGTCGGACTTGAGGCAAATCACACAAAAAATACACAAACCCTAGAACTAAGGTCACATAAGTCAAGTCACTAGACCGCTCCTAGACTTCCAAAGGACAAGTCGCGGGATCGATCATCTACCACCTCTTTATTACTCTTGTGGCCAGGTAAGTGCCAGGTAAATGGAAGGTATCCGCTATACGAATCACCGAAAATAGCGGGCCTAATTAAATAACCACTTGCCTAAATACCACAAAAGAAATGTGGATAAACGATAGATTACCCACGACCCTCCTCTATCCTAATTGAGCGCGACGGTCCTTAAAGTCTTGGTCTATATATTTTTTAATTAATATAGGGTTATGCGGATACTCATTTTGTGATTTGTGGGGCCTAGAAAGGATGATGAAATCCCCACCTAATCTGAATTTTGGTCTTGCCCCTTAAAATCCGTATTAAAATAAACTCAAACAAACCAATTTCAAAACACGCAAAAAGATTTTTGAGCTGCAATACTTTGCAAAGAATCCTGCAGAAAAATCAAATTATTGGATCTCAGAGGAGAGAGAAAGATATAAAGAAGATACCATAGGAGTTTGGCACTCCAATTCTCCCACGCCGCCGCGGTTCCGCCGCCAAAACCACCTTTCTGCCGCAGTTCCGCCGTGAAATTAAGGGATCTTTTGACAATTTTTCTACAATGGCCTCTTTTGCTCCTCTGGTCCTCTCTGGAAGTCTCTGAATCTCAAATTTCTCGTTCCAGTGACTCCAGATACCCTTGCAAAATTCACACAATAATCGTTAAATATGCTGATTGCGGTTTTGATTTTTAATTTATCGATCGGAGAAGAATTCAACACGAATAACAAGAAAAAAAATTAAGCTCGTATCTCTGGCAACGGCGTCATTTGATTGATGTGAAAAAGTGTTTTTGTAAAGTAACCACAATCAACACGGTCGCGTGTAGCTAGCTGTGGTGAGAACGGGTCGTCCGCAGGAATGCGTCGAATTTCTAATCTTGCTTTAGACGAGTTGAATAAAATAAAAGAAAGGAGAATAGATTTTAGATCTATATTAAACACGGATGTAGAATTTATAGGGAAAAAGGCTTGTAGGGTTCATCGGATTTAGTAGCCATGGATGAATATAAAAGATTGCTCCTTTTATCTTTTAATAGATTTAAAACTAGATCGATAGCGATGAATGAAAATTAGGGTTTTTGGAGGGAATAGGGTTCCAACTCTTAACCCTTATCTTTTCATTGAGCTCTATTCATGTTTAGCCTTTACCAAAACAATTGTTAATCTAATCTCAAATCGCGGTCGATACTATCAATAATTTGGTAGCGCACCCAATAAGGATGTTAACAATTCTTTTGGTAAAATTTATAAACTTTATAAGACGCAAAAAAGTTAAGAATTTTCATCATTCATTAATCTACCCCAATTCTATGAACCCTAACAAGTGAAGAATTACTCGCGCATGTTTTGAGAAGAAGAATGGATAGAGGAGATCATATTGTAAAATGCAGAAAGTAAAATTCGATCGTATTGTAAAATGCAGAAAGTAAAATTCGATAGAATACACAACTCTAGTTTGCTTCTCGATCTTTCTTGAAGGAGGTAGATGAACAGCTGATGATCAACCTGGATGCGTGAATCGTATTTGACCTCGTGATCTCTTCGGTTTGATGCCTTTCCAAGTGAAGCGCTCGGTCCTTTAAATAGCCCTTGAAGCAGAAACCCTAGATCCCCTGTGTTAGGGTTTGTTGATATGATCATACACATAAAATCCCAACTCCTAAGTCCACTATCTTGCCGCGGATCCGCCGCATAAAAAGGAGTTTGGCCGCGGGTTGGCGGCGGTTTGGTGAGATCATGGCTTCAATCTTCTGGTGCTTCCTCGTGTTGACACGTGGAGATTTATGTGATGTCTGGATTCTTCATATTTTCTTCTGAGTCCGCCATTATTGATTTTGTGATTTTATTAATCTTCATCGGCAGATTTTATTTTCGACATCTCGAATATCTCAATCTTCATACCTGAGCTAAATCTGCACAATATCTCAATTCATAGTATTAGTAATATTTGTAATATTTTGCGATATTATCTCTAACCATTTGTATGATGTTATATCTTTTAAGAATATTGATTAGAATATTTGATATGATATGCATATTTTAATTACCAAAATATTATATAAATATTATATGCATATATTTTCCTTCATAATGTTAAATATAATGTAGAAACATATGATAATAAATATTTTGCAGATAAACCCTTACAATAAACACCTTTAAGCACTTAACAAAAGTAAGGAAAATGTTCCATCGAATGTGCAATATTTTCAACTGAACATATGACAATGATAGGGGTGAAAGTGATAATGATGCAGCTGATGAAGATCAAAGGGAGGATAGCATGGGTTATGCCGCTGGATTGAATGAAATAGCATTGATTGATGACATGGCCGCGAATAATGATTGTCGAACTAGATCACGGCCTCGATCCGTTGGAAGATGATAGTTGGATAGACTTAGCTGTGGCATTAGTAAATGCTGAGCCTTATTTGGAAGCAAGTGTAGTAAGCGAAGATTGTGTCACTGTTGGAGATATATTTCCGGAAAAAAGTGATTTTATTTGTAAACTGAAGTCGTAGGCTGTTGAAAAAAAATGTTACATTTAAAACCGAAGGGTCAAATAAGACGTACTATACCGTGATATGTACGAAAGCTCATGAATGTAAGTGGAGATTACATGCATGTTGTTCAAAAAGAGCCAAAGCTTGAAAAGTCACGAAATTCAACCGGAAACGCACTTATATCAATTCGATTATGTTAAAAGATCACAGAAATTGCACTTCATCATACATTTGCTCACTTATCATGCCACTTATCAGTACAGATGTAGCGAAACTCCTCAAGAGATACGGCTCTACGTAAGTGGAGAGCATAAAATTCCGATTTCGTATGTGAATGCATGGGATGCTCGTAGAAAAGCTTTATGCAAGATATTTGGGGATTGAGAAAGCTCATACAACTCGCTAGTCTCTTTTATGGAAGCCATGAAAACATCAAATCCGGGATCCGTATACCAATTAAAAACCACAAAAACTGGCTATGTCGGGTTTCAAAGAATTTTCTGGTGCTTTGCTCATTGCGTGGCTGATTTCACATTGTCGGCCGGTATTGTGCATGGATGGGACGTATTTGTATGGTAAGTACAGAGGTTGCATGTTAATTACCACAGGTGTTGATGCTAATAACGGTATATTTCCGTTGGGATTTTCTACTGTTGAGGATGAATATACCTTGATCATGGTTTTTTCGTCTACTCAAAAGTATCTCATCTGTTATTAATAAAACAGATTTATGCATCATATCTGATGGACATCTTGGAATACTAGCTGTTCTGAGAGCTGTATTTTCGATGACACCATATAGATTTTGCTTGCGGCACTTCAGAGGAAATTTAAAAATTCAGATCTACATAAACTTATGTACAAAGCCAGTGAAGCGTCTGACCCTAATGTTCATAACATGTACATGGCGAAAATTAAAGAGAGTCAGACAGTGAAAGCGTGGTTAGATGAGTATCCAGCACGCATGTGGACACAACACATGACAATGGATGTAGGTATCTGCTAATAACCACTAACATATTTGAAAGCTTCAACAGGATCCTTAAGAATGTTAGAACCTTACCGATACAGGGATTGATTGTTCGATCCTTTTTCAGAGTGAATATTTACTTTGTGCAAAGATGGTAAAAATCTTTGGCGATGAAGACAACACACACCGCGTATTATGAAGATATATTTCAGAAAAGAGAACGCGGATCACAATACTATAGATCTGAAAGGTTTGACACGGCGGAGTTTCAAGTTACGAAGGGCAATGGGAATCAATATACTGTAAATTTAAGAGATGAAAGGCTCTCTCTTCATGCACATGCGGTGTTTTCAGCAACATTTATCGTGTGCACACGCAATTGCTGCTGCGAGCAGTATGCATAATTCATATTATAATTTTGCTTCACATTACTATACAATTTTCAGTTATCAAGACGCATACGATCTAAAATTTCATCGCACTATTATACTGGGAACAGACAAACACCGGCGGTATTACCACGGATAAAAACATAGGACGCGGAAAACCTAAGTTGCGTCGAGATCGAATGACAATGGATGCTCATCCTCAGCAAAGGCACGGCAGATGTAGCTTATGCAAACAACCATGTCATTATAGGGCCAGATGTCCAGGATAGTCATCAGAGACGGGATCTTCGAGGTTGTGATGAAGAGCAATGGAAGGAAAATCAATTATCATTTGTAAGGAAACTTTACAGTTTTAATTTTAGTATGACCTTTTTTGCATTATTCATTAGAGGCTAATCTACTGTAAACTACCGTTAAAATTATAATATGTAAATTGGATAGCGAATAATAACACTTGAATTTGCTCCTTTTCAACTGAAATAGCTACTACGGCATACTGATTTTCTACTACAGTGCTACAAATTTGTGTTACGACACATACATCAATTAAATGTTATACAATAACATTAAAACCAAAGATGCTACACAGTCCATGATGTTGGATTGAATGCAGTTCCGGGAGGGGTAAAAGATCGTGTCCCTACATGGGCCCGTTTCCTCACTCAGCTTCCACGGTATACTATAATGCCCTCTCCAACCAGTGTCGTGGGTTTAGATTGGCAATGGAATGGACTTCAAGTATTAAGAAATTACGTTAGTAACCGCTTAGAAACTTAAAGTCATTCCATCCACATATCTTTTACCCTTTAGTAACCACTTAGAAACTTCATTACAACTGCAATTGTATTCTTTGTATCTTTTCTA
This sequence comes from Agapanthus africanus, assembly GCA_030015575.1. Taxonomy (NCBI): domain Eukaryota; kingdom Viridiplantae; phylum Streptophyta; class Magnoliopsida; order Asparagales; family Amaryllidaceae; genus Agapanthus; species Agapanthus africanus. The sequence continues at coordinate 419,202,843 of JASDDO010000029.1, forward strand.
ATTCTTCCATGAGAAGACAGAACTTGAAACTCAAACTTGTTTGCTTTGCTTTACTGAAGTGTTTCTCATTCATATTTATAGTATGATCCAATAATTGGATTCCTTCTATATAAACAGTAACCCTTATCTGTCGATCTTATCCTCACGTCTGTCGATCTTATCCCCAGTAAACAGTAACAACCCTTATCTGTCAATCTTATGCAATATTTGCCCGAGGGTGGTTTTTGGAACCCGCCCTCTGGCATACACTGAAGGGGGGTTTTGGAAACCGTATTTGCTTCACGCAAATTAGGTACTCCGGATCCACCTAAATAATAAATTATTTTTTTAAATTATTTTTTATTTAATAATATTGTTTTATTAATTTTTTATTTTTTTATTTTTAAATTTTGATTTTTTAAATTTTTAAAGGAGGGCGGGTTCTGGGAACCGGCCCTCCCCTATTGGAGGGCGGGTTCTCCACTGGGGATGGGGGCGGCCTGGGGTAATGTGGGGTAGGGGTGGGGTTAAGGTGGGGTAGGGGTGGGTTCTGAGAACCTGCACCCGCCCTCTACTTTTTAGTGGTGAGAGCAGGTTCTCGGAACCCGAACCCGCCCTTCTTTGATTAGGGGACCGAGAGGCCTTGGGGCCACAATTACGTGGCCCCAAACCATCCTATTCTCATAATTAAATTTTAAATTATCCTATTTTACTAATTTTAATCCCTAACCATCCTATTTTGAAAAAAAAAACCAATCTCAATATCATCACAGTAATAACACTAGTAATTAAGTCAGATGCTTTAATGGTTATAAACTTAAAGGCATTATCAATGCAAGATTTTACCACAAGACGCTCTAGGGGGAAATCAACGACAAAACACCAAATGAATAGTGGTAAGGCGGGACTATATGTCAGGTAGGATAGATTTGTTCAAATGGTAATGGCTAAATTGCAGGAAATACCTTTAACTTTTGGCCCAATAGCAAAAAATAGTTTAAACTATCTAAAACATACACTTTGCCCCGCTGGTCCGGCCTATTGCTCTTTCCTTGTGCTTATTTCGCTTTAAGGGGCTAGAGCTGGAAAAGCGTCTACGGGTAAAGCACCGTATCCATATAACTGCTTGCCACCTACGCTCCTGTAATATTTCAAAAAAAAATTATTTTTGGGAATTTTTATAATTAAATAATAAAATATTGAATATTTTAATAAGGCGGTATAATTAAATACCGATAAATTGGGAAAAAATTTGGAAAATTATGGAAATTACTAAAAGATGATGTTTTATGTGAATTATGCAAATTTTAAGTTTTTATGATTAATTATACACTAAATTTGTGCTAATCACGATTAAAAATCGCTAATCGGACTTTAAACGTGTTTTGTGCATATTACATGCACATGTCATTTTTAACACTTGTTACATTTTTCATGATTCATGCATGTCTATTTGTTTTGGGTTTACTATTGAGGAGAGAAGAAAAGAAAAGAAAAGAAAAAGGAAATTGATTAAACAATAAGGTATGGGTGTGAGAGAGTGAGGTGAAGGGGGGTCAAACCTTAGTCTTGGCTTTGTTTCATTCACTATTTTCATCCCTATCCTCTCTCTCTTCAGCCCATGGCAGCACCTCTCCTCCCTCCTCTTCAAAACCCCTACTTCATCACTAAAAATCCATCAAAAGTTCATGCTCACTTTACAAAAAAGGTGCACAAGCTCACAAGCTACACTTTGGGCCAAGAAAGTTTGAGTTTTGGCGCTGTAGAGGATTCTTGGGTCCCAAATGAGATAATCCCTTCACAAATAGCGTAGTATTTCATTTGCTTATGCATCTATTCAAGTTTAATTTCGATTTAGTGGTGATTTGTGAACTTTGGAAATCCCTAGTGAGGGTTGAGGGTTTTTTTGAGTTGTGATGGTGTAGGTTAGTGCTATTGGTGACCTTAAACCCTCCCTTAGTGTTTAAAACTGAAACCAAACTCAATTTACTGAAAATACGGAAAAACAGAACTTTTCATGTCGGTTTTGTGAGTTTTAGGGTGTGCAGGGAAATCTGGAATGAACCGGGACTTTTACTAGAAAAGTAAACAATACCAGAGGACTAGAATTGACCCTAGGAACCCCCTGTAGCTAGACGAACCCCATAGGAGCATCCAGGGCCGGCGAGATCGGAATTTAGGGGGAGGGGCTCGGCCACTTGGTGAGGGGGTGGGTCCAGATTTCTTATGTAGGTCACATATACCCTATATATCACCCTAGTGTTGTTTGCTCACATTGTTTTCACCTTATACAAAATCTGGGATTAAAAACTTGATTTGATGTTTTGATTCGAGTTATGGTTTTGCGTATTTTAAATTCTGGATTTTTGTATTTGTGCTTTATCTCGATCACGTGATGTTTGTACGTCTATATCGAGTGATATCGGGTTGTTTTGCGAGGGCAAACCATAGGTTCTGACCTATGTGAGTTCCGCGTGTCGTTTTGGTTTCGATTTGGTTTTTAATGCGATACGATACGTTATGATATGTAGGTACCCCCACGATGATTCGAGACGATGAAGAAGATGGTGGCGACATCGACATCGACAAGCAAGATCAAGGTGAGTAGATTATATCTACGGAGGAAGTCGGGTGGATGGCGTATAGCACCCCCGCAGTTCGATGAATAGTATGATATATATATATATGATACCTTTTATGTGTGACATGGATATTCAAGATATGAATAGGTGTTCAATGGTTAGATTAGGGTTTTAGAAGTGAACTAGTATAGCTTCTTAGTTGCGAACCCTAGAATAGGTTTTCACCCATACGCACACACATGTTTACTTTATTATACTTGTGCGTATATGGGAATACGTATATATATACACACATAGGTATTGGACTATGTATATATATACACGTATACCTACACATGGATGATGAGGATTGTTATGGTATTTGGAGATGAGTCGATGAGTTTGGGCATGGTGCCATGAGATCGGTGATATGATATGGTTCGTATGATGAGATACGACATGAGATTTTAACGGGCCTTTGGGCGTGTGTTTTACACACGCATATATATATATATATGGTATCGGTTTGTGCTAGACTTAGGTCAGTATCCAGTTCATGAGAGATGATCATAAGGATACCGGATAAATGATGAGATGAATGTGATATTTGGCCCGTACCCAGATTTGGAATGCCGTACGATGGATTTACGTACGAGCTATATATTGATGATAGATCCGCACTCATGACTCGAGAATGTCATATGATATATTGTATCGTACACGGTACTATTGAGGCGTGATCACCGACTATTATATATGTATATATATCGATTCAGATTTAGGTGGTTTCTATACCCTTTCGATTAGCTTGTTAGTTAGATCTGTAGTTTACTTAGTAGATGTTAGACTAGACCCGAGTCATACCTATTTCAAAACTAACGAATCGTGAGTATTTAAAAGACAGGCTAAGGAATGCTACGGATATTTTCAAAAGACACATCTTTTCTATAAAAATAACACCGTAGCCCTTATTTTTTCTAAAAATCCCGATTCGTCTTATTTCAAATGGCAAAACTGTATGACATTTACATATTAATGTAGACTCTTCACAGTTGTGTTTTTATTCATTTTCCGCATATTCTTGCTATTCGCATTGCATGTTTAAATGTGTTTATTGTTATATTAAACCCATGCTGTCAGGACACCAGCACCATTATCGATGATGCGTATGTTCCACGTACACCTGCTTGCCGGCTCACACACTTCATCATCGATAATTGTCATGTCACTACACAGTAGGACTGTTATATCAGGATATGACTCCTTGTATGACATACCGGCACACATACATATTGTACACTCATACTTGCGTACACACATTGTACACCATACTTGCATACATACATATTTACACATACATAGATGATTCTGGCTTGATTTTTGAGATTTAGGAACTGCAAGATGTATTTTAAAACTAGATTCATTTCAAAAAGCGGTTTTCCCTTGATATGTGCATATTACTATTCCATGTTGCATGATGTACTGATATGCTTACATTTCTATCATATGTCACATACATCATGGTTTATGATTTTATGCATTGAGGTATGCTGTTTTCATGAGACTTCTGAACTTGAGAACCGTGGCGATTTCAAAAGAAAGCATGTACTGTTTTAAAAACCCGGTTTCTCTTGATATGATATTTCAGTGCGTCCACCATGTGTTTTCTCGGTTTTGAGAGCGACATGTGAAACCCGATTCGAGGAGGCAGATGAGGCCGATTGCGGGTACATGGTGGACCCGGTATGGTACCCCGGGGCGAGAGAGATTTCGTGTGGATGACGATGAGCCTGCCAGAAGGACCACTACCTACCGGTGACAGTATTTGAGCTCGGCGGATATCCGGAGGGTACCGACCGAAGTTGAGAGATGATACGGGTCGATCCGGACTGACGGAGCCCGTGGGCCGATCTGGACTGACGGAGCCCTATATATATAAGGATTTACGTGTCGATGCTGGGCACAGGTTTCATGATGTTTTCGAGTGTCGATGTTGGACACTCATGTTCTATGATTTCGATGTGTGGCGAGAGACACGTTGATTTACCCTCATACTTACATGCATATGCTTATGATATTTACATGCATGATGTTTTGTGTCATTGGGTGACGCGTGGACTAGATCCACATGCATACAGACATTGATTACATAGATGGATGATATCCACATACTTTTGGACGTCATGATATAGTTGACATTGATTCATATTAATTACATTGATCATACAGCATATTTATGATATGTTGCTACCTGAGGCAATGACACGAGCACTTAGTATTACACTTATGTATAGATGTTTACCCTTACCATCTTATCATGCTTCAGACTTATTCATATTGAGGATATATTACTGATCGTATTGACCAAAAATTGAGTCATACATACGATTTCTACTCTGTGATGTTTTCTAGTCACGAGTTCGCAACTCACCCCTGTTGTGCCACAGTTCTTGCAGGTTTTGCCGTACAGGTTTCGTTGCGGCTTTTCTGGCACACTGCTTCCTTTCTGGATGATTGCTCTGATAGGTAGGTTCACTCGCATCGTGACCACCATTGTACTTATTTATTTTCAGTTGTATCTAGTAAATTCCATCAGCCAGACTTGTATATTTATTTCAGACTTAGAAACCAGTTGTATATTATTTCGACCTTAGAGTCGCGCGTTATAGTATTATGGTTTTCTTGATGATTTTGAGTTTCCTTTTGAGTTTTGATCCTCACCCTTCGGCGTTGTATATTATATTGCTTGCGTGGTTATGACCGTCGATTGACGAAGAGCTAGCTCCCGCTTGGGGATGCCTTTTATCATTGATGTATATATTATTCATGTTGTACCCCGTTTGGGGCCAGTTTTTACAAAAGAAACTCTACCGAAATTTTCAGAAAAGACTTGGAATTTTAAAAATGCATATTCGGCTTACTTATTTAAAAACCTTGTTTTTAAAACATGTTTTCTTCACTTCTTTAAAACTAGTTTTCCTTCACTTATTATTTAAAATGGTTTTAGATTTCTAGGCTTTTGGCTTACTTGAATTAGATGGGGTCCTATAGACTTCATATGATTCAAGAGCCAGTCACGTGCTATTTCGGGTCGTGACAGCTCCGCCATCCATTCCAAGTTTAGGGACCTAGGTCATAGTATCCTGATCAAACAACTGACAAAGGGGATGAGCGATTCCCAAAGTGCAGGTTTTAGAAAGTTAGGGTCACGTGGTGCTATTGGGCCAAAAGATTTGGGTATTTCCTACAATTAGCCTATGGTAATTCAAAAGAAATTTGTTTTTAGATGAGGCTTGGACCTATGTCACCTTCAATCTCTCACAACCAAACTTCAGCCTCAAACCAATTGTGATAACTCATACAAGGAACTTTCCTCTCCAAAATGAGAGGTCGCTGATTCATTTCCCAAAGGGGTGGCATCCCAAAAAAAAAGATCGGTATCAAACTACTAGACCACATAAATCATTGCTTAAAGTTGATGTAGAATTCAAATGGCAGTATCAAAAAAGGTAAAGCTACAGAGAGGCGAATCAAACCTGGGAAATCTACAACAAAACCTTCAGAGAAACCGGTGGGCTAAAACATTAAATTGGCTCTATGCCTTTTATATAGATTTAATGGTTTACTAAAAATAGTTCAAAAGTGATACAATCCCAAACTAGAACAATGACGGCGCGATTTTTATGTTATGTTCACTTTAAGGCCTAGTTTGGCAATGAGATTACGGTATTCGAAACCATGGCTTCTTGAGATTTCGAGACTAAACTCCAAAATTTGTAGCCACGGCCCATTTAGCAACCCAAATGGAGTTTCCCAGACTACGTTTTCAAAAAAATTTGATGGCTAACTCCAAAAGTAGTGGAGTTTCGAAAAGTTTCGTGATGTCTCTCTTTTATTCTTTCTCTAGCCCTTAAAAATATAAGTAAAATTAAACATGACCTTGATTTCAAAAACTGTGTTCCCAAACAATCCTAAACTTTGTGAAGCCCCAATTTTATGAACCACGGTTTTCGCACTTGCTGTTGTTTCATTTTATCCTAATCGAAACCGTGGTTTCAGAAACCTTATTACCAAACTAGGCCTAAGCGTTACAGCTATTTAATTGCGAATTTATGACACAAGAAAAATCTCGTCAGTCAAGGTGGATGGCATGCGTAAACTCAACCCACCTTGGATCCGCCGCCGCAAATGAACATAGCTCAAGAAGTAACAACCCTCTCAACTCCAAGTGGGACGTTTTTTGTTCGCATCTCTCTCTGCGTACCATGTAAAAAGGATGTTTCCTTCTCAATTAAAAAAATAATAAATTTTAAGCAACATGCTGTTCAACTCCCATTATGATGGCTGACAAATGATGCCCTAACATGTAGAATTCTAAACACTAAATATTATTTGCCTGATAAGAAAATCAAATATCTTTCCACGTTTGATCGAGCTCCATGCTGAAGCCTTACACCCATTTTATGGGCAAAATTCTCAGCAGCTAACTTTTTTCCATGAAAATTCATAACGTTTTCGCAAAATGAATTTTTTGTTTTTCAAATTTTTATTCGCACACTACCCATCAAAAACCCTAAACCCCTGGCAACCACCATACATCACGCATCAAAGTACAATCACCACAAAGAATCAGCCATAAACCCTAGAAATCGTACAGGTACACCGAAATCTGTAATGCTAACACATCAAGCATCAGAAACACTTCCATCACAAAACGCTAGAAATCAAACGAAATCGCCAAAAATTCACAAAAAAATTATACCGCGTCCAGCGTCGCCGACGATGATGGTGACGCGATTCTGCTGGATCGTCTCCACGATCTTCTGCCGCAGGGACATTATGGGATGGGGCGGGCGAGGGGGCGGGGGGGCATCTTGGGAAGAGGAGTCGACGGAGGAGTCGTCGTCATCGGCCTTGTTCATCGCCGCTGCAGGGGCAGAATGGGAAGATCCTAGAGAGAGAAGTGTCAGTAGTTTGAATATATTGGCTGCATTTGTATGTGATAAATAGTCCCACATCCGATGAAGAGACGAACTGGTTTCTAATATTTAAGTAATAACTTGAATAATGAGCTAAGCGGGTTTGATTTCTAGCATGCTTATAACATTTATTTTCTATCGATAACCAAGATGTTATCAAACATGATCGATTCGATAGGAGCAACTACACTGAAAATCTGGAGCAGCGCTTAAGTATTTTGAATTTAAGATGTCTGATGACATGCTAATCATGGATCAAGTGCATGTGAATTACAAATACTCGTCCTCCTACTTGGAATGAATACAGAAAGAAAATTAATACCGGAAAGAAACTTGGTTTCGGATCAGAAAATAGCAACAAGGCAAATCTAATAGAAAATAGCAACAAGGCAAATCTAACAGAAAATAGCAACAAGGCAAATCCAACAAGGCAAATCTAACAGAAAATAGCAACAAGGCAAATCTAACAGAAAATAGCAACAAGGCAAATCTGATATGCAGATAAGCATGATTACGGAATTGCATATGGCTGCGGTAACTAAAACTGCAGATAAAGTGTTCGGTAAAGGAAGTGTTGAATTGAAGTTTACCTCTGGACAGAAACTTACTCTGCTTAATGTATTTCATGTTCCTGATTTGAGAAAAAATCTTGTATCTGCAAATCTGTTGTGCAAGAAGGGATTTAAAATTGTTCTAGAGTCTGACAAAATTGTAATATCGAAGAATGGTATATTTGTAGGAAAGGTATATTCCTGTGATGGCATGTTCAAACTCGGTATTAATGAAATAAATTGCGTGTTTGCTTATGTTGTTGAGTATTATTTTTCCTTGTGGCATGCTAGACTATATCATTTAAAATTTCGCTCTTTAAAGTATATGTCTAAATATGGTTACATTGCATGTCAAAATGATCATAATGATAAATGTGAGATTTGCGTAGAAGCAAAAATAACTAGAAAACCTTTCCCTAAAATCGAAAGAGATACTAATTTATTAAAACTTGTTCATTTTGATATTTGTGAATCAAATGGTCAATTAACTAGAGGAGGAAAAAGATATTTTATAAGCTTTACTGATGATCATTTCCGTTTTACATATGTATATTTATTAAGAACAAAAGATGAAGCATTTGAGAAATTTAAAGAGTATAAGTCAGTTGTAGAAAATCAGAAAGATAAAAAGATTAAAATCCTTAGAAGTGATAGATGGGGAGAATATTTTTCTGATTCTTTTTCTCAATTCTGCAAAATGCATGGTATTATTCATCAAAGAACTGCACCTTATACGCCTTAACACAATGGATTAGCCGAAAGGAAAAATAGGACCTTAGTTGAAATGGTAAATGCTATGTTTTTAAATGCTAAATCACCTTTTAATCTTTGGGGTGGGGCGCTTTTAACAGCATGTTATATTCATAATAGAATACCATCCAAGAAAACTCATGTTTCACCATATGAAATTTGGAATGGTAGAAAACCCAATTTAAACTATATTAAAGTGTGGGGGTGCATAGCATATTATAAAGTGACTGATCCATATAAATCTAAATTAGGGCCGAGAGGCATTAGAAGTATATTTGTTGGATATGCACAGAATTCTAAAGCATATCGACTTTTAAATTTAGAATCAAATGTCATAATTGAGTCGATACATGTTGAATTTTTTGAAAATAAATTTATGGATGAAAATGTTGATTCTAATTTGTATAATGATGAAAATGCAGCAATTTCTAAGAAAATTACAAATGAGAAAAGAAGAGAAAGTAATGAAAATATTGAACCAAGAAAAAGTCAAAGAATCAGGAAAGAAAAATCTTGTGTTCCTGATTTTATTGATTCGCGTTCAATAGTCTTTCTCGTTGAAGGAGATAGAACCAAAGTGCTTAACAAAGTACCTGTTCTACTTAATATAGAAGATGATCCTAAAACATTTAGTGAAACAATGTCGTCAAGAGACACTGCATTTTGGAAAGAGGCTATTGATGATGAAATGGACTCAGTAATGTCTAACAATACTTGGATATTGGTTGACTTGCCTTAAGGATCTAAGCCTATAAAGTGTAAATGGGTATTTAGAAGAAAACTAAATATAGATGGCTCTATACAAACTTTTAAGGCAAGATTAGTGGCTAAAGGATTCACACAAAAGGAGCGCATAGATTATTTTGATACTTATGCACCTGTGGCTAGAATAACATCCATTAGAATTCTTATAGCTTTGGCTTCAATATATAATTTATATGTGCATCGAATGGATGTAAAAACAGCCATTTTAAATGGTGAATTAAATGAGGAAGTATACATGGAACAACCCGAAGGTTTCATACTTCCTGAAAATGAGAACAAAGTTTGTAAATTAACTAAGTCGCTATATGGTTTAAAACAGGCCCCTAAACAATGGCATGAGAAATTTGATAAAGCAATCATATCAAATGGTTTTAAGTATAATAGTGCGGATAAATGTGTATATTCCAAATTCAATCAGAATTATGGGATAATCATATGTCTCTATGTAGACGACATGTTGATATTTGGTACAAACATGATTGGAATAAACGAAACAAAAATGTATTTAACTTCGGTATTCAAAATGAAAGATTTGAATGAAGTAGATTCTATTTTAGGAATAAAGGTGAAAAAACATAGCGAAGGGTTTGTGCTAAACCAATTTCATTAAATAGAGAAATTATTAAATAAATTCCAACATCTTAATATTAAAGAAAGTGTTACTCCGTATGATCCGAGTATGAAATTAAATGAGAATTGTGACAATGTAATTGCACAATTAGAATATGCTAGCGCTATTGGAAGCCTTATGTATGCGATGCATTGTACAAGGCCTGATATAGCTTTTGCAGTATGCGAATTGTCACGATATACCAGTAAACCCAGTACTAATCATTGGAAGGCCATCAGTAGAGTTCTTGGGTATCTAAAAAGAACAAAAGAGTTTGGTCTATTTTATTCCAATTATCCTGCAGTACTAGAAGGTTACTCGGATGCAAGTTGGATCACAAGTGCAAGCGATAATAAATCCATAACAGGTTAGGTATTTACAATTGGAGGCGGTGCCATTAGTTGGGCCTCTAAGAAACAAACTTGCATCATACATTCAACAATGGAATCTGAATTTGTCGCTTTGGCTGCTGCCGGCAAGGAAGCGGAATGGCTGAGAAATTTTTATTGGATATAGAGTTGTGGGCAAAACCAATGCCATCTATTTCCTTGCATTGCGATAGTGAGGCGACTATGTCTAGAGCTTATAATAATGTTTATAATGGTAAATCTAGACACATTAGCTTAAGGCATGAATATATTCGAGAATTAATAACTAATGGAATAATTACCATAGTTTGTGTGAGATCTGCAAAGAATTTAGCAGATCCCTTTACCAAGGCATTATCCAGAGATTTGGTAAAGAATACGTCAATTGGAATGTGACTTAAACATTTACAATTTGGCACCAGTAATGATAACCCAACTTTAATTAGTAAAAACTAATTTTAATAGTTCAATGGGTAATAACAAGTTACTGTCATGTGCCTGTATTGCACTAGGCGTCTCATTCTTATATAAATAAGTATCTAGTGCTGTCTGTTACGATAAAGAGGATGAGCGAAAGCTCTCAATGGAGTTATTTAATTTTTAAATATCCACAGTAACAGGGATATAATAAAGGAAACTCCAGCTATATTAGCATAAAAGTGGTGCCGCTTCAACAAGAGATATGAAGTATTTTCTTATAAATGCTTATGAAGTACAAGATTAGCACATGGCCATAATAGTGCTAAAGCAGTTATAAATCTCTTAGAAAATAAGATGAATATTGTGTGTGTTGCATTTCAAATTCTAATAATAAAAAGTTTTGGTTTAATCTGCGGACACCAATAACTTTGTTAGACGATTGATATATATACACTAATAGAAGGTTTAAATCGAAAGATACCTTTCTTTATGCATAATTTTTGTCACGAGAGAGATGTGGTTGCAGCCAATATATACAAACTAGTGGGGGATTGTTAGTAGTTTGAATATATTGGTTGCATTTGTATGTGGGAAATAGTCCCACATCGGATGGAGAGACGAACACCCAAGTCTTTATAATAGTTCCTAATATTTAAGTAATAATGTCACGCCCCGCTTCCCAGAGTACGCAAGATTGGGCACGTGACATAGCCAACCATGCTACCTGTGGGTAGGAAGTATCCATCCACAGTCACATTACGGCTGTAGAGATATCAAGAACAAGAAAGTAAACTAACTACCTAGTACATGTCCATAAGCCAGAGTAAAAGAGTCAAGAGATAACAATATGCGGAAGCTAAAAGATACAATAAATGAAACACCTGGAGTGAAACTACGTACCGACAGGAACCTCACCGCTCGTCTAACAGCGGCAAAACTCCTAATCGGTCTGCAGCAAGGTAGAAGAATCTGGGCCATGCAAAACCCAGACGTCAGCGCGTCAAATCATCAAGCAATATAATATGAACAATGTAACAGGAAATGCAAAATAAACATGAATAAAGCAATAATGTGAAACAAGCAATGCAGGATAGTGTGCCGTGGGTAACTAAACTGTTTTATCAGGTTTTCTATTCTAAAGTCTTGAAATCAATTTGAGTAATCCTCCATGTAACTCAAAAGATATGTCCCGTTACCCCTCGGGACCACGGATCAGGAATATGTGAACCAATAGTGGTTCTGTCCCGTTACCCCCCGGGACCACGGATCAAGAAAATGTAAGAGTCACGAATGGCTCTGTCTCGTTACCCCCCGGGACCACGGATCAAGTAATACCCTTTTAAGTTACACTTTAGTTTACACTTTTGATTTTCCCATACCCCCAAGCTATGTATGTCGAGTCAGGTATTCAGTAATCAAGAACTAATACCAACACAGGATCAGGTAACAGCAGGTTTGTCTGGATAGACAACAGGAATAGTCCATGAGGACTACATGTCAGGTTTGTTGGCATTAGGCACGAGATCAGGTAACAGGTCAGGTCATGGTACATCAGGTCAAGTCAACAGTAAACGGTACCATGTCAGGTGTATCAATATATATCATGTGTAACAAAGTCAAGTCAAGATGTAACAATATCGTGGGTATGCTCACAAACAGATAATATAATCGAACGGGATAATAACAGCAGGAAATAAGCAATGAGTTAAACAACAATAAACAGTTTCATTCAATCACAAGAGTGCAGTAATACAGTGCAGCCGTTTTATTATATTAACAGGTTTTGAGCACCCTTAGCGGTGCAATAGTTAAATGATGATGCAATACAGTTATATCAAGCCTTTGAATACGAATGTCCGAAGATAATAGAACTACATGTGTAGGGGCTATCATCTAGTAAACAGTAAGATGTAATTAACAGGTAAACTTAGTTTTTAGTGTTAAATTGGCAGACTGGAGATGTTATGTTAACTGTAAAATTGATATGTGTCATATTGCAACCAAATGAGAAACGACTATACCAAGTTAAGTTTTGCAGGTTTAATGTGTCAAAACATATATAAATATATAGTATAGCATGTAGCAAGTGATACTTGCCTCGACGGGTCGCGAACCGGGAAAAACGGAACGTAACGTCGGCGGGAAAACACGCGACGGACGCACGGTTCACGGATTGAACCCAAACGACGAACCAAGGGACCTCACGGGTCAGAGCACTCCGCTGGATCGTCGGGATACGTCACCGGCACGGCCGGATTCCGGCGAGCACAAAAACAGTAAAAAGGGTTTCAAGCAGGTATAGACTTTGGAAAGAAGGAAAAGACCAGAGAAGAAGATGATGGGGGAAATACACACTGGTCCAGAGGGTATTTGCGACGACGGCGAGATCGACGGCGGCCAGGACGGCATCTCCGGCGATCTGCAAAACTTCCAGCGACTGTTTTCAGTTCTGGAAAAAGAGAAGAGGAAACGAAAGGTGGAGGGGCACTTACAAGGTGTTTAGAGGTGGTTGGGGCTCGTCGGCGACGGCCAGGGGCGGCGCAGGGGGTCGCCGGCGACGTTTCAGGCATCACAGGGAAGTCGCGGGGGTAGCCGGGGTTGCTGTTCTGGTCGGGAGGGTGCACCGGGAGAAGGAGAGTGATGGTGAGGGAACCACGGCGAGGTGTTGGTCGGCGGCGCGGAAGGCGACGACGAGGGCCGCCGGCGAGGAGGTTGCTGCAGGGAACTTCTGCAGGTGGCCGCGTCGAGCAGGGTGCGCGGGGAAAGAAGACAAGGTTGAGGGGAGGAGGTGGAGGCGAGGGCGGCGGCGACGTTGGCGCCGGCGTCGGGGCTGCGGCGGCGACGGTGAAGGCAGCTAGGGTTAGGGTTTGTGATGGGTTCTGGGAAAAATTTATGAGGAGAAGGACTGTATATATATATATATATATATATATATAGGGAAGAGAGAGAGTTAGAGAGAGAGAGAGAGAGAAATTAGAGAGAGAGAGTTACGAGAGAGCCAGAGAGAGAGAGAGGCGTTATAGGAGGGGCCCACGGGGTTAAAACCCTCGTGATTGGCCAGGGAGAGATTTAAATGGTTAAAAGATTTGATATTAAAGATTTAAGAATTAACAGTAAGAATATTATAACGAATATTATAAGGTTTCGAATATTTTATTAATTTGGGATTTTGGCGCTAAATGAAACATTTCCAAATCACGCCCGGATTGGGTCTAAAAATTTGAAATTTAAATAATAGTATTTTAAGCAGGTTCCAAATTTTAAAATGAAATGTTTTATGATTAAAAAGCATACCCCCAAGTCGGACACCTGTACGCGCGCGTAGTCGTCCAAACTCGCCCGTTTCACTGAACGGGACGAGAACTCGATGCACGGACGCTACCACGCGGCTAGGGGCGTCGAGTAGGCCAGGATGGATATTTTTAATTTTATTTTAGGTGCTAAAATTTGTTATATGCAGAAATGACTTTGCCAGATAAAATTTTACAGTAAGACCCAAACAAGCAAGATAAATGAAATGAGTAATATCTAACACTCAACCAGTAACAGAAAATAGTAGTATTGGGCTCAGGTGTTACATTATACCCAACTACAAAAGAATTTCGTCCTCGAAATTCCAAGAATACAAGATAGAAATTACAGGAAAAGGCGGGGAAACTTCTGTCGGATCTCATCTTCTCGTTCCCAAGTGGACTCTCCATGCGATCGATTTCCCCAAGAGACAAGCACAAGGGGATAACCTTGTTCTTAAGAACCCTTTCCCTTCGATCCACGATTTCAACCGGTCGCTCCTCAAAAGTCAAGTCTTCTCGTACTGTTAGCTCCGAATGATCCAAGACGTGTGTTTCATCGCGAACATACCTTCGTAGTTGAGATACGTGAAACACATCGTGCACACCCGCCAAGGACTGCGGTAACGCCAAACGGTACGCTACCTCTCCAACGCGCTCCAATATTTCGAAGGGTCCAACGAATCGAGGACTAAGCTTCCTTCGACTCCCAAAACGAATCACCCCTCTAATCGGTGATATTTTCAAGAATACCAAATCACCCACGGCGAACTCTAGAGGTCTTCTTGACGTGTCTGCCCAACTTTTCTGTCTGTCTTGAGCTGCCTTCATATGCTTTCTGATAGTGTTAACCTTCTCAACTGTCTGTACCACCAAATCTGGTTCCAATAATCTTCGTTCACCAACATCATCCCAACAAACAGGTGAACGGCACTTACGACCATACAAAGCTTCAAACGGAGCCATCTGGATAGTTGCTTGGAAACTATTGTTGTAAGAAAACTCCACCAAGTGTAGGTGATCCTCCCATGAACCCTTGAAGTCCAACATGCATGCTCTCAACATGTCTTCAAGAGTTTGGATCGTTCTCTCCGACTGACCATCAGTTTGAGGATGATAAGCTGTGCTAAACTTCAATCGAGTCCCCAAACTTTCATGTAAACTCCTCCAGAAGTGCGATAAGAACCGAGTGTCCCGATCGGACACGATGCTCACCGGTACGCCATGCAGTCTTACAATCTCCTGCATGTACCGTTCTGCCAAAGTCTCTGTTGATTAACTAACCCGGAAAGGGATAAAGTGAGCTGCCTCGGTCAACCGATCAACCATCACCCATACTGTATTGTTGCCTTTTGGACTCCGCGGTAAAGCCGTCACGAAATCTATGGTTATATGTTCCCACTTCCACTGAGGAATTGGAAGTGGTTGCAATAAACCAGCAACCCTTTGGTGTTCAGCCTTGACTTGCTGACACACCAAGCACTTAGCCACGAAGCGAGCAATCTCCCGTTTCATGCCTTCCCACCAGAAATGCTGTCGAATATCTCGGTACATCTTTGTGCCTCCTGGATGTACAGAGTAAGCTGAACTGTGTGCCTCCTTCATAAGCTCTTCACGAACATCTCCCTTTGGCACACACAAACGGCTACCATACCTCAACGAACCATCTTCGTGGACCAGTAGATCTGTTCGTAGTCCGGCTTCAACCTGCTCTCGAAACCTTTGCAGTCTAGGATCCTGTGATTGTGCTGCTTTAATTTTCTCAATCAAAGACGACTGTACTTGCAATTGCATCAACTGTCCCGTAGAACGCGGTAGCACAACTTCCAAGTCAAATCTTCGAAAATCTGAAATGATCTCCCTCTGCGTAGTTAACACCTGAATTGCTGGTAACCGACTAAGCGCATCCGGCACGACGTTAACTTTTCCCGGATGGTACTTAAGATCAAGGTCGTAGTCGGCCATCAGCTCCAACCATCTACGCTGCCTCATGTTCAACTCCTTCTGAGTGAACACATACTTCAAACTCTTGTGATCCGTAAAAAAAACTTCGACTCTCTCGCCCAAAAGGTAGTGTCTCCAAATCTTCAAAGCGAAGATCACAGCCGCAAGCTCCAAGTCATGAGTTGGATAATTCTTCTCATGAGTCTTCAGTTGTCTCGATGCATATGCTACAACTTTCCCATGGTGCATTAAAACACATCCCAATCCTTTCCCAGATGCGTCGCTGTGAATCACCAATCCTCTAGAATTGTCTGGTACGGTCAGAATAGGGGCGGTTATCAACTTCTGCTTCAACGTTTCAAAAGCTAACGCACAATTATCCGTCCATACAAAAGGTACCTCCTTGCGCGTAAGCTTGGTTAACGGCTCTGCCAGACGAGCAAAGTTCTCCATAAATCTCCTGTAGTATCCGGCTAATCCAAGGAAACTTCTTATCTCAGCTACATTCTTTGGAATAGGCCAATCTCGAAGTGCAGCAATCCTTTCGGGATCGACGGCGATTCCATCGCCCGACACAACATGCCCCAAAAACTTCACTTCCTCCAACCAAAACTCGCACTTACTCATCTTCGCATAAAGCTTCTCCTGTCTTAATGTCTGTAGTGCGATCTTCAAATGTTCAGCATGCTCCTCAAAACTCTTCGAGTAAACCAGAATATCGTCAAAGAATACCACAATAAACTGGTCCAAGAACGGTGAAAAGATTCGGTTCATCAAGTCCATGAATACTGCCGGCGCATTCGTTATTCCGAAGGGCATCACTAGGTACTCGAAATGTCCATACCGAGTTCGAAACGCCGTCTTGCAAATATCTTCTGCTTTCACTCGGACCTGATGATATCCGGATCGCAAATCCAGTTTCGAGAATACCCTCGCGCCACTAAGCTGCTCAAAAAGTTCTCCAATGCGAGGGATCGGATACTTGTTCTTAATAGTTACCCGGTTTAATTCTCGATAGTCGATGCACATCCTTCTCGTGCCATCCTTCTTCTTTACTAGAAGAACTGGAGCTCCCCAAGACGAGTTACTGCTTCGAATCCAACCATTTTCAAGCAATTCAGCAACATGTTTCTTTACTTCTTCCAACTCTACTGGCGCCCTTGGATAATACGCTTTAGATACTGGCGCTGCACCAGGAATAAGATCAATTGCGAACTCCACGTCTCTTCTCGGCGGTAAATCCGATATATTTTCAAATACGTCCATAAAATCGCGAACAACCGCCGGCTCTTCACCACTATCAACTTCCATAGAGGCAATAATATTGTTTGTCAGCCTAGCTCCAAACTCGATTGGCCCGACAGAACTGCTTCCTTACCGCAACTGCTGTCTGCTGCAAACTCCCTTTCATCCCAGATAAACTTTGCTGCTCTTGGCTGCTGCAAGTATTTGTGAGAAAGTGGTCAAACCCAGGGAGATAATCTGCCTCTGGATGTCCCCGTCCAGTTTGCGCATGAACCTCCGTGCCCTGTCTGCATCGTTGGCAACTAAAGGTCCAGCGAAACTACTGAGTCTCGTCCATTCTGCTGCATGCACATCCACGGGTGCTCCATTCTGCCTTAGCCCAATAAACTTCTCTTCCATTTCCTCCCGTGAAGTTCGCGGGAAGAACTTCTCCAGGAAACTCTTAGAAAAACCCGCCCATTTAATCGGTTTGGGCAAGCGGGGCTCCTCCACAAGCCACCTATATGTATGCCCTAGAGGCCATTACTGTACATAGGATGTATATTGTAGTGGATGCTGGGACATATATAGGGAGGACTTTCTTGCTCGACATGATAGTATGCTATCTGGTTACCCTTTACCTTAACGTGTATACTGATTGTCTCTCTGTTACATGTTGGTAAAGCCCTTAGGATCTGTACTTGACTACCTGGACTATGATGCGGATCATACTAGTGGGGACATGGTAGTCCATAAGTACATCCTTCAAAGTCCCTAGTCGAGGGTGTATCGAGACGGGGCATCGATATACCAGAGTAGACTAGCGTGTACCTTCTCGACCCATACAGATGGGCGATGGATGATACCATATCCATTGGTGTTTGACATCAGAGATGATATACGGGTGCTCAGTGGAGACTGGGTACACTGGACGGACTCGTCGAGAACTCCCAGATGGTATTATACCTCACGTCAGATGGCAGTTCTCTGGTGACACTGGTACAGAGTAGTTTGTTGACCCGAGATCGTCATAGAGTCTTGTGTGGTTCCCACTGTGCTTTGATTTCCATCTTACCACGTCCAAGAGGACGTGCAAAACGGTGGTTTTTGGGTACAGTCCCGAGTCACATGGAGGCAATGAGCGATAGGAGGGGATTCGTCTCTCCCGGTATAGGGAGTTGATGTTGCACTGTGTTCGATTGGCTATAACAGGAAGTCCCTGGCCAGGGCTGCTCAGAGAATTGCTGGTAAGTGTTACCAGTAGTTTCTCGACCCGTTATGAGCCTCATATCGACACGACTTATCGAGCTATTGGGGTCTGGCGTTTACCACCCCTAGGCAAGATATGCGACATATCAGACGATCAGACCGGACTGTACGGTAGTGTTACTGGTCGGATTCACTGGAGTGTGAGCGGGCTTGCTCGTCGATCTTCAGATCGCTCAATACCCGGGTGGCCGTTACGTTTAGCACACCGCTTGCGGCTTGTGGATGCTTGATATGATCATCATCTGCTGCCGGCGTATTGACGAGTCTTTAGAGTCCTACACAGAGGTTTCCTGGCTCAAGCGAAACGAAATAGGAGCGCATATGAGATATGTGCGGGACCGAGAATAATACGAGTATGTGATACTGTATTCGATTCTCGCGATGTGACATTGATCGGTTATATGCGATATAACCGGATTATCGGATCAAGTGTTGATTCGATAAGATGTTACTAATGGTACCAGTCGGTTATGTGCGTCATGACCGGATCGTTAAATCAAGCGTTGATTTAATGATTTAATGCATAATTATATATTTGATATATTACTTTGCATTAACTAGTATCGGTTCACTTTAAATGGATTTTCTCGCTCGGTTGTGCGCATTGCATATGCGATATGATTTTTGTGCACTTGTTTGTATCATATTTGATGATACATGCAAATTAGGGTTTGTGTAAAGAATTAAATCTTGGTTAAAGAAATGGTTAGGGTTTTTATTTGATTATTCATTTATTCATTTGTTTTTATTTTTGGAAAATAAAATGCATAAAATAGAATGGTGGCTTCTTTTGTTTTCTTTCATGAAGCTTCATGAACTTTTGACTTAGTCACCATTTTGTCTCATGCTTAACCCTAACCAATTCAATTAACTCAAGTTAATTCTCTACACCTAACCATGGTGAGAATTATGATAAGAATGGATTTTTATTTATTATTTTATTCTTATCATAATACTCATCTTCTTCTTGCTCTTCTTCTTCTTCATTCTTCTTTGAAGAAAACCAAGCTCCATCAATGGTGATTGTTGGAAAAGAGTGAGAAATCCAAAACTAAAGTCTACCCACTTCCTATTTCTTCATCCTCTACCTCTTGCCAAGTAGTAGAGTGTGTTTCCTTCACAAGTTTTCAAGACTTGATGAAGGTGGAGCTTGATTTAGCGATGCCTCGACGTAGATCATCTTCGGCTTGGACATCGACGACCTAGCTCGCTTTATCTCCGACGAAGCCGACTCTAGAGCCCGGATTCCTTTTGGACAGCGGAGACGACTTCGTTGCGGAGCTATGGAGGTGGAGCACCGGATCTACAAAGGTTGTATTTCCGATTCTCATAGTTAAGTGTTAACTAGATTGTTTTTCGCCTAGATATCTAGCCAACGATCCGTAGTCGGGCTTCTCGGCACCTAGATTTTTTGAAAATGGCATGTTCGATGCCTTGTGAGACCTCACTAGAGTGCCTAGGAACCCTACAGTGGTATCAGAGACTAGCTAGAGCCTTAGGCGAAGTCCAGACGGAATCTGAAACCCAAACGAACCCGAAACCCCAACTCAAATGTGCTCTCTGTACTTTTTCTAAAAACAGGGATTTTTCAGTATTAAAAATATGTAGAAATATCAGCAGGAAAATATAAGAGTAACTGTGCAATTCGTAACCCAAATTCCATGAAAGCGCCGCGCTTCCGCGGCACGAGCATGGCTCGTGCGGTGGAACCGCGGCCTGTTTGTTGTTTTGTGAGGTGATGTTTGCACGGTAACTCCTATTTAACAGTGCTGGTTTTCCTGGGTATTTTTAATATTTTTTCAAGAGTTGAATTTTCTGCAGTTGTTTTGGGGATTCGGTGTTTCGATCGGGGTATCAAATTTTGTCTATGTGGCGTTCCGGATAAATTTTAGAATATGTTAAAAAGTTCGACTGGATATAAATACCCAATTTTTCCCCTGTTGGGAAATTTCCAAGTGTTGGATTTTTCCGTAGTTTAACGACGTTCTAAGTAGTGCAAGTAACGCGATGGTCCCTCTAGAAGACAACAAGCCTTAACTCGATTATGTGACCGTCTTGAACTGCCCTTTGAACCTTCGGGTTTGGGGCAGTACGGCGTGCCACATGTGAGGCGTTGGCTTGACCCTTCTACGGCTGGACCGTTGGTACTGAGGCACGAACGGAATGTTGTTAGACTTTTTCATGTGCTGAGCTGTATCGGGAAAACTTGGGTGTTCGATTGTTCGATCGGAAAGTTTGACATTTTCTATTTATCCGGAATGGGATACAATAATTGGAATTCACAATAAGTTATGAGATAACTAAATGAATGTTATAAACATAGCACTTTAGTCTCACTTGATCGGTTGCCATGGAATTTTGATGTGATCAAAAGTCCGTTGCAATCACGTAGCGTACGCGGATATTCGCCGGGTAAACTTAATAGACAGCCTCACTCCATAGCCCCGACCAAGTGACTGTAGGAGAACCCCGTCGCCGAAAGCATCCGTTCGGGTGCTCGCGGCAGCGGTGTTCCGCCTTGGTGCACTTCGTCGACGGTATCGGGGGTGCGGCCGCCTACTGAAGTTTGCGACGAGTATTCGATCAGACTGTCGGGAATCTTGTTGAATTGCCCGACTTGATATTGAAAAGTGTTTTCGATAATGAGACTAAAATGCGGGGTTTATAATTGTTAGGCATGCGATGTCTAAGGAATTCATTTGGTCAGGCATGCGATGTCTGAGGTGGTTGCGGATTCCAACTGTTGTAGTTTTACACTTTCTTTTCTGTGATCGTAAGTGTAATATGTGATATCGCCGGTTTCGTTGCTATATGTCAACGACAATTGGGATGGACATATTTACTTACGTTGATGACATGTGATGTTATGTGTTGCTGGATATGTTATATTGGATCGTCGTGTTTGAATAGCCGGGGTTTTTTTATGTGAGATGAGTGTTTTTCATTTTCATTCATGTAAAAACTTATATGTAATATTCTTTTATTGGGGCGCTTCCAGGTTGCGGAAGTTGTCACCGTTTGTATATTATTTACTTTTCTGCACTAGGATAGACCCAAGGAGGAGGGCACAAGTAACCGGGTTCTGGAGTCCAGTGGGAGACCAACTCGAGGAGTCGAGTCCGGGTCTCCTAACTCCAGAATTGGTACGGTTGCTTGCCGCTCTCGTAGGGGTCTAGGGGTGTGGGTTTGGCTATTCATCACGACCGTGGAATCCGTGTTTTATACTGGCTCGTATTGAAAACACGGACGTCCTAGTATATCCAATATTTCATATGATTCTTCTGCTGCGATATCTATGATGTGATCATGAGATGTTCTGTGATAGATACAGTATATAGTATATATGATATATTATATAGACGTTACTTATGTTTTACACCCGTGCTAGCCCTGCCCCGCTCTGCCGTTAGTTACCTAACCTAACGGTGCACGAGGGGACATCGAGGCGAATGCGGATGGCATAAGTGTACGTCGTATTTATCTGTGATGTTTAGGTACTTAAATGATGGGATTTCATTAATGTGATTAATGAAATAAAAGAAACCTAAGATGTTGTAGAATCGAATTTCAAAATAAAACAGGTAGCTACAGTTCTTGCTTTGCACAGCGGTATATATGATATATCCTGCACCTTATTCGATGAGGAAAGGACCGAGATCCCTTCACCGGGAGTGACTCCTTTAGCAATAACTGGCAGATGCTACACACTCGGTTTGTCTTTTGATTGCTTTTAAGTGTTTTTGCTTTGCACAGTGATATATATGATATATCCCGCACCTCATTCGACGAGGAAAGGACCGACGATCCCTTCACCGGGAGTGACTCCTTTAGCAAAACTAGAAAAGCCTCAAAAGCACTCCATTTTAAAAATCATTTGATTCTACGACGATATCAAGTTCATTACGCAATAGGTTTTCAGAAAAACCTGTCGTAGCCCTCCGTCATTTCAGATAAGTAGTAGTTAGTATTCGTGCTACGTTTGTTGGCCTGCGTCAAGGCGTAGTGTGCGGTAGCTAACTGGTGCTTATCTGCATAAGCATATGATGTGATTGGATTAGGGTAGTCGTGCGACTTTGTTGGCCTGCGTCAAGGGTCGTGCGGGTGGGTTTAATTCAATCAGGAAATGACAGGTTGAACTTGACTAGCGGACTATGGTTTGTTGTCCTGCGTCAAGGTCATAGGACGCCATGGGCAAAATATTATCGGGAATTTCAAGTGTTGAGATTTGCAATGAGATAGCATACCTTCTATGAGATAGTTGGATCCCGATACCCGCTGCGAGTAAGAGTTACTCCTGGGAGAGTTTTATACATTACAATTAGCCGATCAAGTAGGTGTCTAGAAAGGTGTTAACGAGGTTACGCCTCTGGGAAAACGAGGTTTACATTAATTAGGTTCGTGCGAAAGCACGGGGGACTTCCCTCAAAGTACCGACACTGGCCTGGCTGAAAGATTGGCGAACTTGTAGTGTGTAATTAATCCCGGCTAGTCTTTCCTTTTAGGGTTTGAAGGAAGATTTGATAAAAAGCAGTGGGAGCCATCCTGATTAGATAAAATAAAAACCAATCTATTCTTGACAGAGCGCACGCTGAGTGTTTTCTTCTCTCTCTCTCCAGGTAGCGACCATATCACGCCTTAATCAAGATAATAATACGGAATATTGACCGAACCCGCTTGTTATACTGAGCTGGGGAACGTTGGTCCCGCTCCAACTTATAATTGTTATAAGACAGAGCAGGAAATTGGAGATTACCAGAATTCCCGTGCCGCCCAAACGAAGAGAGTGCATGATGATGCATCATCTTCGGGTGTGTTCATTATACAGAACTGTTTCTCAGTATCCTTTACGTCCTGGGTATGTGATACCAGATCAGGATCCCAGATATGTAATCTGTTACATAGGGCTACAGATAGGTAGAGAACTGAGAACGGGTGATAAGTTTCATGAGGCAGAAAACGGGGCAAATGTTGCAGCCAAGTCTGTTGGTCACTGTCACCCTGTATTACAAATACATTGATTCTGAACAAATGCTATTAGATACCGAACCTGATATACAAAATCATATCTATCTCTTTATTAGTAAAGAAATGATAAAATTTTGTATTGTTGGATCATGTTTTGAACATTTCCTATATCAAAAGTTGATCGGTTCAGGCACGTTATCTAAAAGCATTGACGTTCTAAATCAAACTACAGTTCTTTAGTATACAGAACACACACAAGAGGAAGAGTTCAGAAATGAACGAATCCTTCTTGAGGTATTGTAGACTAAGTCATATCAATGCGACCCGACTGGCTGAGTTACATTTAGATGCATATTTAAATCAGTTTGAATTTACATCTTGTGAAACTCGCCAGTCATGTCACAAAGATAAGATGACCATAGCTCCGTTTACTGGAAACAGAGAAAGAGTTCGTGAACTCTTGGGATGATACATGTTGATGTATGTAGGTCCCCAGTCTACAAATACCAGGACTGGTTCTTTGTACTTCATTACATTCTCTGATAATCTCTCAAGATTCAGACATATGTTCCTGTTGAAACATGAGTCCGAACCTTTTGAGATATTCACAGAATATAAGCGAGAAGTAGAGAACCAAAATACGGGTATAAGTATTATGTCCTTTGATGAAATCAAGGAGGAGAATGCTTGAGCACGGAAATCCTGGACTATTCTAAAGGAGAATGAGATTCTCTCTCAGCATTACTCCTCCGTATACACCATAGCACGATGGTATATCGGGGCGGAGCAGATACACCCTATTTGATATGGTGTGCTCTATGATGAGTACTGCTGAGTTACCTTTTTCCTTTTGGGTGTTATGCACTTGAGAAGTTGCATACCTATTGAATAGGGTTCGAATCAAATCAGTTGCCTACCACTTCATATTTGATATGATAAGGGAAGAGCCCATCTCTTAAGACAGTTAAGATTTGGGGTTGTCCGACCTATGTCTAAAAGCATAATCCGGACAAGCTCGAGGCAAGGTCAGTTATGTACAACTGGAAAGGTTCCAGCTATACAAACTACAGCAGATGATTTGATAGAAACAAAGGATTCAGTAGATACCAACGAACCTCAGCCTCTCCGCCGATCTAGTAGGGTTCCTCACCCACCTGAGAGATACTTCGGTTTCTCTATGACAGTGGGAGCGAGGATTGCATCATGAGATGATGACCCAACTAGTTTCGAGCTGGCCATCAGGAGTAAGACTCTGTAAGAATGGCTGGATGCTTAGCGGTCTGAGATGGAATCCTTATACACCAACAAAGTATGGACTTTGTTGCTATATCTGAAGGGTTAAATCCCCATCAGGAGCAAGTATATCTTGAGAAGATTACTTGGTGTACATCGAAAAGTTGAGACTTTCAAAGCTAGACTTGTTAAAAGTTTGCATCATTAACCAGCTGTGGATAATGATAAAACCTTTTCAAGTATCTATGCTTAAGTCCATCCAGATCCTACTTACCACGGCTACATACCATGACTACGATATCTGGTGGTTGGGTGTCATGACTGCCTTTCTAAATGATATTTTGGAAGAGAGCGTCTATAAGTACACAGCCAGAGGGCTTCGTAGATAGTGAGAGCAGCGGAAACGTGTGCAAGATGCTTTATAGGATAAAGCAGGCATCGCGGAGTTGGAACATCTGTTTTGATGAAGCGGTCAAAGAAGTTGACATCATCAAAATGGTAGATGAACCTTGTATATACAAAAAGGTAGTAGGGAGTATTGTGACGATTCTCGTAGAGTACGTGGATGACATACTCTTGATAGGGAAGGAGTTTCCTATGCTACGCTCGATCAATCTCCGCTTATCACTATGATTCTCCATATAGGATCAAGATGATACCTCCTAAATCCTGAGTTTTGGATCTATGAGATAGATTTAATTGGATGTTAGGATTCTCACTAGTTGTAGTGAGAAGGTATCAATCGATCCTAGGGAGAATCACTGGAAGTGTTCCAGGGTGATAAAGACGACTGAATGTCAGTCGCAGGCATTGTCTTTACCCTCAGTAAAGGGACGGTATGTTGGAAGAGTTCCAAGCTAGATACCGTGACATACTAGACGATAAAGGCTGGATACATCGCTACTTAAGATGCTACCAAAGAGGCTGTTTGGGTGTATATTGGTTCATGAGATGAACTATGTTCCTCCCATTGTGTGACAATGGAGTTGTGGCTTATGCCAAGGAACGCAGGTCCCATCAGTGATCCAGACATATTCTAAGGCAGTATCACTTGATCATGGAGATGGTTGATCTCTAAGGGATCGAGGTTAGGAGAGCAGACTCAGAGGACAACGCGGCGAATCCACTCACGAAAGGCCTATTCCCAGAGAGAGACTTTTATGGGATGGTTGAGTATGAGATACTGCAACCACTGCTACAGATGGCCCTAGTGCAAGTGGGAGATTGTTAGTTATATGTATGCCCTAGAGGCCATTACTGTACATAGGATGTATATTGCAGTGGATGCTGGGACATATATAGGGAGGACTTTCTTGCTCGACATGATAGTATGCTATCTGGTTACCCTTTACCTTAACGTGTATACTGATTGTCTCTCTGTTACATGTTGGTAAAGCCCTTAGGATCTGTACTTGACTACCTGGACTATGATGCGGATCATACTAGTGGGGACATGGTAGTCCATAAGTACATCCTTCAAAGTCCCTAGTCGAGGGTGTATCGAGACGGGGCATCGATATACCAGAGTAGACTAGCGTGTACCTTCTCGACCCATACAGATGGGCGATGGATGATCCCATATCCATTGGTGTTTGACATCAGAGATGATATACGGGTGCTCAGTGGAGACTGGGTACACTGGACGGACTCGCCGAGAACTCCCAGATGGTATTATACCTCACGTCAGATGGCAGTTCTCTGGTGACACTGGTACAGAGTAGTCTGTTGACCCGAGATCGTCATAGAGTCTTGTGTGGTTCCCACTGTGCTTTGATTTCCATCTTACCACGTCCAAGAGGGCATGCAAAACGGTGGTTTTTGGGTACAGTCCCGAGTCACATGGAGGCAATGAGCGATAAGAGGGGATTCGTCTCTCCCGGTATAGGGAGTTGATGTTGCACTGTGTTCGATTGGCTATAACAGGAAGTCCCTGGCCAGGGCTGCTCAGAGAATTGCTGGTAAGTGTTACCAGTAGTTTCTCGACCTGTTATGAGCCTCATATCGACACGACTTATCGAGCTATTGGGGTCTGACGTTTACCACCCCTAGGCAAGATATGCGACATATCAGACGATCAGATCGGACTGTACGGTAGTGTTACTGGTCGGATTCACTGGAGTGTGAGCGGGCTTGCTCGTCGATCTTCAGATCGCTCAATACCCGGATGGCCGTTACGTTTAGCACACCGCTTGCGGCTTGTGGATGCTTGATATGATCATCATCTGCTGCCGGCGTATTGACGAGTCTTTAGAGTCCTACACAGAGGTTTCCTGGCTCAAGCGAAACGAAATAGGAGCGCATTTGAGATATGTGCGGGACCGAGAATAATACGAGTATGTGATACTGTATTCGATTCTCGCGATGTGACATTGATCGGTTATATGCGATATAACCGGATTATCGGATCAAGTGTTGATTCGATAAGATGTTACTAATGGTACCAGTCGGTTATGTGCGTCATGACCGGATCGTTAAATCAAGCGTTGATTTAATGATTTAATGCATAATTATATATTTGATATATTACTTTGCATTAACTAGTATCGGTTCACTTTAAATGGATTTTCTCGCTCGGTTGTGCGCATTGCATATGCGATATGATTTTTGTGCACTTGTTTGTATCATATTTGATGATACATGCAAATTAGGGTTTGTGTAAAGAATTAAACCTTGGTTAAAGAAATGGTTAGGGTTTTTATTTGATTATTCATTTATTCATTTGTTTTTATTTTTGGAAAATAAAATGCATAAAATAGAATGGTGGCTTCTTTTGTTTTCTTTCATGAAGCTTCATGAACTTTTGACTTAGTCACCATTTTGTCTCATGCTTAACCCTAACCAATTCAATTAACTCAAGTTAATTCTCTACACCTAACCATGGTGAGAATTATGATAAGAATGGATTTTTATTTATTCTTTTATTCTTATCATAATACTCATCTTCTTCTTGCTCTTCTTCTTCTTCATTCTTCTTTGAAGAAAACCAAGCTCCATCAATGGTGATTGTTGGAAAAGAGTAAGAAATCCAAAACTAAAGTCTACCCACTTCCTATTTCTTCATCCTCTACCTCTTGCCAAGTAGTAGAGTGTGTTTCCTTCACAAGTTTTCAAGACTTGATGAAGGTGGAGCTTGATTTAGCGATGCCTCGACGTAGATCATCTTCGGCTTGGACATCGATGACCTAGCTCGCTTTATCTCCGACGAAGCCGACTCTAGAGCCCGGATTCCTTTTGGACAGCGGAGACGACTTCGTTGCGGAGCTATGGAGGTGGAGCACCGGATCTACAAAGGTTGTATTTCCGATTCTCATAGTTAAGTGTTAACTAGATTGTTTTTCGCCTAGATATCTAGCCAACGATCCGTAGTCGGGCTTCTCGGCACCTAGATTTTTTGAAAATGGCATGTTCGATGCCTTGTGAGACCTCACTAGAGTGCCTAGGAACCCTACAGGGCGTACTCCACTAGCTAAATGCGTACCACAACAACCTTTTTGTCATCTGGAATCTGTGCCGCAAAAAGCAAGTTCTCTGTGTCAACTAGCCACTGCTCGGCTGGCAACGGCTCCTCCAAACCAGTGAATGTAGACGGACCCAAACGTCTGAAATCTGCCACGGTCCCTACTCGGTCAACTGGTTTAGCTCCAACGTTGTTTACAGACTGCTGAACGATCTGCAAACCTTCCTGAAACGAATCTGCTTGCTGCTGGATCAGCTCAGTCTGTCTCTTTTGATTCTCCAGCATTCCTCTTATCACTCCAATCATGGCGGCTTCGTCCACACGCCTCTGGTACGTCTTCAAATTCTTACCTGCCATAATCCTGAACTCAAAACACCCAATATTAGCATGATGATAGATTCTGAATATGGATCAAGGCTAGAACTCCAAGATACTTAAATAGAGTGCCGCATTGTAACTATGCCGCGGTATCATAGCCACAATTACTTAACCCCATCCAAGTCGCCTAAGTCCTAGAGATAACAAGAAAATCAGGTTTTTCGAGTCGACATGCAAAGTAAGTTTGCACGTCGTAAAAGATATAATCAGGAAGAATGTGATTCAAGAATGGTAACCGGCAATGTGGCAGGACATGTTTCCTAAACACGGGTATTCTGATTCGAGTATTGGGTACAATACACAACTACAAAGAATCAACCCAACTAACCTATGGCTCTGATACCAAAAGAACCATGTCACGCCCCGCTTCCCAGAGTACGCAAGATTGGGCACGTGACATGGCCAACCATGCTACCTGTGGGTAGGAAGTATCCATCCACAGTCACATTACGGCTGTAGAGATATCAAGAACAAGAAAGTAAACTAACTACCTAGTACATGTCCATAAGCCAGAGTAAAAGAGTCAAGAGATAACAATATGCGGAAGCTAAAAGATACAATAAATGAAACACCTGGAGTGAAACTATGTACCGACAGGAACCTCACAGCTCGTCTAACAGCGGCAAAACTCCTAATCATTCTGCAGCAAGGTAGAAGAATCTGGGCCATGCAAAACCCAGACGTCAGCGCGTCAAGTCATCAAGCAATATAATATGAACAATGTAACAGGAAATGCAAAATAAACATGAATAAAGCAATAATATGAAACAAGCAGTGCAGGATAGTGTGCAGTGGGTAACTAAACTGTTCTATCAGGTTTTCTATTCTAAAGTCTTGAAATCAATTTGAGTAATCCTCCATGTAACTCAAAGGATATGTCCCGTTACCCTCCGGGACCACGGATCAGGAATATGTGAACCAATAGTGGTTCTGTCCCGTTACCCCCCGGGACCACGGATCAGGAAAATGTAAGAGTCACGAATGGCTCTGTCCCGTTACCCCCCGGGACCACGGATCAAGTAATACCCTTTTAAGTTACACTTTAGTTTACACTTTTGATTTTCCCATACCCCCAAGCTATGTATGTCGAGTCAGGTATTCAGTAATCAAGAACTAACGCCAACACAGGATCAGGTAACAGCAGGTTTGTCTGGATAGACAACAGGAATGGTCCATGAGGACTACATGTCAGGTTTGTTGGCATTAGGCACGAGATCAGGTAACAGGTCAGGTCATGGTATATCAGGTCAAGTCAACAGTAAACGGTACCATGTCAGGTGTATCAATATATATCATGTGTAACAAAGTCAAGTCAAGATGTAACAATATCGTGGGTATGCTCACAAACAGATAATATAATCGAACAGGATAATAACAGCAGGAAATAAGCAATGAGTTAAACAACAATAAACAGTTTCATTCAATCAAAAGAGTGCAGTAATACAGTGCAGCCGTTTTATTATATTAACAGGTTTTGAGCACCCTTAGCGGTGCAATAGTTAAATGATGATGCAATACAGTTATATCAAGCCTTTGAATACGAATGTCCGAAGATAATAGAACTACATGTGTAAGGGCTATCATCTAGTAAACAGTAAGATGTAATTAACAGGTAAACTTAGTTTTTAGTGTTAAATTGGCAGACTGGAGATGTTATGTTAACTGTAAAATTGATATGTGTCATATTGCAACCAAATGAGAAACGACTATACCAAGTTAAGTTTTGCAGGTTTAATGTGTCAAAACATATATAAATATATAGTATAGCATGTAGCAAGTGATACTTGCCTCGACGGGTCGCGAACCGGGAAAAACGGAACGTAACGTCGGCGGGGAAACACGCGACGGACGCACGGTTCACGGATTGAACCCAAACGACGAACCAAGGGACCTCACGGGTCAGAGCACTCCGCTGGATCGTCGGGACACGTCACCGGCACGGCCGGATTCCGGCGAGCACAAAAACAGTAAAAAGGGTTTCAAGCGGGTATAGACTTTGGAAAGAAGGAAAAGACCAGAGAAGAAGATGATGGGGGAAATACTCACTGGTCCAGAGGGTATTTGCGATGGCGGCGAGGACGGCGTCTCCGGCGATCTGCAAAACTTCCAGCGACTGTTTTCAGTTCTGGAAAAAGAAAAGAGGAAAGGAAAGGTGGAGGGGCACTTACAAGGTGTTTAGAGGTGGTTGGGGCTCGTCGGCGACGGCCAGGGGCGGTGCAGGGGGTCGCCGGCGACGTTTCAGGCATCACAGGGAAGTCGCGGGGGTAGCCGGGGTCGCTGTTCTAGTCAGGGGGGTGCACCGGGAGAATGAGAGTGATGGTGAGGGAACCACGGCAAGGTGTTGGTCGGCGGCGCGGAAGGCGACGACGAGGGCCGCCGGCGAGGAGGTTGCTGCAGGGAACTTCTGCAGGTGGCCGCGTCGAGCAGGGTGCGCGGGGAAAGAAGACAAGGTTGAGGGGAGGAGGCGGAGGCGAGGGCGACGGTGGCGTTGGCGCCGGCGTCGGGGCTGCGGCGGCGACGGTGAAGACGGCTAGGGTTAGGGTTCGCGATGGGTTCTGGGAAAAATTTATGAGGAGAAAGACTGTATATATATATATATATAGGGAAGAGAGAGAGAGAGAGTTAGAGAGAGAGAGATAGAGAAATTAGAGAGAGAGAGAGAGTTACGAGAGAGCCAGAGAGAGAGAGAGAGGCGTTATAGGAGGGGCCCACGGGGTTAAAACCCTCGTGATTGGTCAGGGAGAGATTTAAATAGTTAAAAGATTTGATATTAAAGATTTAAGAATTAACAGTAAGAATATTATAACGAATATTATAAGGTTTCGAATATTTTATTAATTTGGGATTTTGGCGCTAAATGAAACATTTCTAAATCGCGCCCGGGTTGGGTCCAAAAATTTGAAATTTAAATAATAGGATTTTAAGCGGGTTCCAAATTTTAAAATGAAATGTTTTATGATTAAAAAGTATACCCCCAAGTCGGACACCTGTACGTGCGCGTAGTCGTCCAAACTCGCCCGTTTCACTGAACGGGACGAGAACTCGATGCACGGACGCTACCACGCGGCTAGGAGCGTCGAGTAGGCCAGGATGGATATTTTTAATTTTATTTTAGGTGCTAAAATTTGTTATATGCAGAAATAACTTTGCCAGATAAAATTTTACAGTAAGACCCAAACAAGCAAGATAAATGAAATGAGTAATATCTAACACTCAACCAGTAACAGAAAATAGTAGTATTGGGCTCGGGTGTTACAAATAACTTGAATAATGAGCCAAGTGGGCCTGATTTCTAGCAGGCTTATAACATTTATTTACTATTGTCTTTGATGAGGCACTTGGGCACTTGGGGCATCTTGGGTTGACTTTTTGAACTTCAGATTTATTAAATATTAAATATTATAACATCTAATATCAATCTGGTTTGGTTAAGAGCTTTATGGGTATTTAAAAATATAAAGTTTTAGGAGTGTTTTTCAAAACAACAATCTTTTGCCAGGTCTATATGAAAAAATGCAACAAATATTTTTATTTTTTTCATGCCTCCGGTGAATAATTTGCCAAAAACCAGGGCCGGAGCAGGTTGATCAAGAACTGGCATGGACTGAAAACCGTAAAAATAGCCGAATCTTTTCGATTCAGTTTCGGTTTGGAAATTTCAGAAATGGATTAAACCGAACCAACCAAAGGATGAAAATTGGAGGAAAAGAATATGGGTGCACAATAATTTTTTATTATAAATGCAATTTAAACATGTAACGGTTGTATATATAAATAATGTTAAACATATATAATATATGTTTAATACCATATTATATTATATCCCATCTTCTCTTCTTCTCTTCTAAGAGATTTATATTATATTATATTATGTTTGCTTCTCCAATGAGATTTTATACCACTGTCGCTCAATTAATTTGTAGAATTATCCTCTCAAGTTCCAGTAATAATTGTTTTTTTATTGTGATGGTTTTATTCATGAGTTTTTATTAGAATTTTAGAGAAATAACCGGTAAGTTTTTATATCAATCTAAAAAACCGAGATTAAAGCGAAACCGAATCGGTTCAGTGTAGTAGAAATACACGGCTTCTTGATCTCCAAAGCACTCATTGCAGTTTAATACGAGTGTTTACTAGTCAGTCGGGTGTTCCTCCCAAGCCATTTAAAAACGCAACTCCGGGATTTTTTCAATTCGTGTTAGTCCCAAGCTATTTAAAGTTGGAATTTGCTTAATCGTGCTAACCAAAAGTAGGATGTTAAAATGCGAGAATTTTGATTTTAGAATCCATACCAAAATAAGAAAAGCAATCAATTTCAAAACCAGCATGTACTCCTATGTTTTCTAAAATGTGAAAGAAAAATCAAAATTTAAATCAACCGTCCTACCAAACATCGTCGTTACTGACATCCGCCACCATGAACCGGCCGGCGACCTCTGCCACCGCCGATTCTCTCCACCGTTGGCCACCACCATCGACCGATTGGCTCCGCTGCCGCCGGTATCCATCACCAGCCGTCACCACCCCACCGGCTAATAGCCCCCCCAACCGGATGATCACCGCCGGATGACTACCAACCTACTGCCGTCGCCATCGATTGCCACTGCTGACCACCGACCGACAATCCTCATCACCGGCCAACAATCGCCTTCCTTCCATCGGTCATCCACCGCACCGATTGACGTTCCTCAAACTTCCGTCGGTTGACTATCAGCTAATGTCTACTAAATATACTGTCCTAAATTATATATGAGTTTTGAAATCAAAATGACTGGCATTTTGAATAGAAAATTAGGATCACTTCATTTATAAAATTCAGATTCTAAAATATTAATTACGACCCGCACGGTTTTAGTGAATTTCAGAATACAAGACTTCCTATGAAAGGTTCCGGCATTCTTGGAAAAACCCTTTTATGTATGTCCAATCATAAAAGAAGAAGGGGAAATTGAGTATTGAGATGTAGACAATTTACGAACAATTCAAGATGACTCCATCCACATTTGATTTTTATGCAACATGGATGGTAATTTTCCTCCCGATGTATATCTGTATCCAAATCCGCATCCACCGATAGCCATTGGTTACAAATAAAGTAACACATGTATCCGTCCGTGATCAGTATACAACAAAAAAAGAATAAGCAACTTTTACTTTATCTATTATATTTTCTCCGATATTCATTTCACACCCGCAGTTGACATATACCAAATACTGACAATAATTTTCATTTATAATAACTATCAACGGCAGGCAGGGTTAGGGTTCAGAAGAGTCAAAAATACATTGAGTACAGTAAGCATGGTTCAAGAGGATCAAATCTATATATAAACCTTATTCTTCTATGCTGAAAAATCTTATTGGAACAAGTGGATTTGCTTATCACTATCAACAACCAACACAACAACCAAAGCATACAAATATTGTAATACTCATATTCACTCCATACCTCTCTCTTCCGTCTCTCTCTCTCTCTCTCTCTCTCTCTCATGTCCTCACGTGCCGCCCCCCCGCACCCCCCCCCTCCCCGCACCCCACCCACAAAAACAATGCAACCCCTTCATTCTCCAAGTGCCCTTCACTCCTTCCAGGGAAAAAAAACCCCCCACGTTCACACCATGGATATTTTAAAACCACCGTGTACAACCTATTTCCAAAACCGCCGATTTTATGCACCAAAACTCTCCGTAGTTTTGAGAACAAATCTAGGTTACAGAATGATTTCGATGAAATTTCCCAATAAAATCACACCACACACTACCTTTTCCACCCCCTTTTCTCTCCTACCAACGTACAAAAATCATCTAAAATCAACACCATGCGTCTTCACCTTGTCAATCCCAAAGTAAGAAAAATACTCACTCACCATCTCTCTCACTCTCTCTGAAAAAAAAGAAGATCTAACGGTAGCTGTGACCGATCGATGGCGGACGAAGGCGGCCGGGCCCCTCACGGCCTCCTTCTGGCCGTGGTGGTGGGCGTCGTTGTCGGCGCGCCGTTCCTGCTGGGAGACAGCGGGGAGGCTGTCACGGGGGCGATATCGGAGCTGCTGAGCCCAGCGGCGCTGCTGCTGCTCCCCGTGGGGCTCCTCATCCTCATCCGCTTCCTCTCCTCCGACCGCGGCGCCGTCCTCTCCGACGCCTTCTCCTTCGGCGGGCCCGACTCCATCCACCGCGTCGGCGGGTCCCCCATCGGCATCGTCCTCCTCCTCGCCGTCCTCCTCTTCCTGCTCTACAACAAGGTCTCGCTCTTCGGCGGCGGCGACGACTCCGGCGACTAGCCACGCCGATGAGGGGTATAGTCGTCTTTTTATGCAGTGTTTGGTATTATCATCATGTAATTACTTTGATGACCTCCTTTTTTTTAAAAGTCAATGTCTTTAATCTACTATTAATTAAGATGAGAGCGATGTGTTTGTTAATCTATTGCTTAATTACTCTCCTATATTTTTTTTGGGTTTTTTCGTAGAATCATGTTGACTCTAAGGGCCTGGTTTGGCATCAAGGCTACGTTAAGACAATGCAAACGGCGGTTTCGTTACGGGAAAGCAGGGATTAAGGGTTTTGCAAAGTTTATGTCGATTGGAAACACGGTATTGAAACAAAGGTTTTGTTTAAAAATAGGGGTTCAAAGAGCATTGTTTGAAACTTTAGAAAATGAAATTCCCACGGTGTAAAGAAAAATTAATTAGGTTTCGAGCCATTAAAATCTTTTAAAGACGTAAATTAGAAAACTTTATCTTGATTGCCAAACGAGTCTTATAAATTCATGAGTCTAGATTCGGACTCCCGATAAACCATAAACCATGGTTTCAAAAAACCGTAGACGCTTTCATACTACTACTTTTATTCATCACATAATTCGCGAATTATTCGGCGCATTCGCGGATTTTTGATATGCCGATTAAATCTGCGAATTATTCGTCGTCGTCCAACGCGGCGAATTATTCGTGAATAATTCCCGAATTATTTAAAAAAACAGCGAATAATTTAAAAAACAGCAAATAATTCACAAAATCAAAATCTAGCATCTCATATATTAATTTTTTTCACGAAATCCTTACCGAATATTTTCCGGACGCTTACCGAATCTTTCCCGAATACCTGCCAATTTTTTCCAAATAGTTCTCCAAATTCGAATTTTCGATCTCGACGGATTATTATCCGAATTATTACCGAATTACGAATTTATGCTTTTATTTTATGTCCACATTTTTTCCTTAATGAAAGACTATCATCGAAGAAATCATCATCATCATTATTAGGGTAATAAATGAAAGGACAAGTAATTAAGCATTTGAGGATGATGAATGACTGAATGACTGAATGAATGAATAATGAAGTACTCCTGCTGACGTTGTGTTTGGTGGTAACGCGTGGGGCCCACCACTTGAAGAAGAAGTTGCATAAAGAAAGGCTGCACGTGCAGATCCGACAACCCGTGATTGCAATTGTGATTGGACCAGCCCAACAGAGCCACCCATCCTTGTAGATCTGGAGATCCAATATGAGTTCCCCCCCCCCCGCGCCCCCCCATCTTTGCTAATTGGAGAAAAGGCCTCCAATTGACAAAAAGACACCGTGTTATGTTAACTTAACCAAGTGTTATTAATTCCCTTAACTAACTTCGTATATACTCTTCTCCTACACAAGCGAGGTATGAACGTAATCAGAGGCATCGGCAAAGATCGGATTTAAAGCGCGTTAGGGCTTATGAGGCATGATCAAAGATACATGGGATGAGGTCGATGAAGAGGATTGCGATCAGAGGAGTTAGGAGAAGGGGAGGAGGGTTTGAGGGGGATGGCGGCGGCATTAGAAAGAGTAGGTTATCATAGGGGAGAGGATTTAATGGCCACGATGACACCTATTGTGTAAGCATAGGGAGTTAGGGATGGGAGATACTTAGTCAAGAGGGTAAAACCAATGAGCAACAGCGCGGTTGGTATGGGAGAGTGTGGGGTTCGATCTTCAGGAGGGAAAGCGGTCACAATTTAACTCTTTCGAGGCAAATTTATGGGTCCCCTGGTGTGTGCAGTTGCGTGTGTATGAGTTAGGCTTGCGGGCCAGTTCAAAAAATATATGAAAAAAATAAAAATTTAAGAGTGTAAAAACACATACATTACATATTGGAGGGTAAAAGAGTAATTTTAAAGCTCTAACGGCTAAATTAGATATCGTTGGCATGCCATCTAACATGCTCGAGTGGCTTTTTTTTGTTAAGTTACGAGATTTGAGAGACTTTTTGCAAAACAGAAAGATTTGGATTAATAACCAGAGACAGCTTGAATTGATTAAACACTTAAGCTACCAGTCTTGGACGAGTACCTTGCCTCTATTAGAGACATGCACTTCAAGCCCTGCTTGTGGGACCCACAAAGCACCTGGCATCGCAGTGCTGCTCGTTTGAACATGGGCCTACATCGCAGAAACTTGTGGGCCTACCATCAACCTTGTCAAGGGACTGTACCTATAAAGCTCTTTATGTATAAAGAATAGCCGATGAAAGGCGGAGAAAATTTACTTCCGTGGCATCGAAAAAATACAGCCTCTATGATTTGTCTCTCTATGATTTGTTTTGATGATTGGCATTAATCATCATCATCTTCATCTTCTAAGATGTGGATATACTAAATTTCATGTGATTCCATCACCTTTTCACCGTTGATTTAATGAGTTAATGGGTGCAAAATTAATGGTTTATCGACGGTATAACTTTTTATATTGTTAATTCAACAGTGAAGCGGTAGATTCATATGAAATTTGGTGCATCCACGTCTTAGCCGATAAAGATGATGATGATGGATGCCGATCGTTGAATAAAATGGTGGAGGATATAGATTTTTGGGCTACCTAAGAAAAAAGCCTCCTAAAGCCTCTTTTCTTCGTTATTCTTTTTTATAATTTTGCAAAAAATAATAATTTCCACCAGAAAATTACAATAATTTACATTTGCCATTCTCCATAGCAAAGTTAAATTTAAATGTAAATTTCATAAAACACCACCAAACCCACTAGAATGCCACTGGAATGCCATTCGAGAAAGAGAGAAGTTATTTTATCTTAAGGCCCTTAGAAAAATATTGAAAGGTATTTTCCTTGAGAGATACCGTATTTGGTGAAATTTAAGGCTATTTAGACCATGTATAACATTGTAAGGTTATTTTGGGTTAATTCATCACATTCATGTCTTAAACAAGTCAACAAAACCAGCATTTCCAGACATCATTGCTAGTTCATGACATTTTTAGAGTTCAAGGGAACGGTGCCTTGTGAAATTTACCAAAAGCTGCACAAATTGATCAATACATCAAATCCTTTTGTAATGGGGTAAAAGCACGAGATTAAGAGTTATATCAGAATTGGGTTACAAACTAAACCAATCTCATTTCTCAACAAAACAAACCTAAAAAAATAAAGTTAGAAATAAAAATTAGAATCGCAGCCTATCATTGATATTTGCTGTCTCATTTAAGTTGAGAGCGTTTAACAAATTGAAAGGCTTCACATCTTCCATAACATCCATTTTTGTTACAACAATAGATGGGCCCACAAGCAAGACATTTAGAGTCCACATAATTTCTTGAAAAATAAATGCCACCCATTACTTATTACTTATAAAAAAATTAAAAAAAATTAAACAAACAGAATAGCCAAGATTAATCGTCACCAAAGCCTGTTAGGACTTGCGATATCACACTTTTCCAATGGTATCAGAGCATGTTCAAATTCTCCGGAACGTGTACTTAAATACGGTATAAAGAAAAAGGGTTATTGCACAAAACACCCATGTAATTTATGCCTATAGCACTAATACACCCTCAAGGTGCTTAATCAGGACAAACACCCCTACCATTCATTGGCCAAAACCCTTAAAAAAACACTCAAAACAACTCAATATGATTGTTTGATCCAACTAAAGTAACCTTTCTTTTGTGTTGTTTAAGAGTAAAAATTATTTTTGTGGGTTTCGGTCGATGAAATGAGGGGTTCTTTGCAAAAATTAACCATCAGAGGACGTAAAAGTGCTCTATAGTGTAAGCTTTAGGGGCGTTTTATGCTAAAAAAGAAACATGCAACCCAGCGAAAGACCAGGCTCAGACCCAATATAACTCGCAATTTCAGCAAGCTGAGCAAAATTGACTTGCAATGATGAATGAGGTAAGAAAATCTCTACCCACGAGAAAAGATGTTTCTATTCATAAAATATATAATGTACCCAACTTGTAGTAAATGGAATCGACAAAATATCGACGTGTTTATAACAGTACTTACTTCACAGAAAAGATCTCAAATGCGGGAAGGGGTTTATCACACTACTCACTTTGTTCCGCCCCTATGTCATGTAATACCTGAACAATTGCTTGTAAAATGCTATTAGACAACCCGTATACCCCTGCATAATAAGATGAACAATAATCAGTTCTTCAAATAAACGAACCTTTCAAACAACTATAAACAGGAGACGTGATCGAAAAAATTGTTCACTATAACCTGCAGGGGGCATATACTGAACAATTGCTTGTAAAAAGCTATTAGACAACTTGCATAGTAAATTACCATTTACTGGTATCTTGTGATTTGCTTTTGCGCGTACAATAATTCTAATAACCGACGAAATAATGAAAAATTTCCTAATATTTTAGAATCTGATGATAGAATAGACAGTTTTACTAATCAAGCAAAAAGTAGTAAGAAAATTGTTGGCACAAAATATAGATACTGTTGACCACCAAAATTCAGAACAATAGTTAAAAGCCAGTGTTTGGCACACAATTATAACCACCAAGCCAAAATCCGAGAACAGAATTTGGTTCCTTCTATACCAATATTATCATTTAAGGGAAACACCCTGGTCATATCAAGCATGCTCGGGTTCTTACTTAGTAAGTTCTAATTCATGTTTTGCTAGGTCTTTCTTACTCTTTCACAAGTTGGAAAAAGACTATCAGAAGTTTACGGTAGAAATAGGTTGAATTCTTATTTTTGTAATATGCGCTGCTTGCTAAAAACTACTCCATGAAAGTTAATCCATAACATGATCTTTGATGAACATTTTAGGAAGATTAAGAACAACTTAAAATCATATAAGTAATTCAAAATAAAGGATTAAGATATTACGAGAACTAACAAATATGCGAGCCTAAACTTTTATGGGACTGTGAAGGTTTAAAGATTTGAAATGGGTTAAGGAAGAGGAGATTGTCGAACAATCAGCAACACTTGCCCTCTTCTAAGGTATGAAGTAACACGGACAAACACCATTAATATAATCAAAGGTGTTCAAGAGATCATCAAATATAAAGCTTGAAGAGTCGAATAAAAAAGGGGACGGGAAAAAACTATGGGACCAAGTTTATAATAAAAGCCAAATTATTGAAAGGTAAAAAATTAGATAGCCAAGACTAAAATGAGATATAAATTTCAAGTATGACTAAGCGCCTAAGATCAATTAAAATGACAACCAAAAGAATAAAGTGAGGAATATTTGACCCTTAAGATCAATTAAAATGACATTACAAAGAATTAAAAGAGGAAAATTTGACCGAAACATGCATAACGAAGACAATATGTGTCTACACTGTGCAGAACAGGTGAAAGAAATCCAAAAGACTTAAGAGTTGTTTGGCAAATTGCCTTTGCTTGTGCACAAGTCCTTGTAAGGAAATTCTTCTCTGAAAATGCTCCCTTCCACTTATTCATACTCAAGGCGTGTTGCACTGTTGAGTGTTAAGTGCTCACAACAAACATATACATAAAATTCGACTTCGGGTTTTGCATAGAATTGGATTAGGCTTTATATTAGTTAAAGTTAGAGCACAACACTATACATTAACTCCCTAATATGACATTTTCTATGCTTGCTTATAGCGACAGAACAATATGTTTTCGTAGCCTAGCCAGACAGCAAACTAACTTGACACAAAATGTAAGCTCCTACATGTGCTCCAATTAGTCACGCTTGAATATATGAGGTTCACTACATTGAATGCTTATATCGTATGTCCTAGTTTAATTAAAATTCATATAAAATGGAAACCAAAGACAAATACGCACGGTCAATAGCAGCAGTTAAAAACATAGCACAGAGCACGGTGACCGGGCATACAATCTATCTAGATTAAAACTTTAGATGTTGATCAACATATACGGATTTCAAAAGGAATCATGTTATAAGGTAGGAAAATTTTACCTCATCATAAGTTTTCATGCCACTGCAAAACCCCGGAATTTGTCACAATGCGGCGTCGGATAGTCTCTCACCCACTGCCGCCTTTGCATTTCCAAATGACAATACCGAGCAAGTAAGTTTCTATAGTCCCTAACGACCTCATTCTCAATTTTGTTCCTAGCAGAACTCCCTTGCGGGAACTTCTCATCAAAATCCGCCAACTTAACATAATACTCAACTCCGTGTTTCTCGGTGACCTTGCGTATCTGATACGCAAAATTCGGCTGAAGGGAATATCGCGATTCCGAAAGAGACAATAAAGCAATCATGAAAAATAGAAATATCATCAACAACGGCATGAACAATATCCAATTAAACCCTCCTACTTGAACATTATGTTCCCTTTGACGCCCATCCGTTCTTCCTCTATAACTTCGTTGAGCCCTAAACACATCGGCTTGATTTCCATAGAAAAACGACCTAAATATCTCGTCCGGGTCAAAATTCTCTTCGTAAAAATCGTATCTCGTGGATCTTCTCCTCGTCCTCCTCCTCACATTATTAAATTGTTGTTCAAACTCATCACCTTCAACAAATCCCATTTGGTCATATTGCCGTCGAGTATCGTCTTCACTCAAACACTTGAAAGCTTTGCTAACGATCTTAAAAGCCTCGTCTGCTCCCGGGGCTTTGTTCTTATCAGGGTGAACCTTAAGCGACAATTTCCTATACGCTTTCCTAATCTCCTCGACTGAGCATTTCTTCTCCACCCCAAGAATCCCATAATAATCCTTACTCCTCTTGATCTCCCGAACCACCTTCACATTCTCTTCGGTATAATTCCTCTCACCATTAGCTAACCCCGGCGAATTAGAACACGTAGGCGCTTCACCAGCCCCGTTCTCTCGAGACCGGGGGTTCGAACCGCCGAGATTCTCGCAAGCGAGTGACAGCTCGTCCACAGAGATGCTAGGGTCTAGCCTCTTTGCTATCCTAATGAACTTTAAAGCTCGCTCTTTGTCTTTCGACACGAGAGCTGATTCTGCTAGCTTGAGGCATCTCAAGGCCTCGTCTTTGTTTCCATCCATCGATTTCCTAGTTTAAGAATTGGATCTAAATGATTTGGGAGGGGAAAAAACCCAATCCAGACCAAGATGCGGGTTCTGAATTGGATTTTTTACGTCAGCGATCACACGAACGAGATCGATTAACTATAAGTTTAAAACCCCTAAAAATGTAAGGAGTTAGGGTTTGATACCAGTAGCCGAAGAGGAAGAATCGGAGGAGAAACGCAAAGAGATCGAGATTCGAGTGCGCGTAAAATGGAACTCTGCAGAAATTTGTAAGAGTATTATGGGCCGAGTTTGGCGAAACCGGGCTTTAATTTTGGCAAACAAAAACGCCCCCCCCCCCGCACCCACCCACCCACCCACACACACACACACACACCATGTACATATAAATTGATTCCAACACTTTTCCAATTGTAAAAATATTAAAAGTTATATAGATAAATTAAAGGTGGAATTTTTTTAAACCATATGAAATTTGGTTTATCTACATGCATGGATGACTCTTCGAGAAACTGATGAAGGGTTGATTTTTTTCCACGAAGAAAATTTTCTTTTACGGCATCCGAGATACTGTTCTTTCTATATATACACTAGTGTTTTGCATATGGGAAGAGAGAGATTTGAAACTGTATAAGAGATCATTTGACTCTTTATGGTTGAGATGCCTGGGACCTGAAGAGGCAAAGAGTGTCGTCCAAGAAACTCATGACGGACTCTCACCAAGCCGGGCCGAAGACGAAGCTGAAGATCAAAAGGATGGGCTATTATTGGCCCACGATGATCCAAGACTACATTGAATACGCGAGGCGGTGCCACTCGTGTCAAATTCACGGGGATTTTATCCACCAGCATCCAAATCCGCTACACTCAATGGTGGCTAGCTGGCAGTTCGAAATGTGGGGAACTGACATAATCGGCCCCATCGAACCAGCGTCGTCCAGAGGATATCGATTCATTTTGGCAACAACCGATTACTTCTTTAAGTGGGAAGAAGTAGTACCGTTGAGAGAAGTGAAGACGGAGAACATCCTTCATTTCTTCAGGACACACGTCATCTATCGGTTTGGTTAGTTGGGTTAAAATTTGGATTGGATTTTATATAATTTTTTCAATGCATTTATCTTACAAATTAGATAGCAAAATCTCCAAATTGATTTCAAAATTGGAGATCCCCTTTTTTTGCACTATAACTAGTATTTTTGCATGTCCAATGTACGTTAAGTGTAATTAAAAAGAAATGGTATGGAGTAGTTATTGAGAGATTATTGGAAAGGATGTGTGGAATTAATTGCTTTACATTTTGTGTTGGATTTTATATGTTTTTATATGAATTTCTGTAGTAAATTAGATAGCCAAACCTTTAGATTAATTTCAAAATTGAAGAGCTCCCTCTCCCTCTCCCTCTCCCTCTCGCCTTTTGCACTATAATAGATATAACAACAACAACAACAACAACAACAACGGTAAATTGTCAAAAAGCCTCCGGCCCATTCGGGAGTGGTCTAAAAACCCATGATATTTTCGAAATTGTTAGGAAGGGCTTACTGTTCAAAATCTTTTGTGAAACCCTACACCGCATTTCATTTAGGCCTTCATTCACTCCAACTGTTTAGGTATTTCAGACAACTATTTAGATATTAGCGGCAACTATTATAAAATGAGTGTTAATTGGGTAGAGGTTTTTTATCAAGAGCAAATGCCTCAGGGCTTTTTACACAATTTTAAAGCGGCCCGGGGTCTTTTGGTCAATTTACCCTAATAATAATAATAATAATAAAGGGTCACACACTTGATGAGGTTTTATATCT
Source organism: Agapanthus africanus (assembly GCA_030015575.1). Taxonomy (NCBI): domain Eukaryota; kingdom Viridiplantae; phylum Streptophyta; class Magnoliopsida; order Asparagales; family Amaryllidaceae; genus Agapanthus; species Agapanthus africanus. Next base: position 419,246,638 of record JASDDO010000029.1, read on the forward strand.
TATCATACCCATGCATGTCTAATGACATTTCCACAAAGAAAGCAATACAGTTCAATCATTGTTATATAATATTAAAACTTAACTTAAATATGAATCACATACATTGAAGAGCATAGGATACGAAATTATATAATTTGGATGGTTATATGTTAAATAGAATTATCCTAGATCAAATTTGATTATACGGTGAGATGTTGGAGATAATTGATTAACTTTTTATGAATATATAAAGTAAAGAGAAAGAGAAAGGTTGGGAAATTTACATTATTGAATAGAGGATAAAAGTTAACTTGGATACGAAGAGGTAATGAATGTTATTATATTAGCATCCAATTGTTTATTTTGTGCTTCAACCCATTAGACCTATTATGATTTCTTGTAATTAAATCCTTGAGACCATAAAAATCTCCAATTGTAAACAGACAAAAGCAAGACTAAAAATCCCATTAGTCTCTAAAATGATATGAAAGAAGAGATATAAAACTATTTGTTATTTAGTTGAAAATCATACCTAAATTCTTCTTCCGCCCTTACCCTTGTTCCTTTTTATCATTAATATTCAAATAACTTTTTGAGTATTGTAAGAAAGAACCTAAGCTTTCAAACTCATATATTCTAATATTATTGGTAAATACTGTAGTTTTTATATCTAGCATTAGAGCAGAGTGCTTGATGACCATCAGAGTTTACACTACAATCAATACAGGATGACACGTCGCTGTATAAATCTTACCGGGAATTAAGTTCATCTTAGACAATATACATATATTTGCAAGGACATATCTAATATATCCTGAGCATTTTTATGGACGTGTTGTACACTTCGGATATTAATTTTCAATATATGTTAGTAGATGAAATTCCTATCCTCAGAAGATGATAGCTTTCCGTAATTGCGCTATACATCTTGTGTTTTCATATAACTACATTTCGGCTTACTTGAGCTATCGCTAAATGACATAGTTTTATCCTTTATCTCGCAAACACGTCATCATACATAAAAGAATTCGTCATAGCATGTGGACACGATTGATTTTCTTTTTATTTAATGGTTAATCTTATTTGGCCTTAATTGCATATTTATCTAAGCCTCTAAACATAGAATACAACTCAGCATCCTAGATTTAATAGATTTGTTCTGTCACAATACGTAGCCAGAAGTTCAAAGCAGTAGTAATTGATGAGCATCAAAACCCAAGTTTTAAAACATTTTGAGCAATTTAGAATTATTTAAACCGAATCTCGGTTGTTCCTTTTGATCAATCAATCGAATATATCAGCATAAAATATTTACTCCTACTTTTATCAAACATTGTATTTAATCCTTTTATTTTCCATTTACTTAAATTTCAGACTCAATATCTTAGCATAATGTTCTTTGATGTAGCTAAGAGCGATTCTTTGCGTCTAAATTTCTTTTAAAAAATGGAATGCAACTTATAAGATAAAAGTAACTAATTTTGTTTTGTTTTGTTTTGTTTTAATGTAAATTATATTATAAAATTTAATTCAAGTCTTCATCTTATATTAATTTGTAGGGTTTCTCTAATTTTTGTTAAGTTTTTCTATACATTCAAAAATTGTACCATACCTACACATCAAGGCATCTGTTAATATATGATCGTAACCTAGTATATATCTCAAACATAGATTTCCTAATAGTATAAGAAAAACAAGTTAATCGGTTTTTTTCCTAATACGATGGCTAATGATTGGGATTTTGCTTCTCTTTGATGGTTTTTTCTTTAAATTATTTGTAAGAGTTAAAATAAATAATAGTTATTCATGCAAATACATTTTAAAAATTAAACAATAATGAACTTGGTCATTGATGTTTTTTATATGTAGTAAAGATTTTCTTCAAATTTCGTGCTTTCTTACAACATTTTATTACTGTTTTTTTGCCCCACCTGACTTTATTTCCTGGCTCTGCCACTGGCAACGGCGTGCCTCCTAAAGATCTATGATGTTTTCCGTTATTATATTGATTATGTTTTTATTTTGGTGGCAGTTCTGCTCTTGCTTTCTGCTAAATTCTATGTGCATGTTAAGTTGTCCCATTATGTGCATGCAAGTTATATAGAAAAGAACAGGGCCTAGAGGAGCCGTGGAGTGTGATGCAAGTGAGATATAATTTTCTCTATTGAATTTGAAGGATTTTGTTAATTTTATTTTTAAAAAAATAAAGATGATGTGGACATTAAAATAACTAAAGAATTTTATCGATTTTTTAAATATTCTTTACCTATTTTTGAATTAAGCTTGCCATGAGTGACTTAGAGTTCTAGTTAGGATAGCATAGATTTTGGATAGAAACTTCAATCAATATATATCTGCATGGTAGAGCTTTAACAAGACAATTAGTGTAGATTTCTACTTAGTGGTAGGATTCTTTTTCAATAGCTGTATGGTATTAGTAAAAATAAGTTTTCTTCAGTTCTGAATAAATCCTTGTTTCAGTTATTATTACCCACGGCAGCTCCATGTTTATCACTATTTTTTGAGAAAAAAATGTGGATAATTAGCCATCCCGCCACCCAATAACATTAAAATGATTTTAATGGTACATCGATGTCGTCAAGGCCAAAATAAACATACGGACAGTGTTCTATGCATATAAGCTTAGGAATACAAAACAACCAGCAAAAACATCATTGCCTCACATACGAAGACCACACCATCCCAAAAGTACTCCTGCCTCATATCCCCTGTCGAGTGTGTGCCCCATGATCTGTTCCGCCGCCTTCCTCCCCGTACTAGCTAGATCCACCTCCTCCTCGTTCTTCTCGTTCTCCACGATCTCGGGTGTCATTTAACTGATTTTTAGCTGCAACTTATCTGCAAGTAATATTGATCGGTTGAGTATCATGGATGATATATTGAAGACGTCATTGTTAACGCAATTAATCATTCCCCTAAAATTTCTCTCATTTTTTCCTTTCCAAATACCCCATGTGACCCACATAATAATAATGTCCCGGATAGCCCTATTGCCCCCCCCCCCCCCCAAATTTTCCCTCCAATTTCCTCATACATCGGTGATCGAAGTTGGCAAAAGTAGAACATTATTCTTGGCGCAAAAATGTTATTAGACATCTTTGGCAAAAGTACAAGAGAAGAAGAGGTGATCTCATGTTTCCTCAAAATGTTTGCACATTTCGCAAGCAGACGGGCCTTGCTACTTCCTCTTAATAAGGTTATCTCTTGTTAACACCGTCTTTTTGACCAGCTAATTTCGTTTTTATTTTCCTCGGTATCTTCGCCTTCCATATGGGTCTGATTCCCCCCTCCATTGATGATATTGTAGAGCGATTTGACAGAAAACCTATTATTGGAGTTCCATTTCCACCTTGGTTGGTCCCGTCGTTGATTGTTCGGACGCCAGTCATCCAAGAATAGCACAAGTTCTCTCGGCTGTTGTCTTTCCTTTGCCGAAAGTCTACGTCAAAAAGTCAGATGCCACTCCCTACTGTTTCCCCCAATCAGAGCAAAACTCTGTTTAAAATTCATATTTTTGAAATGAAGCAACGTTTCAGATGCAGCGCCAAGTGCGTTGCGCCCTAAGCAACGCACCACGTGTAAAACACGTGGGCGCTAACGCTAGGTGCGCTGCGCTCTAAGCAGCACGCCACGTGTGCGCTAGCGCTAGGTGCGTGTTCCCCTCCGAAAGACGGCGCGACGTAGGGACGTCTTGCCTGAGATTCGGGGCAGATGCTATTTGGTTTTATCCGTCCACCTCTCCGAAGATGCCAAGTTGATTTATGGCACCGCGTATCGGAGGTTTAGACGGATGCGGCCGATGTAGCAGACTTCATCAGATTCCCCCTCGCTTGAGGGGTTTTTGATTGTGGGGACGCTCTTCCCTGCAGGTGCAAGTCCCTGCAGTTAATTACACTACCGCATCGCGGTAGCCACTTTCTCCTGCTCCAGAAGTTCACTTCGTGTCGTGTGTGTTTGTTTTGTTTATGGTTGCCCGTGGATTGTATACGGAGACTATTTATTTCGTCGCCTGTAGGACGTGGATTAGTCCAAATCCGTATTTTCTTAGATTTGGGTTTTGGTTTAAGGATACGTTAGCCATATTTGAGGCTAAGATCAACTTAAACGTTTGTTAAGGATACGTTAGTCTAATTTCCAGACTAAGATCTACTTAACGGGATCGTCTAAATCCATTTCCAGTTTAGGGACATGGTGGTCCATCATTCCCATTTGGGGATGAGCATTAGTTTAAGGACATTTCGGTCCAATATTCCCATTTTGGGACGAATATTAGTTTAGGGACGTTTCGGTCCAACATTCCCATCTAGGGACGAATATTAGTTTAATGACGTTTCGGTCCACGAGTTTAGGGACCCCGCGGTCCGTGTTGATGTATGGTTGTCGGGACCCGTCACCTCTTTGACGTCGTTGAAGGATAACAACGATAGGAGTCAGAGGAGTTCGGAGATGTACCCTCGAACCGGATGTAAATTGATTTATGAGAGCAGCCGTGCTCAGTCAATTTAATTTGAGGATTTACGGCCATGATTGGGCTAAGTCCAATTGGAAAATATTCAACATTTTTATTTGTCTTTGACCTATTAGGCCTGTGCTAGGGCTTTGCCCCTTTTTAATAATGCACTGCATTTTTTTTGTTTTGTTTGGGCTCTGCCCTTTTATAAATGATGCAGAGCATCTATCTTGTTTGGGCTCTGCCCTTTTAATGCATTGCATTTTTATTTTATTTGGGCTTTGCCCTTTTATAAATGATGCAGAGCATCTATTTTGTTTGGGCTCTGCCCTTTTAATGCATTGCATTTTATTTTGGCCTACTAGGCCTTTTTGATTTGGGCCTGGCCCTTCAGTAAACAATGCAGTGCATTTGTTAGGCGCTTTGCGCCAATCATTGAGCGCAAGCACTTGTGGTGGTGACACGTGTCACGCAAGCGCAGTGCGCTGCGCTAGTGCGCTGCGCTTGCGCTGCTGACACATGGCGCGCTCTGGTGAGTTGCGCCAATTTCAGAGAGCAATGCTCTATCTTAAAAGCGCATAGCGCAAGTGGTTCAGGTGCTGACACGTGGCGCTCTCTGGTGGTTTGCGCCAACCCAAGAGCGCAACAGTGCAGTTTTGCAAGTGCAAGGCACTGTTCCAAAATCTTGATCCAATTTTGGATTCAAGAAAAAGAATCTTTAAGATTCCAGAACCAATGGTTCATAAAAAGTGCAAGGCACTATTACTATTTGTTTTTTATTGAAGATCATTGATCTTGTTCTTAGATCAATGATCTATTCAGAAGAAATTCTTCTATTTTAAAGGTTTTTACCTTTTTCTTGAGTCTCTTTTTCAAGTTTCTTCAGAGTTGAAGTTCTTGATGATTCTTGATGTTGATGATGCTTTGAGTTGGGGTCTAGGGGTCTTTATATAGTGCCCATAGATTTGTTAGGTTTGTTAAAGAGATCATTCTCTGAGTGATTTGGGGAATTTTCCCCACCGTTGGATCTTTGATCCAAGAGTTTCTGTTTTACAGAAGGCAATCTTCTTGTTTTAACAAGAACAGAAAGATCTTACTAGAATCTTAATTCTATTTGGCGCAAACGCCCCAGCGCGTGACACGTGTCACGCAGCGCAGAACGCAGCGCAACTGCGCTGACACGTGTCGCGCAGCGCACACCGCAGCGCAACTGCGTTTGCGCTGACACGTGTCGCGCGGCGCAGCGCTTGCGCAACTGAAGCGTTGCTTCCTTTAATTTTTATTTTAAATAGAGCTTTGCTCTGATTGGGCGCGCTGCCTTGGGCGCTGCGCTGACGTATCAGCTTTTGACACGTGGCGTGTTGCGCGCAGCGCAAGGAATTTGAAGCGTTGCTTCAAATTTTGAATTTTTGAAATTCAAACAGAGTTTTGCTTTTATTGGGGGAAACAAATGCCCCCCACCGTTGCGCTCACGTGGCGCGCACGTGAGTGCAGCGGTGGCAAAATCCTGGCCGTTGGATCAACTCAGGAGTTGAAGGGGTGCAAGCGCTGCTCCCGGGATGGACGAGGAGGCCTTCTTCTTAGAATTTCTTAGGCTATGGCTGAGTTGGTTTGCGCTCCCGATGCATTCTCGCCATATGCGGCCCTCTGTCTTTTACCCAGCTCACCGGATGACCATTGGGGTAAAAGTGGCTGTTGGGATCGCCGGCTTGGCACACCTGTATCACGGCCTCAGTCAAGCGGCGGATGCTAATGAGCCTGGGGTACTGCACGTGATCTTCCCGATGCACTACTTCGTATCATTGCTCGAGCTACATACATCGGGCGTCTTCGGTATGCACAAAAGGCCCTCGTTCTATGACAGGTGCAGCTTCCCTCGAATCATACAGCTGATTGGCGCTTCAATTGTGACTCCATCGCCACGGAATGCCAGGGGTTTGCTCCTTCGCTCCCACACCGTTGGAGACGGGGTGTCTTTCATTGACAAAGTGCTGACTATTGGAAAGGCATCTACCACTGCAGTGCGGCCATTGCAAGACACTTTCAAAGATGGAGCCTCGGTTTTGACGGCCCGGGAGACCCTCCATCTATATTCCATCAGACCGGGCTTCCTGGTGTTTAGGCAGAACGGTGCGGCGATTTTCATGAGATACAACCCGCATCGTTTTGCCCAACAACTGAGCTACAATCAAGGGGTACCATTGGAGGCTTTCCTACTGGAACCTGCTGCCACTGAAGAAGGGATGGAGAGAGCGCTGCATCACTTCATGCGTCTAAATACGAGTTCTCACTTTTTTATCAGTGAGCCGGCTTGCGCCCCACGACTCCTCAATGTATATATAGAATGGTACAATCATTCGACGGGAGCCGTTATAAAGGAAGAAAAGCGATTGCTGGTCGACCGTAAGGGTGTGCCTCCCGGCAGCGACCGCAAAGCTCCTCTGGTGCTAAGGACCCCGGTAGTTCCTCCGCTGAAAGATGCTAGAGCCGGACCGCCGCGTGCGCAGAGTCCTCCACGCGGATTGCCACTTCCTGATATTGCGGATGCACCACCAGCACCCTGTGCTCCAGTGGAGACAGTAGTTGTGGCTTCGCCGGAGTCTGGTGTGGGTGCGGACATCGGGAACCGCCGCCCCAAGGTGCCTGCAAAGCGCAAGTCGATCCCGGGTGCACCTAGGGCTGGTGGGCAGAAGAAGAAAAAGAAGTCGCTCTTCGCAGCTGACGTTGCGTTCGGTCAGGAACCCCACGCTCCCTATAGCGAGGGCCTGGGTGAGTACGGGACCAACATGGGACTAGTCATGCCGCCGGATGACACAGACTTGGCGGCCGCCATCGCAGCTTCACAGCGATTGGCGAGACGCGACGCGTGGCTAGCTAAGCTTGCGCAATCGGGTAATCACTAGTCGCATTTTTTATTGCATCATATCTTTATTATTGTCTTTGACTAACGTTTTTTCCCTCTTTTCTTCAAACAGGCATCACCACTGAAGAAGCCATTGTTGCTTCCCTCAAAACTTTCCAAGAGGAGGAACGACTCAGAGCGTCCTTAGGCCTTGGTATATTTCGATTCATCAAGTCTTTATTCTCCTTTGTTATGGTCGATTTAATCCCCCCTTTTTTATCGCAGGAACCACAATGCCGGTCCCGCCAGGTGACGCGGAGACTCTTCCCGGGCCAGCCGCTGATGTTTCTGCCTCCTCGGGGCTACCGCGAGAGACCCAACTTGAAGAGCCGATGAGAGATGCCTTGAAGGCTCTGGAGGCAACTCTAAATGAGGACGACGACACCTTGATGAAGGAAGCGTCGAAGAGGTCCATCGCGACGGCCCGGGAGGAGAGGAAGCGGTTGAGGCGCGAAGCGAAGGCACGCAGGGCTGCTTTGGCCATTGGGGCGGGCCCAAGTACCGTCCTTCGTGCTGATACTCCCTCAGAAGAGCCCCCGGTCGCCTTGTCTACAGCTCACAGACAGGCGGTACGCGCAAATAGGGAGGCTAACGATAAGTCTACCTCAGGTAATATTTCTTTCAAAATTTTGTTATAAGAATAATAAAGCTGTCGGTTCTTATATAATCTGTCCCGCAGGGCCAAGTCCAACCGAGGGGGAGGCGGAGACCGTCGAACCTGAGGGGCCAGAGGAAGAGGCATTGGTCGAACCCGAGCCGATGGCGGACGACACAACCGGGATTGCCGGGCCCGAGCTAGTGGCTGATGAAACAGTCACGTCCACTATGCCTGAGAAGGTGGCCGAGGCCGAGCCCGAGGCAGCAGCGGGCGGAGCGCCTGAGACCGATGACCCCGTGGCAACGGTGGACGAGACGGCCGCGACTGCTGAGCCCGAGGGAGTAGCGGGTGAGGTGGACATGATTCCTGAGGATGAGCCGACCGCTCTTTCTCAAGAGTCTGGCAATGCTCCGATCATTTCTCTTCCCGCCTATGGCCCTCCGCCGTCTCCTGGCCTCGCGAGCACGACGACGGCCCCCGTGGAGTCTGGGGATGAGGCCACGGGTGGTGGACTTATGTCGATGGAGGAGGGAGACGCCTCCATCTCGGCTGGAGGCTCATCAGGTAAATTTTGGATTACCTTCCTCCTTTTTTTATCTTGCAATCTTTCCTGACAGGTTTGTCGTTGTTTTTCAACGCAGGTGCGGCCAGTGCCGATGCTCCATTGCTCGAGGGAGCGCCGTCAACTACTGCCTTGGCGGTGGTCACCTCTCAGCCCTCCCTTGTACCATCGAAGATATTGGAAGGTATGGGTTTGCAACTTATTAGTTTTATCTTTCAGACGCATAATTTATGTACTAAAGTCGTACTGTTGTGTCTTTTCAGAAGTGCTTTTTGACCATCTTTATCAGGTGTTGCTCCCACACTTCTCCTTCCCATCTGAACTCGCTTCTCCCTCTAGTGGCGCTGGTGAGTATAGTTTCCGACTGATATCTTTCTTTTTCAGTGATGGAATTATTTCTAACCTTTTCTTGTCTTGACTGCAGTGCTACAAATTGAAGGAGGGGATGAAAGATCGGCCGCACCACCGGCCCTTCCGGCCTTGCCACCTGCCGCAGCTGGTATAGCAAACTATCGCATTGATAACCCCCCTTTTTTTGTATTTCTTGAACTGTTATCTAATTGTATCTTGTTTTTTCAGCTGTCGTTCCGGTCTCGGCGCCTTTCGAGTCTCGTGTCACAATGCCAGCAGACCCTTTCTTGAGACGTCCGTCCTCGAAAGGCGCCGCGAATAGTCTGCGCATGTTGAGCGACTACATCGAGGAACTCGACGTCGAGACTCCTACGTCTGCCGCGGATTTTGCTACGGCGGTTAACCCAATGCTGGTGATACTCGTAAACTTCCATAACGAGAGCATCGTCGCGTCTTGGGTTAATCACTGCAGGGAGATCGAGGCTCGCCTGCATCAGCTGGAGTCGATGTGTCCTGCCCCTGAGGTTTTGGCCGTGAGTACTCAACAGGCAGCATGGCTCGAGCAATGCACTTCTTATTTCTGCCATTTGGAACAAGAAGCAGTTTTAAGGCTGAAGGAATGTCAGGAGTCTTCAAGCGAAACTGCTCGCCTACGTGCTGAAGTTGAGGCGAACGCTGCCGAGGTGAAGGCTGTCTTCGAGGGCCTTCTGGAGCGTATCTTTAATGGGCTAGCACTGAAGCGGAAGCTTGATGCCGCTGAGCGTGAGGCCCAAGGCCGCGAAGCAGCTCAACAGGTCGTTGGGGAGCAGCTTGCATCCTTCATGCAGCAGAGGGCTCAGGTGGAGGCAGAACTGGCGGTGGTGGCCGTTCAGGAAAAGGCATGGAAGGAAGTGTGCGAACAACTGATAGAGCTATTTAAGACGCTTCCTTCCCAGTAGCTGCCTTTGCATCAATACACTTGTAAAATTTTTCTTCTTCTTTTTTTTAATAATATGTATCCATTCTTTATTCTTTTGTACGATTCACCTTGTATTTGATTGAAGTTAATAAATAAAGATACACATTTTTTTTCTTTGCAATGTCTTGTATGCTCTTTTACTTTCTCCCTTCTCTTATTATCAGCATGCTGTCTTGATAAACATAATTAGCAGATAACTTAGTTTTTCCAAGAGATAGCGATGGCTTAGGCCGCAGGTTCAGATCTGCCACCTAAGACTTTTCAACTATATGAGCCGTGAGGGTCTCATAGAGACTTTTCTTCCTACGGATCGAGAGGATCTCGTAGGTGTATTTTCTCCTTAGGAATTGTGAGGATTCCTAAGTGCATTTTCTCTTATAAGTCGTAAGGATCCTGTAAGAGAATTTTCCTTCTTACGAGTCGAGAGGACCCGTAAGCGGTTGCTTCCCTCCTTGTCGAGATTCGACTTTGGAGAGTGAGACCCGTGAATAGTATGCGAGAGACCGTTTTAGACTGACTTGCAGGGTCCCATTGCTCAGGAAACAAGTTTTTTATCCCTGCTGCCTGAGGCTTTATCTTGCAAGTTGAGACGAATCGGGAATTTCCCGCGGAGACACTGATTTCTCTGCGAGCCGACGCGAATCAGGAGGCTTTCATCAAGGACGCTAGTTTTTCTGGGTTGAGGAGTTTGCCAAGGACACTTGTTTCCCTGGTGTTGAAACGAATCGAGAATTTCTTGCGGAGACGCTGGTTTCTCTGCGAGTCGACGCGAATCAGGATTTTCTTCGTCAAGGACACTTGTTTCCCTGAGTCAAAGGATTTTGATGAAGACACTGGTTTCTTCGGGGTTGAGACGGATCGGGAATTTCTCGCGGAGACACTGGTTTCTCTGCGAGCCGACGCGAATCAGGAGGCTCTCATCAAGGACGCTAGTTTCCCTAAGTTGAGGAGTTTGCCAAGGACACTTGTTTCCCTGGTGTTGAAACGAATCGAGAATTTCTCGCGGAGACGCTGGTTTCTCTGCGAGTCGACGCGAATCAGGATTTTCTTCGTCAAGGACACTTGTTTTCCTGAGTCAAAGGATTTTGCCGAAGACACTGGTTTCTTCGGGGTTGAGACGGATCGGGAATTTCTCGCGGAGACACTGGTTTCTCTGCGAGCCGACGCGAATCAGGAGGCTCTCATCAAGGACGCTAGTTTCCCTGAGTTGAGGAGTTTGCAAGGACACTTGTTTCCCTGGTGTTGAAACGAATCGAGAATTTCTCGCGGAGACGCTGGTTTCTCTACGAGTCGACGCGAATCAGGATTTTCTTCGTCAAGGACACTTGTTTCCCTGAGTCGAAGGATTTGCCGAAGACACTGGTTTCTTCGGGGTTGAGACGAACCGGGAATTTCTCACGGAGACATTGGTTTCTCTGCGAGCCGATGCGAATCAGGAGGCTCTAATCAAGGACGCTAGTTTCCCCGAGTTGAGGTATTTGCCAAGGACACTTGTTTCCCTGGTGTTGAAACGAATCGAGAATTTCTCGTGGAGACGCTAGTTTCTCTGCGGGTCGACGCGAATCAGGATTTTCTTCGTCAAGGACACTGGTTTCCCTGAGTCGAAGGATTTTGCCGAAGACACTGGTTTCTTCGGGGTTGAGACGAACCGGGAATTTCCCGCGGAGACACTGGTTTCTCTGCGAGCCGATGCGAACCAGGAGGCTCTAATCAAGGACGCTAGTTTCCCTTAATTGAACTGATCTGTGGTGGTCTTTCAGGTTTTATATAAGTTACCGTCAAGACCGTGAAGCTAGGAATTTGATCTTCGCTTCGTTTGCTGGCACTGCGTCTGCTGTATTGAGATGAATATCGCGGTTGTCTCCAGGCTGTTTGTGAACCGTCGAGATTTGGCTTAGCTTTTTGGCGGAGCCTGTTGGAAGGTGCGGTTCCCTCTTTGTTTGTGCCCTTGGATTGTATACAGGGATCGATGTAATCTCAACTGTAGGGCAAAAGATTCATTCATTTTTATTGTTTTATTTCCGCGATGCTCTATCATTTCAGTTTTTATATCGCGAAGGTCGCGATTGCCCAATCATTTCGGCTATTTTTCGCGGTGCCCAATCATTTCGGCTATTTATTTTATTTTTACTCGCTGCTTTTTATTGCGAGTTGCCCAATCATTTCGGCTATTTTGTATGCATACGTTTTTTTTACTTGCTGCTTTTTATTGCAAGCTGCCCCATCATTTCGGCTATTTCGTATGCATGTGCGGCTTGCTGGCTTTTCACCGTAAACCTGAAATTAGACACCGATTTCGGCATCAGCACCGCTACAACTGGGATATTGCCAGGAGCGAATCATCATTTTCCCCTGTCGATGTCGAACAAAGGTGGCTTAGCGAACAGGGTTAAGGTCCTGTCGACTAAGGCTTTTAACTTCATGAGCCGTAAGGGTCTCACAAAGGTATTTCTCCCTACAAGTCGTGAGGATCTTGTAGGTGTATTTTCTCCTTAGGAATCGTGAGGATTCCTAAGTGTATGTTCCTCTGTAAGTCGTAAGGATCCTACAAGAGGGTTTTCTCCTTGTAAGTCGTAAGGATCCTACAAGAGGGTTTTCTTCTTGTAAGTCAAGAGGACTTATAAGGGTTGTTCATCATGCGTATATATCCCCAGTCATGGATGGGACTTGGTTAGGGAAATGTTTATTCGCGCCCGTGGATTGTATACAAGGGTCAGCATTGAGCCGCTTGTAGGGCAATATCGAAGGTTGTGGGGGTTGCTTAAGCACAGGTTTAGGTCTCTGTAACTTAAGACTTTCAAATCTTATGAGCTGTGAGGGTCCCATAAGAGAGTTCTCCTTACGAGTCGTGAGGATCTCGCAAGTGTATTTTCTCCTTAGGAATCGTGGGGATCCCTAAGTGTGTTGCTCCCTTGTGAGTCGTAAGGCTCTCACGCGGGTGGTTTCTCCTTACAAGGTCGAGAGGACCCTGTAAGTGTCCTTTAACGAGGTTGCGCCCTTTCGGGTTTTCACAAACACTCGCCGGTAGCCCTGCTGTTTTTACTCACGGAGCCTTTTCGGGTTTTCATCCGTGCCCATTTTGCTTATAGACATACCGTTTTTTTTTCTTTTCTTATTCTTTTTATTCTTTTTTTTTACGAGGTCGCGCCCTTTCGGGTTTTCACGAACACTCGCCGGTAGCCCTGCTGTTTTTACTCACGGAGCCCTTTCGGGTTTTCATCCGTGCCCTTTTTGCTTATGGACATACCATTTTTTTATATTATATTTATATTTTTTTCCTTTTCTTTTTTTTATTCATCTCGTCAGCCTAAGGATGCTGCGGTAGTAGTTTAAGGACGTTTCGGTCCGTCATTAGTTTAAGGACGTTTCGGTCCGCCATTGGTTTAAGAACGTTTCGGTCCGCCATTAGTTTAAGGACGTTTCGGTCCTCCATTAGTTAAAGGACGTTTCGGTCCTCCATTAGTTTAAGGACGTTTCGGTCCTTCCAGGAGAAGGCTGGCTACTGCTTATAAAGTTTGAGCTTAGGAAGATAGCGAGCGGACATAGTCGTCGTCATCTATCATTGACCTAGGCGGTAACTCGCTAAGCGTAGTATTTCTTTAGGAATCGACCATTTATTGGCCTGTAAGGCCTTTCACCGTGCATATCCATGAGTAGATAGGCTCCACCCTGGTAGACCTTGTCTATGATGTACGGGCCTTCATAGTTTGGCTCGAATTTTCCCCGCTTGGCGCGATTGGGGATCATAGGCCTTTTGACCACTAGCACGAGTTCGCCTTGACGGAATGTCCTCGGCCGGGTCAATCTTTCATATGAGCGCGTCATCTTTGCTTTATAGATATCCAGATTTTGTTGCGCTATGAGCCGGGTTTCATCAAGGGCATCAAGCTCCTCAAGCCGAAGGTGAGCATTCTCTTCATCCGTCAGCTCATGGCGGACTGCCACTCGTAGAGAGGGTAATTCTATCTCGAGGGGAAGCACTGCTTCTGGACCGAATACCAACGCATATGGCGTTGTGTTCGTGGCCGTCTTGAACGTAGTTCGATACTCCCAGAAAGTTTCTTGCAGTCTCTCATGCCAGTCCTTCTTATTTCGGGACACCGTTTTCTTCATGATCTTCGTCAAGGTCTTGTTGAAGGCCTCAGCTAGACCGTTAGCTCGCGGATTATAAACCGAGGAATATCTCCAATCTATATTGTGTTGTTGCGCGAAGCGACTGATCTTGTGGCTTCTGTAAGCTGGCCCGTTATCGGAGATGATCCGTCGCGGAGTTCCAAACCGATATATGACGTGCGTCTTGAAGAAATGGAGGATATTCTCCGTCTTCACTTCTCTTAACGGTACTGCCTCTGCCCATTTGGAGAAGTAGTCAGTCGTCGCCAGGATGAAACGATGTCCCCTGGACGATGCTGGTTCGATGGGGCCGACTATGTCAGTTCCCCACATTTCAAATGGCCAGCTAGCCACTGTCGGGTGTAGCGGATTTGGATGCTGGTGGATGAAGTCCCCATGGATTTGGCATGAGTGGCATTGCTTCGCATATTCGAGGCAGTCCTGGATCATCGTGGGCCAGTAGTAGCCCATCCGTTTGATCTTCATCTTTGGGCCTGCTTGGTGAGAACCGCAAAGTCCATCGTGAACTTCCTGAACGACTCTTTTCACTTCGTCAGGTCCCAGACATCTCAACCATAGAGAATCAAATGACCTCTTGTACAGAGTATTATTGACGAAGGAGAAAGACAGAGCTCGTTTCATAAGCTGATGTCTTAAGGACGAATCTTCGGGCGTTCGACGGTATTTGAAGTAGTCTATAAAGATTTCTCTCCAATCCCCGGTATTTTCCCGATCTTTTATTTGCAGGGTCGTCTGCTCAGTCGCTCCCTTTTCTTCGGATGATTCTGGAGATATTTCCGCTGGGGCAAGTACCCGACGGCTTTGTACCACGATTCTTACGTCATCGAGGTTCTCATCAGCCAGTTCCTTAGCGAGTTTGGCCAACGCGTCCGCTTTGCCGTTTTCCGCGCGCGGTATGTTTTCCAAAGTATGGGAAGGGATTTGGGTCAACAGTTGTTGCACCTTTTCGCCGTACTTCACCAACTCTGGTTTGCACGTTTGGTAGTCGCCGTTTACTTGACTAACGACCAGTTGGGAATCTCCGTATATGAGGAGGTTTTCAATTCCCATGTCGATGGCGATCTCGAGACCTGCTATCAAAGCTTCTTATTCGGCTTTATTGTTTGTCCTTGGCTCTGTTAGGGTGAAAGCAAAGCGCATTATCTCTCCTTGTGGAGTTACAAAGATGAGTCCTACCCCCGATTTGATTATAGGGGTACTTTGTTTCCGCTTCTTCACGGAAGATGCTCCATCGAAATAAAGCTCCCAACGGGTATCACCACCGTCGATCGCATCAAACGCATGTTCATCTGGAAGATCGCAATTCAGAGGAGAATCGGCGGGTATCGGATGCTCAGCGAGGAAGTCGGCGATGGCCTGGCCTTTCACTGCCTTGAGAGGTTGATACGTTATCGAGAACTCCATCAAGAGCAGGGCCCATTTAGCGAGTCGTCCCGTCAATATGGCCTTTGACATTAAATATTTAAGAGGGTCCACCTTCGAAATGAGACGGACCTCATGCGCCAACGCATAGTGCCTGAGCTTTGTTATCGCGAAGATCAACGCCAGGCAGTGTTTTTCAATAGGGGAATAGTTACTTTCTGCCCCCTGTAGAACTCGACTCAAGTAATAGAGAGCTCTCTCCTTCCCTTGATCGTTCTCTTATGCCCATAATGCACCTAAGGCACCTTCGAGGGCGGTTGTATAAAGAATGAGGGGCTTTCCCTTGACCGGAGCAGCCAATACTGGCGGGTTCTACAGGTATTGCTTGATCTCGTCTAGCGCGCTTTGGCATTTTTGGTCCCAGACGAACGGGGTTCCTTTCTTCATCAGGTGGCTGTAAGGACGGCACTTGCCTGAAAGGTTGACTATAAATCGCCGTATATACGCGAGCTTCCCATAGAGAGACCGCAGCTGTTTGAGAGTCCTTGGCTGAGGCATTTCCATGATCGCCTTGATCTTTGACGGATCTATTTCGATACCTCGGTGTCGGACGATGAATCCTAGGAATTTGCCTGAAGAAACTCCGAATGCGCACTTGAGAGGGTTCATCTTCAAGTTGTATTGCCGAAGGCGTTGAAATACGGTCTTTAGATGCTCGAGATGTTCCTCATACGATTTGCTTTTCACCACAAGGTCGTCGATATAACATTCGACAATTTCATGTATAAGGTCATCAAAGATTTTCGTCATGGCCCTCTGATAGGTGGCACCGGCGTTCTTTAGTCCAAAGGGCATCATCTTGTAGCAGAATATACCCAAAGGGGTCCTGAAGGCGGTGTGTTTCTGGTCTTCGGGATGCATCTTTATCTGATTATACCCTGATGAGCCGTCCATGAAGGAGAAAACCTCATGAGTGGACGTATTGTCTATCATCAGTTCGGTGACTGGCACTGGGAAATCGTCCTTCGGGCAAGCTTTATTGAGATCTCGGAAGTCCACGCATATGCGCACCGTCCCATTTTTCTTCATCACCGGGACGATGTTGGCGATCCACTCGGGATACTGAACCTCGTGTATGAAGCCAGAGTCGATCAGCTTCTTGACCTCAACATTGATACTCATCTCAAACTCGAGCCGCATTCTTCTTGGTGCCTGTTTGACTGGCTTGACGTCCGGGGATATCGCCAAGTTGTGCACAACAATTTCTGGATCTAGTCCCGGCATTTCGGAATAGTTCCATGCGAAGCAATCTCTATGCTGCATAAGCAGGTCCTTTAATGAAGCCACCCTCTCTTCAGATAGCAGCTCACTAATGAATGTCGGTCGCGGGTCATTCGCCGTCCCCAACTCAATTTTCTTGAGATTATCCGCAGTGGTATGCATTCCATCCTCCAGCTTTTTCGGTGCTGGCGGAAATTCTGAGATCACCTCATCGCTGCTGTTTTCGAAGCACCAGGGAAGGTCATCCATGTTCTCGGGCTCTTCTTTTGATATTGTTATCATATGACAGGTACGAATTCGCTTCCAAGCCCAATGTGGAACTGGTTCTGTTCTCGTGGCTTTGGGTTCGTGCTTTTGTGGCGGCGTTACCCTCCAGTTGTCAGACAAAGCGAACTTGCCAAGCTGATATTGATCTTCAACCCAATTCTTGAAGGTGAAGCAGTCCTCGAGAGGGTGCCCTATCACTCGGTGATAAGGGCAATAGTCCGGGTGAGAGACCTCGCTTGCTTGTTCGGGATGTTTAGACTCCGGCAGTGTAATCATCTGATGTTTTAGAGCGAGGTCAAGTATTTTCTTCGTCTTGTCCCGAGGAAAAGAGTACGCTCGACCCATTTTTCTTATGAGGGATAGATCGGAACCGCTCGATTCCCGCTTGTGCGGCTTTTTAGTCTCGCTTTGTTGCTGCTGAGCGCCTTTTTCGCGTTTCGACTTGTTTCTGCCTCTGCGTCGAGCCTTTTTTATAACAGGTTGACAGGGAACGACACTTTCATCTTTCACGGCCTGTTGGAGGAGGCGTTGCGTTTTGGCTTTCTTATAAATGGCCATCTCACGGTTGTGGTCGTCTCTGACTTTTTGGCTAGCTTCCCTTATAAGCTTGTCCATTTGATCTTCGAACGACGGACTGGGCACTTTTGCATCTGGAACTTTTACAGGTTTGGGATTAACATCTTCCCATTGAGTATCCGCTTCTTCATCGAAGTCATGCACGACGTAGCAGTTACGGAGTAGCTCTCATTTCTTTAACCGGATGTATCCAAGCCCGATTGTTTCCATTCTCCCATTAGGCAACTTGTGCTGAGTCCCGGGAACGTTCCAGACCTTGTCATAGAACTTGGCTTTTCGAACGGTCTGTTTGAAGGATATCCCCTGGCGCTTCAATAGCTTTTTCAAGCCTTCTGTATAATATCTGGGGAGACGGATGGGCTGAAGCCTGTCAAGCGTAGTATCCGCACCATGCCAGATTTCTTTCTCCACTTTGGTTTCTTCAGAGCGGTAGAATAGAATTGCTTTTTCGCCTTCTCGGCTGGGAGGGACGTAGAACGTCCGCAACTCCTCTACACTGTAGATATCAAGTGCATCTAATTCTTTATGGTGTTTAGGTGGAACCATGGCGACTTGCAGACTTTGCTTTTCATCAGCGGTCGTTTGTATTGAAGGTCGAGCAGAGAATACAGCATGGACCTCATCTTCCGAGTCGCTACCAAAGATCAACGTAGGAGTAGATGGTCCTGGCTTGTTGTGTTGGGGTGGACCCGAATAAATCATCTCCTTTTCCTTCTCGGTATCACTGCCGAAGACAGGGATGGTGGCGTTAGCTTTGTTCTCCGGCTTGTGACACCTCTCCGTGTCTTCGAAATCCGGTAAAAAGTATTTGGCATCTTCATATTTGCGGACTTCGTTCACAGAGAACGGGTTCAGTTCTCCCGTCACGGTATACTCGAGACCATCCTTGAAATACTTCATACACTGATGTTGTGTAGAAGGGATGATGTTGTACTCGTGTAACCATGGTCGGCCGAGCAGAGCATTGTAGCATGTCTTGGCGTCTATGACGTGGAACTTAATATCCGTAACGAGTAGCCCGAAGCGTAGCGTCAGTATCACAGACCCAAGAGTTCTTGATGACTGGGAGTCGAACCCGGAGATGGTGATCTTATCCCGAGCAAGGTGTTGGACGCTCATGCAGATTTCTTTTAACACTCACACATTGAGGAGATTAACGGAGGATCCATTGTCGATCAGGATTTTGCCTATCTTTATATCATGGCAGTATCCCGAAACATAGAGGGGGCGATTGTGTTCGCACGTCCCAAGGAGAAGGTCCTTATCGCCAAAAGTGACATCGGCCGTGTGCACTTCCTCCAATTCATCCTTCATCTTTTCTTCGGCCAGGAAAGCTTGGAATTGCTCCGGCTCCTGTAGTGCCTTGATTAACGAATCTCTCGCCTCTTTTGATAGTAAAAGAGCGTCAAGAATGCTGAGCTGCGAGGGTAGCTTCCTCACATGCGCTAAGACGTTGTAATCCACCTTATTTCTCTTTGGCGGGTCCTTGGCGGCTAGCTCTTCCATGACTTGGTCATCTAGGGCGATATCCTCAGAGACCTTTTCTTTCCCTTTATCTTTTCTATTTGAGGGTCCGAGATTCCTTTCAGGTAGCGTGCGATTACGCAACCGGATATTTTCGCAGGCCCTCGGTTCTTCTTCTTTTCCCGAGGTGGACTCTTTAAAGAGGGGGCTAAGAGCCAGCTCCTCGTCGGAATCGCTCCCGAATGTAAGCACTTGTGATCCCCCGGCGTTAACCATGCGACAATCACCGGTAGTTCTGTTAAGCCCTTCGGTCGTATTTTTCCGCTCCCGATGAGTTTTGCGCTTCTCCCGCTTAAAATGTTGTCGATGAGCAACATATCCTTGCCACCATCTATCGAAAGCTTTGCACTCTTCGGTGGGGTGCGAAATCTTCCGATGATACAGGCAGTAGGAAGGGTGCATTTCCACTTCACCAGTAATGCTTCTTTCAGAGGATGGCAGCTTCATCCCTATTGACATGGCCTTAGCAAACCTTTTCCTCGTCTTGAATTTGCTCTTATCCGCAGTGGATGTATTTTTCTCCAGCGGAAGTGTCTCAGCTCTTTCGTCAAGTCGCTGGTGCTTGGCCCTTTCAAATATAGCCGTCTCGCGTTCCCGATCAGCTTTACTTTTCAACAGAGCTTCGTTGAGGAATACGTCAATTACTTCATCTGATGGCCCCAGAATTTTTGGTTCGGGATCTGCCCCCAGCCTTTCAGTGCAAGGAGTCTCCTCATCGTCCGTCAACGAATGGGAGATCATATGGCAGCTCGCCACGTATTCCTCAGACTCATCCGACGAACTTTCTCCCTCATCTTCCTCTTGAAAGACGTGGTTGAGAAACTCTTGGAGTTTAATGGGAGTCCGTACTTTCTGGTTGTATTCCTCCAGCGCGTCAATTTGTTTTTGCAAGTCCGTGCGCTTGTCGCCAGGCTTCACAGGCTTCTTGGATTTCTTCTTCTTCTTCTTCAAAGATTTTGACGGCTGGTTGTGAGTGCTTGGGCCACCACCATCGGTCTTTAGAGTTGGACGCGGCTTCAACATCCCCTCAATGACCTGCGGTTCCAACGGGTTCTTCCACCTGATCGCTGGACATGTTTGAATATCGTTCAGCATTTTCTTTGTCTTGGCTGACAGCACAACCTCCCATGGGGCTTCTTCAACGAGAGAGCACGTTGCCCCCGGCATATTCATCCTTTTACAGGCGTGAGGTTGCGGCGGATTCACCTTCCATCTGTCGGATAACGTGAACATGCCCTGTTGGTACTGGTCTTCAAGCCAATTTTTGAAGACGTTGCAATCTTCGATCGGATGACCCTGTACTCGGTGATAGGGACAGTAATTGGGCTCATTGACATCATTTGGCTGCGACGGACGTTTTGGATCCGGCAGATTTATGAGTCGGTTGCGCAACGCCAGCTCGAATAATCTTCTCGTTTTATCTCGGGGAAACGAGTAAGGATGTCTTAGCCTCTCCTCAAGGGGTACGTGCGGACGCATATTATTTTGACGAACAACCGGCTTCGAGTTGCTCGGCTGTTGTTGAGCATTAGCGACAACGATCGCTTTCCCCTTCCCCTTTTCATTTCGGGAGTCCGGCTTTGGAAGAGGAGGCCTATGGCCCATCTGATCCATTTGCGCTAGCTTGTCGATCAGGGCCTGGAAGGTAGTCGGCTTGAAGAACATCATAAATTGCGAGATGGTTGCTTGCGGATCAAGGGTTCCCACAAACATACCCACTGCAGGAGCTTCTTCAATGCGTTGCTCGCATTTTGACCATAAGTTCCGCCACCGTATAGCATATTGGACCCATGTCTCGCCTGGCTTCACCCTGGCATTAATCAATGCCGTCATCGGGGTGCGTTCGCTGGCGCTTGCAAAACGCTGGGTAAACAACAGCTCTATCTCCGCGAAGGTCTTAATAGAGTCGTTTTGGAGCTCAGAGTACCACTCGAACGTTGTATCTGACAAGCTGCCAACGAACTGGCGAAGCAACAATTTATCATCACCGCCGGTGTTACCACAGAGCGCCCTGAACTGAGCAACATGCTGGTGGGGATTGCCCGTCCCCTTATAGACATAGAATTTGGGTATTGTGTAGCCCGGCGGGTACTTGATTTGATCGTACCAACTCGGATATGGTCGTCCTGTTTTTACGACCTGACCGGCTGCTTCAGTCGCATGATGAACCCGTATTTGTTGGGCTATGTACTCGTCCAAGTCAGCTTTGGAGATTGTTTCCTCCTTGGCTGTTGACAAAGCCGGTGGAGGATTCGACGTTTCTCCCCTATCGTCTTCAAGGACGATCGGGGGATCTTCGGCCGGAGGATCTTGTTGGATCATCATCCCCACCATGTCTTGGAACAGGAGGGCTATACGCTTTATGTTGGCTGCTTGTTCAGCAGCCTCTTTATCCTTCTTCTTCAATATCTGACGAAAGAATTCGGCGTCAGTTTCTTGCTCCTGGCGTTCATCCAAGGACGTTTCAGGGCTTTCTTTTGGCCCAGTAAGTGCAGCCATCGCGTTCATCATCTCTTGGAGCTTTTGCTGTTGCTCCTGAGCTTTGGTCACTGACCGTGTAAGCGGTCGATGACTTGTAGACGCACGGCTGTCCTCTTTACCTGATGCCATGTAGACGGTATGAACTACAATGCCCCCGGACTTAGGGCGTTTGGGTTCACCACCTTTGATATTCGCCGTCAGCGTGAGGACTTTCTCCGGCCTTCTTCTCTTATGGGCCGTTGAAGTTGAGGGGGCCGTTGCTTTGGGCACCCAAGTGGTCGTCGCCTTTCGTTGCTTGACAGGGGGATTTTCTTCCTGCCGACCTTTCGACTTCTTGTGTTGGCGAGAGAAATTAGGATCAATCACAGATTCTCGGACTCGTCTCCATGTCTTGTAGATCCTGGAGGACAACGATTGAGGAGACTGCTCCGGCTTTTCTGCTTCCACGGCGGTCTCTACCGGTGGAGGAGATCTTTTGAGCACCGCAGTTGGCGAATTTCTGCGTACCCTGTTCAGCAGTTCAAAGCTGTTCCCGGTTGGAACAGCAGCATTAACTTCCACCGTTGGAGCTGGCGGAGTTATCTCAGAGGGGGAGTTGCCCCCAGTCTTCCTTATCCGGCGCCAGTGGCGTCGTCGGGCATGACGAGTTGTCGGTATTGATTTAGCGGCAGAGACAGCTTCTTCTTGCCCCATGTCCGAATGAGGCGCTGCTGGTGCCAGCCTCTTAAAGACTGAGGTTGTCCTTCGAGTATCGGTATTCAATCTGTCAAAGACAGACCCTCGAGCAGGGGCAGGAGTGGAAATAGTCAGCCTTGCAAAGACTGACTCTTTGACAGGAGAAGCCGCCTTGGCGACTTCAGGAGCAGCCGTCTTCTTTGGGATGACCTTCTCAGGCATCATGGGCTTCTTGATAGGCCCTTTGGTGCTCGAGCTCAGCCTGGTGAAGACTGAAGAATTGGACGACTCGTTGAGAGGGGCCGTGGGAGTAGCAAGTCGATCGAAGACCGACTTTCTTGAAGCTTTTGGTGCGGGCACAGGGATGGTGAAGCTTGCCGGAGGGATCATGGTCCCGAAAAATAGGCCGGTGGTGGCCTGAGTCACTTGCTCCATAGGCATAGTAAGGACGGAGGCCGCTTGAGGCCCATATGCTACGCCTCCAGGTGAGGCGGAGCGTCGGCTGCATTGGCACTTCGAGCAGTTCGAGCAATTTGAGACCATTGATGCTTGATTTCTGCGCCAGGCAAAAGACCAAATCTTAGTAACTTGAACTCCAAAGGCAACCATTAACAAACCGCGATTCGTTCGCGAAGACGACATACGAAGTGTGGAGTGGAAAGAGGAAAAGGTCCCACCGGGCGTGCCAGAATCTGTTCCCCTCCGAAAGACGGCGCGACGTAGGGACGTATTGCCTGAGATTCGGGGCAGATGCTATTTGGTTTTATCCGTCCACCTCTCCGAAGATGCTAAGTTGAGTTATGGCACCGTGTATCGGAGGTTTGGATGGATGCGGCCGATATAGAAGACTTTGTCAGATTCCCCCTCGCTTGAGGGTTTTTTGATTGTGGGGACGCTCTTCCCTGCAGGCGCAAGCCCCTGCAGTTAATTACGCTACCGCATCGCTGTAGCCACTTTCTCCTGCTCCAGAAGTTCATTTCGTGTCGTGTGTGTTTGTTTTGTTTGTGGTTGCCCGTGGATTGTATACGGAGACTATTTATTTCGTCGCCCGTAGGACGTGGATTAGTCCAAATCCGTATTTTCTTAGATTTGGGTTTTGGGTTTTGGTTTAAGGATACGTTAGCCATATTTGAGGCTAAGATCAACTTAAACGTTTGTTAAGAATACGTTAGTCTAATTTCCAGACTAAGATCTACTTAACGGGATCGTCTAGATCCATTTCCAGTTTAGGGACATGGTGGTCCATCATTCCCATTTGGGGAGGAGCATTAGTTTAAGGAAATTTCGGTCCAACGTTCCCATTTTGGGACGAATATTAGTTTAGGGATGTTTCGGTCCAACATTCCCATCTAGGGATGAATATTAGTTTAATGACGTTTCGGTCCACGAGTTTAGGGACCCCGCAGTCCGTGTTGATGTGTGGTTGTCGGGACCCGTCACCTCTCTGACGTCGTTGAAGGATTACAACGATAGGAGTCAGAGGAGTTCGGAGATGTACCCTCGAACCGGATGTAAATTGATTTATGAGAGCAGCCGTGCTCAGTCAATTTAATTTGAGGACTTACGGCCATGATTGGGCTAAGTCCAGTTGGAAAATATTCAACATTTTTATTTGTCTTTGGCCTGTTAGGCCTGTGCTAGGGCTTTGCCCCTTTTCAATAATGCATTATATTTTTTTTGTTTTGTTTGGGCTCTGCCCTTTTATAAATGATGCAGAGCATCTATCTTGTTTGGGCTCTGCCCTTTTAATGCATTGCATTTTTATTTTATTTGGGCTCTGCCCTTTTATAAATAATGCAGAGCATCTATTTTGTTTGGGCTCTGCCCTTTTAATGCATTGCATTTTATTTTGGCCTACTAGGCCTTTTTGATTTGGGCCTGGCCCTTCAGTAAACAATGCAGTGCATTTGTTAGGCGCTTTGCGCCAATCATTGAGCGCAAGCACTTGTGGTGATGACACGTGTCACGCAAGCGCAGTGCGCTGCGCTAGTGCGCAGCGCTTGCGCTGCTGACACGTGGCGCGCTCTGGTGAGTTACGCCAATTTCAGAGAGCAATGCTCTATCTTAAAAGCGCATAGCGCAAGTGGTTCATGTGCTGACATGTGGCGCTCTCTGGTGGCTTGCGCCAACCCAAGAGCGCAACAGTGCAGTTTTGCAAGTGCAAGGCACTGTTCCAAAATCTTGATCCAATTTTGGATTCAAGAAAAAGAATCTTTGAGATTCCAGAACCAATGGTTCATAAAAAGTGCAAGGCACTATTATTATTTGTTTTTTATTGAAGATCATTAATCTTGTTCTTAGATCAATGATCTATTCAGAAGAAATTCTTCTATTTTAAAGGTTTTTACCTTTTTCTTGAGTCTCCTTTTCAAGTTTCTTCAGAGTTGAAGTTCTTGATGATTCTTGATGTTGATGATGCTTTGAGTTGGGGTCTAGGGGTCTTTATATAGTGTCCATAGATTTGTTAAGTTTGTTAAAGAGATCATTCTCTGAGTGATTTGGGGAATTTTCCCCACCGTTGGATATTTGATCCAAGAGCTTCTGTTTTACAGAAGGCAATATTCTTATTTTAACAAGAACAGAAAGATCTTACTAGAATCTTAATTCTGTTTGGCACAAACGCTCCAGCGCGTGACACGTGTCACGCAGCGCAGAACGCAGCGTGACTGCGCTGACACGTGTCGCACAGCGCACAACGCAGCGCAACTGCGTTTGCGCTGACACGTGTCGCGCGGCGCAGCGATTGCGCAACTGCGCTGACACGTGTCGCGCGGCGCAGCGCTTGCGCAACTAAAGCGTTGCTTCCTTTAATTTTTGTTTTAAATAGAGCTTTTCTCTGATTGGGCGCGCTGCCTTGGGCGCTGCGCTGATGTATCATCTTTTAACACGTGGCGCGTTACGCGCAGCGCAAGGAATTTGAAGCGTTGCTTCAAATTTTGAATTTTTGAAATTCAAACAGAGTTTTGCTCTGATTGGGGGAAACAGTGCGCTGCGCTCCAAGCAGCGCACTACATGTCAAACACAGGTGCGCTAGCTCTTCAAGCAGTGCACCACGTGCAAAGCACAGGTGCGCTGGCACTGGAATTAAAAACTCCCCACCGTTAGATCAAAAATCTAACAATAATGATAAATCATTAATTGATCAGAATTAAATTCTGTTAAGAAAAGATTCCTCAAAAATCTTTCCAAATAACAAGATTGTGCTCTGTAAATCAGAGCACCATTGGATCAATGATCCAATGGTTAATAAAAATTACCAAAAAAACAGAATAAATTCTGTATGGAAAGATTTTCCAGTCTTGTTAAAAACAAGAAGATTGTCTTCTGTAAAACAGAAGCCCTAGGATCAAAAATCCAATGGTGGGGAAACATCCCAAATCAATCAAAAAAGATCTCTTTAACTGATTCAACAAATCATCTTACCCTATAAAAAGGCCTATAGACTTCAAGTCTCAGAGATACAAAAAGAGAGAGAAACATCCCCAAAACAAAGAACTTTGAGAAAATTCAAAGAGCAAGCTCTTGCAAGAAGATTTTTCTTCAAGGTAAGAACGAATGATGATGAACACATAGATGAAATCATCTCATGATTAAGAAAGAAGAATTCATTTCTTTAAAAAGATCATAAATCTACAAAGACAAAAAGTCTTTCACAAAGAGATCAAAAGATCTCATCATAAAATAAAAGAAGAACTTATTTCTCACAGATCATAGATCTATAAGACTAAAGTCTTTCTCAAAGAGATCATGAATATCTCATTATAAAAGGAGGGGAGAATAATTCAATTCTCTTAAGGATCATAGATCCATAAAGGCAAAGCCTTTCATCAATATAAGAGATTGAAACAAAATAAGAACAGTTGTTCTTAGATCCTGAGACAAAGTCTCTTTTAATAGAACATAAATTGTTTCTCAGATCATAGAATTGATCAGATGCGCTTTGCGCTCTTGAACTGCGCTTCTGCGCTCTCTGGATTGGCGCTCAGCGCCAAATGCGCCACGTGTCAATCGCGCATATATTACTTAACAACTAGCGCTTTGCGCTTCTGAAATAGCGCACTGCGCTCATGGGCTGGCGCTCAGCGCCAAGCGCGCCACGTGTCACTCACGTGTGCGCCACTAAACTAGAAGCGCAATGCGCTCATGAATCAGCGCTCTGCGCTCATAAACTGGCACAATGCGCCCATCATCTGGCGCTTAGCGCCAAACGTGACACGTGTCCTTCACATATGCGCCACACGGTAGAAGCGCACTGCGCTCTTTGATTGGCGCAAAGCGCCAAGCGCACCACGTGTCCCTCACGTGGGCGCTGACAGAACATAAATTGTTCTTTATAAGCCCCAGAGTTATGATGAATGCTCAGCATTCAGTAAAAGACAAACATTGTCAGAATCTAAATAAATGCTCAGCATTGTTAAAAGGGCCAAGTCCAAATAAAGGCTCAACAGCCCAAAATAAAAATGTTAAAGATTTTAACCTGATTGGACTTAGCCCAAGATTGGCCATAAGTCCTCAACTCATATTAATTGAGCTCATCTGCTCATAAATATTTTAACAGATCTTATTCCCAAATTGGACTACAGATTTCCTAACCAAAATTGGTTCAAGGGTACATCTCTGAACCCCTCTGATACATGTCGTTGTAATCTTTCAACGTCTTTAGAGAGGTGACGGGTCCCGACAACCAGACATTCCATGGACCGTAGGGTCCCTTTAAACCCACGGACTACGATGTCCTTAACCTCGGACTGTGGGGTCCCTTTAAGCCCACGGACTATGATGTCCTTAACCTTGGACCACCATGTCCTTAAACTGGTATTGGACCACCATGTCCTTAAACTGGTAATCGAACGCAATGTCCCTATTTCCCCCAATCAAAGCAAAGCTCTGTTTCAAAATTCAAAATTTAAATTGAAGCAACGCTTCAGATTCAGCGCTCTGCGCGCTGAGCGCCACATGTCTAACACAGACGCGCTAGCGCCAGGTGCGCTGCGCCCTAGGCAGCGCGCCCCCAATCAGAGCAAAACTCTATTTCAAAATTCAAAATTTAAATTGAAGCAACACTTCAGATTCAGCGCTCTGCGCGCTGAGCGCCACGTGTCTAACACAGACGCGCTAGCGCCAGGTGCGCTGCGCCCTAGGCAGCGCGCCCCCAATCAGAGCAAAACTCTGTTTTAAAATTCAAAATTTAAAAGTTGAAGCAATACTTCAGATCCAGCGCTCTGCGCTGCGTGCCACGTGTCAAGTACGGGTGCGCTAGCGCAGTTGCGCTGCGCTCTGCGCTGCGCGCCACGTGTCGAACGTAGGTGCGCTAGCGTAAGGTGCGCCAGCGCTGGGATTAAAAAATCCCCCACCGTTAGATCAAAAGATCTACTAATAATAAATTATTAATTAATCAGAACTAAAATTCTGTTATGGAAAGATCTTTCTAATCTTATTAAAATAAGAAGATTATCTTCTGTAAAACAGAAGCTTTAGGATCAAAGATCCAACGGTGGGAAATATTCCCAAATCAATCAGAGAAAGATCTCTTAAAACTGATTCAACAAATCAATTGGTCCTGTATAAAGGCCCCAAGACTTCAAGAGAGATATAGAAAAAACCCTCTAAAAACTTTGAGAAAACTCAAAGAGAAAGAAAGGCGAGCCTTTAGAAAAAGAAGATCATTTCTTCATCTTCAAGGTAAAGAACTAGTTCTTGAACCACAGAGATGAAATCATCTCGTAAAAAGAAGAATCATCTTCTAAAAAGATCATAGATCTACAAAAGACCAAGGTCTTTGATAAAAAGAAAAAAGATCAAAAGATCTAATTATAAAAAATTAAAAGAAGTATTTTACTTCATTCACAGATCCTTGATCTACAAAGGCAGAGCCCTTTTATAAATAAGAACTCTTGTTCTTGAATCTTGAGGCAAAGCCTCCTTTAAGAAGAACATAAAATTTGTTCTTTGATCTTAAAATTGATCAGATGCGCTTTTGCGCTATTGAAAAGTGCTTTGCACTCATGAACTGCACTTTTGCGCTCATTGGACCGGCGCTCAGCGCCAAAACCTGCCACGTGTCAACCAAAGACACAATCTGCGCTTTGCGCTTCTGAAACAGCGCACTGCGCTCATGGGCTGGCGCTCAGCGCCAAGCACGCCACGTGTCACTCGCTGGCGCGCCAACAGACTAGCGCAAAGCGCTCATAAATTAAAAGCGCAATGCGCTAATGAATTAGCATTTAGCGCTAAGCGCGACACGTGTCCTCTTCGTGTGCGCTACCTGATAGAAGCGCAATGCGTTCTTTAACTGGCGCAAAGCGCCTGGGGCGCCACGTGGCGCATTGTCAGAACACTGTTTGTTCTGATGAAGACAAAAGATGTCAGAACCCAATGCTTAGCATTATTAAAAGGGCCGAGCCCAAATAAAGGCTTAATAGCCAGAACAAAAAATGTGTTAAACATTTTAATTGGACTTAGCCCAATTCTGGCCATAAGTCCTCAACTTATCTTGAACTGAGCACATCTGCTCTTTCAACCAACTCGCCTTGGTTCAAGGGTACATCTCTTCACTCCTTTGATATTTGTCGTTGTAATTTCTCAACGTCTTCCAAGAGGTGACGGGTCCCGACAACCACACATTTCATAGACTATGACATCTCTAAACACCGGACTGTGGGGTCCTTAAACCCATGGACTATGACGTCCTTAACCTCGACCGTGATGTCTTTAAACTAACATCGGACTGTGGAGTCCTTAAATTCATGGACTATGATGTCCTTAACCTCGACTGTGATGTCTTTAAACTAACATCGGACTGTGGAGTCCTTAAATCCACGGACTATAATGTCCTTAACCTCGACCGTGATGTCTTTAAACTAACATTGGACCGAGATGTCATTAAACTAACGTTGGACCGCAATGTCCTTAAACTAATCGACCGCAATGTCATTAAACTAAACAATGGAGCCCAATTGCTTTCTTGTTGGATCTAAACGGTCCCGTTAAGTTGATCTTAGTCTGAAATTAGACAAATGTATCCTTAACATACGTTTAAGTTGATCTTAGTCTCAAATGAGACTAACGTATCCTTAAACCCAACCCCCAAACCCAAATCTAAGAAAACACGGATTTGGACTAATCCACGCCCTACGGGCGACAACATAAATTAGTCTCCGTATACAATCCACGGGCAACCAAAAACAAAACAAACATACACGACACGGAGTGACCATCTAGAGAAGGAGAAAGTGGTTACCGCGATGCGGTAGCGTAATTAACTGCAGGGGCTTGCGCCTGCAGGGAAGAGCGTCCCCACAATCAAAAACCCCTCAACGAGGGGGAATCTGACGAAATCTGCTACATCGGCCGCATCCGTCTAAACTTTCGATACATGGTGCCATAAATCAACTTGGCATCTTCGGAGAGGTGGACGGATAGCAACAATTAGCATCTGCCCCCGAAATTCAGGCCCTAACGTCCCAACGTCCCGGTCGCGTCTTCCGGCGGTAAACAGATTCTGGCACGCCTGGTGGGACCTTTTCCTCTTTCCACTCCACACTTCGTGTGTCGTGTTCGTAAATGAATTGCGGTTTGCTAATGGTTGCCCTTGGATTTGAGATACTAAGATTTGGCGTCTTGCTTGGTGCAGAAAGCGAAGGATCAATGGCGTCTACTTGCGCAATGTGTTCCAACTGCAACTGCAATTCACGTTCCGCCTTATGGGCCCCAAGCGGCTTCTCTGTTCACGATGCCGGTGGACCAGGTGACTCAGGCCACCACCGGATTGTTTTTCTGGACTATGCTCCCACCAATGAGCTTCGACACTCCTGTATCAACACCAGAAGCTCCCAAGAAGTCGGTCTTTGATTGGCTTACAACTACCGCGGCCCCCCTCAACGGGTCGTCCAGCTCCAGCACTTCAGTCTTCGACAGATTGGGCCGAAGTTCCTGTGGGCCCGAGATGAAGCCTGCAATTCTATAGAAGGTTATTCCGAAAAGAGTAACCAACCCTGCTCCCGAAGTCGTCAAGGCGGCTTCTCCTGCCAAAGGGTCAGTCTTTACAAGACTGACTGTTCTGGCTCCCGTTACGGTTCCCGTCCCTGTTCAGAAGTCTGTTTTTGACCGGTTGGATACCGCCTCTCAACGGACATCAGTCTTCAAGAGGCTGACGCCAGCAACAGCCCCTCACCTGAATAAGGGGCAAGACAAAGCCATCCCCATCACCGAACCGACTCCTTCAGCTCGACATGCTCGACGTCGTCACTGGCACCGAGTAAGGAAGGCTGGGGGCAACTCCCCCTCTGGGTTAACTCTACCAGCCCCAACGGTGGAAGTCAATGCTACTGTTCCAACTGGGAACAGTTTCGAGTTGCTGAACAAGGTGCGCAGGAACTCTCCTACCGCCGTACTGAAAAGATCTCCTCCATCCATGGAGAATGTTGCGGAAGCAAAGCCAAAACAGTCCCCTCAGCGGCTGTCCTCCAAAATCTACAAAGTCTGGCGGTAGGTTCGGAACTCAATAGTTGATCAAGATTACCCTCACCGACAGAAAAGGGCGAAGGTTCAACAAGAAGAGTACCATCTTGCTAGGCCACAAAAGGCAACAGCTGTCTGGGTGCCCACTGCGATGCCCCCCTCCCCCCCGACTTCAACTGCTCAAAAGAGGAGGAAGCCAAGTAAGGCCCCTATGACTATGGCAAATCGTAAAGGTGTTGAGCCCAAACGCCCCAAGTTTGAGGACATGATGGTACATACACTTTATATGGGTTCCTGAAAAGAAGAAAGCCGCATCTCTACGGGTCACCAATCGCTCACCCGATCATTAACAAGGGCTCAAGAACAACAGCAGCAGAAGCTTCAGGAGATGCTGACTGCAATGGCTGCACTCACCGGACCAAAAAAAGTCCGGGGGCATCATCAGAGCAGCGTCATGAGCAGGAAACCAATGCTGACTTCCTTCGCAGAGTCCTCGAAAAGAAGGACAAAGAAGCCGCAGAGCAAGCGGCTAATATAAAGCGAATGACACTTCTCTTCCAAGACATGATCGGGATGATGATACAGCCGGATCCTCCAGCCGAAGACCCTCCGATCATTATTGAAGACGACAAAGGGGAGACGTCGAACCGTCCTCCGGCTCTTTCAGCAGCCAAAGAGGAAACTATTTCCAAGACCGTCCTGGATGACTATATTGCTCAGTAAATACGAGCTCACCAGGCGAATGAAGCAGCTGGCCAACTCGTGAAAACTGGGCGACTATATCCAGGCTGGTATGACCAGATAAAGTACCCTCCGGGCTACACGATCCCCAAATTCCACGTATACAAGGGGACAGGCAATCCCCATCAACATGTCGCTCAGTTCAGGGCTCTTTGTGGCAACACCGGTGGTGATGATAAGCTTTTGCTCCTCCAATTCGTCGGCAGCTTGTCGGAAACGGCGTTTGAGTGGTACTCTGAACTCCCAAATGACTCCGTCAAAACTTTCGCAGAAATGGAGTTGTTGTTCACCCAGCGATTCGCAAGTGCTAGAGAACGCACCCCAATAACGGCATTGATCAATGCCAGGGTGAAGCCGGGCGAGACGTGGGTTCAGTACGCAATCCGATGGTGGAATCTATGGTCAAAGTGCGAACAACGCATCGAAGAAGCACCAACGGTGGGCATGTTCATGGGCACCCTAGACCCTCATGCAACTATTTCACAGTTCATGATGTTCTTCAAACCGACCACATTCCAGGCTTTAATCGACAAGCTAGCCCAGATGGATTAGATAGGTCATAGACCGTCTCCTCCGAAACCAGAGCCGCGGAACGAAAAGGGTAAAGGGAAGGTGACCTTCATTGCGAATACCCAACAGCAGCCCAGTGCCCCAAAACTAACGGATCAACTGGAAGAAAGACGGCGCTATTATAATGAGAAAATGAAGCGTCCTTACTCGTTCCCACGGGACAAAACGAAGAGATTATTCGAACTAGCAATGCGCAACAGGCTTATCAATCTGCCGAATCCAAAGCGACCATTGCAACTCGGTGAAGCGAATAATCCTAATTATTGTCCTTACCACCAAACAGTAAGCCATCCAATCGAAGATTGCTTTGTCTTTAAGGGATGGATCGAGGATCAGTACCAACATGGTAAGTTTGCGTTGTCTGAGAAGTGGAAAGTAAGCCCACCACAACCGCACACTCCTAAGAAGATGGACACACCGGGAGCAACGTGCTCTTTTGTTGAAGAAGCTCAATGGGAGATCGCTCTTTCAGCCGAAACCAAAAGAATGCTGAACGATCTCCATACATGCCCGGCGATCAGATGGAAGAATCCGTTGGAACCTGAGATCATCGAGGGGATGCTGAAGCCACGCCCAACTCCAAAGATTGGTGGTGATAGCCAAAGCGTTCATACCCAGCCGTCGAAATCTTCGAAAAAGAAGAAGAAATCCAAAAAGCCCATGAAGCCTGGCGACAAGCGCATGGACCTGCATAAACAGATCGACGCGCTAGAAGAATATAACCAGAAGGCGCGGACTCCAATCACGCTCCAGGAATTTCTCGGCCACATCCTTGAAGACGGAGATGACGGAGAAGACTCATCAGATGAATCTGAGGATTACATAGCAAGTTGCCATGTGATCTCTCACTCGTCTACAGACGATGAAGAAGCCCTGCACACCAAGAGAATGGGGGCAGGGCCTAAACCGGAACTTCTAGGGCCATTAGACGAGATGATCGACGCATTCCTAAACAAAGCTCTTCTGAAAAGTAAAGCTGATTGGGAGCGTGAGATGGCCATATTTGAAAAGGCCAAACGCCGGCGACTGGACGAAAGAGTCGAGACACTCTCGCCGAATCAAGGGACATCCGTCATGAATAAAAACAAGTTCAAGACAAGGAAAATGTTTGCTAAAGCCATATCAATGGGAATGAAGCTACCACCCTCCGAAGGAAACACTGTCGGTGAAGCAGAGATGCATCCTAGCTACTGCCTATATCATCGAAAGATCGCACACACCACCGAAGAGTGCAACGCTTTTAAAAGATGGTGGCAGGGATATGTTGCTCACTGACAACATTTCAAGCGGATGAAACGCAAAACTTGGCGGGAGTAGAGAAGTACGACCGAGGAGCATAAAAGAATTACCGGCAACTGTCACACGGTCAACGCCGGGGGATCGCAGGTTCTCACCTTCGGGAGCGACACTGATGAAGAAATGACTCTTGGCCCTCTCTTCAAAGAATCCACCTCGGGAAAAGAGGAAGAACCGAAGACCTGTGAAAATATCCAGCTGCGCAATCGTACGCTGCCCGAAAAGAATTTCGGACCCACAAATAGGAAAGATAAGGGAAAAGAAAAGGTCTCTGAGGATATCGCCCTAGATGACCAAGTCCTCAAAGAGCTGACTGCCATGGACCCGCCAAAGAAGAACAAGGTGGACTACAACGTTCTGGCACACCTGAGGAAGCTACCCTCGCAACTCAGTATTCTCGACGCCCTTCTGTTATCCAAAGAAACGAGAGATTCATTGATCAAGGCGCTACAAGAGCCAGGACAATTCCAAGCTTTTCTCGCCGAAGAAAATATGAAGGACGAGCTGGAAGAAGTGCACACAGCCGATATCACCTTCGGCGATGAAGATCTCCTCCTTGGGACGTGTGAGCACAACCGTCCCCTTTATGTCTCCGGATACTGTCACGATATAAAGATAGGCAAAATCCTGGTTGACAATGGGTCTTCCGTCAATCTCCTCAACGTGAGAGTATTGAAGGAAATCTGCATGAGCGTTCAGCACCTTGCTCGCGATAAAATTACCATCTCCGGTTTCGACTCCTAGTCATCACGGACTCTCGGGTCTGTAATACTGACGCTGCGCTTCGGATTACTCGTCACGGATATTAAATTTCACATCATTGACGCCAAGACGTGCTACAATGCTTTGCTCGGCAGGCCTTGGTTACACGAGTACAACATTATCCCTTCTACACAGCACCAATGTATGAAATACTTCAAGGATGGTCTCGAGTACACTGTGACGGGAGAGCTGAACCCATTCTCCGTAAACGAAGTTCGGAAATACGAAGATGCAAAATACTTCTTACCAGATTTTGAGGACATGGAAAGATGTCACAAACCGAAGAACAAAGCTATCACCACTATTCCAGTCTTCGGGAGTGATACCGAGGAGGAAGAACAGATAGTTTATTCAGGGCCGCCTCAACGCAACAACCCGGGACCATCCGCCCCAATGTTGATCTTCGGCAGTGACTCGGAAGATGAAGTTAACGGTATATTTTTCGCTCGACCGTCAATACAAGCCTTCGCTGACGATAATCAGAGTTTGCAAATTACCATGGTTCCGCGAGAGCACTACAAAGAGCTCAATGCACTTGAAGCTTATAGCGTACAAAAACTCCAGACATTTTACGTCCCTCCCAAGCGAAAAGGTGAAAAGGCGATCCTATTCTACCAATCCGGGGAAACCAAAATGGAAAAAGAAATTTGGCATGGTGCAGATTCTACACTTGACAAGCTCCAGCCCATTCGTCTGCCTAGATATTACACGGAAGGTTTGAAAAGCCTATTAAAGCGCCAAGGGGTCCCCTTCAGACAGACTACTCGACAAGCTCGGTTCTACAACAGGATTTAGGATGTCTCCGGAACTCAGCGAAAGTTGCCCAATGGGAGAATGGAAACGGTCGGGCTCGGATACGTCCAATCCAAGAATCGAGAACGGGTCCATAGTAGCTACGTCATATATGACTTCGATGAGAAGGGGACGCCCTGTTAGAAAATGCTGACCCTGAACCAAAACGAGATCCTACCATCAAAATGCCGAGTCCGTCGTTCGAAGAACGAATGGACAAGCTTATCAGGGAAGCGGGTCAAAAGATCCGAGATGACCATAACCGTGAAATGGCCATTTACGAGAAAGGCAAGACACAACGCCTCCTTCAGCAGGTCACGGAGAATGACAATGCTCTTCCTTATCACCCCGTCATACAAAAGGCCCGACGCAGAGGCAAAAATAAATCAAAGAGCGGGAAAGACGTTCGACAGCGACAAAGCGGGACCGAGAAGCCACGTGATAGGGAATCGAGCAATCCAGACTCGTCTCTTATAAAGAAGATGGGTCAAGCATACTCTTTTCCTCAGAATAAAACACAAAAGATACTTGATCTCGCTATAAAACATCGGATGATTACACTTCCGGAGTCCAAACACCCCGAGCAAGCTAACGAGATCTCTCACCCAGACTATTGCTCTTATCACCGAGCGATAGGACATCCTCTCGAAGACTGCTTCACCTTCAAGAACTGGATCGAAGACCAATATCAGCTAGGTAAGTTCGCTCTATCCGACAGTTGGAGGATAACTCCGCCGCAGAAGCACGAACCAAAAGCCATGCATACAGCGAGAATAGAACCAGATCAACATCAGTCTTGGAAGCGAGCTCGTACCTGTCATATGATAACACTATCAAAAGAAGAGCCCGAGAATATGGATGACCTCCCCTGGTGCTTCGAAAACGATAATGACGAGGTGATCTCAGAGTTTCCACCCGCGCCGAAAGAGCTGGAAGATGGAATACATACTACTGCAAATGATCTCAAGAAAATTGATCTGGGGACGCCAAGTGACCCGTGGCCGACGTTCGTCAGTGAGCTGTTGTCTGAAGAAAAGGTGGCTATACTAAAAGACGTGCTTATACAACATAAAGATTGCTTCGCATGGAACTATTTCGAGATGCCACGACTAGATCCAGAGATTGCTGTCCAAAAACTGGCTATATCCCCGGACGTCAAGCCAGTCAAACAAGCACCGAGAAGAATGTGGCTCGAGCTTGAGATGAGCATCAACGCCGAGGTTAAGAAGCTGATCGACTCTGGCTTCATCCAAGAGGTCCAATATCCTGACTGGATCACCAACATCGTCCCGGTGATGAAGAAAAATGGGACAGTGTGCATATGTGTGGACTTTCGGGATCTCAATAAAGCCTGCCCGAAGGATGACTTCCCGGTACCGGTCACCGAGCTAATGATAGACAATACATCCACCCATGAAGTTTTCTCCTTCATGGACGGCTCGTCAGGATACAATCAGATAAAGATGCATCCCGAGGACCAGAAGCACACCGCTTTCCGGACCCCTTTGGGTATATTCTGCTACAAGGTGATGCCCTTCGGTCTAAAGAACGCTGGCGCCACCTATCAGAGGGCTATGACAAAAATTTTCGACGACCTCATACATGAAATCGTCGAGTGCTATATCGACAACCTCGTGGTTAAGAGCAAATTATACGAGGAGCATTTAGAGCATCTGAAGATCGTATTTCAACGCCTTCGAAAATACAACTTGAAGATGAACCCTCTCAAATGCGTGTTCGGAGTTTCCTTGGGCAAATTTCTGGGGTTCATCGTCCGACATCGAGGCATCGAGATAGACCCATCGAAGATCAAAACGATCATGGAAATGCCTCCGCCAAAGACTCTCAAGCAATTGCGGTCTCTCCAAGGAAAGCTCGCGTATATTCGGCGATTTATAGCCAATCTCTTCTGCAAGTGCCGCCCCTACAGCCACCTAATGAAGAAGGGAACTCTATTCGTCTGGGATCAAAAATGCCAAAGCGCACTGGACGAAATTAAGCAATACCTGCAGAATCCGCCGGTGCTAGCCGCTCCGGTCAAGGGAAAGCCTCTCATTCTTTATACAACAGCCCTCGAAGGTTCTTTAGGCGTGCTATGGGCACAAGAGAATGACCAAGAGAAAGTGAGAGCCCTTTATTATCTGAGTCGAGTTCTCCTGGGGGCAGAAAGCAATTACTCTCCCATTGAAAAACACTGCCTGGCGTTGATCTTCGCAATAACGAAGCTCAGACACTATGCGTTGGCACATGAGGTCCATCTCGTATCAAAGGTAGATCCTCTCAAGTATTTGATGTCAAAGGCCATATTGACGGGGCGGCTCGCTAAATGGGCCCTGCTCTTGATGGAGTTCTCGATAACTTATCGGCCTCTTAAGGCAGTGAAAGGCCAGGCCATCGTCGACTTCCTCGCTGAGCATTCGATACTTGCCGACTCTCCCTTGAACTGCAAATTGCCAGACGAACACGCGTTTGACACGATCGACGGGGGTGATACCCAGTGGGACCTTTATTTTGATGGAGCGTCTTCCATGAAGAAGCGCAGACAAACTACCCCTATAATCAAATCGGGGGTAGGCCTCATCTTCGTAACTCCACAAGGAGGGATAATGCGCTTTGCCTTCTCTTTAACAGAGCCAAGGACGAACAATGAGGCCGAATATGAAGCTTTGATAGCAGGTCTCGAGATCGCTATCAACATGGGAATTGAAAACCTCCTCATATACGGAGATTCCCAGCTGATCGTTAGTCAAGTAAATGGCGACTATCAGACGTGCAAACCAGAGTTGGTGAAATACGGCGAAAGGGTGCAGCAACTGTTGACCCAAATTCCTTCCTACACCCTGGAAAGCATACCGCGTACGGAAAATAGCAAGGCGGATGCATTAGCCAAGCTCGCTAAAGAACTGGCTGACGAAAACCTCGATGACGTGAGGATCGTTGTGCAAAGCCGTCGGGTTCTCGCACTGGCAGAAATATCTCCGGAGTCGTCCGAAGAAAAGGGAGCGACCGAGCGAATAACTCTGCAAATAAAAGATCAGGAAAAGGCCGCGGATTGGAGGGAAGTCTTTATAGACTACTTCAAATCCCATCGAACACCTGAAGATGCATCTTCAAGACATCAGCTTATGAAACGAGCTGTGTCTTTTGCCTTCGTCAATAATACTCTGTATAAAAGATCATTTGATTCTTTGTGGCTAAGATGCCTGGGGCCTGAAGAGGCAAAGAGAGTCGTCCAAGAAACTCACGACGGACTCTGTGGTTCTCACCAAGCCGGCCCTAAGATGAAACTGAAAATTAAAAGGATGGGCTACTATTGGCCCATGATGATTCAGGACTGCCTCGAATATGCGAAACAGTGCCACTCATGCCAGATTCACGGGGACTTCATCCATCAACATCCAAATCCACTACATCCAACGGTGGCTAGCTGGCCGTTCGAAATGTGGGGGACTGACATAATCGGCCCTATTGAACAAGCATCGTCCGGAGGACATCGATTCATCTTGGCGACAACTTATTACTTCTGCAAATGGGCAGAAGCAATACCGCTGAGGGAAGTGAAGACGGAGAATATCCTCCATTTCTTCAAGACACACGTTATTTATCGATTTGGAACTCCGCGATGGATCATCTCCGATAACGGGCCAGCCTACAGAAGTTACAAGATCAGCCGCTTCACACAATAGCATAACATAGACTGGAGGTACTCCTCGGTCTATAATCCCCGAGCTAACGGTCTAGCTGAGGCTTTTAACAAGACCCTGACAAAGATCGTAAAAAAGACGGTGTCCCGAAATAAGAAGGACTGGCACGAGAGAATGCATGAAGCTCTCTGGGCGTACCGAACGACGTTCAAAACAGCCACGAATACAACGACGTACGCATTGGTATTCGGTACAGAGGCGGTACTCCCCCTCGAGATAGAGTTACTCTCTCTACGAGTGGCAGTTCATTACGAGCTAACGGATGAAGAGAACGCTCACCTTCGTCTTGATGAGCTCGATGCCCTTGATGAAACCCGGCTCATAGCGCAACAAAATCTGGAGGCTTATAAGGCAAAGATGACGCGCTCATATGAAAGATTGACCAAGCCGAGGACCTTCCGTCAAGGCGAACTCGTGCTAGTGGTCAAAAGACCTATGATCCCCAATCATGCTAAACGAGGGAAATTCGAGCCGAATTATGAAGGCCCGTATATTATAGACAAGGTCTACCAGGGTGGGGCCTATCTACTCATGGACATGCATGGTGAAAGACCTTTTAGGCCAATAAACGGTCGCTTCCTGAAGAAATACTACGCTTGACGAGTCATGGCCTAGGTCAATGATAGATGATGACGACTATGTCCGTTCGCTATCTTCCTAAGCCCAAACTCTATAAGTAGTAACCGGCTTACTTTACAACGGACCGAAACGTCCTTAAACTAACAACAGACCATAACGTTCTTAAACTAACAGCGGACTGAAATGTCCTTAAACTAATAATGGACCGAAACGTCCTTAAACTAACAACGGACCGGAACGTCCTTAAACTAACAACGGACCGAAACGTCCCTAAACTAACGATGGACCACTATATCTTAAGACTAGCTGTTGACCGAGACATCGATAAACTACGATGGATTGCAGCGTCCCAAAGCTGATAAAAAAAAAGAGATAGAAAAAAGAAAACGGTACGTCCATAAGCAAAATAGACACGGAGGAAAACCCAAAAGGGCTCCGTGAGTAAAAACAGCAGGGCTACCGGCGAGTTTTGTGAAAACCCGAAAGGGCCCAGTCTCGTTAAAATAAAAAAAAAGAGAAAAGAAAAAGAAAACGGTACTTCCATAAGCAAAATGGGCACGGATGAAAACCGGAGAGGGCTCCGTGAGTAAAAACAGCAGGGCTACCGGCGAGTTTTGTGAAAACCCAAAAGGGCGCAATCTCGTTAAAAGACACTTGCAAGGTCCTCTCGACTTTGTAAGGAGAAACCACCTGCGTGAGATCCTTACGACTCACACCCAACACACTTAGGGATCCCTACGATTTTTAAGGAGAAATTACACTTGCGAGATCCTCACGACTCGTAAGGAGAACCCTCTTATGGGACCCTCACGGCTCATAAGATTCAGAAGTCTTAAGCTACAGGGATTTAAACATGTTCTTAAGCAGCCCCTACAACCTCCGATACTGCCCTACAAGCGGCTCAACACTGACCCTTGTATACAATCCACGGGCGCGAATAAACATTTCCCTAACAAAGTCCCATCCGTGACTAGGGATATGTCTATGCAATGAACACCCCTTGTAATCCCTCTCGACTTATAAGGAGAAAGCACTCTTGTAAGATCCTTACGACTTATAAGAGACTATGCACTTAGGAATCCTCACGACTCCTAAGGAGAAAACACACCTATGAGATCCTCACGACTTGTAGGGAGAAATACCTTTATGAGACCCTTACGGCTCATGAAGTCAAAAGCCTTAGTCGACAGGATCTTAACCCTGTTTACTAAGCCACCTTTGTCCGACATCGACAGAGGCAAATGATGATTCGCTCCTGGCAATATCCCAGTTGTAGCGATGTTGATGCCGAAATCGGTGTCTAATCCCAAGCCTGCAACGAAAAGCCAGCAAGCCACACATGCATACGAAATAGCCGAAATGATGGGGCAACTTGCAACAAAATCAGCAAGTAAAAAAATGTATGCATGCAAAATAGTCGAAATGATTGGGCAACTTGCAATAAAAAGCAGCGATTAAAAATAAAACAAATAACCGAAATGATTGGGCACCGCGAAAGAATAGCCGAAATGATTGGGCAATCGCGACCTTCATGATATAAAAGCTGAAATGATTGTAACGTTTTGAAAATCGTTTCGGTGAAATTTCGGAAAATCGGTAAAATAAGGGGGTTTCTGTAAAAAGTCAAAATACAAATAT
Organism: Agapanthus africanus; assembly: GCA_030015575.1. NCBI lineage: Eukaryota > Viridiplantae > Streptophyta > Magnoliopsida > Asparagales > Amaryllidaceae > Agapanthus > Agapanthus africanus. Next base: position 419,287,301 of record JASDDO010000029.1, read on the forward strand.
CTTTATTATAAAATTAAATATACATATTCTAGCTGTGAAATTGCTAGTATTTGTTGTTTATTGAGCCACTGGTGAAATTTTAAATTTTCTGAAATTTTTTCCGAAATTAAATATTTTAATATTATTTTAAGCCGTCCCTAATACATTTAATTAGGGAAAATTACAAATTGGAATGGGTTAATACAAATTTTATAATTCATGATACACTAAACTGCCATGTAAAATATTATTTCTGAAACGAAATGGTTTGCCAAAACGGTTTAGAAAATATCGAAGAAAAAGGCTTTTTTCGGTGAAATTAGTGTTAATGGGAATTAGGGTAATACATTTATCTTTTTTCCTAACCCACACACCCACACCTCACCCACTCTCCCTCTCCCCATGTGGCCAGACCCACCTTGAACAGCCCTCCCCCCTCTCTCCAATCACCTCCTTTTTGAATAGAAAAGAAAAGAAAAGAAAAGAAAATGAAAGAAGTAAGGTAGACTTTGACTTTTTCAACACTTTCTCCACCTCACTCTCTCTCCTCCCTCACCCCTCCCCACATTTCTGGTCGAATTTCTGACCCCCAAAAACAGCAGCCCCTCTTCCCTCTTCTCCCCTCATTTTCCCTCAAAAAAATTCATCAAAATACCTCAAAAATCAAGCTAAAATCCAAATTCGATTCCTACCCATTTTCCCTCATATTCTTTAGCATGGATCTTGGTGCAAGGATTCCAAATTGAAGGTCTAGATTTGTAGTTTGATTCATGGTTGTGAGGTATAACTTTTGACCCATTTTTCATTTTTGATTTAAATTCCTTATTGAAGCTTGTTAGGTGCTTAATTTCGGTTTAATTGAAAGTTGTGGGTTTGCAAGAGAAGGTTTAAATTAGGGTTTGTGAAAAATCTAGTTAGGGTTTTATGTTGTGAGACTATGGTTGTGGGAGGTATTTGCCATATTAATATTTTGCTAAATCAAATTAAGTTGCTAATTTGCTTTTTGTTGATTTAAATTGTGATATTTATATAAATTGTAAACTAGGTTTTTAAAATAATTATATTCTTGTGAGATAAAATTCAAATTAAGATTTCATGTCATTATAAATATTATATTGAGTGGTTTAATGCTTTTAGTTCATGAAAATCCAAGCTAAATTATTGTTTGTGTATTTTTGCTATAAAATTGTTAAAATTGGGTATTTTGTAAACTAGAATTTTGGGGTTAATGGAATTTAATGAGATTAAATTATGAAAATTATTTTTATGACTTATTTAAGATATTTAATAAGTATTATGGCCGCTAGATTTGTTTAAACGTCGAGTTTTGTACTAAAACGGGTAATTTTTGCTTGCTAGATTTTCGAAAAAATGGCTTTTAAGGTGAATTTGGTGTTTTTGTGAATTTTAACCTATTTTATATTATAATTAGTATTCGTGAATGCGCAAATGAGAGTGCTTGGGTTTTTCTCGATGGTTTGACGTTTGTACATCGATATCGAGGGTTGGTTTGGCTATTCTTTCCTGCGTAGGCGATAGGTTTTGACCTATGCGTGATACGCGTGCCGATTTGATTTTTGTATGCCGTTTCGGTTTTGAATTTGGTTTTAATGCGATACGGTGCGTTATGATATGTAGGTACCCCATGTGGACTTCGAGATGACAAGAAAGCGCGTGGCGACGTCGGCACCGGCGAGCGAGGACCAGGTGAGTAGATTTATATCTACGGGGAGAATTCGGGTGGATGGCGTATAGTACCCCCGCAGTTCGTGGTGATGTATACGAATGCGTATACACACATATATTGATTATATATTGTTTGAGATTATTGATGCTAAATATGGATATTTGGTGTGCTTGGATGATTTAGTGTCGCGAAACCCTAGAGTAGTGGTCACACTACACTGTAAGTCTAAGGTAGCGTCCCGGCCGTCTACAGACGCCAAATGCGGAACAAAAACTTTTTAACTGGCGCTATCGTATACTTTAACCCGGATCTTCCATTATTGCTAAACTAATAAACTGTAAAGAGTGTAGAATGGTTATACCGAACGATCCGAGTCCTTCGTTCTTTAACCATCATCCCACGCTCCGTTGCGGCTGCTCCGATCTCGTCGATCTCCGATCTACTCGTCCAGGTGGCACCACGTCACTGATTCTTTAAACGGGCTCCCGCCTCTGACTCGAGGCAACTCGGTCGTCAAGTTTGCTAAAAGAGACGACCAAGATTGATGTAGAGAATGAGTAGAAGACTTTGTCTCGTTCCGTCCAAAGCTATGGACGAACGGTTAATGAAGTTGCCAATGGAAATGAAATGGAACGAGAAATGAACTATGAAATTTCCATGTATCCAAAACTTTAGTCTTTTCTTTTTAACAACCATAATTTTCTCAAGTGAGTGAGTGGAGGAGGAGAGGGGGCCAGCCACTTATATCAAGAGGGGGTGAGTGTAGGAGGGAGGAGGTGACCACAAGAAGAAAAGATCAAGAGAAAAAATCTATGGCAAAACAAAACACATTAATGAAAATGAATGACTCACTAAACCTAGTCATCCATTCATTAATGCAAACTTAAGGTTCATGAACCTAGTCACCATCCTAGTCACCTCTTCTAGAAACTTCTAGAAGCATGACTCACCCTCATCCAAGAAAAGATAAATCCGTCTTTAACCGAATGTTAAAAGACGGCTGATAGAAAACTGGAAACTGGCAACTTCCAAAAGTGATTCCGAAATGAATTTCAGGATAACCCCGTAACTGTATAAATATACCCGCATTTGTATTACGACCGAATACAAATGCAACTGAGACAAAGATATTATATCTACTCAATACAATACTCGGATCCGGCTTAAACCAAAACCGACCAGTATCATCTGCCCGAAAACTGACACGTGCGTAAACGCACGTGCATTTTCCGAACCCTGCCATAAAACCATACGGCCTCTACAACGTTTCGCCCGAACTTGGGAAACTGTCTGTGGGGAACTCTAATGACTCGTCAGTACCATGGCAGTAGGTTTAACCATAAACCGTCAGCGGCACTAGCAATGCGTAACGGCTGCCCATGGACTGACCTCAAGAGAGGCCGATGAGCGAACTCATCCGGAAACCCTACTGAGCCTAACAGTGACAATGTATATACAGTCCGGTCCGTTCGTCTATGAGTATCGCATATCTGCCTAGGGGGCTAGTAACGTCAGACCCCCAATAGCAGTATAAGTCGTGTCGGAGTGTAGCCCAATAACACCCTGAGATACTACTGGAGTACCTACCAGTAAATCTCCTGCCACGGCCGTGGGCTATGTGTAATGGCTCTCCTAGACACAGCACGATCTCGCCCCCAATACCGGGAGGGACGAATCCCCTGCCGATCCGCTCACGTGCCTCCATATGGCTCGGGACTGTACCCAAAAGCTACTTGTTTGCACGACTCCTTTGAGCCGTGGTAGGGTAGAAATCAAAGCACAGTGGGAACTCACACGAGACAAATGACGACCTCAGGTCGATGAACTAACCTGTACATATGTCACCAGGGAACTGCTATCTGACGATATGTATAATACCAACTAGCAGATTCCCGGCGAGTCCTGTCCGGTGTACTCATAACCCAATGAGCACCTGTATACATCTTAGGTGATCCAACTGACACCAGTGGCTTGTGAGACCGGCCACCGCCCCTTGTCGGGGTCTCGACTGTATACACTAGTCTACTCCGGAGTATCGATGCCCTGTCTCGAAACTCCCACGACTAGGGACAACAATTAAGGATATGCGTATAAACCACCCAACTCTCACGTATATGATCGCCATCATACTGTTGGTGGTAAAGCAAGATCCTAAGGGCTCTATCAAAGTGTAACATGTAATCAGTCACCTGAACATGTACACGACTGATAAAGGCAAACCAGATAGCATACTATCATCTTGAGTAAGACTGTCCTACCGGTATAGGTCCTCCGCAATCATTGCAATCACGTACCTGCGATCCAATAATTGACTATGAGGGCACTATCACCAACAATATCCCACTTACACTCAAGGCTAATTATTGCGATGTCGACTACTCACAGCCCGTGTGAAACCGAACACCCAACTCCTCTACTAATCAGTTTCACAAAGCCCGTTTGTAAAACTATTGTGTTCGAGAAATAACCTCAGTGAGTGGATCCGCCTAGATGTTTCTTTCTGTGTCTCTCTTAATCTCAAGTTCGCGGAGAAAGCCATCTCCCGAATCGAGTAATACCTGTCTTAGAATATGTCTGGATATCTGATGGGACCTAGTTCATAAATGAACTCCAAATCCAGACTTCTTAGACTGTATCGATCACTGAACCTAATCAGTATCCGGCACTATGCCTCCCACAGTATCCTCTTGGACCACCTGTCCATAATACTGTCCCTCTTCGTCAGAGGGAAAAACTATAACTCTGACAATCACTCTGTCAACCATGTCACCTTTGAAGCCTGGAATGATAATCGTCTCCCGAAGGAGGCTGCCGTCATCGAATCCTTAGAACATGTACTTATGTTCTAAAACTGCTTCCTTATGTCTCTCCAGGATTGGATTAATACAAACTTATCGCAGCTAGTGCAAAAACAACATCTGGTGTGGTACTTGACACCTCACGATTGACTCAATTGCCTAAGCGAGTGATCTGCCAACCATGCACAGCCCTCTCCCCTTTAGTCTATACGACACCTTTAGAGAGGGTGACTCCATCACCTGCATGTACACCACCATGCTAGGAGTCAACTATTCTAAAAACCATTAGAATATCTGTCAAAGTACCCACATTGGGAAACTACCCAAATCTAGATCTAAAACCATAGATCCAGAAACCAGAATGTCAAATATTATATCCATATCCTGTCTGGAGAAACAACTGTGTGACGACCACAGTACAACCGATCGTAGTATTGGAATTTTACTTCCTACTCTGTGTATGTCATCCATATACCATGACATCACACCCTACTACCTTCTTAACAGATCCATCCCCTATTCTGATTGAAGTCAAACCCATGACTGTCACATCAAAATTAGATGATCTATCTCCGCTATAACTGCTCAAGTCTATAAATAGATATAAGCATCTTGCCCACTATGCTTCCGCTGCTCCCACTGACTACGACAACCCTCCTACCGGGTCTCATAGCCTGGAACAACAATAGTGTCAAGTCTGGGTAGATAAGAACCTCCCTGTCACCGTCCTTGAGGCTACCGAAGTACCTCTCGGGTGTCTGAGGTTACCCACCGTATCTGCGGAGTGGCTAATAGAATGTCAAACCTGATTGAATATATAGGTCCTATTAAATTTTCCGTAATCGTTTGCGGTTCTGGAATCACTTCCAGTTCTACCATACTCCCACTACTGTTTTCTGAAAAAGTCCATTTTACTAAAACTGTGGCGAGTCAAGAACAATATCACTATTGATCTTCCAAATGGTAGAATATCAACCCTCGTCATAGCCAGGGTCAACCCACAAGCAGCCATTACAGAAACGTGCCCTGAGTTATCCAGAGTCTGGTTTTAAGCATAAGCTGGACAACTCCCCGTACCTTAATATCTTATAAGGTATGATCCATTCTATATCCAATATAGAAACTTTGGCACTTATTTAATTGGAACCATATTCAATCATGCAGCTGTCTCCAGTGCATATCATCTTAATGGAAAGAGGCTAATCAGCATTACTCAACTTAGGAATCCATCCAATTATGAGTAACCTGAAAGAGAAACAAGTTTCTCAAAATCATTACTATCATCTGAATACCAATCACAAGAATCTACATCTTCGATCTCTTTGAAGAATCCCGATACTTGTGACACCTGGTTCTCTACTTTATTCTTATACCCACAACTTCTCAAAACTTAGACCATGTATTTCTACGAAATACTTGTCTAATAACTAGAGAAGTTATAAGTAAACAGAACATAGTACGAGGACCTACCCCTTTGTCCTGATGGACACTGGACAACATACAATACTCTGTATAAGTCCGCTGAGTTTATGCAACTCAAAACCTGTGCATCGTAGGTTGAAAACTATACCCTGGCGATTTCCTCAAATATCACCAATTACAACGAATTCCGATATAATGAGGATGATCACCTAATTCCCAATAACGTACTCCCACTCATCATCTATAAAACCATACAGATATGAGAATGAAACCTGGTAAATACATACCTTTGGAGTAAGTATCCAATCGGGAAAACAGTTTTCCTTTAACAATGCACTGAAACATGAAAATGTTTCCTAGGGGTATCTTGGTATTTATAGTAATGTCTCTTCCATAATCCAATTCATGACTTCAACCGCATATTTTATTGCCATCTCTCCAAATCCCTTTATTTGTTTTTAGTCGTTACCTTCTGTACACCATCGTTAGGCTAAATGGTTTTCTTCCTTCCCTACCGTTCGGCACCAGCCTATGGTTTGGAAGAAGACTATCCAGTAAGCATAATAGGTGTACCCTCCTAAACCAAGGAGTACTCACATCTTGAGAGAAGGTGATGATAAAAGACAACTGAATAATACCTTATTCTTTTAAAGGTGAAATAGGAGCGGCGATGAAGTACGCGGTTTTGGTCGTGAATGATATCAGTCACAATTTACTTTGCCCTTTTTCTAATCCCTTTATTTTGTCTTTACATATTACCTTCTGCACACCCTACTTAGGCTAATTGGTTTTCTTCATTCCCTACCTTTCGGCACCTGCCTATGGTTTGGAATAAGACTATCCAATAAGCGTAATAGGTGTACTCTCCTAAACCAAGGAGCCCTTGCAACCTGAGAGAAGGTGATAATAAAAAACAACTGAATAAACTAATTCTATTTCTCCTGAACCTGGATCCATCCTCGAAGAAGTCCCTTCGAGTTCGTATATAACCATACGATGGATCTATCCAATGGAAGTGGATGTCCGTAGTAATACGGGGTTTTCTGAGAAATGCAAAGGGTAAAAGGAGTGACAATGACTTATGCAACTCAGACAATCCAAAAGCCAGTAATTTAAGAAGGTTCGGTCAACTTGGTCACTGAGTCATAGTCTAGGGTCGGTCAAAGGTCGCTGCCAAAGAGAGAGAGAAAAGAAACACTCTGCGTGCACTCTAACCTAGATCAGAATGGTTATCACTTTTTCTTATCCGGAAACCTCCCACCGTCCTGTCAAATTCTCCCCCAAACCTGAAAGAAGAATCAATCGGGATCACCCGAAGAGTAAACCAACTCATCAGTGGGAATCGGGATCCAACTCTCATTGCATGATAACGTGATGGAATGCATCCACGTTACTCATACTCCAGAAGGTATGCTCATACTTGGCAAGTTTCAGTTTCTTTAGAAACTCCCGATATGATTTTTGCCCCATGCTCTTATGACCTTGGCGTTGGTCAAAATATCATAAGTCACATGCCAAGTTCTACCCGTCACTATCTTGTCAATTTGAACCCACCCGCACATGCCCTTGACGTTGGCCAAAATGGCAGAACGACTGTCCCAAACCAACTCATCTATCTATGCAACAATTGAATACCCAGCAGCTACCAAACACTATACCTTGGCGTTGGTCAAAATACATAGCTTGAATACTACTGAATACCCAAAAGAAGTGACGGAGGGCTACGACTGGTTTTTGGCGAAAAACCTTTAACGTAACGAACTTGATATCGCTGAAGGAACCTGATAGCTTTTTAAAATATAGTGGCGAAAACCTTTAGCTAAAGAGGTCACTCCCGGTGAAGGGATCTCGGCTCTTTCCCCGTGGAATGAGGTGCAGGATATTCCACTGAATACCGCGATGCAAAGCAATATTTAATCGACTATAGTGAAGTTATTACCCTGACGCAAACTTCTGCCCAAGGGGTCAGTCCCGGTGAAGGGATATCGGCCCTTGCCCCGTCGAATGAGATGCAGGATATTCCACTGAATACCGCTATGCATAACAAAAGGAAACGTTTTTGCAATAACACTTTTTAAATTGTTCCAACAACTGCAAACAGGTTTGTTTTCCTTTGCATTGATCAGAATCAACGCAGTCCCATCAATTAATCACACCAGAAAAGAACGAAAATAAAATGTACGTATATGCCATCCGCATTCGTCACTGGGTCCCGTCATCACCCGTTAGGTTACTTAACTAACGACAGAGCGGGGACTGGACTAGCGCGGGTGTAAAACATATACAACATCTAATAGTATATAAACCAATATACAATAATCGCTCCAGGCGTGATAATATGCAACATTACAGAAAAGTAATAAGCATCACAGAACAATACAGATAATCTGGGATCCCCGAGTTTCACAGAGCCGCTGCTGAAACCCGACGTTCCCCTGTCGTGTGGATAGCTTGTGCAATGAAACCTAGACCCCTACGGGTGCGGCAAGTTACCCGCCAAAACCTGAAGCGAGGCAGCCCCCTACAGCAAAGTGAATGGACCACCCAGCACTTCACGGAATCCGGTAATCTTGGGCACCCCTCCTTGGGTCAACAAGTACCCCCTACGAGTGCGGCGAATAGTCTGCCAATTTTAGAGTAAGGCCCCTCTGCCTCTCAAAGCCATGAGATGCGGACCCGTTGCCCTCCAGAACCCGGCTATCCGTGCACCCCGTCGCGGGGCAAAACCTAGTATAGTAATGAAAAATAGTACAACAGGTACATCGACCGCAACCTGGTCGTGCCCCAAAAGAATATTATACAACAGGCAGTGACGGCAGTCCACAAGTTGGACGCTCGTCCCGCAATATCAAATGTACAAATAAACTCAAACTGCACTACCATTGCACACTGCTATCCACCACGACAAATCCGCAACTTCACAGCACAACACAGAACATCAACGCGAATGTCACGTTCGCAAACCCGTCTAAAAGAACTATAGCAATCAGACGCGGTTTACCGATCAAATGACATTCCCGGTCGGAGATATAATGTAAGCACTGTAAACTAACGTGTTTAAATTTCGATCGACTAAATATCACGAAGTGGGCCCCACGAACAACTGGTGAACAGTAACAAAATCTGGGCCCAAAAGATATATACCAAAAACCCCAAATTCCAACAGAGAAGACACTGTGCAAATTTGGTGCACTGATTCAATAGAACGGCCGCGGATGCGCGGCCAAACCATGGGTTTGGCCGCGATTCCGCGGCAGTTTGGTGGAATCACGTGCTCAAATTTGGTCGGTGTGCTTCTAAAACCCTGCACAACTTTCTGTGATATGTAGAATAATTTTAGGACTTCATTTAAAATCGACAGAAACTGTGAATGGAGATTTTGCAGTTTTCGATATCCGGTTCGATCGATATTTTAAACACGTAAGCACAAGTTAGTAAAGCAAAATGGTGAGGCTCTGATACCACTGTAAGTCTACGGTAGCGCCCCGGCCGTCTACAGACGCCAAATGCGGAACAAAAACTTTTTAACTGGCGCTATCGTATACTTTAACCCGGATCTTCCATTATTGCTAAACTAACAAACTGTAAAGAGTGTAGAATGGTTATACCGAACGATCCGAGTCCTTCGTTCTTTAACCATCATCCCACGCTCCGTTGCGGCTGCTCCGATCTCGTCGATCTCCGATCTACTCGTCCAGGTGGCACCACGTCACTGATTCTTTAAACGGGCTCCCGCCTCTGACTCGAGGCAACTCGGTCGTCAAGTTTGCTAAAAGAGACGACCAAGATTGATGTAGAGAATGAGTAGAAGACTTTGTCTCGTTCCGTCCAAAGCTATGCACGAACGGTTAATGAAGTTGCCAATGGAAATGAAATGGAATGAGAAATGAACTATGAAATTTCCATGTATCCAAAACTTTAGTCTTTTCTTTTTAACAACCATAATTTTCTCAAGTGAGTGAGTGGAGGAGGAGAGGGGGCCGGCCACTTATATCAAGAGGGGGTGAGTGTAGGAGGGAGGAGGTGACCACAAGAAGAAAAGATCAAGAGAAAAAATCTATGGCAAAACAAAACACATTAATGAAAATGAATGACTCACTAAACCTAGTCATCCATTCATTAATGCAAACTTAAGGTTCATGAACCTAGTCACCATCCTAGTCACCTCTTCTAGAAACTTCTAGAAGCATGACTCATCCTCATCCAAGAAAAGATAAATCCGTCTTTAACCGAATGTTAAAAGACGGCTGATAGAAAACTGGAAACTGGCAACTTCCAAAAGTGATTCCGAAACGAATTTCAGGATAACCCCGTAACTGTATAAATATACCCGCATTTGTATTACGACCGAATACAAATGCAACTGAGACAAAGATATTATATCTACTCAATACAATACTCGGATCCGGCTTAAACCAAAACCGACCAGTATCATCTGCCCGAAAACTGACACGTGCGTAAACGCACGTGCATTTTCCGAACCCTGCCATAAAACCATACGGCCTCTACAACGTTTCGCCCGAACTTGGGAAACTGTCTGTGGGGAACTCTAATGACTCGTCAGTACCCTGGCAGTGGGTTTAACCACAAACCGTCAGCGGCACTAGCAATGCGTAACGGCTGCCCATGGACTGACCTCAAGAGAGGCCGATGAGCGAACTCATCCGGAAACCCTATTGAGCCTAACAGTGACAATGTATATACAGTCCGGTCCGTTCGTCTATGAGTATCGCATATCTGCCTAGGGGGCTAGTAACGTCAGACCCCCAATAGCAGTATAAGTCGTGTCGGGGTGTAGCCCAATAACACCCTGAGATACTACTGGAGTACCTACCAGTAAATCTCCTGCCACGGCCGTGGGCTATGTGTAATGGCTCTCCTAGACACAGCACGATCTCGCCCCCAATACCGGGAGAGACGAATCCCCTGCCGATCCGCTCACGTGCCTCCATATGGCTCGGGACTGTACCCAAAAGCTACCTGTTTGCACGACTCCTTTGAGCCGTGGTAGGATAGAAATCAAAGCACAGTGGGAACTCACACGAGACAAATGACGACCTCAGGTCGATGAACTAACCTGTACACATGTCACCAGGGAACTGTAAGTCTACGTTAGCGCCCCGGCAATCTACAGACGCCAATTGCGGAATAAAACATTTTAACTTGGCGCTATCGTATACTTTAACCCGGATCTACCATTATTGCTAAACTAACAAACAGTAAAGAGTGTGGAAATGTTGTACCGACTGATCCGAGTCCTCCGGTCTTCATCTCCACTCCGATCTCCTCGCGGGATCTCCGTCCACATCGTCGCCTCCTCACCGGAAAGGGCACCACATCGCCTTCGTCTTTTACGGGCTCCCACCTCAATGCCGAGGCAACTCGGGCACGAAGCCGGCTACTCGACGTGCCCAAGATATGCTGTAGGAAGTGTAGTGTAGAGGCTACTTGTCTCTTTGGGGTTTGTTGCCTTTGGATGGAGGAATGAGGATTGAACTTTGGAGGGAAATGAAGCTACCAATTTTGCAAAGAAAATGAGATGAAGAATGAAGCACACAAAATGAATCTCTCATTTTTCCTTCTCCTCAATTAGTGGCCGGCCAATTTTCATCATCAATTTGGTGGAGGAAAGAATGGATATATATGATGAAGGGAGGTGAGTGTAGGAATGAAGAAGGGGTGACCACAACCAAGACAAGAAAACATGCAAGCATGCTTCAACTCACATCAAACCCATACCCACTCAAATCACAAGTCAAAGCAAGCATGGTGCAAAGAAAAGAAAGCCATCATAATCAATATATATGCAATAAAACCCCTCCACAAAAGTAATTTGCAAAACTGCAAATTACCCCCTCCATCGGAAAAGTCCGGCCGGGAAAGAACAAAGGAAAACCGGCCGGAACGGAATGCAAACTGGCAACTCCAGAAAACTGGTCCCGTAATAAATTACAGGAAAACCCCGATATTGTGCATACACACCCGCATCTGTATTCCGCCCGGATACAAATGCAAAGAAGACAAAATCTACACTGTACTAAACTAGGACCGGCTTAAACCAAAACCGGCTAGTAATATCCGTTCGATCCTGATCCGTGCAATACCGCACGTATCTGATCGAACCCTGCCATATACCTATACGGCTACTAGTACAAAACTGTCCGATCCTGATCCGTGCAATACCGCACGTATCTGATCGGACCCTGCCATATCTCCATACGGCCTCTACAGCGTTTCGCCCGAAAGCTGAGTAACTGAAAGTGTGGTGGACTCTAAAGACTCGTCAATACTATGGCTGTGGATTTAACCACTAGCTCGTCAGAGGTATAAGCCAATACGTAACGGGCCACCAGCTATTGACCAAAAGGGACGTCGATGAGCGAACTCATCCTGACACCCTACTGAGCCTGTCAGTGACAATATCCGTGCAGTCCGGTCCGTTCGTCTATGAGTATCGCATGGCGGGCCTAGGGAGTTGGTAAAAGTCAGACCCCCAAAAGCGGTACAAGTCGTGTCGGAGTGTAGCCCAGAACACCCTGAGATACTACTGGAATACCTACCAGTAAATCTCCTTGCCTTGGCCAAGGACTTTGTGTAATGGCTCTCCTAGACACAGCACGACCTCACCCCCAATACCGGGAGAGACGAACCCCTGAAGATACGCTCACTGCCTCCATGTGGCTCGGGACTGTACCCAACTAAAACCTGTTTGCACGACTCCTTTGAGCCGTGGTAGGGTAGTAATCAAAGTACAGTGGGAACTCACACGAGACAAATGACGATCCCCAGGTCGATGAACTAACCTGCACACATGTCACCAGGGAACTGCCATCTGACGTCTGGTATATGACCAACTAGCATGTTCCCGGCGAGTCCTGTCCGGTGTACTCATAACCCAATGAGCACCTGTATACATCTTAGGTGATCCAACTGACACCAGTGGCTTGTGAGACCGGCCACCGCCCCTCGTCGGGGTCTCGACTGTATACACTAGTCTACTAATGGAGTATCGATGCCCGGTCTCGAAACTCCCACGACTAGGGACCTTTTAAGGATATGCTTGTAGACCCCCAGCTCCCACTTATATGATCGCCCTCATACTGCTGGTGGTCAAGCAAGAATCCTAGGGGCTCTATCAACGTGTAATAGCGACGTGTCTTGTCACCTAAAGCAGTACACGATGATAAAGGTAAACCAGATAGCATACTATCATCTCGAGTAAGACTGTCCTACCGGGATAGGTCCTCCCTCAATCATTACAATCACGTACCTGTGACCTAATAATTGACTCTGAGGGCACTATCTCCAACAATCTCCCACTTGCACTCAAGGCTAATTATTGCGATGTCGCATACTCACAGCCCGTGTGATACCGAACATCCACCTCCTCTACTAGTCAGTCTCACAAAGCTCGTTTGCGGAACTATTGCGTTCGAGGAATAGCCTCAGTGAGTGGATCCGCTTAGTTGTTTCTTTCTATGTCTCTCTATATCTCAAGTTCGCGGAGAAACCCATCTCCCGAAATGAGCAATACCTGTCTTAGAATGTGCCTGGATGTCTGATGGGACATAGCTCATAAATGAACTCCAAATCCAAACTTCTTAGACTGTATCGTCAACTGAACTTAATCAGTATCCTGCGCGCCATGCCTCCCTCAGTATTGCCTTGGATCACCTGTCCAAAATACTGCCCCTCGTCAGAGGGAAAACTATAACTCTGACAACCTCCTTGTCGTCCATGTCACCTTGGAAGCCTGGAATGATAACTGTTTCCCGAATGAGGCTGTCGTTATCATATCCCTAGAACATCCACTTATGTTCTAAAACTGCTTCCGACTGTTTCTCCAGGATTGGATTAATGTCAACTTATTGCATCTAGTGCAAGAACAACATCTGGTGTGGTACTTGACATCTCATGATTGACTCAATTGTCTAAGCAAGTGATCTGCCAATCATGCACGTCCCTCTCCCCTTTAGTCTGTAAGACACCTTTGGAGAGGGTGACTCCATCACCTGCAGGTATACTACCGTGCTAGGAGTCGTCCATTCTAAATACTCTTAGAATGCTGTCAAGGTACCCTGATTGAGAAACCACCCAAATCTAGATCTAAAACCATAGATCTAGTAACCAGTATGTCTGATATAATATTCAAGTCCTTTGTGGAGAAACCACTGTGTGACGACCAAAGTATAACCGATCGTAGTGTAGGAGTTTCTTTTCCTACTCTGTGTATATCATCCAAATACCAGGATATCACACCCTACTACCTTCTCAACAGATCCATCCCCTATTCTGATGAAGTCAAACCCATGACTGTCACGTCAGAAATAGATGATCTATCTCCGCTACATCTGCTCTAGTCTATAAATAGACATAAGCAACCTGTCCACCAATGCTTCCGCTGCTCCCACTGACTACGACAACCCTCTGGCAGAGTCATATACACGTACACTTCTGAAGCGAGTTCAGAACGACGCTATACTCATCCTCCCGCCGGGTCTCGCAGCCTGGAACAACAGCATTGGTAATTGTGGGTAAACAAGAACTTCCCCGTCACCGTCCTTGAGGCTACCGTAGTACCTCTCGGGTGCCTGAAGTTACCCACCATATCTGCGGAGTGGCCAATGGAATGTCAATCCAGATTGAATCTTTAGGTTCCTTATCAAATCTTCAGTAATCGTTTGTGGTTCTGGAATCACTTCCAGTTCTACCATACTCCCACTACTGTTTTCTGAAAAAATCCATTTTTAATAAAACTGTGGCGAGTCTAGAACAATATCGCTATTGTTCATCCAGATGGTAGAAAATCAACCCTCGTCATAGCCTGGGTCAACCCACAAACAGCCATTACAGAAACGTGCCTTGAGTTGTCCAGTGTCTGGTTTTAATCATAAACCGGACAACTCCCCGTACCTTAACATCGTTAAGATATGAACTGTTCTATATCCAATATAAAAACAGAGGCACTGATTTAATTGAACCAGATTCAAACATGCAGCTGTCCCCAGCGCATGTCAACTAAATGGAAGGAGGCCGATCAGCGTTACTCAACTTAGGAATACTTCCAATTATGAGTAACCTGAAAGAGAAGCAAGCTCTCTTTATCATTACTATCAACTGAATACCATACACAAGTATCTACATCTTCGATCTCTTTGAAGAATCCCGATACTTGCTATACCTGGTTCTCTACTCTATTCAAATACCTATAACTTCTCCAAATTCGGACCCTGTGTTTCCACGAAACACCTGTCTAAAAAATTAGAGAAGTCATAAGTAAACTGAATGTAGTACGAGGACCAACCCCTCTGTCCTGATGGACCCTGGACAACATACAATACTCTGTATAAGTCCCTTGAGTCTGATAACTCATTCACTGTGTGTCGTAGGTTGAAAACTGTACTTATGGTTAAGAAGAATTACACCGCTGTTTAATGCTCCTTACCTAACCATCCACTGATATAGGTAAATGTCGTAGACATAATTTCAGAAAGGTATATCTCACTCTATGAAAATAGACGTACAGATATATCAATTTGAAATTGGTGCATAACAGCGGATATTCAAAACCAAATATTTGCCAACCGGCAAACAGCCCAGGTGATTTCCTCAAATATCACCGATTACAACGAATCCCGATATAATGAGGATGATCACCCAATTCCCAATAACCTACTCCCACTCATCATCTGTAAAACCATACAGATGTGAGAATCATACCTGGTAAATACATACCCTGGAGTAAGTATCTAATCGGGAAATCAGTTTTCTTTTAACAGTACACAGTGAAACTGAAACATTGAAATGTTTCGGTGGGGTATCCCGGTATTCTTAGTAATGCCTCTTCCATTATCCAAATTCACAACTATAACCGTATAATTCTTTGCCACCTCTCCAAATCCCTTCATATGTCTTTAGTCTTTACCTTCTGCACACCCCTTTAGGCCAAATGGTTTTCTTCCTTCCCTACCGTTCGGCACCAGCCTATGGTTTGGAAGAAGACTATCCAATAAGCATAAAGGGT
This sequence comes from Agapanthus africanus, assembly GCA_030015575.1. Lineage (NCBI taxonomy): Eukaryota > Viridiplantae > Streptophyta > Magnoliopsida > Asparagales > Amaryllidaceae > Agapanthus > Agapanthus africanus. The sequence continues at coordinate 419,303,211 of JASDDO010000029.1, forward strand.
GTACTGTCCTAATCCTAGGAGCACTCGCAACGCGAGAGAAGGTGAAGATAAAAGACACCTGAATGTACTTTATTCCTATTTCTCCTGGACCAGAATCCATCCCCGAACTGGAACAAGTTCCATTCGAGTTCGTATATAACCATACGATGGAGTATCCAAATAAACTGTGGATCTTCGTAGTGATACGGAGTGTCCTGGAGAAATACAAAGGTGATGTGGGAGTGGTAACGAAATATTTGTTTTGGTCGTGAATATCTGTTGCAATTTACTTTGCCCTCTTACTAATCCCTTGCTTTGTCTGAACTTCATACCTTCTGCACACCATCGTTATGCTAATTGGTTTTCTTCATTCCCTACCGGTCGGCACCAGCCTAAGGTTTGGAAGAAGACAATCCAATTTGCGTAATAGGTGTACTACCCCTAAACCAAGGAGTACTCGTAACCTGAGAGAGGGTAAAAGGAAAAGACAACTGAATAATCCTATCCGTTTTCTCCAGAACCAGAAACCATCCTCGAATTCCTTCGAGTTCGTATCTAACCATACGATGGTTTTGTCCAATGGAAGTGGACGTTCGCAGTAATACGGGGTGTCCTGGAGAAAAGGGTAAAAGTAGGAGTGGCAATGAGGTCTGCAACTCTGACAATCCAAAAGCCAGTGTTAAGAAGGTTCGGTCAACTTGGTCACTGAGTCAAAGTCTTAGGGTCGGGTCAATGGTCGCTGCCAAAGAGAGAGAGAAAAGAAACACTCAGCGTGCACTCTAACCTAGATCAGAATGGTCACCAATTTATCTAATCTGGAATCCTCCCACTGTACCTCAAATTCTCCTCCAAACCTAAAAGAAGAATTAGTCGGGGTCACCCGAGGAGTAAACTAACTCATCAGTGGGAATCGGGATCCAACTATCATTGCATGATAACGTGACGGAATCCGCTCACGCTATCACACTCCAGAAGGTATGCGCATATCTGGCAAGTTTCAGTACTTTTGAAACTCCCGATGTGATTTCTGCCCCATGCTCTTATGACCTTGACTAAGGCCAACAAATCATAAGTCACATGTCAAGTTCTACCCGTCATTGTCCAGGTTGATTTGAACCCACCCGTACAAGCCCTTGACTAAGGCCAACAAGGCTATACGACTGTCCCAAACCAACGCATCTATCTATGCAGCATATGAATACCCAACAGCTACCAAACACTGTGCCTTGACTAAGGCCAACAAACACAGCTTGAATACTATTGACTACCCATATGAAACGACGGAGGGCTACGAATGGTTTCTGGCGAAAACCTTTAACGTAGTGAACTTGATATCGTTGAAGGAACGAATAGCTTTTTAGAAAATATAGTGACGAAAACCTTTACTAAAGAGGTCACTCCCGGTGAAGGGATCTCGGCTCTTTCCCCGTAGAATGGGGTGCTGGATATTCATAACCGAATATCTCGATGCAAAGCAAAAGTAATCGGCTATAGTGAAGTTAATGCCCTGACGCAAACTTCTGTCCAAGGGGTCACTCCCGGTGAAGGGATCTCGGCCCTTGCCTCGTCGACTGAGGAGCAGGATATTCTAAATGAATACCACGATGCAAAACAAAAGTGAACGTCCTTGCAATAACAGCTTTTTGAAAAGTGTTCCAACAACATCAGAATAGGTTTGTTTAACTTGCATTGATCCGAATCAATGCAGTCCCATCAATTGATCACACCACAAAGAACGAAAATATACTGACGTATGTATATGCCATTCGCATTCGCCACTGGGTCCCGTCATCACCCGTTAGGTTAGCTAACTAACGGCAGAGCGGGGACTGGACTAGCGCGGATGAAAAACATATACAACATCTACTAATATAAATACCAATATATAGTATTTCGCTCAAGGCGTGAATAAAATGCAACATCACAGACAATGAACAGCATCACAGAAACAATACAGATATCTGGGATCCCCGGGTTTCACAGAGCCGCTGAAACCCGACGTTCCCCTGGTCGTGTGGATAGCCTGTGCAATGAAATCCTAGACCCCTACGGGCGCGGCAAGTCACCCGCCAAAACCTGAAGCGAGGCAGCCCCCTTCAGCGCCGTGAATGGACCACCCAGCACTTCACGGAATCCGGCAACTTGGGCACCCCTCCTGGGTCAAACCTGTACCCCCTACGAGTGCGGCGAATAGCCTGCCAATCCTAGAGTGAAGCCCCCTCCGTCCCAATGCCATGAGATGCGGGCTTGCTGCCCTCTAGAACCCGGCTATCCGTGCACCCCACCGCGGGGTAACCCTAGTACAAAAAGTAAAATATACATACACCGGGTACATCGACCGCAACCAGGTCGTGCCCCAAAAGAATAATACAATCAGGCAGTGACGGCAGTCCACATGTCGGACGCTCGCCCCGCAATATCAAATGTACATAATACAACAAAACTGTACTAGTATTGCATCCAGGCTATCCCCCACGACCGATCCGCAACATCACAGCAAATACATAGAACATCAACGTGAAAATCACGTTCGCAAATCCGTCTAACCGGGCTATAGCAGTTAGACCGGATTTACCGATCGAGTGACATTCACGGTCGCAGATATAATGTAAATACTGTGAAAAACTAACGTGTTTAAATTTCGATCGACAAAATATCAAGAAGTGGGCCCCACGACTTACTGGTGAACAGTAACAAAATCTGGGCAAAAATGATATATATCAAAAACCCCAAAATCCCACATAGAACAATCTGACAAAACTTGGGAGCACGTGCTCCCCACGTGGCCGCGGTTACGCGGCCTAACCAAGGGTTTGGCCGCGCTTCCGCGGCGGCTTCTAGGGATCACGACCCCAAATTTTGTCGTCATTCTTAGAAGTTCCTGCTCTGATTTTTAAGACATCCAGAAATCAATTTTGAGACCGTTTAAAAACAACAGAAACTGTCGGCTTGGATTTTTGTAGTTTTCGATTTCCGGTCGGATCGAAGTTTTAAACGCGTTAGCACAAGTTAGCATAGCAAAATGGTGAGGCTCTGATACCACTGTAAGTCTACGTTAGCGCCCCGGCAATCTACAGACGCCAATTGCGGAATAAAACATTTTAACTTGGCGCTATCGTATACTTTAACCCGTATCTACCATTATTGCTAAACTAACAAACAGTAAAGAGTGTGGAAATGTTGTACCGACTGATCCGAGTCCTCCGGTCTTCATCTCCACTCCGATCTCCTCGCGGGATCTCCGTCCACATCGTCGCCTCCTCACCGGAAAGGGCACCACATCGCCTTCGTCTTTTACGGGCTCCCACCTCAATGCCGAGGCAACTCGGGTACGAAGCCGGCTACTCGACGTGCCCAAGATATGCTGTAGGAAGTGTAGTGTAGAGGCTACTTGTCTCTTTGGGGTTTGTTGCCTTTGGATGGAGGAATGAGGATTGAACTTTGGAGGGAAATGAAGCTACCAATTTTGCAAAGAAAATGAGATGAAGAATGAAGCACACAAAATGAATCTCTCATTTTTCCTTCTCCTCAATTAGTGGCCGGCCAATTTTCATCATCAATTTGGTGGAGGAAAGAATGGATATATATGATGAAGGGAGGTGAGTGTAGGAATGAAGAAGGGGTGACCACAACCAAGACAAGAAAACATGCAAGCATGCTTCAACTCACATCAAACCCATACCCACTCAAATCACAAGTCAAAGCAAGCATGGTGCAAAGAAAAGAAAGCCATCATAATCAATATATATGCAATAAAACCCCTCCACAAAAGTAATTTGCAAAACTGCAAATTACCCCCTCCATCGGAAAAGTCCGGCCGGGAAAGAACAAAGGAAAACCGGCCGGAACGGAATGCAAACTGGCAACTCCAGAAAACTGGTCCCGTAATAAATTACAGGAAAACCCCGATATTGTGCATACACACCCGCATCTGTATTCCGCCCGGATACAAATGCAAAGAAGACAAAATCTACACTGTACTAAACTAGGACCGGCTTAAACCAAAACCGGCTAGTAATATCCGTTCGATCCTGATCCGTGCAATACCGCACGTATCTGATCGAACCCTGCCATATACCTATACGGCTACTAGTACAAAACTGTCCGATCCTGATCCGTGCAATACCGCACGTATCTGATCGGACCCTGCCATATCTCCATACGGCCTCTACAGCGTTTCGCCCGAAAGCTGAGTAACTGAAAGTGTGGTGGACTCTAAAGACTCGTCAATACTATGGCTGTGGATTTAACCACTAGCTCGTCAGAGGTATAAGCCAATACGTAACGGGCCACCAGCTATTGACCAAAAGGGACGTCGATGAGCGAACTCATCCTGACACCCTACTGAGCCTGTCAGTGACAATATCCGTGCAGTCCGGTCCGTTCGTCTATGAGTATCGCATGGCGGGCCTAGGGAGTTGGTAAAAGTCAGACCCCCAAAAGCGGTACAAGTCGTGTCGGAGTGTAGCCCAGAACACCCTGAGATACTACTGGAATACCTACCAGTAAATCTCCTTGCCTTGGCCAAGGACTTTGTGTAATGGCTCTCCTAGACACAGCACGACCTCACCCCCAATACCGGGAGAGACGAACCCCTGAAGATACGCTCACTGCCTCCATGTGGCTCGGGACTGTACCCAACTAAAACCTGTTTGCACGACTCCTTTGAGCCGTGGTAGGGTAGTAATCAAAGTACAGTGGGAACTCACACGAGACAAATGACGATCCCCAGGTCGATGAACTAACCTGCACACATGTCACCAGGGAACTGCCATCTGACGTCTGGTATATGACCAACTAGCATGTTCCCGGCGAGTCCTGTCCGGTGTACTCATAACCCAATGAGCACCTGTATACATCTTAGGTGATCCAACTGACACCAGTGGCTTGTGAGACCGGCCACCGCCCCTCGTCGGGGTCTCGACTGTATACACTAGTCTACTAATGGAGTATCGATGCCCGGTCTCGAAACTCCCACGACTAGGGACCTTTTAAGGATATGCTTGTAGACCCCCAGCTCCCACTTATATGATCGCCCTCATACTGCTGGTGGTCAAGCAAGAATCCTAGGGGCTCTATCAACGTGTAATAGCGACGTGTCTTGTCACCTAAAGCAGTACACGATGATAAAGGTAAACCAGATAGCATACTATCATCTCGAGTAAGACTGTCCTACCGGGATAGGTCCTCCCTCAATCATTACAATCACGTACCTGTGACCTAATAATTGACTCTGAGGGCACTATCTCCAACAGGAACTGCTAGCTGACGATATGTATAATACCAACTAGCAGATTCCCGGCGAGTCCTGTCCGGTGTACTTATAACCCAATGAGCACCTGTATACATCTTAGGTGATCCAACTGACACCAGTGGCTTGTGAGACCGGCCACCGCCCCTTGTCGGGGTCTCGACTGTATACACTAGTCTACTCCGGAGTATCGATGCCCTGTCTCGAAACTCCCACGACTAGGGACAACAATTAAGGATATGCGTATAAACCACCCAACTCTCACGTATATGATCGCCATTATACTGTTGGTGGTAAAGCAAGATCCTAAGGGCTCTATCAAAGTGTAACATGTAATCAGTCACCTGAACATGTACACGACTGATAAAGGCAAACCAGATAGCATACTATCATCTTGAGTAAGACTGTCCTACCGGTATAGGTCCTCCGCAATCATTGCAATCACGTACCTGCGATCCAATAATTGACTATGAGGGCACTATCACCAACACACACATGCACACACACACACCCATACTTGCATTCATTCTTCTTTCATATGCGCTTATATGGGATTCTATATAGTTATGTGTTCACATGGGTATAGGACTATGTGTTCGTATACTGGATTTGAGATGAGTCGATGAGATTTGATTTGAGGCCGTGAGATCGGTGATATGGCAGGGTTCGTATTTGAGATACGACATGACGTTGTAGCGGGTCCTTTGACGTAGTGTTTCACACACGTGCATGCATACTTAGGCGGTATCAGTATTGTACTAGACGTAGATCAGTACCCCGGATAATGATCTTTGATAAAGAGGATACCAGATGAACAATGTGATGAATGTGATATTGATCCGTACCCAGATTTGGGATGCCGTACGACGGATTTACGTACAAGCTATATATTGATGATTGATTCGCACTCTTGACTTGGGAATATCTGATTATAGATATGGTATCGGATTGATAGTATCGAGGCGGGATCACCGACTAATATATATTCATATATATGTCGACTCAGATGCTAGGCGGTTTCCTTACCTTTAGTTCAGCCGTATAGTTTAGTGTAGTTGTCAGACTAGATTAGATTTCTACCTATTTCAAAACTAACGGATCGTGGGTATTTTAAAAGACAGGTCAAGGGATCTACGGATATTTCAAAAGACGTATCCTTTCTTAAAACCACCGTAGCCCTTATTTTCAAAACCCCACGATTCGTGTTATTTCAAATGGCACCATTGTTTAGTATTTAGCTCCCGCTCATTATTGTTGTTCGCTCCGCATCGTATGCTTATATTATGATTTATATTCTATTGTTGATATCATGTTGTTAGGACACCAACACCATTACCGATGATGCGTATGTACCACGTACACTTACTTGCCGGCTCACACACATTTTCATCGGTAATTGCCATGACACGTACACTTAGAGAATATCATTGCTTGATTTAGCTTGTTAGCTAGTAGTTTGGCATGATATTAGTGTACTTGCCTTATATACCCGCTTAGATATTGTAGTTATTACTTGTCAGTTCATGCATACTGTTATTCATTATTATGCCGCATTCATGGATTCTCATGCCTATATTCATGGTTTTACATGCTATTGATGATTTGGATTCGGATTTCCATGAGATTTTCTGGATTTGGGGGGAAAACGCAAAACTTATATAAGCTTCTTTTCTCTCTTTTTAAATAAAAAGTGCGGTTTTCCCATGATGTATGAGTCTTCGACCATGAGTTTGATGATGGATTTCGAGACCCGAGTTCGAGGAGTGGAGGAACCGTTTCGGGTACATGGTGGACCCGGTGCGGTACCCCGGGGCAAGAGGATCGTGTTGTTGACGTTGAGCCTGGCAGGGGAGCACTACCGACTGGTGATTTTACTCGACGCGTCGGATATCCGGAGGATGTCTTCATAGTCTTGAGATGGATGGTAGGGGCCGGTCTGGACTGACGGCGCCCTAGATATTGATATTTGAGACATTGAGATTTTGAGATATTGAGATACTGGGATTTGATGATCCAGGTCAGTCCGGGTAGCCGGAGCCTGAGATATTGAAATATGTGGATTTATGTTTTTGTGTCGATGCTAGACACGGTTTATGCTGATTTCCTTATGATACCTCATTTTTAAAAAAATACAGAAATCTCACTGAGTTATGAAAGCAGTTTCTTCAGTACATGTACTCTGTTTTTATGCATTCATACATCATCCATATGATATATTGCTATCTGAGGCACTGACACGAGCACTTGGTATTACAGTTGTTTAGAGGTATACCCTAGCCATTGTTATAGGCTGCTGGTTATATATTTGAGGATATATTATGATCGTATGACTTAGGATTGCGTTGTTCATGCGATTTCTGTTCGTAGATATTTCTATTCACGAGTTGGCAACTCATCCCCGTTGTGCCCCAGTTTCTTGCACGTTTGCCGTACAGGTTTCATTACGGCTTTGCGGGCACAGTTTCGTTCGGGTGACTTGCTAGTAGGTGGGTTTATTGGTATCGTACCCATCATATTACCTTGTATAATATTATTCAGTTGTATCTAGTAAATTCCATCAACCAAACATGTATTTATTTCAGAGATAGAGACCAGTGATGTTATTCTTTCGACCTTAGAGTCGCGCGTTATATTTCTGTGGATTTCTTGTGGTTTTGAGTTTCCTTTTAAGTTTTGATCCTCGCCCTGGGCGTTGTATATTATATTGCTTGTGTGGTTGTGACCGTCGATTGACGAAGAGCTAGCTTCCGCTTGGGGATGCCTTTTATTGATTTCGTATACTATTCATGTTGTATCCCGTTTGGGAGCCAGTATTTATAAAGGAGACTCTGCCCAAATTTTCAGGAAATATTTGATGTTTTTAAAACTGCATAATTCGGCTTATGCTATTAAAACTACTTGATTTTAAATTGGTTTTCCTTCACTCTACTACTTTTTTTGGTTTGGATTTCTGGGTTTTCGGCTTACTTAGATTACGTACGCCTCGAGACGTTTTGTAGTTTAAGTGCCGGTCATGTTCCGTACTTTCGGAACGTGACAATGATAGAGCATCGCGGAATGAAATTAAAAAAATGATGAAAGTTATGCCCTACGTGTGATATCACATCAATCCCTGTATACAATCCAGGGGCGCAAACAAAGAAGGAATTATACCCTTCCTCCCCAGGCTTCATCAGAAGAAAAACCCAAATCTCAACGGTTCACAGATAGCCTGGAGATCATCTCAACATTCGTCTCATTACAACGGACACAACATCAAGCAAAGCGGAACTGCGGCAACCCCCAGTTCCATGACTCGGCGGTACACAGATGACCGAGTGTCAAACCCTGACTCCGTGAAATGCGGACAAAAGTCAACCCTTCCTGGTTATGTGGAACGCGGCTTATGTCAAATCATGACCCCGTGTGAATCATCCAGAGCAAAGCCTGGTCCTCGCAGAACACGGCAGTGAACCCGTGGGAAGCATCCAGAGCAAAATTCCTGGCTACGTGGAACGCGGCTTACGTCAAATCCAGACCCCGTGGGAAACGTCCACAGCGGATCCTGGTCCTCGCAGAGCACGACAATGACCCCGTGTGAAGCATCCAGAGCGGAGCCTGGTCCTCGCCGAACACGGCAGTGAACCCGTGGGAAGCATCCAGAGCAAAATTCCTGGTTACGTGGAACGCGGCTTATGTCAATCCTGACCCCATGGGAAATGTCCAAAGCGGATCTTGGTCCTCGCAGAGCACGGCAATGACCCCGTGTGAAGCATCCAGAGCGGAGCCTGGTCCTCGCCGAATACGGCAGTGAACCCGTGGGAAGCATCCAGAGCAAAATTCCTGGCTACGTGGAACGCGGTTTATGTCAATCCTGACCCCGTGGGAAACGTCCAGAGCAGATCTTGGTCCTCGCAGAGCACGGCAATGACCCCGTGTGAAGCATTCAGAGCGGAGCCTGGTCCTTGCCGAACACGGCAGTGAACCCGTGGGAAGCATCCAGAGCAAAATTCATGGTTACGTGGAACGCGGCTTATGTCAATCCTGACCCCGTGGAAAACGTCCAGAGCGGATCCTGGTCCTCGCAGAGCACGGCAATGACCCCGTGTGAAGCATTCAGAGCGGAGCCTGGTCCTCGCCGAATACGGCAGTGAACCCGTGGGAAGCATCCAGAGCAAAATTCCTGGCTATGTGGAACGCGGCTTACGTCAAATCCTGACCCCGTGGGAAACGTCCAGAGCGGATCCTGGTCCTCACAGAGCATGACAATGACCCCGTGTGAAGCATCCAGAGCGGAGCCTGGTCCTTGCAGAACACGGCAGTGAACCCGTGGGAAGCATCCAGAGCAAAATTCCTGGTTACGTGGAACGCGGCTTATGTCAATCCTGACCCTATGGGAAACGTCCAGAGCGGATCCTGGTCCTCGCAGAGCATGGCAATGACCCCGTATGAAGCATCCAGAGCGGAGCCTGGTCTTCGCCGAACACGGCAGTGAACCCGTGGGAAGCATCCAGAGAAAAATTCCTGGCTACGTGGAACGAGGCTTATGTCAATCCTGACCCCGTAGGAAACGTCCAAAGCGGATCTTGGTCCTCGCAGAGCACGGCAATGAACCCGTGTGAAGCATCCAGAGCGAAGCCTGGTCCTCGCTGAACACGGCAGTGAACCCGTAGGAAGCATCCAGAGCAAAATTCCTGGTTACGTGGAACGCGGCTTATGTCAATCCTGACCCCGTGGGAAATGTCCAAAGCGGATCCTGGTCCTCGCAGAGCACGGCAATGACCCCGTGTGAAGCATCCAGAGCAGAGCCTGGTCCTCGCCGAACACGGCAGTGAACCCGTGGGAAGCATCCAGAGCAAAATTCCTGGTTACGTGGAACGCGGCTTATGTCAATCCTGACCCCGTGGGAAACGTCCAGAGCGAATCCTGGTCCTCGCAGAGCACGGCAATGACCCCGTGTGAAGCATCCAGAGCGGAGCCTGGTCCTCGCCGAACACGGCAGTGAACCCGTGGGAAGCATGCAGAGCAAAATTTCTGGCTACGTGGAACGCGGCTTATGCCAATCCTGACCCCGTGGGAAACGTCCAGAGCGGATCCTGGTCCTCGCAGAGCACGACAATGACCTCGTGTGAAGCATCCAGAGTGGAGCCTGGTCCTCGCAGAATACGGCAGTGAACCCGTGGGAAGAATCCAGAGCAATATTCCTGGTTACGTGGAATGCAGATAATGTCAACCCTGACCCCGTGGGAAACATCCAGAGCGGAGCCTGGTCCTCGAAGAACACGGCAGTGAACCCGTGGGAAGCATCCAGAGCAACTCCTAACTCCGTGAAATGCGGATAAGGACAACTTCACCCATCACTTGCGGGTCCTCACGACTCGTAAGGGAGTAAATTCTCTTGTGAGATCCTTACGACTTTCAAGAGAAAACACACTTAGGAATCCTCACGATTCTTAAGGAGAAATTACACCTACGGGATCCTCTCGACCGGTAGGGAGAAAATTCTTTATGAGACCCTCATGGTTCATAAAATTGAAAAGTCTTAGGTGACAGATCCTAACCCTATTTTCTAAGCCATCGCCACCCTACAAAGAGCCCAAGATTGACAGCTATATACTATCTACAGACCGCACTTGCTAAAATCACATGGCAACAACACAGCAAGGAGAAGAAAGCAACAGTATAACAAAAAAATGTGTATCTTTTATTCTTGAATTCAATTGAGTACAAGGCAAATCGTATAAAAGAATAAAAAATGGATACATGTTGTTCAAAGATTACAAGTGTTCAATCTATACAAAAGCAGCTATTGGGAGGGAGGCGCCTTCAATAGACCAGCTAGCTGCTCACGCACTCCTCTCAACTCTTCCTCGCGATCAGCCGCCGCGGCCATCTCTACTTCAATTTGGGCCCGTTGATGCAAACAGAATGAGAGTTTCTGATCAACTTCCTGCTGGGCAGCCTCCTTACTCTGCGCGACCTGCTCATTAAGATTAAGCTTCTTCCTCAACACCAGCCCGTCAGAGATACATCGTTGAAGGTTTTCAAAAATGGTGTTCTGCTGGGCAGTATTAGCTGAAACCTCAGCGCGCAGTTGGGCAGATTCAGCAGAAGTTGCCTCACGTTCCTTTCGTTTAAGGGTTGCCTCTCATTCGAAATGGCGAAGTAACGGAACACTCTGCTCAACCCATGCGGCCCGCTGGGAGTTCAAAGCCTGAGTCTTAGGGGCAGGATGCATAAGCTCAAGCTCATGCAGACATGCCTCAATCTTCCTGCAATGATTAACCCAAGACTCGACGACGCCTTCATTATGGAAGTTCACAAGCGTCGCCAGCATTGGATTGACCTCGGCAGCGAAATCTGCGGCAAATATAGGGGCCTCCGCGTCAAGCTCCTCGACGTATTCGCTCAGCATACGCAGACTGGTCACAGCACCTTTTGAGGATGTACGTCTGGAAAAGGGCCCTGCCGGCATCATAATGCGAGACTCGAAAGAGGCCGGAGTCGAAGCAACCGCTGCAAAACAAATCATAATCAGATGATGGATCAAGAAGTATAAGAGGTTCATGAACAATGGGATTTACTATACCAGCTGCAGCAGGTGGCAAAGCCGGGAGGACCAGTGGCGCAACTGTTCTCTCATCTCCCCCTTCAATCTGTAGTACTGCAATCAAGGCAAAGAAGAATCAGAAATGATTTCACTGTTGGTAAAAGAAAGAACATTAATTGAAGGCTGTATTCACCAGCACCACTGGATGAAGCAATCTCCGACGGGAAGGAGAAGTGGGGGTGCAACACCTGGTACAGGTGGTCAAAAAGGACTCCTACAAAAACGCAATAATGCAACGTCAGTACACAAATTATACAGCCTAGAGATAAGACTGATGGGTCACAAATCCATACCTTCCAGCATCTGAGACGGGGCGAGAGAAGGTAGAGAGGTGGTCACCGTCAGGGTGGTAACTGACGGCGCTGCCTCGGGTAGCGCGACATCAGCACTAGCCGCACCTGCATTAGAAACAAGATAAACCCTGTCAGGAAAGATTGCAGAATAAAAAGAAGAGCGGTGACCTAAAATCTACCTGATGAGTCGCCAGCCGGAGCCGTGACGAGGGCGACACTTGATACAACAACGGCGTCTCCCTCCTCCATCGGGGTGGTCTCACCTCCCGTCGCCTCATCCCCTGACTCCATGGGAGCCGTCGTCACGCTTGCGACGCCAGGAGACGGCAAAGAACCGTAGGCGGGAAGAGCGATGATCGGGGCGGTGCCCGACTCTTGAGAGAGAGCGACCACCTCGGGCCCAGCAATTGTACCCATTTCGCTCGCCGCCACCTCGGGCTCAGTAATTGTAGCCGTCTCATCCACCGCCGCCTTAGGCTCGACCATGGTAGCCGTCTCACCCGCCGCCACCTCGGGCTCGGCAATGGTAGCTATCTCGGGCATAGCAATCGTGACTGTCTCATCAGCCACTACCTCGAGGCCGGCAATTGCGGCCACCTCGCCTGCCGCTGCCCCGGGGTCGGCAATAGCAGCTACCTCCTCCACCGCTACCTCAGGCTCAGCGTTCGCTGCCACTTCTTCGGTAAGGCTCGGCCGTGCAAGATAAGGTATATGAGAACTGATAATTCAAAACTTTGACAACGGAACCTCACGGCATATTACCTGGAGTTGATTTACCGTTTGCTTCCTGAGCCGCACGTGCCGCCGGTCTGTAAGCAGTAGACAAGGCAACCGAAGACTCCTCTGAAGGAGTAGCAGCAGGGGTAGTGACAATCGAACCCGCTCCCGCAGCTAAGGCAGCACTACGCTCCCTTGCTGCGCGCCTCCGGCGCTTCCTTTCCTCCCGGGCTGTCAAAGCAGACCTTCTAGAAGCTTCCTTCAACAAGACGTCATCGTCCGCATCCAGGGTTACCTCTGGAGCCGTCAAGGCTTCCGTCATCGGTCGTTTAAGTAAGGCCTCTTTCGGCAGTGCCGAAGAGGCCGGGACTTCGGTAGCTGGCTCAGGAAGAATTTCCGCATCAGCTTGCGGGATCGGCGTTGTGGTACCTGCGATAAGACAAAGAAAGAATCAGATTACTCAAAAGAAACGGGAGCAGGAACATGGTGAACTGAAATATACCGATGCCTAAGGATGCTCGAAGTCGTTCCTCTTCCTCAAAAGTCTTGAAAGAAGCAGCGAGAGCTTCTTCGGTAGAAATGCCTGTTAAAGAAGAAAAAACGTCAGTCAAAACACGATAATAGAAATATGATGCAATAGCGGAAAATACAGCTAATGAGTACCTGATCGTGCGAGGATAGCCAACCCCTCTTCGTGGCCGGCCAATTGTTTAGAAGCTGCAATGGCAGCCGCCAGATCAGTATCGTCTGGCGGCATGAATAAACCCTCGTTTGTCCCATACTCGCTCAGGCCCTCGCCGTAAGGAGCATGAGGCTCTTGGCCAAGTACAACATTGATAGAAAAGATCGACTTCTATTTCTTCTTCTGTGAGCGAGCTCCGGTCGCAGCCAACACCAGCTTGCGCTTCGTGGGCACTTTGGGATGGCGAGTCCCAATATCCGAGCCCACGTCAGATTCGGGTGAAGCTACGTTTACCGTCTCCACGGGAGCGCGGGGCACTAATGGCACATCCACCGTCTCCACAAGAGCAAGGGGCAATCAATGCGTGGGGCTTAGCACACGTGGAGGCTCAACTGCAGCAACCTCTCTTAGCGGATGAAGGACATCGATCCGTCGCTTTAAAGGGACGTTGCGATCGCTGGCAGGAGGCGCACTCTTGCGATCGAGCGGCATCCACCTCTCTTCCCTGATAACAGCGCCCATCGCGTGTTGATACCAGGCCCCGTGTACGTTAAGGGCCCTCGGAATGCAACTCGACTCGCTAATAAAGAAGTGGGAGCCCGTATTCAAGCGCATAAAGTGATGCAGCACACCCTGTATCCCCTCGTTGGTGGCAGCAGGTTCTTCCAAGAACGTCTCCAGTGGAACCCCTTGGTTATAACTCAGCTGCTGGGCAAAATGATGGGGGCTGTATCTCATAAAAAGTGCCGCATCATTCTGCCTGAATAAGAGAAAGCCCGGCCTGATGGAGTATTAATGTAGAATCTCCCGGGCTTTCAACAAGGAGGCCCCGTCCTTAAAGACGTCGCGCAATACCAGCACCGTCTTGGAAGTTTCCTGGCTGATCGTCAGGACTTTGTCCGTAAAAGACATACCAGCTCCGACCGTGCGCGGATGAAGAAGCAAGCCCCTAGCTTCCCGCCGAGACGGATTCACGATAGAAGCGTCAACCAGCCGTGTAATTCTTGGGAATTTGCATTTCTCGAAAAACGAGGGTCTTTTATGAATGCCAAATACCCCGAGCACGTGCATTTCCATCCACGAAGTAAAGGAATGCATCGGGAAGTTGGCGGCATGCACCCCCGGTTCAGTTGTATCCACCGCCACGCTAAGACTATAGTATAGATGGGCTAACCCAGCAATCCCAATGGCCACTTGTATCCCGGCAACCATTCGATGCGCTGGGTAGAAGACAGACGGCCTTATATAGCGAGGATGCATATGGAGCGCGAACCAGCACAACCACAGCCCAAGAAACCCAAGAAAGAAAGCCTCCTCGTCAATGCCCGGAGCGGCAATTTCTAACAGAGGAATGATTGCGGCATCAGGAAGAAAAAAAAACCCTTCTGATCGTCTTCCAGTACTGGTCGACGGTCCAAGCCGAAGCCGAAGGGGTCGTCGAGTTTGGCAAACTTTTCGCCTCGTTGCGATAAGATCTTCGGGCGAAGAAACCGGGCAATGAAGTGTGCGAAACTGACCCCCCGGCCTCCAGATTCCAAGAAGATGCTCTCGTACATGTTCAACACTTTTATCAGACTAGGAAACTGGTGCTGAATGGAGTTCCCCGGCGTTAGGCCCATCACCACCGGCTTGGTAGCAAAAACGTATTCATCCGGAGGAAGCAGCTCCTCATAGTGTTCCCCCCTAACCGGCAGACCGGAAATCTCAGCAAATTCTTCTAAGGAGATGGAGACTTCTCTGTCCAGCAGAAGAAAGGTATGGGTTGGGATGTTCCACTGCTCCAAGAACGCCTTAATCCACCATGTCGGAAGAGCGAAATATTGGAACAACGAAGCATAACCCGCAGGGTATAGGCCGAGCTTCAGCAGCTGCGTTTTCTTCGCTGACAAGATATACCTGGCCCACTGCAAGTACTCGGCCGAATGTCGGGGAGTCAACCCGATGTTGTAGGGTTGTCCCCAAGGGCGCGACTCGCCCTGGTATACGCCGCCCCAAGGTATCCAAGGCTGCCGGCAGCTGCATAAGTATGGCGGCAATCGAAGGTTGAAGAAGACCCTCCGAAGTCCAATTGACAACCTCCACGGCATAGTTCACCAGGGGTGCGTCTGCATACGAAATCGACGAGATCGGCTCTGACGGCGTCGCACAAGAGAAGCTTTGACGACCTTTGATAATCTGGTCATACCACCTACCCCACAAGTGAAGGTTTTTGTGTTCCGGGTCATAGTCTCTGATGAGCGTGAGAACCTCCCGGTCCACAGGTGCCTCAGGGAATCCTCCCTCTGAACGGAAAAACGGGAAAGAGAGATCGGAAGACATGTCGCCTGCGAGAAAGGGGCGGAAGTCAATTGTTAGTGCTATAATTTAATTTAATCTGACACTCGGTACTTTAAAAGTTGTACCACACTGCAATGCAGTAGAAAGGGGACCAAAGAGGGGCCCACAAAATCCAGATGACAATGCATCAATTAATAAAACAGCCTCATCATTGGATGAGACTGTCAATTAATGAGGAAATCCTCAAAGAATTTTCTCATTGAATGAGAAATCCCTCGGGAAAAGGAGAAAATCTCCCTTTGAGAGCAAGGCTCTATTAATGAAACCCTAAAAAGGTTTTCTTTAGATCAAAAATCTATGAAGAGCAAGGCTCTGTTAATGGGTAAAAACCCTAATTTATTAAAAAAAATTAATTTTACTTAAGTTTGGAAAGAGTTCTGACTCTTGAAAGTTCTTAAACAGAACAGCAAGGCTCTGAATGAAAATTCTCAAGAAGAAGATGTAAATCATCTAAGGGACCAAAGGTCTTATTTATAGGCACTGAACTGCTTCTTCAACTTCTGAGTTGATCCAAGGGCTCAGATGTTGCCACCGCTGCACTCACGTGTACGCCACGTGAGCGCAACGGTGGGGGCATTTGTTTCCCCCAATCAGAGCAAAGCTCTGTTTCAAAATTCAAAATTTAAATTGAAGCAACGCTTCAGATTCAGCGCTCTGCGCGCTAAGCGCCATGTGTCTAACACAGACGCGCTAGCGCCAGGTGCGCTGCGCCCTAGGCAGCGCACCCCCAATCAGAGCAAAGCTCTGTTTCAAAATTTAAATTGAAGCAACGTTTCAGATTCAGTGCTCTACGTGCTGAGCGCCACGTGTCTAACACATACGTGCTAATTTCAGGTGCGCTGCGCCCTAGGCAGCGCGCCCCCAATCAGAGCAAAGCTCTATTTTAAAATTCAAAATTTAAAAGTTGAAGCAATACTTCAGACCCAGCGCTTTGCGCTGCGTGCCACGTGTCAAGCACGGGTGCGCTAGCACAGTTGCTCTGCGCTGCGCGCCACGTGTCGAACGTAGGTGCGCTAGCGTAAGGTGCGCCAGCGCTGGGATTAAAAAATCCCCCACCGTTAGTTCAAAAGATCTACTAATAATAAATTATTAATTAATCAGAACTAAAATTCTGTTATGGAAAGATCTTTCCAATCTTATTAAAATAAGAAAATTATTTTCTGTAAAACAGAAGCCTTAAGATCAAAGATCAAACGGTGGGAAATATTCCCAAATCAATCAGAGAAAGATCTCTTAAAACTGATTCAACAAATCAATTGGCCCTATATAAAGGCCCCAAGACTTCAAGAGAGTGTTGGAAATAGTGCCCTCATATTCAATTATTGGATCGCAGGTACGTGATTGCAATGATTGCGGAGGACCTATACCGGTAGGACAGTCTTACTCGAGATGATAGTTTGCTATCTGGTTTGTCTTTATCAGTCGTGTACATGTTCAGGTGACTGATTACATGTTACACTTTGATAGAGCCCTTAGGATCTTGCTTTACTACCAACAGTATGATGGCGATCATATACGTGAGAGTTGGGTAGTTTATATGCATATCCTTAATTGTGGTCCCTAGTCGTGGGAGTTTCGAGACAGGGCATCGATACTCCGGAGTAGACTAGTGTGTACAGTCGAGACCCCGACGAGGGGCGGTGGCCGGTCTCACAAGCCACTGGTGTCAGTTGGATCACCTAAGATGTATACAGGTGCTCATTGGGTTATGAGTACACCGGACAGGACTCGCCGGGAATCTGCTAGTTAGTACTATACCTATCGTCAGATAGCAGTTCCCTGGTGACATGTGTACAGGTTAGTTCATCGACCTGAGGTCGTCATTTGTCTCGTGTGAGTTCCCACTGTGCTTTGATTTCTACCCTACCATGGCTCAAAGGAGTCGTGCAAACAGGTAGTTTTTGGGTACAGTCCCGAGCCATATGGAGGCACGTGAGCGGATCGGCAGGGGATTCGTCTCTCCCGGTATTGGGGGCGAGGTCGTGCTGTGTCTAGGAGAGCCATTACACAAAGTCCATGGCCATGGCAGGAGATTTACTGGTAGGTACTCCAGTAGTATCTCAGGGTGTTATTGGGCTACACTCCGACACGACTTATACTGCTATTGGGGGTCTGACGTTTCTAGCCCCCTAGGCAGATATGCGATACTCATAGACGAACGGACCGGACTGTATATACATTGTCACTGTTAGGCTCAGTAGGGTTTCTGGATGAGTTCGCTCATCGGCCTCCCTTGAGGTCAGTCCATGGGCAGCCGTTACGCATAGCTAGTGCCGCTGACGGTTTGTGGTTAAACCCACTGCCAGGGTACTGACGAGTCATTAGAGTCCCCCACAGACAGTTTCCCAAGTTCGGGCGAAACGTTATAGAGGCCGTATGGTTTTATGGCAGGGTTCGGAAAATGCACGTGCGTTTACGCACGTGTTATTTTTCGGGCAGATGATACTGGTCGGCTTTGGTTTAAGCCGGATCCGAGTATTATATTGAGTAGATATAATATCTTTGTCTCAGTTGCATTTGTATTCGGTCGTAATACAAATGCGGGTATATTTATACAGTTTCGGGGTTATCCTGAAAGTCGTTTCAGGATCACTTTTGGAAATTGCCAGATTCCAGTTTTCTATCAGCCGTCTTTTAACATTCGGTTAAAGACGGATTTATCTTTTCTTGGATAAGGGTGAGTCATCATTCTAGAAGCTTCTAGAAGTGGTGATGAGGCTAGTGAGTCATTAGTGCTTTAATGGAGTCATTAATGCAATGGTGACTAGGTTAATGAATCACCATTTGCATTAATGATGTTTTGTTTGCATGAAGGATATTTGTTCTTGATATTTTGAGTGAGAAGCTTTTATGGTTACCCTCTTCTCTCCTACACTCACCTCCCTCTATCTATATATGGCCGGCCCCTCCTCCCACTCTCGCACACTTGAGTTTTCATTTGCAAAAGATTATGATAGTTTTCGGTGTATGGAATTTCACAGCTCATTTCATTCCATCACCCGATTCCCTCGGCAACTTCATTAACCGTTCGTCCATAGCTTTGGACGGAACGAGACAAAGTCTTCTACTCATTCTCTACATCAATCTTGATCGTCTCTTTTGGCAAACTTGACGACCGAGTTGCCTCGAGTCAGAGGCGGGAGCCCGTTTAAAGAATCAGTGATGTGGTGCCACCTAGACGAGCATATTGGAGATCGATGAGATCGGAGCAGCCGCAACGGAGCGTGGGATGATGGTTGAAGAACGAAGGACTCGGATCGTTCGGTATAACCTTTCTACACTCTTTACAGTTTGTTAGTTTAGCAATAATGGCAGATCCGGGTTAAAGTATACGATAGCGCCAGTTAAATAGTTTTTGTTCCGTATTTGGCGTCTGTAGACGGCCGGGGCGCTAGCGTAGACTTACAGAGAGATATAGAAAAAACCCTCTAAAAACTTTGAGAAAACTCAAAGAGAAAGAAATGCGAGCCTTTAGAAAAAGAAGATCATTTCTTCATCTTCAAGGTAAAGAACTAGTTCTTGAACCACAGAGATGAAATCAACTCGTAAAAAGAAGAATCGTCTTCTAAAAAGATCATAGATCTATAAAAGACCAAGGTCTTTGATAAAAAGAAAAAAAGATCAAAAGATCTAATTATAAAAAATTAAAAGAAGTATTTTACTTCATTCACAGATCCTTGATCTACAAAGGCAGAGCCCTTTTATAAATAAGAACTTTTGTTCTTGAATCTTGAGGCAAAGCCTCCTTTAAGAAGAACATAAAATTTGTTCTTTGATCTTAAAATTGATCGGATGTGCTTTTGCGCTATTAAAAAGTGCCTTGCACTCATGAACTGCGTTTTTGCGCTCATTGGACCGACGCTCAGCGCCAAAACCTGCCACGTGTCAACCAAAGACACAATCTGCGCTTTGCGCTTCTGAAACAGCGCACTGCGCTCATGGGCTGGAGCTCAGCGCCAAGCGCGCCACGTGTCACTCGCTGGCGCGCCAACAGACTAGCGCAAAGCGCTCATAAATTAAAAGCGCAATGCGCTAATGAACTAGCGTTTAGCGCTAAGCGTGACACGTGTCCTCTTCGTGTGCGCTACCTGATAGAAGCGCAATGCACTCTTTAACTGGCGCAAAGCGTCTGGCGCGCCACGTGGCGCATTGTCAGAACACAGTTTGTTCTGATGAAGACAAAAGATGTCAGAACCCAATGCTTAGCATTATTAAAAGGGCCGAGCCCAAATAAAGGCTTAATATCCAGAACAAAAAATGTGTTAAACATTTTAATTGGACTTAGCCCAATTCTGGCCATAAGTCCTCAACTTATCTTGAACTGAGCACATCTGCTCTTTCAACCAACTCACCTTGGTTCAAGGGTACATCTTTTCACTCTTTTGATATTTGTCGTTGTAATTCCTCAACGTCTTCAAACCCATGGACTATGACGTCCTTAATCTCGACCGTGATGTCTTTAAACTAATATCGGACTGTGGAGTCCTTAAATTCACGGACTATGATGTCCTTAACATCGACCGTGATGTCTTTAAACTAATATCGGACTGTGGAGTCCTTAAATCCACGGACTATGATGTCCTTAACCTCGACCGTGATGTCTTTATACTAACATTGGACCAAGATGTCATTAAACTAACGTTGGACCGCAATGTCCTTAAACTAATCGACCGCAATATCATTAAACTAAACAATAGAGCCCAATTGCTCTCTTGTTGGATCTAAACGATCCCGTTAAGTTGATCTTAGTCTGAAATTAGACTAACGTATCCTTAACATACGTTTAAGTTGATCTTAGTCTCAAATGAGACTAACGTATCCTTAAACCCAACCCCAAACCCAAATCTAAGAAAATACGGATTTGGACTAATCCACGCCCTATGGGCGACAACATAAATTAGTCTCCGTATACAATCCACGGGTAACCAAAAACAAAACAACAATACACGACACGAAGTGACCATCTGGAAAAGGAGAAAGTGGTTACCGCGATGTGGTAGCATAATTAACTGCAGGGGCTTGCACCTGCAGGGAAGAGCGTCCCCACAATCAAAAACCCCTCAACGAGGGGGAATCTGATGAAGTCTGCTACATCGGCTGTATCCGTGTAAACCTTCGATACATAGTGCCATAAATCAACTTGGCATCTTCGGAGAGGTGGACGGATAGCACCAATTAGCATCTGCCCCCGAAATTCAGGCCCTGACGTCCCAACGTCCCGGTCGCGTCTTCCGGTGGTAAACAATCCCTAAACTAAACAATTGAGTCCAAATGCTCTCTTGTTGGATCTAAACGATCTCGTTAAGTTGATCTTAGTCTAAAATTAGATTAACGTATCCTTAACAAACGTTTAAGTTGATCTTAGTCTCAAATGAGACTAACGTATCCTTAAACCAACCCCCAAACCCAAATCTAAGAAAATACAGATTTGGACTAATCCACGCCCTACGGGCGACAACATAAATTAGTCTCCGTATACAATCCACGGGCAACCAAAAACAAAACAAACACCCACGACACGAAGTGATCATCTGGAGAAGAAGAAAGTTGTTACCATAATGCGGTAGCGTAATTAACTACAGGGGTTTGCGCCTGCAGGGAGGAGCGTCCCCACAATCAAAAAACCCCTCAACGAGGGGGAATCTGACGAAGTCTGCTACATCGGCCGCATCCGTCTAAGCCTCCGATATATGGTGTCATAAATCAACTTGGCATCTTCAGAGAGGTGGACAGATAGCACCAATTAGCATCTGCCCTCGGAATTCAGGCCCCGATGTCCCAACGTCCCGGCCGCGTCTTCCGGCGGGGAACAGATTCTGGCACGCCCGGTGGGACATTTTCCTATTTCCACTCCACACTTCGTGTGTCGTGTTCGCGAACGAATCGCGGTTTGCTATGGTTACCTGTAGATTCGAGGTACTAAGATTTGGTGTCTTGCTCCGTGCAGAATATAGAAGATCAATGACTTCAAACTGCACTAACTGCAACTGCAACTCTCACTCCGTCCCGTCCGGAGGAGTGACGTACGGGCCCCAAGCGGCCTCCATCTTCGCTATGCCGGTGGAACAGGTCGCTCAGGCCACCACTGGATTGTTCTTCGGGACCATGCTTCCGCCAATGAGTTTCTGCACTCTTACACCATTACAAGAAGCTCCGAATAAGTCGGTCTTTGATCGGTTTGCAACTGCTGCGGCCCCTCTCAACGGGTCGCCCAAACCAAATGCCCCGGTCTTCGCCAGATTAGGCCAAGGTTCATGTGGGTCCATGAACAAGCTTGCAATTCTAGAAAGGGTTATTCCGAAGAGGATAGCCATCCCTGTTCCCGAAGCCGTTAAAGCGACTTCTCCTGCCCAAGGGTTTGTCTTTGCAAGACTGACTGTTTCGGCTTCCGCCCTGAACTAAGTCATCAAAACTTCTCCTCCTGCGCGAAAGTCTGCTTTTGATAGGTTGGTCGTCCCCACTCAACGGACGTCGGTCTTTAAGAGGCTGATACCAGCGACTTCTGACCAACACAGGGGGCATGTGGAAGTCACCCCTACAGCTGAGACAATCCCAACGGCTCGACATGCTCGACGTCGCCACTGGCGTCGAGTAAGGAAGGCTGGGGGCAACTCCCCTTCTGGATTGACTCCGCCGGCTCTAGCAATGGAGATTGATGCTGCAGTTCCAACTGGGAACAGCTTTGAGCCGCTAAGGATGGTGCGCAAGAACTCTCCAACTGCCGTCATGAAGAGATCTCCTCCACCTATGGAGATTACTGCAGAAAAGAAGCTGGAGCAGCCCCCTCAGCGTCTGTCCTCCAAAATTTACGGAGTCTGGAGACAGGTCCAGGAATCGGTGATTGACCAAGACTATTCCCGCCGATCAAAGAAGACTAAAGCTCGACAAGGAGAAAACCATCCTGTCAAGCCATAAAAAGTGACAGCCGTCTGGGTGCCCGCTGCAACGGCTCCCTCAACGTCAACCGCTCACAAGAGAAGGAAGCCAGAGAAAGCCCCTGTGACCGCGGTGAACCGCAAGGACGCTGAACTTAAACGCCCCAAGTCTGGGGGCATGGTAACACATACCGTTTATATGGCTTCCGAAAAAGAGGAAAGCTGTGCTTCTACGGGTCATCGACCGCTTACTCGATCGATAACAAAGGCTCAGGAGCAGGAGCAGCAGAAACTTCAGGAGATGCTGACTACAATGGCCGTACTCACTGGGCCGAAAGAAAATCCGGAGACCTCGGAGTAACGTCAGGAACAAGAAACTGATGCCGATTTCCTCCGAAGAATACTCGAAAGGAAAGAAAAAGAGGCAGCGGAACAGGCGGCCAACATAAAACGAATGGCTCTTTTGTTCCAAGACATGGCCGGGATGATATTACAGCCGGGACCTCCAGCTGAAGACCCCCCGATTATTATTGAAGACGACAGAGGAGAGACATCGAACCCTCCTCCGGCTCTTTCAGCAGCCAAGGAGGAGACCATCTCCAAGGCCGCTCTGGACGATTACATTGCTCAGCAAATACGAGCTCACCAGGAGAATGAAGCGGCTGGACAGATCATTAAGACCGGACGACCCTATCCGGGCTGGTATGACCAAATAAGATACCCGCCGGGATATACAATCCCTAAATTCCATGTATATAAGGGAACGGGAAATCCGCACCAGCACGTCGCTCAATTCATAGCCTTGTGCGACAACACCAGAAGTGACGACAAATTGTTACTTCATCAGTTCGTTGGCAGCTTGTCAGAGACGGCATTTGAGTGGTATTCCGAGCTCCCGAATGACTCTGTCAAGACATTTGCAGAGATGGAGTTGTTATTCACCCAACGTTTTGCGAGCGCCAGCGAACGTACCCCAGTCACGGCATTGATCAATTCCAGGGTGAAGCCGGGAGAAACTTGGGTCCAATACACGATATGGTGGCGGAGTTTATGGTCGAAGTGTGAGCAGCGCATCGAAGAAGCGCCTGCGGTAGGTATGTTCGTGGGCACTCTTGACCCTCAAGCAACCATCTCCCAATTCATATGTTTTTCAAGCCGACCACTTTCCAGTCCTTGATTGACAAGTTGGCCCAAATGGACCAGATGGGTCATAAACCGTCTCCCTCAAAGACGGATCCTCGGAATGAAAAGGGGAAAGGAAAAGCAACTTTCATTGCCAATACTCAACAACAGACGAGCAACTTAAAGCCAGTTGTTCGCCAAAACAACGTGCGTCCACGCCCATCCCTCGAGGAGAGACTGTGACGTCCTTACTCGTTTCCCCAGGATAAAATGAGGAGACTGTTCGAGCTGGAAGTGCGCAACAGACTCATCAATCTGCCGGACCCAAAACGTCCGTTACAGCCAGGCGATGTCAACAATCCTAATTACTGCCCTTACCACCGAGCAGTAAGCCATCCAATCGAAGATTGCTTCGTTTTCAAAGGATGGATTGATGACCAATACCAACAAGGCAAGTTCGCATTATCCGAAAACTGGAAGGTGAACCCGCCACAACCTCACGCCCTAAAAAAGTGGACATGCCGGGGGCATCGTGCTCATTCATAGGGGAAGCTCCATGGGAGGTCGCTCTTTCAGCCAAGGCGAAAAGAATGCTGAGGGATCTTCACACATGCCCGGCCATCAGGTGGAAAAGTCCGCTAGAGCCCGAGGTCATTAAAGGAATGCTGAAGCCGTGCCCAACGCCAAGAGTTGGTAGCAATAATCAAAACGCTCAGGCCCAGCCGTCAAAGTCTTCGAAGAAAAAGAAGAAGACCAAAAAGCTCGTGCAGTTTGATAATAAGCGCACGGATCTGTAAAAACATATTGACGCGCTGGAAGAATATAATCAGAAGGCGCGGACCCCAGTCACACTCCAAGAACTCCTCAGCTACGTCCTTGAGGATGGAGATGATGACAAAGACTCATCGGATGAACCTGAGGATTATGCGGCAAGCTGCCATGTGATCTCTTACTCGTTAATAAACAGTGAAGAAGCTCCTGACGCAAGAAAATTAGGGGCAGATCCTGAGTCGGAACTTCTAGAACCATCAGACGAAATAATTGACGCATTCCTGAACGAAGCCCGTCTAAAAAGCAAAGCTGATCGGGAGTGCGAGATGGCCATATTTGAAAAAGCCAAACGCCGACGACTGGATGAAAAGGTCGAGGCACCCCAACCGGAGCAAAGCATCCCTATCGCCAGCAAAAGCAAGCTTAAAATAAGGAAACGATTCGCTAGGGCCCTGTCGATAGGAATGAAGTTGCCCTCTTTCAGAGGAAATTCTCCTGGCAGTATACATCTTGATGAAGCGGACATATATCCTAACTTATTCTTATACCATCAGAGGATTGCATACCCTACCGAGGAGTGCATAGCCTTTAAAAACTGGTGGCAGGGATATGTTGCCCACCGACAACACGTTCAACGAGTGAAGCGCAAGGCTCGTCGGGAACAGAAAAGCACGACAGATGAGCTCAAAAGAGCCGCCGGCACTGTCACATAGTCGACACCAAGGGATCGCAAGTTATCACCTTTGGAAGCGACTCTGATGAACAAATCGCCCTCAGCCCTCTCTTCAAGGAATCCACCCCCGACACAAAAGATGCGAAGATTTACGAGAAAATCTAGTTGTGTAATCGTACGTTGCCCAAAAAAATCTCGGACCTATGACCGAAACGTCTTTAAACTACTACAAACCCGCGGCATCCCCAAGCTGACGTGTAAAAAAAAATTAAAAAATTTAAAAAATTTAAAAAAAAATTTAAAAAAAAAGAAGAAGAAAATGGTATGTCCATAAGCAAAATGGGCACGGATGAAAACCCGAAAGGGCTCCATGAGTAAAAACAGCAGGACTACCGGCGAGTTTTGTGAAAACCCGAAAGGGCGCAATCTCGTTAAAAGAAACTTGCGAGATCCTCTCGACCTTGTGAGGAGAAAATACCCGCGTGTGATCCTTACGACTCACAAGGGAGCAACACACTTAAGGATCCCTACGATTCCTAAGGAGAAATTACACTTGCGAGATCCTCACGACTCGTAAGGAGAACCCTCTTATGAGACTCTCACGGCTTATAAGATTCAAAAGCCTTAAGTTACAGGGATCTGAACCTGTTCTTAAGCCATCACAACCCATAGACTGCCCTACAAGCGGTTCAATATTGACCCTTGTATACAATCCACGGGCACGAATAAACATTTCCCAAGCAAAGTCCCACCCGTGACTAGGGATATGCTCACACAGTGAACGACCCTTGTAAGTCCTCTCGACTTATAAGGAGAAAACACTCTTGTAAGATCCTTACGACTTATAAGAGAACATACACTTAGGAATCTTCATGATTCCAAAGGAGAAAACGCACCTACGAGATCCTCACGACTCGTAGGGAGAAATACCTTTATGAGACCCTTACGGCTCGTAAAGTTAAAAGCCTTAGTCAACAGGATCCTAACCCTGTTTACTAAGCCACCTTTGTTTGACATCGACAAAGGCAAATGATGATTCGCTCCTGGCAATATCCCAGTTGTAGCGATGCTGATGCCGAAATCGGTGTCCAATCACAAACTCGCAGCGAAAAGCCAGCGAGCCACAAATGCATACGAAATAGCCCAAATGGTGGGGCAACTTGTGACAAAATCAGCAAGTAAAATATATGCATATCAAATAGCCGAAATGATTGGGCAACTCGCAATAAAAAGTAGCGAGTAAATAAAACAAATAGCCGAAATAATTGGGCACCGCGAAAAATAGCCGAAATGATTGGGCAATCGCGACTTTCGCGATATAAAAGCTGAAATGATAGAGCATCGCGGAAAGAAAAATATATAAAATGAAATTTTTTGCCTTACATGTGAGATCACATCGATCCCTGTATACAATCCAGGGGCACAAACAATGAAGGAACCATACCTTCCCCCCAGGCTCCATCCGAAAAAGAGCCAAGTCTCAACGGTTCACAGAAAGCCTGGAGATCATCTCAGCATTCGTCTCGTTACAGCAGACGCAATATCAACAACGGCGTTCCTTCGCAGTCCAGCAGGATGCAGATGCAACGTCAACAAAAGACCCCATGGTCGAAATAAAGCGGAGTGACGGCAAAATCCCAGCTCCACCTCAGCATTCGTCTCGTTACAGCAGATGCAATGTCAACAACGGCGTTCCTTCGCAGTCCAGCAGGATGCAGATGCAACGTCAACAAAGACCCCATGGTCGAAACAAAGCGGAGTGACGGAAAAATCCCAGCTCCACCTCAGCATTTGTCTCGTTACAGCAGACACAATGTCAACAACAGCGTTCCTTTGCAGTCCAGCAGGATGCAGATGCAACGTCAACAAAAGACCCCATGGTCAAAACAAAGCGGAGTGACGGAAAAATCCCAGCTCCACCTCAGCATTCGTCTCGTTACAGCAGATGCAATGTCAACAACGGTGTTCCTTCTGTAGGGTTCCTAGGCACTCTCAAGAGGTCTCACAAGGCATCAACCATGCCAATTTCAAAAAATACGGTGCCGAGAAACCCTAGACTACGGATCGTTAACTAGATGTCTAGGCGAAAGATGCAACTAGTAAACTACTTTACTAAGAGAACGGAAATACAATCTTTGTAGATCCGGTCCTCCACCTCCATAGCTCCGCAATGAAGTCTCCTCGCTGTCCAAATGGAAACCCGGGCTCTAGCGTCGGCTTCATCGGAGAAAAAGCGGGCTAGGTCATCGACGACGATGCCGAAGATGATCTACGTCGAGGCATCACAAGATCAAGCTCCACCTTCACCAAGCCATGAAAACTTGTGAAGGAAACACCCTATACTACTTGGCAAGAGGTAGAGGATGAAGAAATAGGAGGTGGGTTCACTTTAGATTTGGATTTCTCACTCTTTTTCATCAATCACCATTGATGAAGTCAAGCTTTCTTCATTGAAGAAGATGAAGAAGAAGAAGATAATGAAGTATATTATGATAAGTTCATTAGAAAAGAAAAGAAAAAGAATACTTATCATAATATTAACTATAGTTATATGTAGAGAATTGACCAAGGTTAAAGGAATGGTTAGGGTTAAGGAGAAGAAGACAAAATGGTTACTTTGGTCAAAACCTTCATGAAGCTTCAACAAGCTTCTCCATTGAAAGCAACCATTTTGTATTATTCTTTTATCTTTTCCAATAAATAAAAAGATAAATGAATGAATAAATAAAAATAAACCCTAACCATTTACTTAACCAAGGTTTAACTCTTTACACAAAACCTAGCATTCATGCATCATCAAACATGATACAATCATTTGCACAAAAAGTATATCACATATACATCTTGTACATCCAAGTGAGAAAATCCATTTAAAGTGAACCAATACTAGTTAATGCAAAGTAATATATCAAATATATAATTATACATTAAATCATTAAATCAACACTTGATTCAATGATCCGGTCATATCGCATACAACCGACTAATATCCAATGTATCGGCTTATCGAATCAATCCTTGATTCGATAACTAGGTTATATCGCATACAACCATATCGATACATTCATCGCGAGAATAGAATACGGTATCACATACACGCATTATTCTCGGTCCCGCACATATCTCATATGCGCTCCTATTTCGTTTCGCTTGAGCCAGGAAACCTCTGTGTAGGACTCTAAAGACTCGTCAATACGCCGGCAGCAGGTGATGATCATATCAAACACCCACAAGCCGCAAGCGGTCTGCTAAACGTAACGGCCACCCGGGTATTGAGCGATCAGAAGATCGACGAGCAAACCCGCTCACACTCCTGTGAATCCAACCAGTAACACTTACCGTACAGTCCGGTCTGATCGTCTGATATGTCGCATATCTCGCCTAGGGGTGGTAAACGTCAGACCCCAATAGCTCGATAAGTCGTGTCGATATGAGGTCTATAACAGTTCGAGAAACTACAGGTAACACTTACCAGTAAATCTCAGCAACCCTGGCCAGGGATTTCCGGTTATAGCCAATCGAACACAGCGCAACATCAACTCCCTATACCGGGAGAGACGAATCCCCTCCTATCGATCATTGCCTCCATGTGATTCGGGATTGTACCCCAAAGCCACCGTCTTGCACGCCCTCTTGGACGTGCTAAGGTGGAAATCAAAGCACAGTGGGAACCACACAAGACTCTATGACGATCTCGGGTCAACAGACTACTCTGTACCAGTGTCACCAGAGAACTGCCATCTGACGTAAGGTATAATACCATCTGGGAGTTCTCGGCGAGTCCGTCCAGTGTACCCAGTCTCCACTGAGCACCCGTATATCATCTCTGATGTCAAACACCAATGGATATGGGATCATCCATCACCCATCTGTATGGGTCGAGAAGGTATACGCTAGTCTACTCTGGTATATCGATGCCCCGTCTCGATACACCCACGACTAGGGACCTTGAAGGATGTACTTATGGACTACCATGTCCCTACTAGTATGATCCGCATCATAGTCCAGGTAGTCAAGCACACATCCTAAGGGCTTTACCAACATGTAACAGAGAGACAAACAGTATACACGTTAAGGTAAAGAGTAACCAGATAGCATACTATCATGTCGAGCGAGAAAGTCCTCCCTATATATGTCCCAGCATCCACTACAATATACATCCAATGTACAGTAATGGCCTCTAGGGCATACATATAACTAACACCTTCGAAGTCCAGCAGGATGCAGATGCAACGTCAACAAAAGACCCCATGGTCGAAACAAAGCGGAGTGACGGCAAAATCCCAGCTCCACCTCAGCATTCGTCTCGTTACAGCAGACGCAATGTCAACAACGGCGTTCCTTCGCAGATGCAACGTCAACAAAAGACCCTATGGTCGAAACAAAGCAGAGTGATGGCAAAATCCCAGCCCCACCTCAGCATTCGTCTCGTTACAGCAGACACAATGTCAACAACGGTGTTCCTTCGCAGTTCAGCAGGATGCAGATGCAATGTCAACAAAAGACCCCATGGTCGAAACAAAGCGGAGTGACGGCAAAATCCCAGATCCACCTCATTATTCGTCTCGTTACAGCAGACGCAATGTCAACAACGACGTTCCTTCGCAGTCCAGCAGGATGCAGATGCAACGTCAACAAAAGACCCCATGGTCGAAACAAAGCGGAGTGACGGCAAAATACCAGCTCCACCTCAGCATTCGTCTCGTTACAAGAGACCTCACAGTCCAAACAAAGCAGAGTGACAGCAAAATCCCAACTCCACCTCAGCATTCGTCTCGATACAGTAGACGCAACGCCAAAGCAAATGAAGCGAAGGCCAAATTCCTAGCTTCAGGGTCTTGACGGCAACTCATATAAAACCTGAAAGACTATCGGAGATCATCCCACACCAGCGTGGAGTGGTCACCACCTCGACGTTCGTCTCGATACAGCAGATGAGATGTCACCACAGCGTTCTTCCTCCAGCAGGATTCAGTCGCGACAATCAAACAACGGAGCCACGGCAAAATCCCTAGTTCCAAACCTCGATGGTTCACTAACAACCTAGAGACAACCGCGACATTCGTCTCAATACAGCAGACGCAATGCCAGCAAACGAAGCAAAGGCCAAATTCCAAGCTTCAGGATCTTGATGGCAACTCAT
Source organism: Agapanthus africanus (assembly GCA_030015575.1). NCBI lineage: Eukaryota > Viridiplantae > Streptophyta > Magnoliopsida > Asparagales > Amaryllidaceae > Agapanthus > Agapanthus africanus. Next base: position 419,333,643 of record JASDDO010000029.1, read on the forward strand.
ATAAAACCTGAAAGACTATCGGAGATCATCCCACACCAGCGCGTAGTGGTTATGACTCATCGGGGCTCCCCAAACTGAGCCTAACCTCAAATAAAAGGCGGCATGGCAAAATTCCTAACGCTTGCTCTTCCGACGGTCAAACTGCCTAGGAAGATTGCTTGAAGACGTCTTGTCCAGCCCCCGAAGGGATCAGAGACACGACAGTCGCAAGGCTACTGGAACAGCAAGATTGCCGATCGAGGAATATATCAGCCAACGCGACGGTACGACGGGCAAAACCCTAGTACTACAGACCCTAACGGACCTCTGTCTTAAAAAGCAAAGGTTAACTGTGACGTTAGGACATTCTTGAGAAAACTTCTCGATTCGTCTCGACTCGTGAGGAAATTAGTGTCTTTGCGAGAACTTCTCGATTCGTCTCGACTCGTAGGGGAAAGCCTTAGGCAATGGGGATAACGACCTATTTCCTAAGCACTGGGGCCCTGCAAGTCGGTCCAAAGCGGACTCTTGCATACTATTCACGGACCACACCCTCCAAAGTCGAATCTCGACAAGGAGGAAAACAACCACTTACGAGTCCTCTCGACTTGTAAGAGGGAAAATTCTCTTGTGAGATCCTTACGACTCTCAAGAGAAAGCACACTTAGGAATCCACACGACTCCTAAGGAGGAAATACACCTACGAGATCCTCTCGACTCGTAGGGAGAAAACCCTTTATGAGACCCTCACGGCTCATAAAATTGAAAAGTCTTAGGCTGCAGACCTTAACCTATTTCTTAAGCCATTGTTACCCGATAAAGAGTCCGAGATGGACCGTCACTTACTATCTACAAGCCACACTTGCTAAAATCACATGGCAACAACACAGCGAAGAGAAGAAAGCGACAGTTAGGAGAACATTTGATTCACATCCAGTTAAAGCGTTCAAGGCATACCCATTCGCGCATGTGCGGAAAAGTTTGATATATAAAATAAACACATGGAAATAAAAAAGCTTGCTATTCATACTTCAGAAAATGCCTACATTGAGAAAAACAGTAAACAAAAAACATAATTAGAATGTTTACAAAGGAACGATATCAAATCCAGGACATGGATTGAGAAATTCAAAGGTGAGGCCGTCCAAAATGTTGCTGGCCTCTCGGACCATCTTCGTATGCATCCTTTCACGATCACAAGCGTCAGGATCCTCACTGATGTCCTCCACCCTTTGATAGGCAGCAAGTATCGCCGCCTGCTGAAAAGTTTGATGCAGGATATCAATAAGGTTGTCTCGCCTTTTCTTTGAGATTAAGCCCAGATACACAAAGTGCACCTTATCTTCGGCGTCGTCCAATGCTTTAAGCGGCATGCCGGCGTAAAATAGAGGAAGTGCTCCCCAGATCGCTCCCACAATAAGCTTCAAGAGAGAGGAACGACGAGGGAGCAGTCGACCATTGTATATATCAAAGCGACCCATAATTTCAGCACACTGGGCATTGGTAAATTCTTGGTTTTGAGAACGGCCGAGTGCGCGGATGTCTCCATAAGAAATAATCTCGTCGAGATCATACATATGAGCGTCCATAAAGTCTGAAAAGGAAAATCAGTGAGAGTTAATGGACAGACTGATTAAAAGAAAGCTTATTGAAAGAAACATGGGATTCAAACAACTCTTGATATCCCCAAGGAGGAAATAAGTGCTAATTAAATCACCCAATGAATTTAATTCTGTGCAATTAAGAAAGGAATCCTAAAAAGGATTTCTCATTTAATAAAAAGGTTCCTCGGGACAGAGGAGTTAAACCCTTCAAGAGCAATGCTCTGCAGACAGGAATGACACATGTCGAAGTCAATTATGAGGGGTATTAAAAATCCCCGGGAATTCCAAGAGCCTTGCTCTGTAAAAATGATGGAATAACCCATCAGAAAAATTAAAATAAATTTTTTAATGAATTAAAATTCTGAGATCTTCAAGATCCATGAACGAACTCTTAAGAGTTCTTCATAAGAGATTAACAAATCTACTTGTTTTCAAAAGGGCAAAGCTCTGTTTAAGAAACCGTAGATCTATGATCCCATGAGAGCAAAGCTCTGTTAATGAAACCCTAAAAGGGTTTTCTTTAGATCAAAGATCTATGACGAGCAAGGCTCTGTTGATAGGTAAAACCCTAGATTATTAAAAGATTTAATCTTTACCTAAATTTTGACAGAGTTTTTGTCCTTAAGAAAATTCTTAAGATGGAGAGCTATGCTCTGTGAGAGAATAAAAATTCTCAGAAAATAAGGAAGAAGATGAACGGAAATCATCCTGAGGACCAAAGGTTCTATTTATAGGCAATGAGTGCCGTTTCAACTTCTGAGTTGATCTAAGGGCGCAGATGCTGCCACCGCTGCACTCACATGTGGGCCACATGAGGGCAACGATGGGGGGGCATTTGTTTCCCCCAATCAGAGTAAAGCTCTGTTTAAAATTCAAATTTTTGAAATGAAGCAACGCTTCAGATGCAACGCCAAGTGCGCTGCGTCCTAAGCAGCGCACCACGTGCAAAGCACGTGGGCGCTAGAGCTAGGGGCGCTACACTCTAAGCAGCACGCCACGTGTGCACTAGAGCTAGGTGCGCTGCGCTCCAAGCAGCGCACTATGTGTCAAATACAGGTGCGCTAGCATAATGTGCGCTGCTCTTCACGCAGCGCACCACGTGCAGAGCACGGGTGCGCTGGCACTGGAATTAAAAATTCCCCATCGTTAGATCAAAGATCTAATAATAATGATAAATCATTAATTAATCAGAATTAAATTCTGTTAAGAAAAGATTTCTCAAAAATCTTTCCAAATAACAAGATTGTGCTCTGTAAATCAGAGCACCGTTGGATCAATGATCCAATGGTAAATAAAAATTACCAAAAAAAACAGAATAAATTCTGTAAGGAAAGATTTTCCAGTCTTGTTAAAAACAAGAAGATTGTCTTCTGTAAAACAGAAGCCCTAGGATCAAAGATCCAATGGTGGGGAAACATCCCCAAATCAATCAAAGAAAGATCTCTTTAACTGATTCAACAAATCAGCTTACCCTATAAAAAGGCTCCTAGACTTCAAGTCTCAAAGATACAAAAAAGAGAGAGAAACTTCCCCAAAACAAAGAACTTTGAGAAAATTCAAAGAGCAAGCTCTTGCAAGAAGATTTTTCTTCAAGGTAAGAATGAATGATGATGAACACATAGATGAAATCATCTCATGATTAAGAAAGAAGAATTCATTTCTTTAAAAAGATCATAGATCTACAAAGACAAAAAGTTTTTCACAAAGAGATCAAAAGATCTCATCATAAAATAAAAGAAGAACTTATTTCTCACAGATCATAAATCTATAAGACTAAAGTCTTTCTCAAAGAGATCATGAACATCTCATTACAAAAGGAAGGGAGAATAATTCAATTCTCTTAAGGATCATAGATCTATAAAGGCAAAGCCTTTCATCAATATAAGAGATTGAAACAAAATAAGAACGGTTGTTCTTAGATCCTGAGAAAAAGTCTCTTTTAATAGAATATAAATTGTTTCTCAGATCATAGAATTGATCAGATGCGCTTTGCGCTCTTGAACTGCGCTTCTGCGCTCTCTGGATTGGCGCTCAGCGCCAAATGCGCCACGTGTCAATCGCGCATATATTACTTAACAACTAGCGCTTTGCGTTTCTGAAATAGCGCACTGCGCTCATGGGCTGGCGCTCAGCGCTAAGCGCGCCATGTGTCACTCACGTGTGCTCCACTAAACTAGAAGCGCAATGCGCTCATGAATCAGCGCTCTGCGCTCATAAACTGGCGCAATGCGCCCATCATCTGGTGCTTAGCGCCAAGCGTGACACGTGTCCTTCACATATGCGCCACACGGCAGAAGCGCACTGCGCTCTTTGATTGGCGCAAAGCGCCAAGCGCACCACGTGTCCCTCACGTGGACGCTGACAGAACATAAATTGTTCTTTTATAAGCCCCTGAGCTATGATGAATGCTCAGCATTCAGTAAAAAACAAACATTGTCAGAATCTAAATAAATGCTCGGCATTGTTAAAAGGGCCAAGCCCAAATAAAGGCTCAACAGCCCAAAATAAAAATGTTAAACATTTTAACCTGATTGGACTTAGCCCAAGATTGGCCATAAGTCCTCAACTCATATTAATTGAGCTCATCTGCTCATAAATATTTTAACAGATCTTATTCCCAAATTGGACTACAAATCTCCTAACCAAAATTGGTTCAAGGGTACATCTCTGAACCCCTCTGATACATGTCGTTGTAATCCTTCAATGTCTTCAGAGAAGTGACGGGTCCCGACAACCAGACATTCCATGGACCGTAGGGTCCCTTTAAACCCACGGACTACGATGTCCTTAACCTCGGACTGTGGAGTCCCTTTAAGCCCATGGACTATGATGTCCTTAACCTTAGACCACCATGTCCTTAAACTGGTATTGGACCACCATGTCCTTAAACTGGTAATCGACCGCAATGTCCCTAAACTAAACAATCGAGTCCAAATGCTCTCTTGTTGGATCTAAACGATCTCGTTAAGTTGATCTTAGTCTAAAATTAGACTAACGTATCCTTAACAAACGTTTAAGTTGATCTTAGTCTCAAATGAGACTATCGTATCCTTAAACCAACCCCCAAACCCAAATCTCAGAAAATACGGATTTGGACTAATCCACGCCCTACGGGCGACAACATAAATTAGTCTCTGTATACAATCCACGGGCAACCAAAAATAAAACAAACACCCACGACACGAAGTGATCGTCTGGAGAAGGAGAAATTTGTTACCGCGATGCGGTAGCGTAATTAACTGCAGGGGCTTACGCCTGCAGGGAAGAGCGTCCCCACAATCAAAAAACCCCTCAACGAGGGGGAATCTGACGAAATATGCTACATCGGCCGCATCCGTCTGAGCCTCCGATATATGGTGTCATAAATCAACTTGGCATCTTCGGAGAGGTGGAAGGATAGCACCAATTAGCATCTGCCCCCGAATTTCAGGCCTTGACGTCCCAACGTCCCGGTCACGTCTTCCGGCGGGGAACACCTACCATTCCAGACTTCCATCACCTTCACGTATTTATCTCTTGCTTTGCCATATAGCATTGAAAATTTGAAACGCAGCGACACCTCTCCGCACCGGATGTCTTCCCAAAAACTAATTTTTCCTCTGTCTCCTAAGAGAAAAACCTTTTCTCTCTTAGCTACCCCTTTCCAGAAACCAGAACAAGTTGCCGCATTATTGAATTTACCTCTAAATAGGTCATTCCTCAAGTAGCTATCCTTAATGATTGTAACAACCCTACACTTTCTGTACAGAATTTTTTTCAAAAATACAGAAAGAAACACCTAAGCCTGAGCATAAGTTATAAATTTGATTTGCTTTTGAACAACAAGAAATAACTTGTAGTTTATTGGTAAGGCCTTGCACTGCTGAGACGTAGCCCCTGTTACAAATCCCCCCAGCCACATTATTTTTGTTGATTTTTCTTTTAATATTTTAGAAGCCCAAAGGTTTACACGTGCACTACACGTAAAATGAAAAGTCACAAAGTAATCAAACACATGCACTGAGTTATACCAAGCGACAGGGACACGTGGCCAAGATCCCACCATCCACCACCGGACTTGGGCCGGCGAGATTCATCCTAAGACCGGCACCGCCAAGCCCCTCGTATCCAATACTCTCCAAACTCTAACCCTAGCACCCCTTGGCCTACCCCACTACCCCCATGTTGTTTGTTTACTTTAAAAACATCCAGAGAGTGATAATTTCTCTCTTTAATTCATTTTTAATGCACATTTTAATTCCATTCTTCATTATCCTAAACCCTAATTTATCCTATAAATACCCCCTACCCTTTAGGCCTCTTCTTTCTGAAAATTATCACAAAAAACTCTTAAAAATTTCCAAGTCCAAAGTTGTGCAAGTGGAGTTAGCAAAGGGCAAGCTTCCGGCGAGGTTTTAAGAAAAATCGGGCGACGAAATGACTTCACGATGATTCCAATAGATTCCTTCATCTCCCCTCTTTATAATTAATCAATAATTTCCTTTCACCCTTCTCAACTTCTAGTCTTAAACATTTTTTTTCAAAACTCGTCGGAAGCGGAGTTATTCCGACTTCCGACTCTCTTTTCTTTAAAAACACAATTTCTCTTAAATAATAAATTACCATATCTTCTTATAATGTTTAACAAATATAAATAAACACATTAGAATAAGTTTCATCTCAAAAGAATCTATTATGCAACTTTTATCGCATTTTTACGGTTAAATACCATATACTTTACTTTTGACTCAATTCAACATATTCTCTTGTATCACCTTTAGAAACTCACGAGGTAATGGCCTATCTCATCACAACACACATTTTTGACATAGCACGATGAATTGTGGAATATTAGTTTGTGGGAAAATATGAGTTTACATTTAAATACCATAAACATTCAAAGACCGTTTTCTTTAAAAGTTTATTACTTAATTCCTTGCAAATACAGCTCTACAACCCATTTTGGGGAACCCCGATCGGGATGGTTTGGATTATCGCATATCCTCGAGCCTAGTAGAGCGGAGATGCAGACCTCCGCAAGGAGCATTCGATCTCAATGGAATTTTTAATGCAATTTTTAAGAAAAATGTGATTTCTATTTAATAATTAAATTCTATTTTTATAAATATTAGATATATATAAATATTATCAAAATATCTATTTTAAATATATTATATATATTCTATGTTTTCTAAATCAAAGGAATCATAAATGTCATGAAACTATCTTTACAATTCAATACCATTCCAAGATTACACTAAAATACCATATACAATGAAATCTAAGTTATATCCACTAGAATATTTCACTTTATAAAAACTACAATTATGAAAACCCTAAAGAAGATAATTAAATATTTAAGGTGTATTTTGAAAATATATCAAAACTACTTTCATAAAAAACCCTCAAGTTATATTAATTTACAATAAAGACCCTAGTAAACATATATTTAAGCGGGACTAGTTCTCTTGAGCCTCAGGGAGCCGAAGAATATGGGTGCTTGCCTATTGTTCAGACCATAATATTGCATCTTTCATTCCCCTATTCTTATCCGTTTTACAAATAAACAGATACTCTTGACGCACGTTTGTTGCATATTACAGGATACAGGTTTCTGGAGCAAATACAGTGAAAAAGACACAAAACAACAGAAAAAGGGACTTTTGACCAACTATTAGACGGATCCTAGTCAAGCTTAGACGAAGAACAGTACAAGGTCCAAAATGACAAGTGAACGGTCAAAAGATACGAACAAGTTTTCATTGAAGATCTGGAGAAGAACCAGAAGCCCAACAGAGAAAATACATATAAAAATACAGAGCCCAAGAACCCCTGAAGAAAGCCCAGAATTTTGGTGAGCCAATCCCACCAAAGGGCCGCGGATCCACGGCCCAAGCCATCAATTGCCGCGGATCCGCGGCCGTATAATGCCCGTGTCGGCGCAAAGTTTCTGTACTGTTGCGTCGGTGCGGGTGTTGGGATTTTATGTGGGCAAATCTGTAATTTTGCATGTGCGAGAGTCTGTAACCCTAGGTTTTCTATTTTCCTATAAATTGTAATTTTAGATCTGTAAACTGCTATGCCTCTTTTCAATAAATAAATTCAGAATTTCTGGGAATGATATTCAGATCTCTTCTGTCTTCTACTTGGAGGGAGCCATCAAATCAATAGGTAATTTTTATTTCCTTGTCTTTATTTTCTAGTATATTTTATCATCCCCTAATGAGCGAGTAGTCTCCTCGCTTGTTAGGGTTAGCCCTAGGGAAAGGTTTGAGAGATGATATCTCTCACCCCTTTCATGCCATCTACACCTAATAATTAGAACTCTACGCATACGAGCACAACCGCTCCCTGCGGCATCCTACCCATCGAGGTAACGATGAACCGTAGTATAAAGGGCCGGTTGCGCGCGTTTTCCGTGGGGGTTAGGGTGATTATCAACAAAGGAAGGGTACGAATCTAGAGGAAGAAACATCTTCCCAAAAGATTCATATCCACTTTATTGATAATTAACTTAACACCTAATAGATCTAAAAAAAGTAGGCAATGAAAGCGGTGAGGAAAACGTCAATCTCCAAAACTTCCCCTAAGCCTAACCCTAGCAAGACTATTAATTAGATTAATTAGATCTAGTTTTCATAGATTTTTATAAACCAACCAAAACGACAAATTGAATCAACTCGTTAAAACACATAAAAGGAATTTACCCGTCTCTGTGGATCGACCCGTACTCACCGGCTAGCTGCGAAGCGACGCCGTTTCTGATTGCGGTAATTATATTTTTGATCGTAAAATCTCTATCAACCAAATGGCGCCGTTGCCGGGGACGGCGTAATTTTTCTTTTTGTGAATTTTCGGGTTGATATAAATTTTTAAAAAATTATAAAAATCTGAAAATATAAAAAATATAAAAAAATTATCAACTTTGATCTGTTTGAAGGGTATATCTTTTGAATCTTGCAGGAATAGCGAAGAATTGAGGATCTGAAAATTGTACAGAAGGCTGATCAGAAAAGTGCATATCAGAACAGAGGAGAAATATCACAACAGAGGGATAGAAATTTTCTGGAGCGACGATCCCACCAGAAGACCGCGTTTCCGCCGCACAAGTGCCCCTTACGCCGCGGTTCCGCGCTCCTCCTGCCACGTCAGCACCTAAAAATTGCATGGTTTGATTCCTCCCTCTCCCCTCTGTAACCTACAATATATCCACTGTAAAAATTTTCTGCAGGGTTCTTTGCGCTAAAAAATCTTTCTCCCCCTTCTAAATAACAGATTTTCTGCAGGTTTCTTTGCGCCGCGCTAAAAATTGATTGCAAGTGAAATTTTATTGTTTTGCATAATTTAACCGGACTCTAAGGGGCTAATTGACAAACTCAGATTGGGTGGGGATTTCATCACCCTTCCCAGGACCCCAGAAAACACCTAAAGCATTTTGCATCGACCACAATTAATTAAAAAAAAAAGATTAGACTCAGACCTAAGGACATCGAGCTCAATGGGAAAAGGACTAGTATAGGCATCGGCCGTTTATCCTAACCGACTTTGCGGTGTCTAGGCTAGTGGTTATTAATTAGGCCCACTGTAGTGGTGGTTCCTTCCCACTTACCTGGCCGTATTTGTCCGTGAAGAGGCAGTTTGAGGTCCTATTTCTAGCCCTAGTTAGGAGCTGTCTAGCAGACCTAGGAAACCCTAGATCTAGGCCTGATTGTGCATGTGTGGTTGATACATTTGTGTCACGAGTCCTATTTTCTAAAACCTTATTGCAAAACTCTCCAATAAAAAATTAAAGAAAAATCTTTTTAAAAAAAACTTGCAAAAATTTTGTCGCTAAGAAATCCTTGCATTCTTCTATCATGGGTACCCCATATCATAAAGCTCTTGCCGAATTTTGGTATCCCGAACCTAACTTTGCGTCGTTCGTCAATTGTTTCGGTCAATTTAAAAACGATCCTTCCTTGCCAAAAATTTCGTTGAAAGATCAAATAGAGGCGTCTAGGAGAAATAGTTTGACTTTTCAACCCACTTTGTGTCAATCGAGTCAACCTTTACAACCTACATATGTTGATACCACTTCTTCAAGTCCTTCTGTCACTCCTAGGCCGATGTCCATTGCTGAGCATATTGCTCAATCTCGCAGTCGATCTTTCACCCCTCTCCACTCATCTAGTTTTAGGGATCCGCACGATTATTCACCTTCTTATCCATATGTTGACCCTACTCCTGTCGTACCACCCACTTTCTACCAATCATACCCGACCTTCCCACCTTCACTAGACGCTGTTTCGACACAGCCATTAGGGAGTTTCACATACCCAACCAATTTTGAATCTTTTACTGAAACCCCCTCACCACCTAAGTCTAGTTTGGAAGAGTCGTTGGAAGCATATATTGCTGCAACAAATAAAATGATGAGGAATGTGGAAGCATCCATGGCCGCCCTTATGCAACCTAGTGAACCGGTAGCTAGTGCTCCGCTAGCTCCGAATTTTTCAATGTATAAGGCGGCAGTTGGACAGAGTGAGAATGAGAGAGGATTTTCAAATCAAACCTACCCTTACCCAATTGAAACCCACAGCTCCGGTTTTCTATCGATTGTTCCAAATGATTCACCAGTTGAAAATAAAAATGAGTTGTGCGATTTTGTAGTGTTTGATTTGCCAAATTGTGAGGAACCCCTTTCGAGTGAAACCGCACCTAATCCTTTTGATCTTTACACCTCCACTCTAGAACCTACATTGATAAATATCCATGCTGTGGATGAAGTGTCTAAAGAAATTGATTTTCACTTGATTGAGGATATAGACGCCGGGAATATTTCGGATGATGAACCTGTCGATTTAATAGAAATTTTATGTTCAAATCATCATCCTGAGTTATTAAATGTTTCCCCCGAATCTCATATGCGTCTAGATTTTGATGATAATGGAATGGATGGATTAAATATTGAGGATAGTACTGAGGAGAGTCTTGAGGATAATATCGAGGTTGAACCATTTTTATTGGATGTGTCGGATTTCCTAATTCAGCCTCCTGAACCTTTGACTGTTATATCACCCTCCCTCCTTCCTATTGTTCCGACCGAACAAATGACCGTTACGCTTTCATCTCCTATACCAAGTTCGGCGTACCCATGTTTTCTTACGAATCTTGAGGGATTTGACCCCATTTCCCGACGGGTTGATAGGTTAGCGCAATCGCTTTTAACACATCGTTCATCAAATATTGCGCTAATTTATTCACTCGATTTACACCCTCAAGATCGTACTCCACTTCCTTCTCCTTTTCGCCATTCTTCTCCTCCACCGAGACCGTATTCTACCCCTCTTCCCACACGGTCTCGCGTGTTTCTCATTTCTTTCCTCCACACCCTATTCTTGCACCAACTATACCATTACCACGATAAGATCTTTGAATGGTTGGTGCTAACCTTTGGCTTGTGTAAGGCCAAGCTTAAGTTTGGGGGGAACCTTTGTATATATGTATATATCCTTTTGTTTTCTTTTTCCATAAAAAATAAAAAAAAATCAAAACATTAAAAAACTATAAATAAATAAACAGGGGAGTGCAGGTAGTTTGACCCTCTTGGTTTAGCATGACAGTGAGGACACTGTCAAGTTCAAGTTTGGGGGTACGCTCGGTACGTCTTCTTCCTTCGCATTCATTTGTACATATTTTTGCATTTGCATACCTATTTGAAAACCCATAAAAATTGAAAAATTTCAAAAATTATAAAAATTATTGTATTCAATTTTGGCTAATTGTCTTGAGTTTGACAAATAGGTTAACTGGCTAGAAACAACTAGATCTTAGACTTAGTGAATTAAAAACCCTAAAGATAACATTCCTTAAAGTTTAACGGTAGAAAGTATATGCCTTGTAGTTTATTTAGAAATAGGCAAATTTTGGGTTCACTTTTTGGGATAAGTCGAAACAAGGGAAGAGTATTGATGTTCTTATTAGAGTATAAGTTTGAAAAATAGTTCCTAGCTTAAGTCTAGATTCTGAAAACGTATACCCTACAATTTGCACAATCACGCACCTTGAAACTTGGAATAGTAGAAGAGACCTTGAAATGCTCTTGTCTAAAGTCCTTAGTACAAAGAAAATAAAAGAAAAAGTGTGAATAAAGAAAAGAAAAAAATGGACACTGGTTTTTGTGATTACTTAAGGCTGTAAAAATAGAAAAATATTTAGCGAGGGTGCTTCATCACCTAGTGCCTTAGACCAACTGGTTTGGGAGTCACTGCTAAAGCCTTGGGTGTTGCAAAGACTAGGAAGTACGCTTTAAAGTGCAAACGCATTTTGTAATCGGTCGTTGGTACCTCAAGAAGTATTAACGGTCGCATGAAGGATGTGTAAGCAAATTTCATTTAAATTCACTAATTAATAAGTGCTTTGGACTAAGGACGAGAGTACGATTGCTTGATTTGAATTTCCAAGTGTAGGGGTGATCTATACACACGTAGGGGTATGTGATTGGAATTTAGATAAGAGAGAGGAATGAAAGATAAAATTTGTATCTTTAATAGAGTTGATAGAAAATTCCTAAGTGGAGATGGAAACCCTAGAAGGAAAACTTAAGAGATGCCGAAAGCTAAGTAGGTCTACATAACATATATAATCTTAAGTTAGATGATTAGGAAGTGTGAAAAATGTGGGTGGACGATTTGCGAGTCAAAAGATAATAGAATTCCTTGTTAGAAAACCTAATTGTAGAACAAAAGTTAATGGGCCGAATTGATAGGATTTTGTGGGTAGTATCCGCTGAAAACCCTCAGGAGACAACACTCCTCCTACTAGGAACACCTAGAGGTTTAACGGCTTGTTGCACGTGCTCAGTGCAATCGTGTTTCCCTGCGAAAGTGTGGTTAGGATTTTAGTGAATAAATAATAAGTTTGCTCGAGGACGAGCAAAAGGTAAATTTGGGGGTATTTGTTCAGACCATAATATTGCATCTTTCATTCCCCTATTCTTATCCGTTTTACAAATAAACAGATACTCTTGACGCACGTTTGTTGCATATTACAGGATACAGGTTTCTGGAGCAAATACAGTGAAAAAGACACAAAACAACAGAAAAGAGACTTTTGACCAACTATTAGACGGATCCTAGTCAAGCTTAGACGAAGAACAGTACAAGGTCCAAAATGACAAGTGAACTGTCAAAAGATACGAACAAGTTTTCATTGAAGATCTGGAGAAGAACCAGAAGCCCAACAGAGAAAATACATATAAAAATACAGAGCCCAAGAACCCCTGAAGAAAGCCCAGAATTTTGGTGAGCCAATCCCACCAAAGGGCCGCGGATCCGCGGCCGTATAATGCCCGTGTCGGCGCAAAGTTTCTGTACTGTTGCGTCGGTGCGGGTGTTGGGATTTTATGTGGGCAAATCTGTAATTTTGCATGTGCGAGAGTCTGTAACCCTAGGTTTCCTATTTTCCTATAAATTGTAATTTTAGATCTGTAAACTGCTATGCCTCTTTTCAATAAATAAATTCAGAATTTCTGGGAATGATATTCAGATCTCTTCTGTCTTCTACTTGGAGGGAGCCATCAAATCAATAGGTAATTTTTATTTCCTTGTCTTTATTTTCTAGTATATTTTATCATCCCCTAATGAGCGAGTAGTCTCCTCGCTTGTTAGGGTTAGCCCTAGGGAAAGGTTTGAGAGATGATATCTCTCACCCCTTTCATGCCATCTACACCTAATAATTAGAACTCCACGCATACGAGCACAACCGCTCCCTGCGCCATCCTACCCATCGAGGTAACGATGAACCGTAGTATAAAGGGCCGGTTGCGCGCGTTTTCCGTGGGGGTTAGGGTGATTATCAACAAAGGAAGGGTACGAATCTAGAGGAAGAAACATCTTCCCAAAAGATTCGTATCCACTTTATTGATAATTAACTTAACACCTAATAGATCTAAAAAAAGCAGGCAATGAAAGCGGTGAGGAAAGCGTCAATCTCCAAAACTTCCCCTAAGCCTAACCCTAGCAAGACTTTTAATTAGATTAATTAGATCTAGTTTTCATAGATTTTTATAAACCAACCAAAACGACAAATTGAATCAACTCGTTAAAACACATAAAAGGAATTTACCCGTCTCTGTGGATCGACCCGTACTCACCGGCTAGCTGCGAAGCGACGCCGTTTCTGATTGCGGTAATTATATTTTTGATCGTAAAATCTCTATAATCACCTATCTAAGGTAGACAACCTAAAAACGGTGTTAGTAATTGTCTTGGAAAAAGACACAAATCCTATCGTCCATGTGCAGCACTTACCGATAACTCCAAAACAATCAGGACTTCAATTCTATTTAAAAGTCTGACTCAGTTAGAATCTCGGTCAAATCTGATTATAACCTATCTTGAATTCAATTCAAGTATAACTCCATTTCAATATGAATTCATGAATGCTATAATACAATCTATAACAACATGAACATGACTTGAACCGAACCATGGATATACTCTGTTTACATGACTATCCATTTATATCCATTCCGTTTACCTGATATCATGGTTTCGGCAAGTCGTATACAACCATTCATTACATTACATCAATAAATAAGACATTACGGGGTTTATAAAGGGGTAGAATAGCACAGATCATGTTAAAGGAGGCACGGGATGGTCACTAAAAGACGTAATTACATCCATGTCGTTGTTCCGTGGTATTATCGACGGAGTCTCGCACTACGGGTTACCAAAGTCCACGGTGTAAGTTGGACTCCTCTCGTATACACTGGCATATTCTGTACCAAGCTACAACAACTACGTTAGTATAACAAATATAACATTATCTACTTCACTTGTTCTATTCTCTGTCTATTCATCTCCTTCTTTCTTTCGGACTTACCGAGCGATTGTTCGCAGACGACGTTCGTATTTCTCTTCTTCTTTGGAATGTTGTCAGGAGGACCCGACTTTGAGGAGTTCGAGACCAGCCAGGAGCACTTGGAGCAGTTCACAGAAGACCCTGAGCATTGACCTTACTTGTATATACTTTTCATTTCAGATATACCATTATTTAGGCATTACTTTCTATTCCTGTATTTACATTTCCAGTTGTACTTGTAAAGAATTGTTAAATAAATAAAAGTTGATGTTCATTTATATTCATGTCTCTTATGTACTTTTTACTTTATATTGCTTAGTTACGCTTAGCGTGTTTATTTCTGAGTAAATACGTCGTGTGACCCATCACGTCTCCTTACCGTACACCGGGAAGCGGGGCGTGACAGGTTTTGTTGGCGGCCCATGCAGGTCAGTTCTGCATGGACATGCAGGTCAATTCTGCATGAAGTCCTAAACAATATAACACAAGAATCAGCAACTAAAAACATTCTTTACATTTCATGTTCCTTGAATCTTACAATTTCATATACTTTGAATCTATCCTAACCCTATTTTTCTTTTAAGGTTATGGATTCTCCAAACAATACCAGCACCAACTTAAACAACACACCACCACCTCTACCGCTTAAGCCTACCGTTGCTGCTATGATCAATGAGCAGACGATACTGCTTGAGGCAGTCCGAAGCCTCCTGGAAGGACAGCAGTAGCAGACCGCTATATTACTGAAACGTCCAGAAGCGGAAGCGCCCGGAGTAAAGCAATTCCGGGCATTGCACCCAAAGCAATTTTCGGGGAAAGAGAGCCCTTTAGAAGCGGAAGAATGGGCTCAGAGCATTGAGGATGATTTGGCGGCAGCATAAGTGTCAGAGATCGCTTGGATACGAGTTGCGAATTTGCAACTCACCGATAACGCCCGAGTTTGAAGGAAGGCCGAAGAAAGCCGTCTTGACCAAAATGGGTTCCCAAAAATGGGTTGTAGAGGCACAATCGCAAAGATTTGTTAAAATACACTTCTTGTAGAAAAATGTTTTATAAGTTAAAGGTAGTTATATGTAAAGTCGTATTTTTCCCAAATCTATGTTCCCAAATTCCATCGTGCTATATTAGATATATGTGTTGTGAGGAGGTAGGTCATTACCTTGTGAGTTATCTAAAGGTATAAAGGTATTATAGAGTTTATGTCAGAAACTAAAGTTTATGGTATTTTAATGTAAAATTGCGATAACAGATGCATATAACAATCTTTTGTGATGAAACTTGTTAAAGATATTTATTATTGTTTAATGAACAATATGTGATGATATGAAAGTATCTTGATTAAGAAAAATTATAGTTTTTAAAGAAAACCGAATCGGAAGTCGGACTAACTCCGCTTCCGTCGGGTTTTAGAATGTTTTTAGAATAGATAAAAGAAGGAGAAGTAGGGACTTACTGGATGATTGGCTATAGGAGAGAAAGAGGAAGAGGTGTGAGTTGCCGGTGCGTCGTTTCGTCGTAGGAATCTCCTCAGATTGCCGTCGGAAGTTCATCGGAGCTTCGCCCTTTTGCTAACTCCACTTGCACACAAAAGACTTGGGAATTTTCTTGAGAGTTTGGGCAGAGATTTGGGAGTGAGGAGGGGTGATTTTAGGGTGGTATTTATAGGAAAAATTAGGGTTTTAGGGTAATGAAAGGGTGTATTAAAAATTTGTATTAAAATGGATTAAATGTGAGTTTTATTGTGCTTTGTAAATGTGCAGTAAAAACAAATAATACAGGGATTATGGGATAGTTCAAGAGTTGCAATGGTTAAATAAAATTAGGGTTTGGACCGAGTTGAACCGACGGCGCCGGCCAAGTCGAGGTTTTCGCCGGCCCGAATCGGGCGAGTCGGGGCTCATCTTGGTGCCACGTGTCCCTGACGCTTGGTCTAGCCTAGTGGACGTGTTTATTTAGGCTGTGACTCTTGGTTTTACTGGTTGTGTACGTGTAGACTATAGGGCTTCTAAAGATTAAAAGTATTTTAAATAAAAGAATGTGCGGCTGATGGGATTTGAACTCTGGTGCTTTGGTTCAGCAGTGCAAGGCTTTACCAATGAGCTACAAGCTCCTTCTTTCTGTTAAAAAGCAAATCAAATTTATAACTTGTGCTCAGGCTCATGTACCGTTTTTGCATTTTTGAAAAAATTTGTACAAAAGTTTAGGGTTGTTACATTCTACCCTCCTTATAAAAATTTCGTCCTTGAAATTTGTAAAAGGAAAGTGTAACGGATTCAAGAAAAGTTTGGTGATAGAACTATTGGTAGTGTCTAAAAAATATGTGAGAAAACGAAAGAATGCGAGAGGTTTGAAAAGAGTTGAGGAAATTACTAATTTTACCTTGGTCTACGGCCTCTGCTTCTTCGGCCGCTAAAAGGAAAGCCTGACGCCGTGGTACATTCCTCCTAACTGGGGGCACATTCCTCTGTCCTTGGGGCATGTTTCTCTGCCGTGGAGGCATGTTCCTCAGTGCCTGATGGAATTGATGAGTAGGTTGTGCAGGTGGTGTAACATGGAGTGCAAGGCGAGATGCAGGAGCCTGGATAGCTGGCCGCTGCGGGTAGTTGGTGGGTGTGTGAGTTGAGTTGCGTCTATAAGGACAGGTTCCAATTCCGTGATTGGATGCGCCACAAACTAAGTATAGGCCTTTTGCGCGCTTACAGTCCTTCCACAAGTGTACACCCTTCTTGCAGTAGAAACAAAAACCTAGACTTGACTGGTTAATTGTTTTTTTTTCTGTCTCTTGGGTTTTTAAGGTTGTATAGGATAGGCTCCTCCTGCCATCTGGGTGGCAGAGCGCTTTATACCGGTTGCTTCTGCTTCTGGTCGGTTCAATAATATAGCAGTCTGCTGCTGCAGTACTTCCAGGAGGCTTCGGATTGCCTCAAGTAGTACCGTCTGCTCATTGATCGGAGCAGCTATGGCAGGTGTAATTGGTAGAGGTGGGGGAGTGTTGTTAACATTCGTGCTGGTGTTGTTTAGGGAATCCATAACCCTGAAAGAAAATTTTGGTTTAGGATAGATTCAAAGTATATGAAATGATAAGATTCAAGGAATATGAATTATAAAGAATGTTTTCAGTTGCTGGTTCTTGTGTTATATTGCTTATGTTGTCCACACAGAACGGAACTGCATGGTAGAGTTCCATACAACTCTGACCTGCATGGGCCGCCAACAAAACCTGTCACGCCCCGCTTCCCAGTATACGGGCAGAGGACGTGATGGGGCCGCTACGTATTTACTCTGAAGTAAACACGCTAAGCATATCTAAGCAATATAAGTAAAATGCACAAGAGACAGTGACAATAGATATAATTGAACATCAACTTTATTTATTAATATTCTTTTTACAATACATTTGAAAAGTAAATACATGGAATGGAAAACAATGCCTAAACAGTGGCATAACAGAAATGGAAAATACAGAATGTAAATGTGTACAAGTAACTAGAGCTCCGGGTGGAAGGCTAGCTGATCCAAGTCCTCGAAGGTGGGCTCGATCTCCTAAAGGTCCGAATCACCTAACGACATTCCAAAGAAAAGAAAGAGAATGTCGTCAGCGAACAAATCGCTCGGTAAGTCCCGTAAATAGACAAGAATGCAATAGACAGAATAGAGAGTATATTGTTATAATGTTGTATTTAATGTTAACGTTGTTGTTTGTAGTTTGGTATAGAAGAATGCCAGTGTACGAGAGGAGTCCCACTATTCCGGAGACTAAGTAATACGGATCACAAGGAACCGTTTAGCCACGGTACAACGGCAATTGAATTCAGATTAGGTGTATTATGGTTACAGTCTCATACCACTTTTAACACCTTCCGTACCAGTCTACCCCTTATAAACCCCGCGATGTCTTGATTGTATTGATGTATTGCTTGCATTGTATATTGAATATAGACGGATGACTTGCTGAAACCATGATATCAGTAATGGAACGAATATAATGGATGATCATGTAAATGGAATATATCCATGATTTGGTTCAGTCAATATAAATTGATTAGATTGAATAGACGGATTCATAGGTCCATGTTGTATTGTAGTTTGATACCTGAATCATATTCAAGTCAGATTAATTATATTGAGACTCAGTCTGAGTAAGAAAATTATAAAAGAAATTGAATCCTGAATTATGTTTTGGTGCTATCGGTAACTGCTGTACATGGACGGCAGGATTTGCGTCTTTTTCAAAGACAATTACCGTGTTGATAACACTGTTTGTTAAGTTGTCTACCTTAAATAGGCAAGCACCCATATCTCCGGCTCCCTGAGGCTCAAGAGATTGGTCCCGCTTAAACATATGTTTACTAGGGCCCTTATTGTAATTTAGTATAACTTGAGGGGGTTTTATGTAAAAATAATTTTGTATAATTTTCAAAATACACCTGAAGTATTTTATTATCGTCTTTAGAGTTTTCATGGATGTATATTTTATCAATGTGACATTTCTAGTGAATAAAACCTAATTTCATAATATATGGTATTTATTTGTAATATTGGAATTGTATGGTATTTTCTTGTAAATGAGATGTTTTTCTTGAATTTTGGAAATGTGGAATATTATAAATATTAAAAATAGATATTTTGATATTAATTACATATATATTTATTTATTAAAAATATAAGTTTTATTTATAATAGAAATCACATTTTCTAAAGAAAATTGTATTTTAAATCTTTCGAGATCGTATGCTCCTTGCGGAGGTCTGTATCTCACTCTATTAGGCCCGAGGATGTGCGATAATCCACACCATACCGAACGGGTTCCCCAAAATGGGTTGCAGAGGCACAATCACAAAGATTTGTTAAATACACTTCTTGTAGAAAAAGGTTTTATAAGTTGAAGGTAGTTATATGTAAAGTCATATTTTTCCTAAATCTATGTTCCCAAATTCCATCGTACTATATTAGATATATGTGTTGTGAGGAGGTAGGTCATTATCTCATGAGTTATCTAAAGGTATAAAGGTATTATAGAGTTTATGTCGGAAACTAAAGTTTGTGATATTTTAATGTAAAATTGCGATAAAAGATGTATATAACAATCTTTTATGATGAAACTTGTTAAAAATATTTATTAATGTTTAATGAACAATATGTGATGATATGAAGGTATCTTGATTAAGAAAAATTATAGTTTTTAAAGAAAACCGAATCGGAAGTCGGACTAACTCCGCTTCCGTCGGGTTTTAGAATGTTTTTAGAATGAGAAAAGAAGGTGAAGTAGGGATTTACTGGATGATTGGCGAGAGGAGAGAAAGAGGAAGAGGTGGGAGTTGCCGGTGCGTCGTTTCGTCGTCGGAATCTTCTCGGATTGCCGTCGGAAGTTCGTCGGAGCTTCGCCCTTTTGCTAACTCCACTTGCACACAAAAGACTTGGGAATTTTCTTAAGATTTTGGGCAGGAATTTAGGAGTGAGGAGGGGTGATTTGAGCGTGGTATTTATAGGAAAAATTAGGGCTTTAGGGTAGTGAAAGGGTGTATTAAAAATTTATATTAAAATGGATTAAATGTGAGTTTTATTGTGCTCTGTAAATATGCAGTAAACAAATAATACAGGGGTTATGGGGGTTCAAGAGTCGCAAGGGTTAAAGAAAATTAGGATTTGGACCGAGTTGAACCGGCGGCGCCGGCCGAGTCGAGGTTTTCGCCGGCCCGAGTCGGGGCTCATCTTGGTGCCACGTGTCCCTGATGCTTGCTTTAGCCTCGTGGACATGTTTATTTAGGCCGTGACTCTTGATTTTACGGGTTTTGCACGTGTAGACTCTTGGGCTTCTAAAGATTAAAAGTATTTTAAATAAAAAGAATGTGTCGATGACGGGATTTGAACTCTGGTGCTTTGGTTCAGCAGTGCAAGGCTTTACCAATGAGCTACAAGCTCCTTCTTACTGTTAAAAAGCAAATCAAACTTATAACTTGTGTTCAGGCTCAAGTACCATTTTCTGCATTTTTGAAAAAAATTGTACAGAAAGTTTAGGGTTGTTACAAATACTACAACCGAGCTTCCTCGGCCTCCCTGCTCGTATCCGAGCTGTTGCAAGGCCTGAGCTTCCTCGGCCTCCCGGCTCGTCTCTGAGCCATCTGACAGGCCGAGCTCTCTCGGCCCCCTGGCTCGTCTCTGAGCCATCTGACAGGCCGAGCTCTCTAGGCCCCCTGGCTCGTCTCCGAGCCTCCTGGCAAGCCGAGCTTCCTCGGCTTCTCTGATCAACCGAGAGTGCGGAACCCAAAAGCCCCCGCAACAGATCCGCGTATCTAACAAAGGCGAGATATCCTCCGCCCCACGTTCTGCGTCCCATTCTTGCGCGTCCCCCATTAATACGCGTATCCCGCCATTAATGCGGGGATAATGCAGGGGCGTAACTAACGGAGAGGAACTCGTGCCGGCTCGCTCCACGCGACCACTAAATAAACCCCTCTTTCAGACAACTCAGGTAATTCGAACTCATTCCAATAGGACGCTACGCAGCTCTTATTCCCCGGTACTAACTTGATCGTCGGAGGGTCATATGGTGGTTTCCCATTCCGGGACTTCCCTTGCAGGTAGCTCGAGCTCAGTAACTTCCAACAACCCATTGAGATCCGTACGCTAAACAATCCCCAAACCAATCTCAACCGTTCAAAACCGCTCGCTACCAGATCAACGGAGGACAACATCTAAGGGAGATCACGAACTCCATCAGTTGTGGATATCTCTTTAAAGATACCAGCATGGACAGTTAATTGTCTATTTTCAAATATTAATGAGGGAGTTATTCTATTCCCCCAATTCCCTTCATGTATATATACTCAAAAAGAGAGAGAGAAATGATCACTCTCATTATTCAACAAGAGAGAAAATTCTCACCCTTTTTTTTTACAGGTTTGGAGATTTGAAGACTCTTTTTTCTCATCTCCAACA
The DNA here is from genome assembly GCA_030015575.1 of Agapanthus africanus. Taxonomy (NCBI): domain Eukaryota; kingdom Viridiplantae; phylum Streptophyta; class Magnoliopsida; order Asparagales; family Amaryllidaceae; genus Agapanthus; species Agapanthus africanus. Next base: position 419,354,990 of record JASDDO010000029.1, read on the forward strand.
ATAATAAGAAGAAGAAGAAGAAAGAAGAAGGTGGTGACTTCGATAAAACTTTCTTCTAATCGTTTTTCTATTTCTTGTTTCTAACAAGGATCTCCATATAAGACATATCCAGGGTAGAGGGTTTGAAAAAATCCTCATTGGTTCCCATAATAAAAAAAAAACTCTCCTAACGAACTTAGGAACATGATTAATTTCATGTTCTTTAACAAACATCAATTATGAAAATACTCTCTTTGAATATAGAAGAAATTCTATATTCTCTTTTAAAATATAAAGGAAGCCCTATGTTTTTTATATATAAGAACATAGACCACAAATCCACATTCTTCTTAAAAACTTAAAGATACAAGAGGAAATTCCGTCCAAATTTTAATAAATTCAAAGCAGATTTTCGGGTTGAATCCGCGTTTTCCGACCCATGTTAGCAAAACGGCCATAACTCTCACCCGAAATCATGATTCATTCGAAACGTATGAAAGTTAACTCGATAAGCTTCGAAACGAAACCATATATGATGATAATTGGTCATGAAATAATAGGTATTCAGATATCTCAAAAAATATCTGCAGAGTCACGGGTTGAATCTGGTAGCCCAGATACATGTTAGTAAGACAGTCATAACTCTCACCCAAGAGCACCAAATCGCGATCCATTCGAAAAGTGTGAAAGCTAACTCATTAAATTTCGAAACAAGACCATGCATGGATATGAAAACTATAAAACTTATGTCCTTGAACGGACTTTAAACATTGGGTAAAATTCTATGTCATTTCAAAATTAATTTGAACATAATACGTATAGTCATGTTCATACAACTTAGGCATGGCTAAATCATACCAACATGAGCAAATCGGTTATCTTAAAAGATAACTGCAAGAGGAGTCGGGCATTTCAAAGATACCCGGAAGTATTGAATTGGGTCGGGTATCTTCTCTAAAGATGCCCGCAAGTATTAGTTTGGGTCGGGTATCTTCTCTAAAGATACATGAACATCAGGTATCTCTTAAAAAGATACCCGCATATATCATGTTTAGTCGGATGTCACCTTCAAAGATATCCGCATTTCATTTAAATAGGGTTTGTGTCTCATTTAGAGTTATCCACCCATCTTTCAAGTAAATTATGTTGTGGGCCCCACTTTAAAGATCCCGCATTTTCTCTATTTGACTGTGGTTGTGTCCCAGGAAGGGAGGTGCCCACTTAGCCTTTAAAATGACATCAAATTTGACGTCTCCTTTTCAAAATGCATTTATATTTCTTGTAATCCTCTTTGTATAATCTTGAGATGTAAATAAATGTACATGTATCAAAGTTGCATAATGAAATCTCTTGATAACTTCTTTCATATTTTTCTTTTATTGCAAGTGCATACATATGTGATGTGATCTTTCTTTAAACGATGTGATTTAAAACGGTCTAACAAGATGTCTCGTCTAGTTTAAGACCTGAGAAAACATGGTATAATTAACAGTAGGTGCTTGCTTTTATCGGAAGTCTCGAACCTCATGATATTCTGATCAAGCTTTCAAACCCCTAAGTACTTAAGTTTCGATCGTTAGAGATTATTTAAAAAGGTAAACAGTGACGAAGATATCAAAGAGCGTCTTCCAATTAACGTTGGATGATTAAAGGTTATTAAAGAGGGTAAACTGTAACGAAGATATCAAAGAATGTCATCCAATCTCCCAATTGTAATCATTATATTTTGTTCTCCCCCTTTTAAGTTAATATTATGCAAGGTTAATTTGCTTTTCTTAAATGGTTGATATTATTTGGCCTTAGCTACATTGTTTATGTTAAGCCTGTAGACATAATCTAACTCGGCTATATTTAATAAATTTGTTCTGTCAGAATGTGTAGCCATGACTTCGAAGTAGTACGAGTAGTTGTCGAGTGTCAAAACCCTAGAGTTCTTAAACATCTCGAGCAATTTGAACCGTTTAAACTGAATTTAGGCTGCTCTTTGTGATCTGTCAATATGAATAAAATATTTAAATCCATTTTTGATACAAAAGCCATAAACTCGATCGTTTTATTAAGTGAACAATCCTCTCAATTTATACAAAACAAACTATCCCAACAAAACTTTTAAACTATCAGAATCTCAACATACCAAATGATAACTAAACTTATTTAATGTAACAAAAATATCCAGACAGTTACAATAAGATATATCAAATCGTAGCAGCCTCTCTCAAACTCATGGTGGAATTTGGATTACATGCTGAATAGGAATTATATGCAATAAGTAAGACGATGGTAGAGAACAAAACATCTCTTGCATTCAGCAACGCGAACATATGACACTGATCTCTTTCGCCACCGCAAGATGGGCCATAAAACCATTAATCTCTTTCGTATAAGCTAGGCGGACCCGCCTAAAAGTCAATTTCGCTAAAAGTTGCCGAAAATAAGAAAGTGTATGTTGCCGAGAAATATCATGGAAGAAAAGATTGCACAAACTTGATCTTGGTGGAGGTGGATGATAATGATCAATAGTCTAATCGGATATTTGTCATATTGATTTATTTGTTTTGAAAAACTAAGCCATTGATAAAAAGAATAAGTAGATTTTGGATCAAGTCATTAGCTCTGATACCAAGATAAGAAACAGATGGACTCGATCATTTTATTAAGTTAATAATCATTGCAATTTATAAAACCCTTGATCTAATAAAGGATAACAAACTATCCCAATAATACATCTAAACTATCAGAATCTCAATATAGCAAATGATAACTAAATTTATTTAATATAACAAAAATATCCAAGACACTTGCAATAAAATATATCATATCCTAATAACTTGCAATAAAATATATCATTTTCTTAAAAGTGTGCGTAACTCAGAATCAATGTACATAGGTGAAATCTCACTTTCAAACACTTTTTTATCAACTGGACGTAGCTTCCTCTTGAAGGTGAGATTTCACCAGTTGGATCCCTGAAGGGTGGCATAAACTTTTTTATAGGGATTTAGATGGATTGCCATGAAACTCATATAATCGATTGGTCAATAAATCAGCAGCCATTGGGAAAAGATAGAAACACTATGTACAGAATGTACTGAATGAGCATGCTCTAAACCTATTAATAATAACAAAATAAAAAAGAACTTGAATTATCTTACAGCTGCACGGCTTGCATCTATGCATTATATAAAAGCTAAATTGTAACAAGAAATACCCCCAACTTTCTAAAACCCCACCCGCACTCTGCTCCTCCTCAACTTTAATCTTTTCCCATAAGGGTTTTTTCTATATTCAACCCCCAAAACTTTCGTATATCTAAACAAGATTCCCTAAAACTTCGTATTTCTAAATAAGACCTCCAAATCCTGGAAGTTGTCTAAATTGGTCGTCATGGTTGGTTTTCTATCCAAATTCCATTTAAAATGACCATTTTTTCTTTATCTTCTTCTCCCATACTCCTTCAACATTGTTCATCTATTTCTTTTCAAATTCCAACATCCAACCACCCATTAGAATTACATCCACGAACAATTATGATTCTAGTGGTCCTTCTCTTAAATCATTCGGAACCCGTCTTCATGAATTACAAATAATTATTTTTTCCTACATATGGCCAAATATACAAACCAAGAATGGGTTGAGGATTCATTAGGTTGCTAAGGGTATATTAGGTATTTAACAGATTAATTAGGCCAATTAATAACTATTTAACTGATATGAGTCCTTTTTAGACAACTTAAAGGATTTAAGAGGTCTTATTTAGAAATATGAAGTTTTAGGAGTCTTATTTAGAAATACATAGGCTTTGGGGTTGAATAAAGAAAAAAAAAATCCTTCCCAAAAAATTGCCTTTCATTTAAATATTTAATTTAAATAAGAAAGTAAAAAGGGATAATTTTTTAATTATTGCTATCCAGATTCAGGATACATTTTTCGGATTCAGAAACGGAGCCCGATGGGATTATCCGGCTCCCCTCACATCCCTATTTGGAACACCCCAATGTGAACATTTACACATTAGGTCAACACCCAAACGGGTCGGGCTCGATCCGAATGGATCCGAACCCGGCCCGCTCCCAGAGTATTCACCATCAAATTTCTAGAGAGAGAGAGAGAGAGGGTGGGAGGAGAGAGAGAGAGAGAATGGCGGCGAGAGCGGAGGCGCTGGCAGCGTACAGATCGCTGCTGAAGGCAACAAGGAAGTCCTTCGCCGGAGACGCCCTCATGCTGTCCGAGTCTGCGGCGATGATCCGTGGGAGATTCGACGAGAACAGGAGCACGGCGTCGGAGACAGACGTGAGAAGGATGCTGGAGGAGGCGAAGGAGGCGGCGCACTTCATCGCTCACATGATCGTGCAGGCCAAGCTCAACGATCGCGGCGGCTACGGTACTCAAATTTCCTCTCTTTTTGAAATTTTCTTTTGCTTAAGCCCTTAAAACTAGGGTTTTCTTTTCTATATTTTGGGTGGGATTAGTTGCGTAGAATAGGTGTTAGAAATGTTGCGTGGAGATTTGATGGAAGATCTCAGAGTGATGGTAGTTTAGCTAGTTTGTGATTCGAGCTGAAATTTGAATATTCTCTCTTTTTGCTTAATCCCTTAAAATTATGTTGTTGATTTTTCCTTTTGACTTAGTTGACAAGAATAGATGCTAGAAACTGTTGGATGAAGATTTGAATGGAGATCTCAGAGTGATGATTTGTTGAGCTAGGTTGTGATTCGAGCTGAAATTTGAAAGAACTGAATTGTTTTTCCCTCCAAGTCCCCAAATTTCTCTCCTTTTGCATTTGAAAAAAAATCCCTGGTTTGTTGGTGTGAAAAGATGTTAGAAAGTGCTGTTTGTAGATTTGATTGGAATTTGGGACTTGGAATTTTCAGGTTTAAATGGTGGGTTGCATGGCTAGGTTGTGGTCTGAGCTGGATTTTGAATCATGTTTTGGAATTTTATTGGTAAAGGATTGGATTTTCATTGCAAGTGAATAATCTTCACTTCTTTATGGGCTGATTAAATCTTGTTGTATGACTAAAACATGATGTAGGGAAGTGATTAAGTTTGGAACAGTTTACGCCTTAACAATGAGAAAGTTTACTTGATATGTTTTTAGCTGGTTTATTTCACAGTGAAACAAACATTCTAGTATTGTTTACTAGTTCCTTTTTTGTCCATCGACTACTAGAGAAAGATGACGAGAGCTAGGTAACTTTGAGAAGTCTCGTGATCATAACGAGGATTTGGCTCGAGTTTTCTTCCAGGCAAATTTAGCCACTCTATAAGATGTATGTAAGCACATTACGAGATGTTATTTCTTGAAGAATTTGACATTGCAATACATTCGTTACTTTCTGAATTTGGAAAAAGTTCATATGTTGGGATTTGATGAAATTCATACATCAATCTTTTCATAAACATAAGGTCATTTGTTGAAAGAATTCAATGTGGGTGATGTGTATGCTTTTAATGTACCTATATGTGGGAGCATGCATACATGCATGTTTGGTTGCAAAAGGATAAATCCTTGAATTGAGTTGTGTGACAAGTCAATGGTGTTCTTATACTTGAGTTGATAGTCCAATGTTCGTTTGATGGAGCGTAAAAATACTTGAGATGGAATACTTTGAGTCTTATGTTTGATTTACACAAACTTGGTATTGAGTTTGATTTGCTTGACTTGGAAAAGAGCCCAACCTTAACTTCATCTCTTAATTTTTTAGCATAAAAATCTTACATGGAGCTTGACTTGGCCTAAGACAAGTCTTGATGACTTGCTTCAATCATTTCCTTTCAATGAGGTGGGACGATGAAAAGGTGAAGTCGGTCATCCCAACTCAGGCCTCAAAAAAACACAAACTAGCAAGTTGGGTTTAACTAGCAAATATGCTATAGTGCATATTCCCTCAAATCAAGCTACTCAAAGCCCAACTCAATGAAACAAACAGCCCTTACATCTTATATGAACAAAATCATGTTAATCAGGTGAGCATCAACAACATTTTTAGGGTTTGTTTCATTGAGTTGGGCTTTGAGTAGCTTGACTTGAGAGACAAGCAATGTAGCATGTTTGCTAGTTAAGCTCAACTTGCTAGTTTGGTGTTTGTTTGAGGTCTGAGTTGGGTTGAATAACTTCACTTTTTCGTCATCCTACCTCATTGAAAGGCAAAGATTGAAGCCAAGTCTTTAAAGCGTATTTTAGGCTAAGTCAAGCTCCATGTGAGATTTTTTAATGTTAAAAAATTAAGGTTGAGCTCTTTTCAAAGTCAAGAAAATCAAACTCAATACCAAGTTGGTGTAAAACAAATATAAGATTCAAAACACTCCAACTCAAGTATTTTTACGCTCTATCAAACGAATATTGGACTAACAACTCAAGAGAACAAGAACACTCTTGACTTGTCATATAACTCAATTCAATGATTTTTCCTTTTGCTACCAAACAAGACCTTTCCTCATAAAACACCTTGAAATGTGTTGTGTTCCCAACCTTCTCAAACAATGTTATAGTTAAGTAACTTGTGCTCGACCCGGCGTGATTCTCATGTTGGTCCATATAGCCTACTCTATATGCTTGGGATAAAAAGCCCGGTCGTTGTTGTTGTTAAGCCTTGATCGCAATTGCAAAGCGTGACTATTGGTAGAGTGCTTGTAAGTCATGCCAACCGATTCCTGAATATCTCATGCCTATTCTATTAGAATCACGGAACCAAATATTGGTCATATCGGCTGATATATTGTTTTGGGACCCATAGCGATACGATGAAACTGATATAATATCGTCCGATATGACGATATCCCCTGATATATTGACGATAGCCATTATATGAAGTATCTCTCCGATACGTTTCCGATATCCGACATTTAACGATATTTAAAACCTTGATTAGGCATTTGTTTGCTTGGATCACCATTATTACTTGAGATAACTTTGTTCTAGAGCTTGAATGAAGAACCTAATATGTTACTCAGGATACTTGCATTACCTGTTTGTCTAGGTTAGAGGTGCCTAAATGCCAAATGAAATTTCATAGTATAGAAGACATTTTCTTCAGTTATTGAACTTAGTGTTGTAAAACAACGTTAAAAATGATTTAATTTCAATTAGAAGTTTTTGGCTAGCAGCCCGTTTCAAATAATATTACATGGGTGAAGGACTGCATAGGCGTCTATGTGAAATAGGCACCTATATGATGTGCATAACCTAGTCAAGGTACAAACTCGATATGCGAACTCATTTTCCACTTGACAAAGACCCAATTCCTACTTTTTCCTTGACATCAACACTTTTTCCGATCCTTTCTGAATTTTACTGGATTTCTATATGTGTGCATGTTAAAATTCTATTTCTACGTATATCCGCGTAACTCGATTATGCGATGCATAATTCTTTGGCACGTTATGTGGTGGCCATCCAAATAGAGAACGAAGACACGTTTTACAACATTACATCTACTTTAGCCTAGAGTCTTAGGTGGCATAATCATCCCTAGTTAATACTAAGGTTAGGACACTGCTTTGTTTAAAGAAATGTTATGATAACAACGCAAAAATGTAGTATGATAACTTCCAACAACCCATTGAGATCCATACGCTCAACGATCCTCAAACCAATCTCAACCGTTCAAAACCGCTCGCTACCAGATCGACGGAGGACAACATTTAAAGGAGATCACGAACTCCATCAGTTGTGGATCTCTTTAAAAATATCCGCATGGACTATTAATTGTCTATTTTCAAATATTAATGACGGAGTTATTCTATTCCCCCAACTCCCTTCATGTATATATACTCAAAAAAGAGATAGAGAAAGGATCACTCTCATTATTCAACAAGAGAGAAAATTCTCACCCTTTTTTTCATAGGTTTGGAGATTTGAAGACTTTTTGTTCTCATCTCCAACAATAACAAGAAGAAGAAGAAAGAAGAAGGTGGTGACTTCGATAAAAACTTTTTTCTAATCGTTTTTCTATTTCTTGTTTCTAACAAGGATCTCCATATAAGACATACCCAGGGTAGAGGGTTTGAAAAAAATCCTCATTGGTTCCCATAATAAAAAAAAACTCTCCTAATGAACTTAGGAACATGATTAATTTCATGTTTTTTAACAAACATCGATTATGAAAATACTCTCTTTGAATATAGAAGAAATTCTATATTCTCTTTTAAAATATAAAGGAAGCCCTATGTTCTTTATATATAAGAACATGGACCACAAATCCACATTCTTCTTAAAAACTTAAAAATACAAGAGGAGATTCCGTCCAAATTTTAATAAATTCGAAGCAGATTTTCGGGTTGAATCTGCCTTTTCCGATACATGTTAGCAAAACGGCCATAACTCTCACGTGAAATCATGATTCATTCGAAATGTATGAAAGTTAACTCGATAAGCTTCGAAACGAAACCATATATGATGATAATTGGTCATGAAATAATAGGTTTTCAGATATCTCAAAAAATATCTGCAGAGTCACGGGTTGAATCTGGTAGCCCAGATACATGTTAGTAAGACAGTCATAACTCTCACCCAAGAGCACCAAATCGCGATCCATTCGAAACGTGTGAAAGCTAACTCATTAAATTTCGAAATAAGACCATGCATGGATATGAAAACTATAAAACTTATGTCCTTGAACGGACTTTAAACATAGGATAAAATTCTATGTCATTTCAAAATCAATTTGAACATAATACGTATAGTCATGTTCATACAACTTAGGCATGGTTAAATCATACCAACATGAGCAAATCGGTTATCTTAAAAGATAACTGCAAGAGGAGTCGGGCATTTCAAAGATACCCGGAAATATTAAATTGGGTCGGGTATCTCCCCCAAAGATATCCGCAAGTATTAGTTTGGGTCGGGTATCTTCTCTAAAGATACATGCACATTAGGTATCTCTTAAAAAGATACCCGCATATATCATGTTTGGTCGGATGTCACCTTCAAAGATATCCGCATTTCATTTAAATAGGGTTTGTGTCTCATTTAGAGTTATCCACCCATCTTTCAAGTAAATTATGTTGTGGGTCCAACTTTAAAGATCCCACATTTTCTCTATTTCACTGGGGTTGGGTCCCAGGAAGGGAGGTACCCACTTAGCTTTTAAAATGACATCAAATTGGATGTCTCCTTTTCAAAATGCATTTATATTTCTTGTAATCCTCTTTGTATAATCTTGAGATGTAAATAAATGTACATGTATCAAAGTTGCATAATGAAATCTCTTGATGACTTCTTTCATATTTTTCTTTTATGGCAAGTGCATACATATGTGATGTGATCTTTCTTTAAACAATGTGATTTAAAACGGTCTAACAAGATGTCTCTCCTAGTTTAAGACCTGAGACAACAGGATATAATTAACAGTAGGTGCTTGCTTTCATCGGAAATCTCGAACCTCATGATATTCTGATCAATCTTTCAAACCCCAAAACTTAAGTTTCGATCGTTAGAGATTATTAAAAAGAGTAAACAGTGACGAAGATATCAAAGAGTGTCATCCAATTAACGTTGGATAATTAGAGGTTATTAAAGAGGATACACTGTGACAAAGATATCAAAGAATGCATCCAATCTCCCAATTGTAATCATTATATTTTCTTCTCCCCCTTTCAAGTTAATATTATGCAAGGCTAATTTGCTTTTCTTAAATGGTTGATATTATTTGGCCTTAGCTACATTGTTTATGTTAAGCCTGTAGACATAATCTAACTCGGCTATATTTAATAAATTTGTACTGTCAGAATGTGTAGCCATGACTTCGAAGTAGTACTAGTAGTTGCCGAGTGTCAAAACCCTGGAGTTCTTAAATATCTCGAGCAATTTGAACCGTTCAAACTGAATTTAGGCTGCTCTTTGTGATCTGCCAATATGAATAAAATATTTAAATCCATTTTTGATACGAAAGACATAAACTCAATCATTTTATTAAGTGAACAATTCTCTCAATTTATACAAAACAAACTATCCCAACAAAACATCTAAACTATCAGAATCTCAACATACCAAATGATAATTAAACTTATTTAATGTAACAAAAATATCCAGACAGTTACAATAAGATACATCAAATCGTAACAGCCTCTCTCAAACTCATGGTGGAGTTTGGATTACATGCTGAATAGAAATTATATGCAATAAGTAAGATGATGGTGGAGAACAAAACATCTCTTGCATTCAGCAACGCGAACATGACACTGATCTCTTTCGCCACTGCAAGATAGGCCATAAAACCATTAATCTCTTTCGTATAAGCTAGGCGGACTCGCCTAAAAGTCAAATTCGCTAAAAGTTTCCGAAAATAAGAAAGTGTATGTTGCCGAGAAATATCGTGGAAGAAAAGATTGCACAAAATTGATCTTGGTGGAGGTGGATTATAATGATCAATAGTCTAATTGGATATTTGTCATATTGATTTATTTGTTTTGGAAAACTAAGCCATTGATAAAAAGAATAAATAGATTTTGGATCAAGTCATTAGCTCTGATACCAAGATAAGAAACAGATGGACTCGATCATTTTATTAAGTTAATAATCATTGCAATTTATAAAACTCTTGATCTAATAAAGGATAACAAACTATCCCAATAATACATCTAAACTATCAGAATCTCAATATAGCAAATGATAACTAAATTTATTTAATATAACAAAAACATCCAAGACACTTGCAATAAAATATATCATATCCTAATAACTTGCAATAAAATATATCATATTCTTAAAAGTGTGCGTAACTCAGAATCAATGTACATAGGTGAAATCTCACTTTCAAACACTTTTTTATCAACTGGGCGTAGCTTCCTCTTGAAAGTGAGATTTCACCAGTTGGATCCCTGAAGGGTGGCATAAACTTTTTTATAGGGATTTAGATGGATTGCCATGAGACTCATATAATCGATTGGTCAATAAATCAGCAGCCATGGGGAAAAGATAGAAACACTATGTATTGAATGTACTGAATGAGCATGCTCTAAACCTATTAATAATAACAAAATAAAAAAAGAACTTGAATTATCTTACAGCTGCACGGCTTGCATCTATGCATTGTATAAAAGCTAAATTGTAACAAGAAATACCCCCAACTTTCTAAAACCCCATCCGCACTTTGCTCCTCAATTTTAATCTTTTCCCAAAAGGGTTTTTTCTATATTTAACCCCCAAAACTTTCGTATATCTAAATAAGATTCCTCAAAACTTCGTATTTCTAAATAAGACCTCCAAATCCTGTAAGTTGTCTAAATTGGTCGTCATGGTTAGTTTTCCATCCAAATTCCATTTAAAATGACCATTTTGTCTTTATCTTCTTCCCCCATACTCCTTCAACACTGTCCATCTATTTCTTTTCAAATTCCAACATCCAACCACCCATTAGAATTACATCCATGAACAATTATGATTATAGTAGTCCTTCTCTTAAATCATTCGGAACCCGTCTTCATGAATTACAAATAATTATTTTTTCCTACATATGGCCAAATATACAAACCAAGAATAGGTTGAGGATTCATTAGGTTGCCAAGGGTATATTAGGCATTTAACAGATTAATTAGGCTAATTAATAACTATTTAACCGATATAGGTCCTTTTTAGACAATTTAAAGGATTTGAGAGGACTTATTTAGAAATATGAAGTTTTAGGGTTTTTATTTAGAAATACGTAGGTTTTGGAGTTGAATATAGAAAAAAATCCTTCCCAAAATTGCCTTTCATTTAAATATTTAATTGAAATAAAAAAGAAAAAAGGGATAATTTTTTAATTATTGCTATCCGGATTCAGGATACATTTCTCCGATTCAGAAACGGAGCCCGGTCGGATTATTCGGCTCCCCTCACATCCCTATTTGGAACACCCAATGAACATTTACACATTAGGTCAACACCCAAACGGGTCGGGCTCGATCCGAATGGATCCGAACCCCGCCCGCTCCCAGATGTATTCACCATCAAACTTCTAGAGAGAGAGAGAGGGTGGGAGGAGAGAGAGAGATGGCGACGAGAGCGGAGGCGCTGGCGGCGTACAGATCGCTGCTGAAGGCGACAAGGAAGTCCTTCGCCAGAGACGCCTTCATGCTGTCCGAGTCTGCAGCGATGATCCGTGGGAGATTCGACGAGAACAGGAGCGCGGCGTCGGAGATAGACGTGAGAAGGATGCTGGAGGAGGCGAAGGAGGCGGCGCACTTCATCGCTCACATGATCGTGCAGGCCAAGCTCAACGATCACGGCGGCTACGGTACTCAAATTTCCTTTCTTTTTGAAATTTTCTTTTGCTTAAGCCCTTAAAACTAGGGTTTTCTTTTCTATTTTTTGGGTGGGGTTAGTTGCGTAGAATAGGTGTTAGAAATGTTGCGTGGAGATTTGATGGAAGATCTCAGAGTGATGGTAGTTTAGCTAGTTTGTGATTCGAGCTGAAATTTGAATATTCTCTCTTTTCGCTTAATCCCTTAAAATTATGTTGTTGTTTTTTCCTTTTGACTTAGTTGATAAGAATAGATGCTAGAAACTGTTGGATGAAGATTTGAATGGAGATCTCAGAGTGATGATTTGTTGAGCTAGGTTGTGATTCGAGCTGAAATTTGAAAGAACTGAATTGTATTTTCCCTCCAAGTCCCCAAATTTCTCTCCTTTTGCATTTGAAAAAAAAATCCCTGGTTAGTTGGTGTGAAAAGATGTTAGAAAGTGCTGTTTGTAGATTTGATTGGAATTTGGGACTTGGAATTTTCAGGTTTAAATGGTGGGTTGCATAGCTAGGTTGTGGTCTGAGCTGGATTTTGAATCATGTTTTGGAATTTTATTGGTAAAGGATTGGATTTTCATTGCAAGTGAATAATCTTCACTTCTTTATGGGCTGATTAAATCTTGTTGTATGACTAAAACATGATGTAGGGAAGTGATTAAGTTTGGAACAGTTTACGCCTTAACAATGAGAAAGTTTACTTGATATGTTTTTAGCTGGTTTATTTCACAGTGACACAAACATTCTAGTATTGTTTATCAGTTCCTTTTTTTTCCATCGACTACTAGAGAAAGATGATGAGAGCTAGGTAACTTTGAGAAGTCTCGTGCTCATAACGAGGATTTGGCTCGAGTTTTCTTCCAGGCAAATTTAGTCACTCTATAAGATGTATGTAAGCACATTACGGGGAGATGTATTTCTTGAAGAATTTGACATTGCAATACATTCGTTACTCTCTGAATTTGGAAAAAGTTCATATGTTGGGATTTGATGAAATGCATACATCAATCTTTTCATAAACATAAGGTCATTTGTTGAAATAATTCAGTGTGGGTGATGTGTATGCTTTTAATGTACCTATATGTGGGAGCATGCGTACATGCATGTTTGGTTGCAAAAGGAAAAATCCTTGAATTGAGTTGTGTGACAAGTCAATGGTGTTCTTATCCTTGAGTTGTTAGTCCAATGTTCGTTTGATGGAGCGTAAAAATACTTGAGTTGGAATACTTTGAGTCTTATGTTTGATTTACACAAACTTGGTATTGAGTTAGATTTGCTTGACTTGGAAAAGAGCCCAACCTTAACTTCATCTCTTAATTTTTTAGTATAAAAAAAATCTTACATGGAGCTTGACTTGACTTAAGACAAGTCTTCAATCCTTGCCTTTCAATGAGGTGGGATGATGAAAAAGTGAAGTCGGTCATCCCAACTCAGACTTCAAAAAAAACACAAACTAGCAAGTTTGGTTTAACTAGCAAATACGCTACAGTGCATATTCCCTTAAGTCAAGCTACTCAAAGCCCAACTCAATGAAACAAACAGCCCTTACATCTTATATGAACAAAATCATGTTAATCAGGTGAGCATTAACAACATTTTTAGGGTTTGTTTCATTGAGTTGGGCTTTGAGTAGCTTGACTTGAGGGAACAAGCAATGTAGCATGTTTGCTATTTAAGCTCAACTTGCTAGTTTGGTGTTTGTTTGAGGTCTGAGTTGGAATGAATGACTTCACTTTTTCATCATCCCACCTCATTGAAAGTCAAAGATTGAAGCCAAGTCTTCAAAGCGTATCTTAGGCTAAGTCGAGCTCCATGTGAGATTTTTTAATGTTAAAAAATTAAGAGATAAACTTAAGGCTGGGCTCTTTTCGAAGTCAAGAAAATCAAACTCAATACCAAGTTGGTGTAAAACAAATATAAGATTCAAAACACCCCAACTCAAGTATTTTTACGCTCCATCAAACGAATATTGGACTAACAACTCAAGAGAACAAGAACACTCTTGACTTGTCATGTAACTCAATTCAATGATTTTTCCTTTTGCTACCAAACAGACCTTTCCTCATAAAACACCTTGAAATGTGTTGTGTTCCCAACTTTCTCAAACAATGTTATAGTTAAGTAACTTGTGCTCGCCCCGTCGTGATTCTCATGTTGGTCCATATAGCCTACTCTATATGCTTGGGATAAAAAGCCTGGTCGTTGTTGTTGTTAGGCCTTGATCGCAATTGCAAAGCGTGACTATTGGTAGAGTGCTTGTAAGTCATGCCAACCGATTCCTGAATATCTCATGCCTATTCTATTAGAATCACGGAACCAAATATTGGTCATATCGGCTGATATATTGTTTTGGGACTCATAGCGATACGATAAAACTGATATAATATCGTCCGATATGACGATATCCCCTGATATATTGACGATAGCCATTATATGAAGTATCTCTCCGATACGTTTCCGATATCCGACATTTAACGATATTTAAAACCTTGATTAGAATTGGCATTTGTTTGTTTGGATCACCATTATTACTTGAGATAACTTTGTTCTAGAGCTTGAATGAAGAACCTAATACGTTACTCGGGATAGTTGCATTACCTGTTGGTCTAGGTTAGAGGTGCCTAAATGCCAAATGAAATTTCATAGTATAGAAGACATTTTCTTCAGTTATTGAACTTAGTGTTGTAAAACAACGTTAAAAATGATTTAATTTCAATTAGAAGTTTTTGGCTAGCAGCCTGTTTCAAATAATATTACATGGGTGAAGGACTGCATAGGCGTCTATGTGAAATAGGCACCTATGTGATGTGCATAACCTAGTCAAGGTACAAACTCGATATGCGAACTCATTTTCCACTTGACAAAGACCCAATTCCTACTTTTTCCTTGACATCAACACTTTTTCCAATCCTTTCTGAATTTTACTGGATTTCTATATGTGTGCATGTTAAAATTCTATTTCTACGTATATCCGCGTAACTCGATTATGCGATGCATAATTCTTTGGCACGTTATGTGGTGGCCAGCCAAATAGAGAACGAAGACACGTTTTACAACATTACATCAACTTTAGCCTAGAGTCTTAGGTGGCATAATCATCCCTAGTTAATACTAAGGTTAGGACACTGCTTTGTTTAAAGAAATGTTATGATAACAATGCAAAAATGTAGTATGATAATTTATGTACATCTAGAGTCGTTTCATGAAAATTGCCAAGCAAAATCATCAATTCATTGAAATTCACGGGTTCATGGGGCTAGAAATAGAAGTCCTTAGAAATCTTCTATAGCACGAATCTTGGAAAATTGTTATAACAAGCTTTTCTTCTTTAAAGACTATAGGATGGAGCTGCACCTACATCCATAATATCTATTGTTAAATTATTGATATTAAAGTAATATAGCGATCCAGCCAGTCCTTCAACCGAACAGCAATTGAACATGCTAAAATTTAAGGTTCATAACTTCATATAGACCTCAACAACCATAATCTAACTAACAATGACATAACCAATTTCACTTGAAATCCCCCTGCAGAAGGATAAAGCATCATTCAGTTGTACTTTTTAATTATCGAAGAGTAGTTATATTTGTTTGTGCATGACTACAAATTTCCATTTTTGGGTACATATTTTTTTTGTGGCTGTACAGCATCACCCTACTGCATGCATTACTTAGATGATCAAGACGATAAATTTATTGTTGAAATTAGTTCATAATCATAATGAAAAGAATATTCTCCTATGAATATGAATTACAAAAAAAATGGTTAATCACATTTCTTTTTCATCTGAAACATATGTATACATTTTCAGTAAATCGGTAACAATGTTTTTCGCTATAAAATACGTCAAATTGGCTTAATAATTTCCTTTTTGTTACTAAAGAATACGTTCTAGAAATTTTCTTTTCCGTACATGTTTCTATATGGATGCTATTTTCTTTTTAATTATTTTTGCATGTATTTTTGCTATTGCAGTTGTGAAGCCTAGCAAGGAACATGCCGGTGCTACCTTAGAAATTCCGTCGGAAGAGAGTCTAAATAAGTCAATTAAGGAAGCTTGAGCTATCGAAGCACCGGAGATGAACGCATAGCTGCTTCATAGGCTTAGCTGTAGAGGCTATGTTTGACTAAGAAAGTCAAGAAGTTTTTTGGTTTTCTGTATCTTTATTCTAGAAGAAACTTCTTCAGATTATTTCTTCATTTGTAAGTGATATGCTGGGATAGTTTTATTATGCCAGCCGCTTCTGTCTTATTTATGTCCAGTTGGCAATCAAAATTGGAAGTAGTACTGGATATTCCATGTATCACACATTCTCATGTACCGTTTAGATCAATAATTTTGTGTATCTCTAACGATGTTACATTTTACAGTTTGAAATAAAAATGTTAAACGATAATAATGTGATGCAGATCATATGGAATTTGCCGTTTCTTCAGTATTTGAATTTGTATTTGTGTCTGCACCGAGAGATCAAATAAAATTCGTATTTGTGTCTGCACAGAGAGATCAAATAAAAGTACATCGAAACGACGACTGTGTTCCTGAAAATAAAAATGATGATTCAAACAAATGCATCTATTCCAAAATAGATCCAACCATTTGACAGATGAAACTGCTTAGCTTAGCAACAGCCAGAGTAATAGATGCACAATCCTTGATTCTGAACTCCAGTGGTTTAAATCGCTAACTTGATGATTCGTGCAGATCGCACAGACAGTGGAATATGATATTGAGAATCTGGAACCCAAATATCAATGTCAGTGCTCCTTAAATATAGCAATGAAAGAGAAATAACCAAGAACCCAAGTACTTGGGTGACAAACATGGATTGTCGCCCAATGGACAACTTTTTTGTCACCCAAGCTCTCGCATCCTTTACGCATGCAATTGGGCGACAAAATGTCCATCGCCTAAACACTTGGACCGCCAAATGTTTTTGTCACTCAAGTTCTAGCATCCTATACAACAACAAAAAAGCCGCGCTCGAGCACAACAAATATATATTAAAAAGCGCGCAGTAAGAATGGTAATTAAGAGCAAATAATTCAAGTCAACCATAGCATATAGGATGCGATATTGGCTTCTTGATTTTAAAGTTAGAAGAGTAACATATAAGAAAATAGTGATCTGTTCGGCAGACGATAAAGATTAATAACTTGTGCGCAAACAATTTTGGAGAAATCAACCAACTCGGCTTCCAGAGACATTACAACCCGATATTAATATTTTACAGAATACTCTTTTCTTTTCCAAAGAGTCGTCATCAAGAATATAAAAATGAACTGCAAAATTGGAATGAAATTACATCCTCAATACAGAATTCTAATTATAGCTGCTGGTCTAATGTATCATAGCAAAGAGGCTAGTTTCAAGGATTAATTTTCTTCTTCTTCTTCCATCGATTCATCATCTGCATCTTCCGCTCCTTCTCCTCCTTCATTTGTTCCATCATTTGCATCCTCAGATCCTTTTCCTTCAAACGATAAAAAGACATGAAAGAGAATGGGATTAAGAAAATACGGGTATAAACCCTATGGTTTTGGGGGCATTATGTGAATCCAAACTTACCATATTCACTGAATATGACTCCTCCAGCACACAACCCTTCTTCGATTTTAACTAATTGGAGAGTCATCCGAGGTCCAATCTCTTGAAGTTTGACGGCACTTTTGCTAGAAGCACGGTTCACTCTACCAACATTACTGTTTAGACTAACTGTTGCAGCTTCTTCATCTGCTTCACTTTCTGATCCATAACCAGCTCTACACAATTGATGCCAATTTTTTCTTTTAAGCAATTGGTCATTTCAGCATAATTAAAGCAACAACATGCGAAATGAAAGCAACCCCCCAACCCCCAAAAGGAGAAAAAAGGGATTAAAAAACATTTTAAGTTGTCTATTTTAGCAACATAACCGTGAACCTTGCTCAATTCCAGTAATCTTCCAGTATACTAGTATATTAAGTAAAGCTTGTGCTGTTATCCTGTATAAACTTCTTTAAGTTGCAAGTGTAGTACAGTGCGGTTTCTACTATCAGACACAAGCATCCATGAGCATATATCACACTAAAATCATGTATTTCATATGCATTAAAATCATAGTGTCTGTTATGCGTTAATATCATAGCATATAAACAAGTTAAATTGGTTTGACACATTCTAACTAACCACTGTAACTTAGTTTCGAGTTTAATTTACTCTACCATGTCGGCTTAATTACCGAAATGGTGCAATAAGAAAACATGTAGCATTGTTCAGGATCAATATCAGAGATATCATGTTAATCTTCTAGCCAACCACTTCTTAAGTTGAGATTTATTTCATTCATGAGTTCGATGTACTTTTCCTTCCGGTTATCGTTATATTCCGATTATCGTTATATTCCGGAAGCTTGGCCAGCTAAATCAATTCGAAAAGTAATCACTATATATTTTGTCACTTGCCATTCTAGCCCCAAGAAACTTGAGAGATCTATATGCAAATTCTGTGCTCCACAGGACATCATTAGAGACGAGCTCAGAGGCGCACCTTGCAGTGATATAGTATTCGTTTTATTTATTTCACACATATAGTTGTTCGTTTTATTAATTGCACCCATAAAGTTGTTGGTTGTAGTTTGTGCCTAGCTTATATAGGTGTTTTTAGAGCCTAAAACATTTTCTGTGATTAAAGTTCTGCTGCACATTTTGGCTTCACCTTCAGGTACTAGATTTTTCAGACTATTTCCATCTCAATCCTAATAGACCTTTTTCCCCAAAAGAAGTAACGCTGTGTTCTTCGGCGAACAGAGTTCAGATATCCATGAAAGAGCACCATGATGCTGTTCTATCAATCTTGTTATCTAGATAGTTGGTCTATGCAATATTCAACAATCTTCCTAGATACTGAACTTGTGACACCTATAGACATAAGTTTCGATGACCTGATAGGAGAGAGAAAAAGATCTTTTTGCCGCAAACATTTGAAATATGTTCTAAAGCTTGTATACGACCTAATTTTTAATCAGACAGCTAAAGGTCTTGCTGACTATCAAGTGAAACCATTATGTTAGGAAAGACAACTTGAACCAGATGCTGTACTGAAGTGCCCCATGAATTATCAAGAAATGAAACATAGTACATATTAGATGGAAAAATACAAAAGGAACATTTTATGTTAAATGGAAAATTATACACATCATCATGGAGCAACATAATTAAAAAGGCGTTAAAGATGAAATCTAAGCTAGTTACAATACGTGATCCTGAATTTATGTTAATTTCAAAACAAAACTTCCAGCAAAAAGGCTTAATGGCTATTTTCTTTGAACAAATATTAGAAGGCATTGACATGCAAGACTAAAGGATGTTTGAGAAGCATCAATATGCAAATACAAGTTAAAAATTCTTTGAATCTTCTCTTACTTGGTAACAAAGTCGCTGACATCTTGAAGATTCCTCAAATCTGGCACTTGATGGTTCTGGACAAATTTCCTAATTCTGCGAGAGACACCAATTGGTTGTAATCTAATGGAATAATGCCTAAAATCAATTAGCTTTGTGTCGCTGTTGTAGTTCAATAATACAATCCTTTGGCATGCTGATAACTTAACCTGCGGTTCACAACATAATAATAAATTAACATGCCTTGAACTTAGAAAAGATAATAATTGCATCAATTGTTCTAGCACTTACAGTGTTAATGTCTATGGCAGGAAATATATTCTGAAACATAATGGTTGTTAGCTTCAAGTGTTGACCCCCGCTCCCGAATCCAGAAAGCACAACCTGCAACAAAATGAAAAATGAAAGCCTTATTAATGCAAGTAAATCTCTAAAACAAGTATCATAGCGCAACAAAATGAAAAATGAAAGCCTTAATACTGCAAGTAAATCTCTAAAACAAGTATCATAGCAGAAATTTGCTTCAATTGCATACCAATGGTGAATTGTTAAATAGGTCTTTGGGACATCTTGGACGAATTTGGGATCGAGCAATATCAGCTGCCAGTGCATATTCACGTATCTCGAATGTTAGTGTTGGGCCTTGAGGCGTCCTCGCAACCCGCAAATGAGGCACGCTCTTAGGTTTTGATAAGATTAGAAAGTGAGTGACACCCATTGGCCCCGCAACATTCAAGAAATCCTTGAGATTGTTTCGTTTCTTCTCCTGTGATTATAAACGCAAATAAAAGATCAAACAATTGGTTTCTTTTCCAAATACACCAACCAGCCTTTACCGTAGACTTTTGGAGCCGTCTAATGTATCTTTTTGTTGTTCCATTAAATTATCCTTTTGTTTAGGCCTACATTTAGTCCTTGTCGCTCTATTGACTACAATTCTAGCACTTCTATGAACAGAAGCACATACTAGCATACATATTGCACATGCCTAAAACATTTTTGTCTTTTCTCCCTTGTTTATCATCTTCAAGAGTATTCTAAATTTTTTCTGATGCACTCATTTCGTCACACATCCATCTCTACATTCTTGTGTTAGCTACTCTCATTTTTCTCTTGGGAAAGTTTCATAATTCCCCCCCCCCCCCCGGGGGAAAAATAAATAAATAAAATAAAAATAAAGCAATGGTGTTCTCAACTGTCCTATAGAAATCTCCCCATACCATTTTATAGGCATTCTAGGATAAATTACGACTTCTATAAAATTTTCCGCTTTAAACATACTTTAGAACCACATTTGGTACCATCGTGATAATGAAACACCGACACTGATGCACTTATTTCTTACCCTGCCTTTTAGGCCGTGTTTGGGTATGGAGTTGGGATAACCGTAGTTTATTGTTAAGTGGAGGTAGGGAGATGCAAACTGTGGTTTGCAATCCCCAAACTCCAAAAATGGATATTACAAAACTTTGATCAGATTGGATTTCAGATAATTGTAGTCGTCTTAACATTTGGGCTGAGATAACTACAATTATCTCAGCTCCAACATGGAGCCAAACGAGTCAAAGTTAGGATTTTGGAGTTTGGCTTTGCTAACTTTATGAAACCGCGGCTTAAAAAAGTTAACTCCGTTCCTCAACCAGGCCTTAGACCTTGTTTGGATATCGAGTTAGGAATCTTAGGATAATCTGAGTTTATTATTAAGTGGAGGTAGAGTCGATGCAAACTCCGGTTTGCAAGCCCCAAACGCCACTCAAAAACAAACTTTGGTTTTGATATAAACGATGTGTTTGGGAAGATGAAGTCTAGAAAGCTTGAGTCAGATTGGAGTTTAGATAACCACGGTTATCTCAACTCCAAAATCAATGACAAACAATATCAAAGTTACCATTTTGAAATTAATTATTGCTATTTTATGCAACCCCGGTTTAGAAAACTGAACTCCATTCCCAAATGGCACCTTATTAAAGTTTTCATCACTCATCCATCACAACATTATTATGATAGCCACCCAATTTTTTTATCGGACAAATTTCTTAATTGCCCCAATAAAGCAATGTAATTCTTATTCCTGCCCTGTAGAATTTCCCCCATACTGTTTTACAGCTATTCTACGATCACAAAACACCCCTAGACAAAATTCTCCACTTCAACCCCACTTTGATCCTATCAACCCATCCGCGATGACGAAAGATCGATTCTTTTGAAACAAACAAACACGAGCGTAAATCTAAAAGTACCTTCAGCTTGATAGCAGTATATGGCAGCATGATCTTTCTGATATCCAGCTCGAGCTGCTTGAGAGGTCCAGGGATCTTCCCCCTCGAGAAGACGAAGCTCTTCGGGATCTTATCGCCGGTGACCTGATCGACGTTCGCCTGCTGCTTCTTCACGACTGGAGGCTTCACGAAGTTCCTCCTCTTGTTCTGCGAATTCGGTCAAAAGAAATCAATGAAAAAATTAGGGCTTTTTAGATAAAGGCGAGAGCTTTGAGTTGCTTACGTTCTTGAATCGAGCCATGGCGATGTGTGTGTGTGTGTGTGTGTGTGTGAGAGAGAGAGAGAGAGGGATGAAAAAAGGATGCTAGGGTTTTTGTTAGGGTTTCGAAATCGATAGATGTAAGGTTGTCGGGTTTTAGGGTTTGGATTCGATATTCATGTGGGTTTAATCACCAAATTGTTTCTCCCGGCCTATTCTTGCCATCTGGGATTTGGGTTTACGGGTAGACCCGAATCCGACTTAAAATCAGTTAAAACTGAGGTTAGGAAAAATTAACGGATTTGCCGCGGGCCCTCCAGCTTAAATCATGAGTTACACTTGGCTGGGACTGTTTAACCTAGCTACGGTAAACTGTAGGCCCAACCGTCTCAAATAGAGATATAGCATAAGAACGAGGACGATCCTTTCGGGTCGTTGCTGGTTTTTATTTTTTATGGACGTATGATGATAATCACGTGTACATGTCGGTGGTACTTTATTTTCAGATATTTTTCAAAATAGTCTTTAATTTAAGGAAATAGATTTTGGGTCGATAGTGCAAATTTCGCTCAAAAAATTGGTTACGGTTTAAGATCAATTCTACAGCATTTTAGAAATGATGTTATATAATTATAAAATCTTTTTTTTAAAAATATTTTCACTCTTTTAGCATTACTCAGCATGACAAAATCCCCGAGAAAAGTAAAAATTTCATGAAGTGAATGGTCACACGGTGGAGATGAGATTTTATATCATGCTATGCTCATGCATGCCAAATAACCATTTTCACAAAGAAAGCCACAGGATTCAGGGTCTCTTGTTATAGGATATCAAAATAGCAATTAGATATGAAATCCTTGTATATATGGCAGAGCACAGCATATGAAATTATATGCATTAAATGGTTATATCTTAAAAGAGAAATATTAAATTAACTCTTTGTTTTATTCGTGAGATGTTGGAGATAATCGACAAACTTTTTATAAATTCAGTAAATGGACAGAAAGGTAGATTTTATCTGAAATTTTAATTTTAGAATAAAATCTACTTAAGGTTTGTCTACTTAATAATCCCGGAAGAGCTTGACCAATATATTTCAATCTGACCTGTATATTTCAATTTGAATAGGTTATGGATGCTGCCACTTGCATTACGAATGGGTGAATATATAATAAATCCAATCAATTATCCTCATAATGGAATAGTCCTGTGATTGAATTCTTGAGCTCCTAAATAAAAGTACAATTTAAAGGCGTCTATTCGGGGTTTTCCGCTAGGCATAGGAGGAAGACGGATAAGAATAAGAACACGCAATGCCAATATTTAACGTGGTTCGACCAATGGCCTACATCCACGAGAAAAACATGAGAATATCTTGATTAATGATTAATGTAACGATTCTGAATTTACTGTACAGAATTTTCCAGTTTAATATACAGAAATGAGTTTACAGCCTGAGTTTGATTTATAAATCAGTTTTGTTAAAAAATAGCAAGAAAGCCACTTGTAGCTCACTAGTAAAGCCTTGTATTGCTGTGATGTAGTCTTTGTGTTCGAATTCTATCAGACACATTATTTTTTTCTGAATTTTTCGTTTAATTTATGGAAGCCAAAAAGATTGCACGTACCATACACAGAAAAATGAAAAATCGGAAAAATCATTCCCTGCAATCAAACAAAGACTCTTCGTTTCACCATTTATCATTTTTTTTAATGCATTTTAATTCCAAAACCTTAATTCTCCACTATAAATATCACCTCACACTTTGGCTCAACATCATTCTGAAAATTCTGGCCAAAACTCTTAAAAATTGCCTAAGTACAAATGGAGTAAAGAGGAGTTAGCAAGCGATCAACTTCCAACGAAAATCGAAGCAACATCCGGAGCTCCCATGACACCCTAAAGCTTTCATCCTCTTTTTCTACCTCTTCTTAATATAATCAAATAGTAATTTCCTCTCAATCTCTCTTCTTCTCTTTTGAAATTCCATTTCAAAACATATATCGGTAAGTGGAGTTAATACCAATATCTTTTTCAAAACCCTAGAAAACCCCTTCTCTTTAATATTTTGTTCAATCTAATTTGTACACATCACTTGTAACTTTAAACCATAATGTTTAGATTCAAATTTCATCAAAATTCTCATGTGAAATAACTTTAATTTCACTTTTTTATTAAAATACCATGAACTTTAATATCATCCATTTTAGTTTTGTTAAAACTATGCTTTTAGGAAAAACTTCACGGGGTAACGACCTGCCCCTCACGTACGCTCTTTTTTCATAGCACGATACCTTTTTGTATGAATTTTTGTACGAAGAAAATATTACATTCAAATACCACTTACTTTAAAAACCGTTTTTTTAAACGGTATTTCGATTTCTTTGCAATTATACCTCTACAACTCTCTTTAGGGGACCCGCTAATGAATGGTGTGGATTATCGCACATCCTTATACTAGTAGAGCGAGATGCAGACATTCTCACGGAGCATTCGGTCTCAAAAGATTTTAAATACGGTTTTTAAGAAAAACGAATTTTCTAAATAAATAAAGATATTTATTTTTTAATAATTATAAAAAAAATTCATATCCTTATTTTCAAAATATAATAAACTTATTTGTTTCTAAAAATGAAAGATTAACAAATTTCAATAAAATACTATCAAGTTACCAAAAGACAACTCTTTTCAATAAAATACTATGAACTTTCAAAGTTAATTATTTATCACTAAAATACCTCAAATTCTTAAAACTCATGCTCATGAAAACGCTAATAATATAACTAACCCTTCGAGATTTATTTTTAACTATATTATAAATTTTTCGTAAAACCCCATTGAGTTATATAAAACAATATTTAAGGACCCCAGTAAATATAGGTTTAAGAGGGATCGATTCTCTTGAGCCCCAGAGAGCCGGAGAAAGTGAGTGCTTACCTATTTAAGGTAGAAAACTTAACGGAGTTATCAATGGTAATTGTTTTGGAAAAATACACAAATCCTGCCGTCCATGTGCAGCAGTTACCGATAATTCCCGAACCTAATTCAAGATCTAAATCAATTTACAAATGTCTGACTCAGTCTGAGTCTAACTCAAACCTGAATCCAATTCAAATCTGAATCCAATATCAAACATGAATACTTGAATCAAACAACAATATCAAACATGTATACCTGACTTGACTTGACCGAACCATGGTTATAACTTGATTTGACTATGATTACATCCTGAACATGACTATATTGAACAGCTTGTATCCATGATTTCGGCAAGTTTGATAATTGTAACAACTCCAATTTTAATGTACAGGAAATTGTTTAAAAATTAATGTACAAAAAGAGTATTTGCAATCCTGTGTATGCTATAAATATTTGAATTACTTTTGAACAGCAAGAAAGCGCTTGTAGCTCATTGGTAAAAGCCTTGCACTGTTATGACGTAGCCCCTGTGATCGAATCCCCCTGCCACATTATCGTTTTTTTATTTTTCTTTTAATCTTTTAGAAGCACAAAGGTTTGCACGTGCACTACACGTAAAATGAAGAGTCATAGATTAAATAAACACGTGCACTGAGATATACCAAGCGGCAGAGACACGTGGCACAAATCCAAGCCAAGACCGACGGTATTGGACCGACGAGATTTAGGCATGTGACCGGCACTGCCGGACCCCCCGTAGGGGATGCTCCCCAACTTTTTCCCCTGGCACCTCTTCGCCTACTCCACTATCCCCGTGTTGTTTGATTTCTCTGCATTCATCCAGAAAGTGTAATTTCACTTTTTAATTCTAATTTTAATGCATTCTTTAACCCTCAAAACCCTAATTTTCCCTATAAATACCACACTCCATTTCACACCTCCTCACTCAGAATTCCATTACAAAAACTCTCAAAAATTTCCAAGTCCTAAGTTGTGTAAGTGGAGTTAGTAAAGGGCAAGATTCCGACGACGTTCCAAGAAGAATCCGGCGACGAAACGACGTCCCGACGGTTCCGGAAGCTTCCCATTTCTCCCCTCTTTCTTTATAGCCTATAAGTCCTCTCTTCGCTTCACAATCTCTAGTCTAACACTTTTACTTTTCAAAACTTGTCGGAAGCGGAGTTATTCCGACCTCCGATTCTCTTTTCTTTAAAAATCTTATTTTTCTTAATAAAAAACCTACCAATTTTTAATAGATTGCTTAGAAATAAAAAAACAAACACATTAGAATAAGTTTCATTTCAAAATAATGAATTATGCAACTTTTATCGCATTTTTACGGTAAAATACCATATACTTTACTTTCGGCATAATTCAACATATTTCTTGTATTACTTTTAGAAAACTCACGAGGTAATAACCCATCTCATCACAACACTCATCATTGACATTGCACGATGCTTTGTAAAATATTCTTTTGGGACAAAATACGACATTACATTTAAATACCCTAAACTTACAAAACCGTTTTCTTTATAAAAAAAAGTGTGTTAATTAAATTCCTTGCAATTGTGCTTCTACAACCCATTTTGGGGAACCCCGATAGGGATGGTGCAGGTTACCGCACATTCTCAGGCCTAGTAGAGGGAGATGCAGACCTCCGCAAGGAGCATTCGATCTCGATGGAATTTTTGATGCAATTTTTAAGAAAATGAGATTTCTACAAAAATAAATAAAATTTATTTTTATTAAATAAATATATAACTATTATCAAAATATCTATTTTTAAAATATATATTATGAATATTCCATGTTTTCTAAATCAAAGGAATCACAATTTCATGAAACTACCATTACAATTCAATACAAATTCCAATATTTTATTAAAATACCATATACAATGAAAACTAGGTTCTACTTACTTGAAAATTTCACTTTTATAAAATAAACATCTATGAAAACCCTAAAGACGATAATTAAATACTTTAGGTGTATTTTGAAATTATATCAAACTATTTTTACATAAAAACCCCTCAAGTTATATTAAATTACAATAAAGACCCTAGTAAATATAGGTTTAAGCGGGACCAGTCTCTCGAGCCTCGGGAAGCCAGAGAATGTGGGTGCTTACCTATCTAAGGTAGACAATCTAACAACGGTGTTATCAACACGGTAATTGTCTTGGAAAACAACACAAATCCTGCCGTCCATGTGCAGCAGTTGTCGATGACATCAAAACTAATTCAGGATTTCGATTTCAATTTCTTTTCAAAGTGTCTGACTCAAACAGAGTCTCAATCTGAACAATATGACTTGAATATGATTCAAGTATAAACTATCATTCAACATGAATCCGTTTATTCAATCTATAATAATCTGTCTCGACCGAACCAAACCATGGATATACTCTAATTACATGACTATCCATTCCATTTACTGATATCATGGTTTCAGCAAGTCATCCATCTATATAACAAAGCAATACAATCAATACAAAAGACATTACGGGGTTTTTAAAAGGGTAGACTTGTACAGGATGTGTTAGAAGTGGCACGGGACGGTCACTTTAATACACCGAACCTGAATATCCATTGCCGTTGTACCGTGGCAGAACGGTTCCTTGTGTTCCGTATACCTTAGTCTCCGGAATAGTGGAACTCCTCTCGTATACACTGGCATATTCTGTATCAAGCTACAAACAATTGCGTTAACATTATAATCAAACACTACTAGTTATACTCTCTTTCTGTTTATTCTATCTCTATCTATCTTTGGGACTTACCGAGCGATTGTTCGCTGATGACATTTCTTTTTTTCTTTCTTTTGGAATGTTGTCAGGTGGATTGGACTCACTGGAGATCAAGCCCAGTACTGAAGACTTGGAACAGTTGGCCTTTGACCCCGAGCTTTAGATAATTGTATATACTTTTCATTTCAGTTATGTCATTATTTAGGCATTGCTTTCTATTCATGTATTTACATTTCCAGTTGTACTTATAAAGAATTGTTAAATAAATAAAAGTTGATGTTCATTTATATTCATGTCTCTTATGTACATTTTTACTTTATATTGCTTAGATACGCTTAGCGTGTTTATTTCTGAGTAAATACGTAGCGGACCTCGTCGCGCCTTCTTTCCCGTATACTGGGAAGCGGGGCGTGACAATAATTATAATCTATACAATATATTACGCAGGGATAAAAGGGTAGATTGGTATGGAACGTATATCGTGGCACGAAAGGTCACTTAAAAAACACCTACATGAATTCACGTACTGTTGTCTCATGGTATGACGGGGCCTTGTACTACACGTTACCATAGTCCACGGGGTAAGATAGACTCCTTTCGTATACACGAATATCTTCTGTATCAAGTAACAAACAACCACGTTAGAATAACACTCTTATAGCTCTGCAAATTACCAGCTCATTCCTCATTACTTGTTATATTCCATTACTTATTTTGGAACTTACCGAGCGCTAGTTCACTGACGACATTCTTTTTTATTTTCTGTAGGGTGTTTTTCGTCACCTCATTGAGATGGGAATACGCGTCGCTTGTCAGGTGTGTACAGATTCCCCCTGTCCAGGATAGGCTGGAGTTTATTGATTGTGGGAATCCGAAACTCCGGCAGCCGCAGACTAAGCTGTCGTTAATTACTTCTCGCTCTTAGAGCGAAGAAACCTTCGATTGATGGGTAAAAATAGTCATGTGGACTCAATGTGAACTGTCGGTGTTTGAAAGCAATGCAGAAGAGCATATTAATTTCATTTTATTTATTTTATTTGTGACAAATGATTTTTTTATTCAAAATAAAAAAACATTTTTTATGGAATTAAACTCCAGAAGATTTTATTTGGAGTTAAACTCCAAAAACAAATTTATTTGAAGTTAAACTCCCAAAAGTTTCTGTATGGAGTTAAACTCCTTTTTATTCAAAGAAACACTTTTTTTATGGAGTTAAACTCCAAAAACATTTTTATTTAGAGTTAAACTCCCAAAAGTTTCTTTATGGAGTTAAACTCTCTTTTATTAAAAAAAATATTTTCTCGTGGAGTTTAACTCCAAAAGATTTCATTTGGAGTTAAACTCTCTTTTATTAAAAAAAATATTTTCTCATGGAGTTAAACTCCCAAAGTTTCTGAATGGAGTTAAACTCCACAAAAAACATAAAGAAAAAAGAAAAGAAAAGAAAAGGAAGGAAGCCCCCCTCCACTCATGTAAGGGGGGAAGAGGCTCCCACCTAATGGGAGCCTCCCCTCACGTGAGGGGGAGTGGTGAGCTCCCATCCCCTCACGTGAGAGGGGGAACGCTCCCACTTAATGAGAGCCCCCTCTCCTTCATGTGAGAGGGAGCAGGCCCAGGGCTCTGAAAGACTCCTTTTTTTTAATGAAGTTAAATTCTAAAAGATTTTTTATGGAGTTAAACTCCAAAAGCATTTGTGTGGAGTTAAACTCCAAAAGAGATTTTTTTTATATGGAGTTGAACTTCCAAAGATTTTTAAAATATGGAGTTAAACTCCAAAAGATTTTTTTTATAGGAGTTAAACTCCCAAAAGCATTTGTATGGAGTTAAACTCCAGAAGATTTTTCGTGGATTTATACTCCTCAAAAGTTTTTGTATGGAGTTAAACTCTAAAAGATTTTTTTATTGGAGTTAAACTCCCAAAACCATTTGTATGGAGTTAAATTCCAGAAGATTTTTCGTGGAGTTAACCCCCCCAAAAGTTTTTGTATGGAGTTACACTACAAAAGATTTTTTTTATAGAGTTGAACTCCCAAAAGTATTTGTATGGAATAAACTACAGAAGATTTTTTGTGGAGTTAAACTCCCCAAAAGTTTATGTATGGAGTTAAACTTCAAAAGATTTTACGTGGAGTTAAAACTCCCTAAAAGAATTTTTATTTTGGAGTTAAACTCCAAAAACATTTGTATGGAGTCTGTTCTCCGCCGAAACACAGAGACGTGACCGCGAAGGTTCGTCTTGCCTGAATTTGGGGGCAAATGCTAATTGGTGCTATCCGTCCACCTCTCCGAAGATGCCAAGTTGATTTATGACACCATGTATCGAAGGTTTAAACGGACGCGGCCGATATAGCAGACTTCCTCAGATTCCCCCTCATGATGAGGGGTTTTTGATTGTGGGGACGCTCTTCCCTGCAGGCGCAAGCCCCCGCAGTTAATTACGCTACCGCGTCGTGGTAACCACTTTCTCATTCTCCAGATGGTCACTTCGTGTCGTGGGTGTTTGTTTTGTTTTTGGTTGCCCGTGGATTGTATACGGAGACTAATTTATGTTGTCGCCCGTAGGGCGTGGATTAGTCCAAATCCGTATTTTCTTAGATTTGGTTTTTGGTTTGGGTTTAAGGATCGTTAGTCTCATTTGAGACTAAGATCAACTTAAACGTTTGTTAAGGATACGCTAGTCTAATTTTAGACTAAGATCAACTTAACAATTTGTTAAGGATACGTTAGTCTAATTTTAGACTAAGATCAACTTAACGGGATCATTTAGATCCAACAAAAGAGCATTTGGGCTCTATTGTTTTAGTTTAGGAACTTTGCGGTCCATTACCAGTTTAAGGACATGGTGGTCCAACATTAATTTAAGGACATTACGGTCCAGTTTAAAGACATCATAGTCTATAAAGGTTAAGGACATCATAGTCCATGGACTTAAGGACCCCACAGTCCATAGTTGAAAGACGTCATAGTCTATAAAGTTTAAGGACATCATAGTCCATGAGTTTAAGGACCCCACAGTCCATGGAATGATTGGTTATCGGGGCCCATCACCTCTCTGAAGACGTTGAAGGATTACAACGACAAATATCAAAGGAGTGAAGAGATGTACCCTTGAACCAAAGTTGATTGGGAAATCTATAGTCCAATTTGGGACTAAGATCAATTAATTAGATTATGAGCACATGGGTTCAGTTAAATTTGAATTGAGGACTTATGGCCAACTTGGGCTAAGTCCAATTAGGTTTAAAATGCTGGACCTTTGTTTGGACTGTTGAACATTTGTCTGGGTTCAGCCCCCCATTATTTAGCAATGCTTAAACAGGGGTTTGGGGCTCTAACAACATTTTGTCTTTGGCTGAGCACTAACCATTCACTATAGCTATGGGCTTTACTTTGCATATCATATGAACTGATCAATTTGAGGTTCATTTGAAGGGGAGTCTTGCCTCTGGAAAACTTAGCCAATTTGGGCTAAGATTAGTTTTAAAATAGTGTTAAACACTAGAGGATATTCGGCGATCACGTGTTCCCACGTGATGTGCTTAAGATAGTGTTAAACACTAGGGACGAAGCACTTAAAGTAGTGTTAAACACTAAAATTGAAGCGCTCACGTGGGGTCACGTGAGGCGCCTGATGATTGGGCCTTGCCTCTGTTATTTTTTCTCAGAATATTCACAGAAGTGTTAAACACTTAACCTTAACAGCCATCACGTGTGAGCACGTGATGGGTACCCATGCATTGATTATTAAAGTGTTTATTAGGGGTCACGTGGGGACACGTGAGGGCGCCCAAAATTGATTCTGCCCCTGCTTTGTTCTTTTATTTTGAGGAATTTATCCAAGGGTCACGTGGGAACACGTGACCCCATCTCATTCATTCTATTCTGACCATTCAGGGGGAAGGTCACGTGTTGCCATGTGATCAAGTTGGGCACTGACTTCTTTTACGTGCATGAAAAGTCTAAGTCCCTGTTTCCCCCAATCAGAGCAAAGCTCTGTTTGAATTTCAAATTCAAAAGGTGAAGCAACGCTTCAGATCCCTTACGCTGCGCGCAGAGCGCCACGTGTCAAAAGCAGACACGCCAGCGCAAGGGGCGCTGTGCCTAAGGCAGCGCATCCCAATCAGAGCAAGGCTCTGTTTTAAAATTTAAATTTTAAAAATAAAGGAAGCAACGCTTCAGATAACTTGCGTTCTGCGCTGCGCGACACGTGTCAGCGCAGTTGCGCTGCGCGACATGTGTCAGCGCAGGTGCGCTACGCTCTGCACTGTGCGACACGTGTCAAGCGCAGGTGCGCTTGCGCCAACTGCGCCAGCACTAAAACTTAAATAATAAAGTGTTTAATTAATCAGAATTAAAAATTCTAGAAAGATCTTTCCAATCTTATTAAAATAAGAAGATTGTCTTCTGTAAAACAGAGGCTTTAGGATCAAAAATCCAACGGTGGGGAAATATCCCCAGATCAATCAGAGAAAGATCTCTGTAACTAACCTAACAAACTAATTGGCCCTATATAAAGGCCCCTAGACTCCAACTCTCAGATACAGAGATAAAAAAAGGAGAACTCTGAAAAATTTGAAAGACAAGCCTTTGAAGAAAGAAGATCATCTTCTTCAAGGTAAAGAATTAAATTCTTGGAAGAACAGAGATGAAAACACCTCACAAAAAGAATAATTTCTTCTAAAAAGATCAAAGATCTAAGAACAAGATCAAGATCTTCAATTAAAAGAAAAGGATCATAAAAATCTAATCACAAAAACAATAAAGAAGTAATTTACTTCATTATTAGATCTTTTGATCTATATAAAGGCACAGCCTTTTGATGAACCATTGGTTCTTGAAACCCGAGGTAGAACCTCTTTAGAGCGAGAAAGATTCTTTTCTTTGATCTAAATTTGATCAAGATGCGCTCTGCGCTATTGGACAGTGCCCTGCACTCTTAATTTGCGCCGTTGCACTCCTTGGACTGGCGCAAGTCACCAGAGAGCGCTACGTGTCAATCTGCGCCTTGCGCTCTTGAATTGGCGCACTGCACCTGAGAGCGCCACGTGTCAGCAGCGCACTGCGCTAACAGACTTGCGCTCAGCAGAGCGTGACACGTGTCACCTCCACGTGCGCTGGCGCCTTGCGCTCTTTAATTGGCGCAGAGCGCCTGACAGACCACGTGGCGCACTGTCAGAAAAACAAATGCTGTGCATTATTAAAAAGGGCAGAGCCCAATTAAAAGGTCTAACAGACCAAAACAAATACTACGCATTATTAAAAAAAGGGGGGCAGAGCCCAATTAAGAAGCCTAACAGGCCTAATATAAATGCCATGTATTTAAATAAAAAGCCCAATGCTATGCATTGTTTAAAAAGGGCAGAGCCCAAACAAAGGCCTAACAAGCCAAATATAAATAAAATGTTGAACATTTTCAAATGGACTTAGCCCAATTCTGGCCATAAGTCCTCAATTTAAATTGAACTGAGCATAACTGCTCTCCCAAATCAATTTACACCCGGTTCAAAGGTACATCTCTGAACTCCTCTGATATTTGTCGTTGTAATCCTTCAACGTCGTCAGAGAGGTGACGGGTCCCGACAACCATACATTGCTACGGACTGTGGGGTCCTTAAACTCATGGACCGAAATGTCCTTAAACTAATATTCGTCCCCAAAATGGGAATGTTGGACCGAAATGTCCTTAAACTAATATTCATCCTCAAAATGGGAATGTCGGACCACCATGTCCCTAAACTGGAGATCGACCGAAATGTCTCTAAACTAAACAATAGAGCCCCAAATGCTCTCTTGTTGGATCTAAACGATCCCGTTAAGTCGATCTTAGTCTCAAATTAGACTAACGTGTCCTTAACAAACGTTTAAGTTGATCTTAGCCTCAAATAAGGCTAACGTATCCTTAAACCAAAACCCCAAAACCCAAATCTAAGAAAATACGGATTTGGACTAATCCACGTCCTACGGGCGACAACATAAATTAGTCTCCGTATACAATCCACGGGCAACCGAACACAAAACAAACACCCACGACACGAAGTGACCATCTGGAGAAGGAGAAAGTTGTTACCGCGATGCGGTAGCGTAATTAACTACAGGGGCTTGCGCCTGCAGGGAAGAGCGTCCCCACAATCAAAAACCCCTCAAGCAAGGGGGAATCTGACGAAATCTGCTACATCGGCCGCATCCGTTTAAACCTTCGATGCACGGTGCCATAAATCAACTTGGCATCTTCGGAGAGGTGGACGGATAGCACCAATTAGCATCTGCCCCGAATTTCAGGAAAGACGTCTATCGCATCTTCGCCGCGTCTTTCGGCGGTAAACAGATTCTGGCACGCCCGGTGGGACCTTTTCCTCTTTCCACTCCACACTTCGTGCGTCGTATTCGCGAACAAATCGCGGTTTGTTAATGGTTGCCCTTGGGTTTCAAGTCACTAAGATTTGGTCTCTTGCTTGGCACAGAAGGCAAACAGCAATGGCGTTCAACTGCTCGAACTGCTCCAACTGCAACTGCAACCGACGCTCCGCCTCACCTGGAGGTGTAGCCTATGGACCTCAGACGGCATCACTGTTTACGATGCTGGTGGAACAAATCACCCAGGCTACTACTGGACTATTTTTCGGGACCATGCTCCCGCCAATGAGCTTCACGGCCCCAGTGCCCGTACCGGAAGGTCCTAAGAAGTCGGTCTTCGATCGACTTACAGCTGCTGCGGCCCCTCTCAACGGGTCGCCCAACACCAATGCCTCGGTCTTCTCCAGACTAGGCCAAAACTCCTGTGAGCCCACGATGAAGCTTGCGGTCCCAAAGAAGGTTATTCAAAAGAGAGTAGTCAAACCTGCTCTTGAAGTCGTCAAGGCGGCTTCTCCCGCTAAGAGGTCGGTCTTCACAAGACTGACCGTCCCAACTCCTACTCCCGCTCCGGCTACTCAAAAGGCATCAGTCTTTACTAGGCTGACACCGGCTACGGCCCCTCACCTGAACAGGAGGCAGGACAAGGCCGTCCCCGTCACCGAGCCAATTCCCACAACTCGACATGCTCGACGTCGCCACTGGCGCCGAGTGAGGAAGTCCGGAGGTAGTTCCCCTTCTGGGTTAACTCCACCAGCCCCGACGACGGAAGTTAATGCTGCTGTTCTGACTGGGAACAGCTTTGAACTGCTAAATAAAGTGCGTAGGAATTCTCCTACCGCTGTACTGAAGAGGTCTCCCCCTCCGCTGGAAAAGGCTGTAGAAGCAAAGCCAGAACAGCCCCAATCCCCTCAACGGCTGTCCTCCAGAATCTGTAAAGTTTGGCGGCAGGCCCGAGACTCGGTGATCGATCCAAATTTCTCCCGCCAGCACAAGAAGCTGAAGGTCCAATAGGAAGTCAGCCATCCTGCTAAGCCACGAAAAGCTGTCTGGGTGCCCACCTCGACGGCTCCCTCAACTTCGACCGCTCCTGAGAAAAGAAGGCCGGAGAAGATCCCTGTGCCGGCAACAAAAGCCAAAAACACTGAACCCAAACGCCCTAAGCCTGGGGGCATGGTCGTCCATACCGTTTACATGGCGTCTGGGAAGGAGGATAGCCGCGCTTCAACGGGCCACCGACCACTCACCCGATCCATCACAAGAGCCCAGGAGCAGCAACAGCAGAAGCTCCAGGAGATGCTGACTGCAATGGCCGCGCTCACCGGACCAAAAGAAAGCCCGGAGGCGTCATCGGAGCAGCGTCACGAACACGAAACCGATACTGAATTCCTTCGTAGAATGCTTGAAAAGAAGGACAAGGAGGCTGCAGAGCAAGCGGCCAATATAAAGCAGATGGCTCTCCTATTTCAAGACATGGTCGGGATAATGATCCAGCCAGATCCCCCAGCCGAAGATCCTCCGATTATCCTTGAAGATGACAGAGGAGAAACGTCAAATCTACCGCCGGTTCTTTCAACAGCCAAGGAGGAGACAATTTCCAAAGCTGCCGTGGATGACTATATTGCTCAACAAATACGAGTTCACCAGGCAACTGAGACAGCCGATCAAGTTGTCAAAACGGGGCGACCATATCCGAGCTGGTATGATCAGATCAAATACCCGCCGGGCTACACGATCCCAAAATTCCATGTCTACAAGGGGACAGGCAATCCCCATCAATATGTTGCCCAGTTCAGGGCTCTTTGTGGCAACACCGGCGGCCATGATAAGCTCCTGCTTCGCCAATTCATCAGCAGCTTATCGAAGACGGCGTTTGAATGGTACTCCGAGTTTCCGAACGACTCCGTCAAAACTTTCGCTGAAATGGAGTTGTTGTTTACCCAGTGTTTCGCAAGCGCCAGCGAGCGTACTCCAATAACAGCTTTGATCAATGCAAGAGTAAAGCCGGGCGAAACTTGGGTTCAATATGCAATCCGATGGCGGAACTTGTGGTCAAAATGCAAACAACGCATCGAAGAAGCGCCGGCAGTGGGCATGTTCGTGGGCACTCTTGACCCTCAAGCGACCATCTCACAGTTCATGATGTTCTTTAAACCAACCACGTTCCAGGACTTGATTGACAAATTAGCCCAAATGGACCATATGGGCCATATACTGTCTCCTCAAAAGCCGGACTCTCGAAATGAGAAGGGGAAAGGAAAAGCGATCGTCGTCGCCAATGCTCAACAACAGCCGAGCAACTTGAAGCCGGTTGTCCGTCAAAACAATATGCGTCCACGTCTATCCCTCGAGGAGAGGCTAGGACGTCCTTACTCGTTTCCTCAAGATAAAACGAGAAGACTGTTCGAGCTGGCAGTGCGCAACAGACTCATCAATCTGCCAGATTCAAAACGTCCGTTGCAGCTAAACGACGTCAATGATCCCAATTACTTCCCCTACCACCGAGTATTGGGTCATCCGATCGAAGATTGCTACGTCTTCAAAAACTGGATTGAAGACCAATACCAACAAGGCAAGTTCGCGTTATCCGAAAGATGGAAGGTGAACCCGTCGCAACCCCATACCATAAAAAGGTGAATATGCCCGGGGCAACGTGCTCCCTTGTTAAAGAAGCCCCATGGGAGGTCGTTCTTTCAGCCAAAACCAAAAAGATGCTGAATGATCTCCAAACATGCCCGGCGATCAGGTGGAAAAACCCGCTGGAACCCCAGATCATCGAAGGGATGCTGAAACCGCGCCCAACTCCAAAGATTGGTGGGGATAGCCAAAGTATTCACATCCAGCTGTCAAAATCTTCAAAAAAGAAGAAGAAATCCAAAAAGCCCGTGAAGCCTGGCGAAAAGCGCACGGACCTACAGAAACAGATTGACGCGCTGGAAGAATACAACCAGAAAGCGCGAACCCCAATCACGCTCCAAGAGTTTCTCAGCCACGTCCTTGAGGATGAAGATGATGAAGAAAGCTCGTCGGATGGATCTGAGGATTACGTAGCAAGCTGCCATGTGATTTCTCATTCATCGCTAGACAATGAAGAAGCTCCTTGCACAGAGAGACCGGGGGCAGGTCCCGAACCGGAACTGCTATGGCCGTCAGATGAAATGATCGACGCCTTCCTGAATGAGATTCGTCTGGAAAGTAAAGCCAATCGGGAGCGCGAGATGGCCATATTTGAAAAAGCTGAACGTCGGCGACTAGACAAAAGAGTTGAGACACTCCCGCCGGATCAAAGTACATCCACTGTAAATAAAAGCAAGTTCAAGACGAGGAAAAGGTTTGCTAAAGCCATATCAATAGGGATGAAGCTACCACCCTCTGAAGGAAACATTGCCGGCAAACCAGAAATGCACCCTTCCTACTGCTTATATCATCGAAAGATTTCGCACCCCACCGAAGAGTGCAATGCTTTCAATAGATGGTGGCAGGGGTATGTTGTTCACCGGCAACATTTTAAGCGGGAGAAACGCAAAACTCGTCGGGAGCGGAAATGTACGACCGAGGAGCTTAGAGGAACTACCGGCGATTGTCGCATGGTCAACGCCGGGGAAGCGCAAATTCTCACATTCGGGAGCGACTCTGACGAGGAAATGGCTCTTAGCCCTCTCTTTAAAGAGTCCACCTTGGGAAAAGAGGAAGAGCCGAAAGCCTGCGAAAATATCCGGCTGCGTAATCGTACGCTACCCGAAAAGAATCTCGGACCCTCAAATAAAAAAGATAAGGAAAAAGAAAAGGTCTATGAGGATATTGCCCTAGATGACCAAGTCATGGAAGAGCTAACCGCCAAGGACCCGCCAAAGAAAAATAAGGCGGACTACAACGTTCTGACGCACTTGAGGAAGTTACCCTCGCAACTCAGTATTCTCGATGCCCTCTTACTATCAAAAGAAGCAAGAGATTCATTGATCAAAGCGCTACAAGAACCAGAGCAATTCCAAGCCTTCCTGGCCGAAGAAAAGATGAAGGACGAGCTGGAGGAAGTACACACAGCCGATATTACCTTCGGCGACGAAGACCTCCTTCTTGGGACGTGCGAGCACAACCGTCCTCTATATATCTCAGGATACTGCCACGATATAAAGATTGGCAAAATCCTGGTCGACAATGGGTCTTCCGTCAATCTCCTCAACGTGCGAGTGATGAAGGAAATCTGCATGAGCGTCCAGCATCTCGCTCGTGATAAGATCACCATCTCTGGTTTTGACTCCCAGTCATCGCAGACTCTCGGTTCGGTGATATTGACACTACGATTCGGGTTACTTGTCACGGATATTAAATTTCATGTCATTGACGCCAAGACATGATATAACGCTCTGCTCGGCAGGCCTTGGTTACACGAGTACAATATCATCCCTTCTACACAACATCAGTGTATGAAATACTTTAAGGATGGTCTCGAGTATACCGTAACAGGAGGGCTGAACCCATTCTCCATGAATGAAGTCCGTAAGTACGAAGATGCAAAATATTTCCTGCCGGATTTCGAAGACACGGAGAGATGTCACAAACCGGAGAACAAAGCTATCACCACCATTCCAGTCTTCGGGAGTGATACTGAAGAAGAGGAAGCGATAGTTTATTCAGGTCCACCTCGGCACAACAAGCCGGGACCGTCCGCTCCTATGTTGATCTTTGGCAGTGACTCGGAAGATGTGGTCCATGCTATATTCTCTGCTCGGCCTTCAATACGAACATTCGCTGATGAAGAGCAAAGTTTGCAAATTGCTATGGTTCCGCCCAAACATCATAAAGAACTGGACGTGCTTGATACCTATAGTGTGGAAGAGCTGCAGACGTTCTATGTCCCTCCCAGGTGAGAAGGTGAAAAGGCGATCCTATTCTACCGCTCCGGGGAAACTAAAGTAGAGAAAGAAATCTGGCACGGCGCAGATCCTACACTTGACAGGCTCCAGCCCATCCGCCTGCCTAGATATTACACAGAAGGCTTGAAAAGGCTATTGAAGCGCTAAGGGATACCCTTCAAACAGACCACTCGAAAAGCTAAGTTCTATGGCAGGATCTGGAACGTTCCCGGAACTCAGCGCAAGTTGCCCAATGGGAGAATGGAAGCAATCGGGCTTGGATACGTTCGATCCAAGAAACGGGAACTACTCCGCGATTGCTATGTCGTACATGACTTTGATGAAGAAGGAGATGCACAATGGGAGAGTGCTAATCCTGAACCAGAAAAAGTCCCCGACGTAAAAATGCCCAGTCCGTCGTTCGAAGAACAAATGGACAAGCTTATAAGGGAAGCTGGTCAAAAAGTTCGAGACGACCATAACCGCGAAATGGCCATCTATGAGAAAGCCAGGACGCAATGCCTTCTCCAACAGGCCGCGAAAGATGAAAATGCCGCTCCCTGTCAACCTGTTGTAAAAAAGACCCGACGCAGAGGCAGAAACAAGTCAAAAAGCGAAAAAGGCATTCAACAACGACAAAGCGGGAATAAGAAGCCACGCAGTCGGGAATCGAGCGGTCCGGATTTGTCCCTTATGAAGAAGATGAGTCGAGCATACTCTTTTCCTCAAGACAAGACAAAGAAGATACTTGACCTAGCTATAAAACACCAAATGATTACGCTGCCGGAGTCTAAACTCCCCGAGCAAGCAGGCGAAGTCTCTCACCCAGATTATTGCTCTTATCACCGAGCAATAGGACATCCTCTCGAAGATTGCTTCACCTTCAAGAACTGGGTCGAAGATCAGTATCAGCTCGGCAAGTTCGCTCTATCTGACAGTTGGAGGATAACTCCGTCGCAGAAGCATGAACCCAAAGCTACGAGAATAGACCCAGATCCACATCGGTCTTGGAAGCGAGCTCGTACTTGTCATGTGATAACGATATCAAAAGAAGAACCCGATAATATGGATGACCTCCCCTGGTGCTTCGAAAACATTGATGACGAGGTGATCTCAGAATTTCCACCGGCGCCAAAAGAGCTGGAAGATGGAATACACACCACTGCAGATGAGCTCAAGAAAATTGAGCTGGGGACGACAAGCGACCCGCGGCCGACATTCGTCAGCGAGCTGCTGCCTGAAGAAAAGGTGGCTGCACTAAAAGACGTGCTTATGCAGTATAGAGATTGCTTCGCATGGAATTATTCCGAAATGCCAGGACTGGATCCAGAGATTGCTGTCCACAAACTGACGATATCCCCGAACATCAAGCCAATCAAACAAGCACCGAGAAGAATGCGGCTCGAGCTTGAGATGAGCATCAACGCCGAGGTCAAGAAGCTGATCGACTCCGGCTTCATACAGGAAGTTCAATATCCTGACTGGATCGCCAATATCGTCCCGGTAATGAAGAAAAATAGGACAATGCGCATATGCGTGGACTTTCAGGATCTCAATAAAGCTTGCCCGAAGGATGACTTCCCAGTACCGGTTACCGAGCTGATGATAGACAATACGTTCACTCACAAAGTCTTCTCCTTCATGGACGGATCATCAGGATACAATCAGATAAAGATGCATCCCGAGGACCAGAAGCATACCGCTTTCCGGACCCCTTTGGGTATATTCTGCTATAAAGCGATGCCCTTCGGTCTAAAGAACGCCGGTGCCACCTATCAGAGGGCCATGACGAAGATCTTCGATGACCTCATACATGAAATCGTCGAATGCTATATCGATGGCCTCGTGGTGAAAAGCAAATCATACGGGGAACATCTCAAGCATCTGAAGATCGTATTTCAACGTCTTCGGCAATACAACTTAAAGATGAACCCTCTCAAATGTGCGTTCGGGGTGTCCTCAGGTAAATTCTTAGGATTCATCGTCCGACACCGAGGTATTGAGATAGATCCGTCAAAGATCAAGGCGATCATGGAGATGCCCCCACCAAGGACTCTCAAGCAATTGCGGTCTCTCCAAGGGAAGCTCGCGTATATTCGGCGATTTATAGCCAATCTCTCAGGCAAATGCCGTCCTTACAGCCACCTGATGAAGAAGGGAACCCCTTTCGTCTGGGATCGCAAATGCCAAAGCGCGCTAGACGAAATCAAGCAATACCTGCAGAATCCGCCAGTACTGGCCGCTCCGGTCAAGGGAAAGCCTCTCATTCTGTATACAACAGCCCTCGAAGGTTCTTTAAGCGCATTATAGGCACAGAAGAACGACCAAGGGAAAGAACGAGCCCTCTACTATTTGAGCCGAGTTCTACTGGGGGCAGAAAGCAACTACTCCCCCATCGAAAAACACTGCCTGGCGTTGATCTTCGTGATAACAAAGCTCAGGCACTATGCGTTGGCGCATGAAGTCCGTCTCATTTCGAAGGTGGACCCCCTTAAATATTTAATGTCGAAGGCCATATTGACAGGGAGACTCGCTAAATGGGCCTTGCTCTTAATGGAGTTTTCGATAACCTATCAGCCTCTTAAGGCAGTGAAAGGCCAGGCCATCGCCGACTTCCTCACTGAGCATCCGATACCGGCCGATTCCCCTCTGAATTGCGAGCTGCCAGACGAACATGCGTTTGATGCGATCGACGGTAGTAATACCCGATGGGAACTCTATTTTGATGGAGCGTCTTCCATGAAGAAGCGCAAACAAAGCACCCCTATAATCAAATCGGGGGTAGGCCTCATCTTCGTAACTCCACAAGGAGGGATAATGCGCTTTGCTTTCTCCTTAACAGAGCCGAGGACGAACAATGAAGCCGAATACGAAGCTTTGATAGCAGGCCTCGAGATCACCATCGACATGGGAATTGAAAACCTCCTCATATATGGAGATTCTCAACTGGTCGTCAGTCAAGTAAATGGTGACTACCAAACATGCAAACCCGAACTGGTAAAGTATGGTGAGAGAGTACAGCAATTGCTGACTCAAATCCCCTCCTACATGCTGGAAAGCATACCGCGCGCGGAAAATAGCAAAGCAGATGCACTAGCTAAGCTCGCTAAAAAACTGGCCGACGAGAACCTCGATGACGTAAGAATCATGGTACAAAGCCGTCGGGTGCTTGCCCCAGCAGAAATATCTCCGGAATCATCCGAAGAAAAGGGAGCGACCGAGCAAATGGCTATGCAAATAAAAGACCAGGAAAAGGCTGAGGATTGGAGAGAAGCCTTTATAGACTACTTCAAATCCCGTCGAACACCTGAAGATGCGTCCTCAAGACATCAGCTTATAAAACGAGCTCTGTCTTTCACCTTCGTCAATGATACTCTGTACAAGAGGTCGTTTGATTCTCTATGGTTGAGATGTCTGGGACCTGAAGAGGCGAAGAGAGTCGTTCAGGAAGTTCACGACGGACTTTGCGGTTCTCACTAAGCAGGCCCGAAGATGAAGTTGAAGATTAAACGGATGGGCTACTATTGGCCCACGATGATTCAGGACTGCCTCTAATATGCGAAGCAATGCCACTCATGCCAGATTCATGGGGACTTTATCCATCAGCACCCAAATCCTCTACATCCAACAGTAGCTAGCTGGCCGTTCGAAATGTGGGGGACTGACGTAATCGGCCCTATCGAACCAGCATCGTCCAAGGGACATCGATTCATTTTGGCGACGACTGACTACTTCTCCAAATGGGCAAAAGCTGTACCGCTGAGGGAAGTGAAGACGGAGAATATCCTCCATTTCTTCAAGATGCACGTCATTTATCGGTTTGGAACTCCGCGACGGATCATCTCCGATAATGGGCCAGCCTACAGAAGCCACAAGATCAGCCGCTTCGCGCAACAACACAACATAGACTGGAGATATTCCTCAGTTTATAATCCCCGAGCTAACGGTCTAGCTGAGGCTTTCAACAAGACCTTGACGAAGATCGTGAAGAAGACGGTGTCCCGAAATAAGAAGGACTGGCACGAGAGACTGCAAGAAGCTCTCTGGGCGTATCGAACTACGTTCAAAACGGCCACGAACACAACGCCGTACGCGTTGGTATTCGGTACAGAAGTAGTACTCCCCCTCGAAATAGAATTACCCTCTCTGCGAGTGGCAGTCCACTACGAGCTGACGGACGAAGAAAATGCTCACCTTCGGCTTGAGGAGCTTGATGCCCTTGATGAAACCCGGCTCATAGCTCAAAAAAATCTGGAGGCTTATAAAGCAAAGATGACGCGCTCATATGAAAGATTGACCAGGCCGAGGACATTCCGCCAAGGCGAACTCGTGCTAGTGGTCAAAAGACCTATGATCCCCAATTGCGCCAAGTGGGGAAAATTCGAGCCGGACTATGAAGCCCCATACATCATAGACAAGGTCTACCAGGGTGGAGCCTATCTACTCATGGATATGCACGGTGAAAGACCTTTCAGGCCAATAAACGGTCGCTTCCTAAAGAAATACTATGCTTAATGAGTCACAGCCTAGGTCAATGATAGATGACGACGACTATGTCTGCTCGCTATCTTCCTAAGCCCAAACTCTATAAGTAGTAGCCAGCCTTCTTCAACAACGGACCAAAACGTCCTTAAACTAACGACGGACCACTACGTCCTAAAACTAGCTGTTGACCGAGATGTCGATAAACTACGGTGGATTGCAACATCCCAAATCCGATATATAAAAAAAAGAATAAAAAAAAATAAAAACGGTATGCCCATAAGCAAAAAAGGCACGGATGAAAACCCGAAAGGGCTCCGTGAGTAAAAACAGCAGGGCTATCGGCGAGTGCTTGTGAAAACCCGAAAGGGAGCGATCTCGTTATATAAAAAGAATAAAAAAAAAGAGAATAAAAAAAACGGTATGTCCATAAGCAAAATGGGTACGGATGAAAACCCGAAAGGGCTCCGTGAGTAAAAACAGCAGGGCTGCCGGCGAGTGTTTGTGAAAACCCGAAAGGGCGCAACCTCGTTAAAAGACACTTGCAGGGTCCCTTCGACCTTGTAAGGAGAAACCACCCGCGTGAGATCCTTACGACTCACAAGGGAACAATACACTTAGGGATCCTCACGATTCCTAAGGAGAAATTACACTTGCGGGATCCTCACGACTCGTAAGAAGAACTCTCTTATGGGACCCTCACGGCTCATAAGATTTGAAAGTCTTAAGTTACAAAGACCTGAATCTGTTCTTAAGCAACCCCCACAACCTTCGATATTGCCCTACAAGTGGCTCAATACTGACCCTTGTATACAATCCACGGGCGCGAATAAACATTTCCCTAACCAAGTCCCACCCGTGACTAGGGATATGTCCATATTGTGAACAACCTGTTTACCCCAATCAGAGCAAAGCTCTGTTCAAATTCCAAGGCGGGAGAAGAAGCAACGCTTCATCTTCCCCCAATCAGAGCAAGGCTCTGTTTGAATTTTGAAAATTCAAATTTTTGAAGCAACGCTTCGGTTCCCGTGCGCTGCGCGCAATGCGCCACGTGTCAGAAATTGACACGGCAGCACAACGCCCAAGGCGATACGTCCGATCAGAATAAGGCTCTTTAAAAAACATAAGTAACACTTAACTGCGCAAGCGCACAAGCGCACGGCAGCGCGA
The DNA here is from genome assembly GCA_030015575.1 of Agapanthus africanus. Classification (NCBI taxonomy): domain Eukaryota; kingdom Viridiplantae; phylum Streptophyta; class Magnoliopsida; order Asparagales; family Amaryllidaceae; genus Agapanthus; species Agapanthus africanus. The sequence continues at coordinate 419,399,585 of JASDDO010000029.1, forward strand.
CACGTGTCTGCGCAGTTGCGCAAGCATAACTGCGCAAGCGCACGGCTGCGCGACACGTGTCTGCGCAGTTGCGCAAGCGCTGTTGCGCAAGCGCACGGCTGCGCGACACGTGTCTGCGCAGGTGCGCAAGCGCTGTTGCGCAAGCGCTTCACTGCGCGACACGTGTCTGCGCAGTTGCGCAATCGCTGTTGCGCAAGCGCCTTACTGCGCGACACGTGTCACGCGCTGGTGAGTTGCGCAACAACAGAATGAAGATTTAAGGAAATCTTTTCTGTTCTTGTTAAAACAAGAAGATTTCTTCTGTAAAACAGGGGCCTTTGGATCAAAGATCCAACGGTGGGGAAAATTCCCCGAATCACTCAGAAAAGATCTTTTTAACAAATTTAACTGATCTTTGAGCACTATAAAAGAACCCCAGACCCCATTTCAAAGATGGGGGGACAATTGGATAGAAAAAAAAGAAGAGAAGAGAACTATTGAGAATTTCTGGAGAACACAAAAGAGAAGGTAAAAACCTTCGAGATAAGAGAAAATTCTCTCAAAGAATAGATCATTGATCTAGAAAACAAGATCAGTGATCTTCAACAAATAGATAAACGAATAAATAAATAAATAAAAATAATAAAAATAGTGCCTTGCACTTGCTATGAACCTTTGGTTCTCTGGAACAGAAAGAAGGAAAAGATTTCTTTCTTTTCTTTGATCTAAATTTAGATCAAGAAATTAAAAAGTGCTCTGCACTTCTTTTCCTGAATCTAAAGATTCTTGGTGCTTTGCACAAATGCAATGCATTATTTGAAGGGCTAGGCCCAAATTAAAAAGACCTAGCAGGCCGAAATAAATTGCAAAGCAATAAAAGGGCTGGGCCCAAATAAAATTGATGCTCTGCATCCCTTTTGGGCAAAGCCCAAATAAAAGCGAAAGAAATGCAAAAGCAATGTTGGACATTCTTTTATGATTTACTGGACTTAGCCCAATCGTGGCCATAAGTCCTTAAATTAAATGGCTCTCCTAAATCAATCTACATCCGGTTCGAGGGTACATCTCCGAACTCCTTTGACATCCATCGTTGTAATTCCTCAACGACGTCAAAGAGGTGACGGGTCCCAACGGCCACACACCCAATATCGGACCGAAACGTCCCTAAACTAACATTGGACCGAAACGTCCCTAAACTAATAAGGGACCGAAACGTCCCTAAACTAATATCGGACCGAAACGTCCCTAAACTAATATTGGACCACCACGTCCCTAAACTGGCGACGGACCACCACGTCCCTAAACTGGAACATGGACCACCACGTCCCTAAACTGGCACAATAGAGCCCAAATGCTCTTTTGTTGGACCTAAATGGTTCCGTTAAGTTGACCTTAGTCTCAAACTGGACTAACGTATCCTTAACAAACGTTTGAGTCGATCTTAGCCTCAAAAATGGTTAACGTATCCTCCAAACAGACTTTAGTCCCAAATTGGACTACGAATCTCCCTAAACTGGAACAATAGAGCCTCCAAATGCTCTTTTGCCGGATCTAAACGGTCCCGTTTAAGTTGATCTTAGCCCCAATCACGGCTAACGTATCCTTAAACATTCAAATGGAATATAAAACCCTAAATCAACTTCGGTTCGAGGGTACATCTCCGAACTCCTCTGACACCTGTCGTTGTAATCCTTCAACGACGTTAGAGAGGTGACGAGCCCCGACGGCCATATATTAAATGAGTCACGTTTAAGTTGATCTTAGCCTCAACGAGGCTAACGCATCCTTAAACTAAAACATCAAACCCAAATCTAAGTAAATGCGGATTTGGACTAATCCACGTCCTACGGGCGACGGCATTACTCAGTCTCCTTATACAATCCACGGGCAACCACAAACAAAACAAACACACGCGACACGAAGTGAAATTCTGGAGAAGGAGAAAGTTGTTACCACGATGCGGTAGCGTAATTAACTGCAGGGGCTTGCGCCTGCAGGGAAGAGCGTCCCCACAATCAAAAACCCCTCACCCTGAGGGGGAATCTGACGAAGTCTGCTACATCGGCCGCATCCGTCTAAACCTCCGATACACGGTGCCATAAATCAACTTGGCATCTTCGGAGAGGTAGACGGATAAAACCAAATAGCATCTGCCCCGAACCTCAGGCTCAGACGTCCTAACGTCTCGGCCGCCGTTCGGAGGGGAACAGATTCTGGCACGCCCGGTGGGACCTTTTCCTCTTTCCACTCCACACTTCGTGTGTCGTGTTCGCGAGCAAATCGCGGTTTGCTGTGGTTGCTTGTGGATTCAAAGTACTTAGATTTGGTGTCTTGCTCTGTGCAGAGAACTGAAGATCGATGGCTTCAAACTGCACTGCCTGCAACTGCAACTCTCGCTCCGTCCGCGCTAGAGGAGTGACTTATGGGCCCCAAGCGGCCTCCCTTTTCAAAATGCCGGTGGAGCAGGTGGCTCAAGCCACCACTGGACTATTTTTTGGGACCATGCTCCCACCAATGAGCTTCAACGCCCCAATGACATTGCAAGAAGCTCCAAAGAAGTCGGTCTTCGATCGACTTACCACTGCCGCGACTCCACTCAACAGGTCGCCCAACTCCACTGCTTCAGGTTTTAATGGATTAGGCCAGAGCTCCATCAGGCCCATGAAGAAGCCTGCCATACCAGAAGGCGTTATCCCGAAGCGGATAGCCATTCCAACTCCCGTTCCTGGCAGAATCACCAAGGTTGCTTCCCATGTTCAGAAGTCCGCTTCTGACAAGTTGGCCGTCCCCGTTCAACGGACGTCGATCTTTAAAAAGCTGGTACCAGTATATTCTGACCAACACAGGGGGCATGAGAAGGTCACCCCTATAGCTGAAATAACTCCATCAGCACGACACGCTCGACGTCGCCACTGGCGTCGAGTAAGGAAGGCTGGGGGCAACTCCCCCTCTGGGATAACTCCGTCAGCTCCGATGGTGAGGATCGATACTGCCGTTCCAACCAGGAACAGCTTTGATTTGCTGAACTCGGTGCGCAGAAACTCTCCTACTGCGGTGCTAAAGCGAACTCCTTCATCTGTGGAGAATACTCCAGAGAAGAAGCTAGAGCAGCCCCCTCAACGGCTGTCCTCTAAAATTTACAAAGTCTGGCGACAGGTCCAAGAGTCGGTGATCGATCAAGACTGCCTCCGACGACAGAAAAAGATGAAGGTTCGGCAGGGGAAGGATTACTCTGTCAAACCACAAAAAGCAAAAGCTACATGGGTGCCCACTACAACGGCTCCCTTAACTCCAATCACTCAAAAATGGAGGCCACAAAAAGCCCCTGTGAACATGGCGAAGCATAAAAGCGCTGAACACAAACGCCCCAAATCTGGGGGCATGGTAGTGCACACTGTTTATATGGCTTCTGGAAAGGAGGAAAGCCGCACTTCTACGGGCCACCGACCGCTCACCCGATCCGTGACGAAAGCCCAGGAGCAACAACAAAAGCTTCAGGAAATGATGACTACAATGGCTGCACTCACCGAGCCAAAAGAAAGCTCTGAAATGTCTTCGGATGAGCGTCAAGAACAAGAAACCGACGCTGACTTTTTACGCAGAGTCCTCGAAAAGAGGGACAAAGAAGCTGCAGAGCAAGCGGCTAACATAAAACAGATGGCGCTCCTCTTCCAAGATATGGTAGGGATGATGTTACAGCCGGACCCTCCTGCTGAAGATCCTTCGATCGTCCTTGAAGACGACAGGGGAGAAACGTCAAATCATCCGCCGGCTCTGTCAACAGCCAAGGAGGAGGCAATCTCCAAAGTTGACCTAGACGAATATATAGCTCAGCAGATCCGGGTTCATCAGGCGAATGAAGCGGCTGGGCAAATTGTTAGAACCGGACGACCGTATCTTGGCTGGTATGACCAAATCAGTTACCCGCCAGGATATACGATCCCTAAATTCCACGTATATAAAGGGACAGGGAATCCGCATCAGCATGTCGCTCAATTCAGGGCCTTATGCGGCAATACTGGAGGAGATGACAAATTGTTGCTACGTCAATTCGTCGGCAGCTTAGCAGAAACAGCCTTTGAATGGTATTCGGAGCTACCTAACGACTCTGTCAAAACATTTGCAGAGATGGAACTGCTGTTTACACAAAGATTCGCGAGTGCTAGTGAACGCACCCCGATAACAGCACTAATAAATGCCAGGATAAGGCCAAGCGAAACGTGGGTTCAATACGCAACACGATGGCGGAACCTATGGTCGAAATGCGAACAACGCATAGAAGAGGCACCTGCGGTAGGCATGTTTGTGGGAACTCTCGATCCGCAGGCGACCATCTCGCAATTCATGATGTTCTTCAGGCCGACCACCTTCCAGGCCTTGATCGACAAATTAGCCCAAATGGACCAGATGGGCCATAAGCCGTCTCCTCCAAGACCCGATCCCCGAAATGAGAAAGGAAAAGCGATCATCGTCGCCAATGCTCAACAACAGTCGAGCAACTCAAAGCCGATCGTTCGCCAAAACAATGTGCGTCCACGCCCATCTCTCGAAGAGAGGCTAGGACGTCCTTACTCGTTTCCTCAGAATAAAACGAGAAGACTGTTTGAGCTGGCAGTGCGTAACAGACTCATCAATCTGCCGAGTCTAAAGCGTCTGTCGCAGCCAGGCGATCTTAATAATCCCAATTATTGCCCTTACCACCAAACGGTAAGTCACCCGATTGAGGATTGTTTCGTCTTTAAGGGATGGATCGAGGATCAATACCTGCAAGGCAAGTTCACGCTGTCTGAAAGCTGGAAGGTAAATCCACCACAGCCGCACTCTCCAAAGAAGACGGACACGCTAGGGGCAACTTGTTCTTTCGTCGAGGATGAAAACGATGGAAAAAACTTATCGGATGAATCCGAAGACTACGTAGCGACTTGTCATGTGATTTCTCATTCACTGACGGATGATGAGGAGGATCCTTGCGCTGAGAAATCAACGGCGGACCCTGAAACAGAAATTCCGCGGCCGTCAGACAAATTGATCGATGCCTTCCTAAATGAAATTCGTTTGAAAGCAAAAGCCAATCAAGAGCATGAAATGGCCATACTGGAAAGAACCAAGGTATTCCCGTCAAATCAAAAGCCATACACTGCGAATAAAAATAAATTCAAGACGAGGAAACGGTTCGCCAAAGCTCTATCAGTAGGAATGAAGCTACCGCCCACCGAAGAAAATCCTTTCTTTGATGTAGAGATGCACCCTAACTTCTGTTTATATCATCAGAAGATCATACATCCTACCGAAGACTGCGAATCCTTTAACTGTTGGTGGCAAGGGTATGTCGCTCAAAAGCGGCACTTCGACAGGACAAAGTGTGAAGTTTGTGGACATCGGAAAAATGCGATAGATGAGCGCAAAAGAGCCACCGCCGACTGTCATATAGCCGACTTCAAGGGATCACAAATTATCACCTTTGGAAGCGACTCTGACGAAGAAGCTACCCCCAACTCTTCCCTCGGGGAATCTATTTCAAAAATAAAGGAATTGAGAAGCCGCGAGAACGTTCAGCCGTGCAATCGCATGCTACTCGGAAAAAATCTCGGCCCCGTAAACAAAGGATCGAACAAAAAGGATAAAAGAAAAGGAAAAAAGGCCCTCGTCGCCAGCACTCACCAACAATCAGGTGACCCTAGACCGGTTGCTTGCCAAAGCAACAAGCGGCAATCCCTCCAGGAAAAGTTGAAACGTCCTTACTCGTTTCCGCAAGATAAAACAAGGGGACTGTTTGAGCTGGCAGTGCGCAACAGACTCATCAATCTGCCGGCTCCAAAACGTCCGTTGCGGCCAGGCGATGTTAATAATCCTAACTATTGCCCTTACCACCAAACAGTAGGTCACCTGATCGAGGACTGCTATGTCTTCAAAAACTGGGTTGAAGACCAATACCAACAGGGCAAGTTTGCGCTGTCTGAGAACTGGAAGGTGAGTCCGCCACAACCGCACGCTCCGAAGAAGATGGATACGCCGGGGGCATCAAGTTCATTCATGGAGAAAGACTCATAGACCGAAAAGTCAATAAACTAGATATTCGCCTCAAATACGGCGACAACGGACCGAAACGTCCTTAAACTAACAACGGACCGAGATGTCTTTAAACTAATGATGGACCGCAATGTCCTAAAACTTGCAAATGGCCGAAATGTTTTTAAATTACTACCGCAGCATTCTCAGGTTGACAAAAAAAAAAAACAAAAAAAAAAAAAAACGGTATGTCCATAAGCAAAATGGGCACGGATGAAAATCCGAAAGGGCTCCGTGAGTAAAAACAGCAGGACTACCGGCGAGTGTTCGTGAAAACCCGAAAGGGCGCGACCTCGTAAAAAAAAAAAGAGAAAAAAAAAGAATAAAAAGAATAAAAAAAAGAAGGTAAGTCCATAAGCAAAATGGGCACGGATGAAAACCTGAAAGGGTTCCGTGAGTAAAAACAGCAGGACTACCGGCGAGTGTTTGTGAAAACCCGAAAGGGCGCAACCTTGTTAAGAAACACTTATAGGGTCCTCTCGACCCTGTAAGGAGAAATCACCTGCGTGAGATCCTTACGACTCACAAAGGAACAACACACTTAGGGATCCCCACGATTCCGAAGGAGAAAATACACTTGCGAGATCCTCACGACTCGTAAGGAGAACTCTCTTGTGGGACCCTTACGGCTCATAAGATTTGAAAGTCTTAAGTTGCAGAAACCTTAACCTGTTCTTAAGCAGCCCCCACAACCTTCGATATTGCCCTACAAGCGGCTCATAATGACCCTTGTATACAATCCACGGGCACGAATAAATATTTCCCTAACAAAGTCCCATCCGTGACTAGGGATATGCTTGTACAGCAAACAACACTTGTAAGTCCTCTCGACTTATAAGGATAAAACCCTTTTGTAAGATCCTTACGACTTACAAGAGAATATGCACTTAGGAATCCTCATGATTCCCAAGGAGAAAACACACCTACAAGATCCTCACGACTTGTCGGGAGAAATACCTTTGTGAGACCCTTACGGCTCATGAAGTCAAAAGCCTTAGCCGACAGGACCCTTAATCCTGTTTACTAAGCCACCTTTGTTCGGGATCGACAGAGGCAAATGATGATTCGCTCCTGGCAATATTCCAGTTGTAGCGATGCTGATGCCTAAATCGGTATCAAATTCCAAGTCCTTTCATGGCAGATGATGATTCGCTCCTGGCAATATCCCAGTTGCAGCGATGCTGATGCCTAGACCGGTATCAAATTCCAAGTCCTTTTACGGTAAATGATGATTCGCTCCTGGCAATATTCCAGTCGCAGCGATGCTGATGCCAAGATTGGCATCAGATCCCAAATCCCCTGCCCGTAAAAAAAAAAAAAAAAAAAAAAATCAGCGAGCCAAAAAAAATATATACATATATATATATATATATATATATATATATATATATATATGCATACGAAATAGCCGAAATGATGGGGCAGCTTGCAAACAAAATCAGCAAGTAAAAATGTATGCATGCAAAATAGCCGAAATGGTTGGGCAACTCGCAATAAAAAGCAGCGAGTAAAAAGAAAAATAGCCGAAATGATTGGGCACCGCGAAAAATAGCCGAAATGATTGGGCAATCGCGATTTTCGCGATATAAAAAGCTGAAATGATAGAGCATCGCTGAAAGAATAAAAAAAAATAAAAAAATGAAACTTTTTGCCCTACAGGTGAAATCACATCGATCCCTGTATACAATCCAGGGGCACAGATAAAAAGGGAACAATACCTTCCCAACAGGCTCCACCAGAAAGCGAAGCCAAATCTCGACGGTTCATAGATAACCTAGAGACCATCTCGACATTTGTCGCAATATTATAGACACGATGTCAACAAATGAAGCAAACGAAGATCCCGAGCTTCAGGGTCTCGACGTCAACATCGACAACCTAGAGATCACAACGGTGTGCCTCCTCATTCCAGCAGGACACAGATATTACACCATCAAGCGGAGCGATGGCAAAATCCCAGCTTCACCTCAGCATTCGTCCCGATACAGTAGACGCAATGTCAACAACAGCGTTCCTCCGCAGTCCAGCTGGAGGCAGATGCAACGTCAACAAAAGACCTCACGGTCGAAACAAAGCGGAGTAACGGCAAAATCCCAACTCCACCTTAGCATTCGTCTCGTTACAACAGACGCAATGTCAACAACGGCGTTCCTTCGCAGTCCAGCGGGGTGTACATGCAAAGTTGACAAAAGACCCCATGGTCGAAACAAAGCGGAGTGATGGCAAAATCCCAGCTCCACCTCAGCATGCGTCTCAATACACCAGACGCAGTGTAAGCAAACGAAGCGAAGGCCACATTCCTAGCTTCAACGTCTTTACGGTAACTCACATAAAACCGGAAAGACAATCGGAGACCATCTCACATGAAGTAGTCACCTCCTTGACGTTCGTCTCGATACAGTAGATGAAATGTCAACCTCAGCGTTCTTCCTCCAGCAGGGATTCTGACATGACAAAGCAAATGAAGCGAAGGCCACATTCCTAGCTTCAACGTCTTTACGGTAACTCACATAAAACCGGAAAGACAATCGGAGATCATCTCGCATCAGCACAGAGTGGTCACCACTTTGACGTTCGTCTCGATACAGCAGACAAAATGTCAACCCCAGCGTTCTTCCTCCAACAGGATTTGGACACACCAAAGCAAACGAAGCGAAGGCCACATTCCTAACTTCGACGTCTTGACGGTAACTCACATAAAACCGGAAAGACAATCAGAGACCATCTCACATGAAGTGGTCACCTCCATGACGTTCGTCTCGATACAGTAGACGAAATGTCAACCTCAGCGTTCTTCCTCCAGCAGGGATTCAGACATGACAAAGCAAATGAAGCGAAGGCCACATTCCTAGCTTCAACGTCTTTACGGTAACTCACATAAAACCGGAAAGACAATCGGAGATCATCGCGCACCAGCACAGAATGGTCACCACCTCGACGTCCGTCTCGATACAGCAGACGAGATGTCACCCTAACGTTCGTCTCGACACAGCAGACGCAGCGTCATTAAACGAATGGAGCCACGGCAAAATCCCTAGTTCCAAACCTCGGCGGTTCACCAGCAACCTAGAGACAACATCGACGTCCGTCTCGATACAGTAGACGAGATGTCACCCTAACGTTCGTCTCGACACAGCAGACGCAACGTCATTAAACGAATGGAGCCACGGCAAAATCTCTAGTTCCAAACCTCGACGGTTCACCAGCAACCTAGAGACAACCTCGACGTCCGTCTCGATACAGCAGACGAGATGTCACCCTAACGTTCGTCTCGACACAGCAGACGCAACGTCATTAAACGAATGGAGCCATGGCAAAAGCCCTAGTTCCAAACCTCGGCGGTTCACCAGCAACCTAGAGACAACCTCGACGTCCGCCTCGATACAGCAGACGAGATGTCACCCCAACGTTCGTCTCGACACAGCAGACGCAACGTCATCAAACGAACGGAGCCACGGCAAAATCCCTAGTTCCCACCGCAACATTCGTCTCGATACAGCAGACGCAATGCCAGCAAACGAAGCAAAGGCCAAATTCCTAGCTTCAGGGTCTTGACGGCAACTCATATAAAGCCCGAAAGACTATCGGAGATCATCCCCACACCAGCGCGGAGTGGTTATGACTCATCGGGGCTCTCCAAAATGAGCTTAACCTCAAGTAAACAGCGGCATGGCAAATTCCTAGCGCTTGCTCTTCCGACGGTCAAACTGCCAAGGAGGATTGCTTGAAGACGTCTTGTCCAGCCCCCGAAGGGATCAGAGACACGGCAGTCGCAAGGCTACTCGAACAGCACGATTGCCTATCGAGGACTATATCAGCTTATGCGACGGTACGATGGCCAAAACCCTAAGTACCACCAACCTTAACGGGCTTCTGTCGTAAAGAGCAGAGGTTAAATGCGACGTTAAGATGTTCTTGCGAGAAACGTTCGATTCGTCTCGACTTGTGAAAAATTGTCGAGGCGGCTCGACTCGTGAGATAAAGCCTTAGGCAGTGGGCATAAAAGAAGCCTGTTTCCTAAGCATTGGGACCCCGCAAGTTGACCCAAAACGGTCTTTTGCATACCATCCACGGGTCTCACTCTCCAACGTCGAACTTCGACAAGGAGGGAAACAACCACTTACGAATCCTCTCGACTCGTAAGAGGGAAAATTCTCTTATAAGATCCTTACGACTTATAAGAGAAAACCACACTTAGGAATCCTCACGATTCCTAAGGAGAAAATCCACCCATGAGATCCTCTCGATCCGTAGGGAGAAAAGCCTCTATGAGACCCTCACGGCTCATAGAATTGAAAAGTCTTAGGCAGTAGACCTGAACCTGCGGCCTAAGCCATCGCTATTTCCTGAGGAAGTTGGAATACTCGTTTTAGATATCCATCGATCATGGTTATTAAGACAGCCTGCTGACAATAAAAAGAAGATGACAGAAAGAATATCTGATCTACATTTGATCTGGTGTTCGTGACGCATTCATTTATGCACGGGCAGAAAACTCAGGACGAGAAATAAGAGAAGCTGAAATGAAAAGTTTCCATTCATATTGGCAAAAATTCTTACAATTATGAAAAGCAGTAAAAGGAAAATATTATTACAATGGAATGACTTCAGATCCGGGGCAGGGATTGAGGAATTCAAAAGTAAGGCCGTCCAAAGTTCTTCTGGCCTTTCTAATTATTCTTATGCGCAGCCTCTCGCGCTCCTCGGTGTCGATATCATCGGCAAGCCCTTCCGGCCTTCGATAAGCAGCAACGATCGTCGTCTGCTGAAAGATTTGATGTAGGATGTCAACGAGGTTGTTTCGCCGTTTCTTCGAAATCAGCCCCGTCAGGTACACTGAATGCACCTTGTCTTCGGCATCATCTAGCGCATTGAGCGGTAAGGCCTCGTGAAGACCTGGGAGTGCTCTCCATATCGCCCCCAGCACGACTTTCAAAAAGGCCGAACGACGAGGTAGCAGCCAGCCACCGCGGGCATTCAGGCGATCCATGACCTCTGCACATTGAGCGTCCGTAAACTCCTGGTTCTGTTGACGGCCCTGTACACGGATATCCTCATAAGTGATGAACTCGTGCAAGCTGTATAGATGCACCGCCATAATACCTGAAGAAAACAATACAGTGATATTAACAAACAAGAAAATACAGAAAGTTAAAAGTTAAACTCCTTGAGAGCAATGCTCTGCAGACAGGAGCGACACCAGTCAAAATCAGTTATGAGGAGAATTTGAGGAAAATTCCCTGAGAATATTGAGAGCTCCGCTCTGGAAAAATGATATAATAATAATAATATTCTCAAGTGCCATATAATTTGGGAGGAGCAAAGCTCCATTAATTAAGAAGATATAAGAAAAATCTTTTATAGAGCAAAGCTCTATTAATGGAACCCTAACAGGATTCTCCTGAGTTCTCTTTGGACCTCTTTAGAGCAAAGCTCTGCTAAATGAAACCCTAAATGGGTTTTCTTTAGATCAGGGATCTATGGAGAGCAAAGCTCTATTAATCAGCTTTAATTTAATTTAATTTTATTTTTACCTACGATGGTTATGAACTCTGGAGTTCTTGGAAAAAAAAAATCAAAATCAAGAGCAAGGCTCTGAAAATTCTTAAGCAAGAGCAAGGCTCTGAGTTAAAATTCTTGAAGTGGTAAAGAATTTTTTGAGGACCAAAGGTCCTATTTATAGGCATCAATCGCCTCTTCAATTGCCAAAAGGTGCCGCGACGGTTCGGATTCTGCCACCGTTGCGCTTGCGTTTGGAGGCCACGTAAGCGCAGCAGTGGGGGGGCATTTGTTTACCCCAATCAGAGCAAAGCTCTGTTCAAATTCCAAGGCGGGAGAAGAAGCAACGCTTCATCTTCCCCCAATCAGAGCAAGGCTCTGTTTGAATTTTGAAAATTCAAATTTTTGAAGCAACGCTTCGGTTCCCGTGCGCTGCGCGCAATGCGCCACGTGTCAGAAGTTGACACGGCAGCACAACGCCCAAGGCGATACGTCCGATCAGAGCAAGGCTCTTTAAAAAACATAAGTAACACTTAACTGCGCAAGCGCGCGGCTGCGCGACACGTGTCTGCGCAGGTGCGCAAGCGCAACTGTGCAAGCGCGCGGCTGCGCGACACGTGTCTGCGCAGGTGCGCAAGCGCAACTGCGCAAGCGCTTCACTGCGCGACACGTGTCTGCGCAGTTGCGCAATCGCTGTTGCGCAAGCGCCTTACTGCGCGACACGTGTCACGCGCTGGTGAGTTGCGCAACAACAGAATGAAGATTTAAGGAAATCTTTTCTGTTCTTGTTAAAACAAGAAGATTTCTTCTGTAAAACAGGGGCCTTTGGATCAAAGATCCAACGGTGGGGAAAATTCCCCGAATCACTCAGAAAAGATCTTTTTAACAAATTTAACTGATCTTTGAGCACTATAAAAGAACCCCAGACCCCATTTCAAAGATGGGGGGACAATTGGATAGAAAAAAAAGAAGAGAAGAGAACTATTGAGAATTTCTGGAGAACACAAAAGAGAAGGTAAAAACCTTCGAGATAAGAGAAAATTCTCTCAAAGAATAGATCATTGATCTAGAAAACAAGATCAGTGATCTTCAACAAATAGATAAACGAATAAATAAATAAATAAAAATAATAAAAATAGTGCCTTGCACTTGCTATGAACCTTTGGTTCTCTGGAACAGAAAGAAGGAAAAGATTTCTTTCTTTTCTTTGATCTAAATTTAGATCAAGAAATTAAAAAGTGCTCTGCACTTCTTTTCCTGAATCTAAAGATTCTTGGTGCTTTGCACAAATGCAATGCATTATTTGAAGGGCTAGGCCCAAATTAAAAAGACCTAGCAGGCCGAAATAAATTGCAAAGCAATAAAAGGGCTGAGCCCAAATAAAATTGATGCTCTGCATCCCTTTTGGGCAAAGCCCAAATAAAAGCGAAAGAAATGCAAAAGCAATGTTGGACATTCTTTTATGATTTACTGGACTTAGCCCAATCGTGGCCATAAGTCCTTAAATTAAATGGCTCTCCTAAATCAATCTACATCCGGTTCGAGGGTACATCTCCGAACTCCTTTGACATCCATCGTTGTAATTCCTCAACGACGTCAAAGAGGTGACGGGTCCCAATGGCCACACACCCAATATCGGACCGAAACGTCCCTAAACTAACATTGGACCGAAACGTCCCTAAACTAATAAGGGACCGAAACGTCCTTAAACTAATATCGGACCGAAATGTCCCTAAACTAATATCGGACCGAAACGTCCTTAAACTAATATTGGACCACCACGTCCCTAAACTGGCGACGGACCACCACGTCCCTAAACTGGAACATGGACCACCACGTCCCTAAACTGGCACAATAGAGCCCAAATGCTCTTTTGTTGGACCTAAATGGTTCCGTTAAGTTGACCTTAGTCTCAAAATGGACTAACGTATCCTTAACAAATGTTTGAGTCGATCTTAGCCTCAAAAATGGTTAACGTATCCTCCAAACAGACTTTAGTCCCAAATTGGACTACGAATCTCCCTAAACTGGAACAATAGAGCCTCCAAATGCTCTTTTGCCGGATCTAAACGGTCCCGTTTAAGTTGATCTTAGCCCCAATCACGGCTAACGTATCCTTAAACATTCAAATGGAATATAAAACCCTAAATCAACTTCGGTTCGAGGGTACATCTCCGAACTCCTCTGACACCTGTCGTTGTAATCCTTCAACGACGTTAGAGAGGTGACGAGCCCCGACGGCCATATATTAAATGAGTCACGTTTAAGTTGATCTTAGCCTCAACGAGGCTAACGCATCCTTAAACTAAAACATCAAACCCAAATCTAAGTAAATACGGATTTGGACTAATCCACGTCCTACGGGCGACGGCATTACTCAGTCTCCGTATACAATCCACGGGCAACCACAAACAAAACAAACACACGCGACACGAAATGAAATTCTGGAGAAGGAGAAAGTTGTTACCGCGATGCGGTAGCGTAATTAACTGCAGGGGCTTGCGCCTGCAGGGAAGAGCGTCCCCACAATCAAAAACCCCTCACCCTGAGGGGGAATCTGACGAAGTCTGCTACATCGGCCGCATCCGTCTAAACCTCCGATACACGGTGCCATAAATCAACTTGGCATCTTCGGAGAGGTAGACGGATAAAACCAAATAGCATCTGCCCCGAACCTCAGGCTCAGACGTCCTAACGTCTCGGCCGCCGTTCGGAGGGGAACACAACCCTTGTAAGTCCTCTCGACTTATAAGGAGAAAACCCTTTTGTAAGATCCTTACGACTTACAGGGGAACATGCACTTAGGAATCCTCATGATTCCTAAGGAGAAAACACACCTACGAGATCCTCACGACTTATAGGAAGAAATATCTTTGTGAGACCCTTACGGCTCATGAAGTCAAAAGCCTTAGTCGACAGGACCATAACCCTGTTTACTAAGCCACCTTTGTTCGACATCGACAGAGGCAAATGATGATTCGCTCCTGGAAATATCCCAGTTGTAGCGGTGCTGATGCCGAAATGGGTGTCTAATCCCAAGCTTGCGGCAAAAAGCTAGCGAGCCACACATGCATACGAAATAGCCGAAATGATGGGGTGACTTGCAACAAAATCAGCAAGTAAAAATGTATGCATGCAAAATAGCCGTAATGATTGGGCAACTCGCAATAAAAAGCAGCGAGTAAAAATAAAATAAATAGCCGAAATGATTGGGCACCGCGAAAAATATCCGAAATGATTGGGCAATCGCAACTTTCGCGATATAAAAGCTGAAATGATAGAGCATCGCAGGAAGAAATAAAAAAAAGCAAACTTATGAAAGAATGAAACTTTCGCCCTACAGGTAAGATCGCATCAATCCCTGTATACAATCCAGGGGCACAAAAAAAGGGAGCCATACCTTCCCACCAGGCTCCATCCGAAAGAGAGCCAAGTCTCGACGGTTCACTGACAACTTAGAGACCACTTCGGCATTCGTCTCGATACAACAGACGAGATGTCAACAATGGCGTTCCTTCGCAGTCCAGCAGGATACGGATACAACGCCGACAAAAGACCTCACGGTCGAAACAAAGCAGAGTGACGGTAAAATCCTAGGTCCACCTCAGCGTTCGTCTCGTTACAGCAGACGCAATGTCAACAACGGCATTCCTTCGCAGTCCAGCAGGATACGGATACAACGCCGACAAAAGACCTCACGGTCGAAACAAAGCAAACGGTAAAATCCTAGCTCCACCTCAGCGTTTGTCTCGTTACAGCAGACGCAATGTCAACAACGGCGTTCCTTCGCAGTCCAGCAGGATGCAGATACAACATCAACAACCTAAGGTTAAAACAACGGAGCCATGACAAAGTCCCTAGTTTCAGGTCCTAACGGTTCACAGGCAACCTAGGAACCACCTCGACGTTCGTCTAGATACAATAGACGCGATGTCACCCCGGTGTTCTTCCCCCAGCAGGATTCAGACGCGCCAAAGCAAATGAAGCAAAGGCCAAATTCCTAGCTTCAGGGTCTTGACGGTAACTCATATAAAACCTGAAAGACTACCGAAGATCATCCCACATGGAGTGGTCACCTCCTCGACGTTCGTCTCGATACAGCAGACGAGATGTCACCCCAGCGTTCTTTCTCCAGCAGGATTCAGACACGACAATCAAACAACGGAGCCACGGCAAAATCCCAGCTCCACCGCGACATTCGTCTCGATACAGCAGACGCAATGCCAGCAAACGAAGCAAAGGCCAAATTCCTAGCTTCAGGGTCTTGACGGCAACTCATATAAAACTTGAAAGACTATCGGGGATCATCCCACACCAGTGCGGAGTGGTTATGACTCATCGGGGCTCTCCAAAATGAGCCTAACCTCGAGTAAAAAGCGGCATGGCAAAATTCCTAACGCTTGTTCTTCCGACGGTCAAACTGCCTAGGAGGATTGCTCGAAGACGTCTTGTCCAGCCCTCGAAGGGATCAGAGACACGACAGTCGCAAGGCTACTCGAACAGCAAGGTTGCCTATCAAGAAATACATCAGCCGACGCGACGGTACGATGGACAAAACCCAAGTACCACAGGCCCTAACGGACCTCTGTTGTAAAGAGCAGAGGTTAACTATGACGTTAGGATATTCTTGCGAGAAATGCTCGATTCGTCTCGACTCGTGAGGAAAAGCCTTAGGCAGCGGGGATTAAAAAACCTGTTTCCTAAGCATTGGGGCCCTACAAGTCGGTTCAAAACGGACTCTTGCATACTATTCATGGACCACACTCTCCAAAGTTGAATCTCGACAAGGAGGGAAACAACCACTTACGAGTCCTCTCGACTTGTAAGAGGGAAAATTCTCTAGTGAGATCCTTACGACTCTCAAGAGAAAACACACTTAGGAGTCCTCATGACCCCTAAGGAGAAAATACACCTACGAGATCCTCTCGACTCGTAGGGAGAAAAGTCTTTATGAGACCCTCACGGCTCATAAAGTTGAAAAGCCTTAGGTAGCAGATCTAAACCTGCTTCCTAAGCCATCACTACTCCCCAAAGTATTCAAGACTTAATGTGCTATATCACCTACAGGCTATGCTTACTAAAGGAATATGCCAATAACAAAGCAGAAAATAAAAGAGAAGAAAGCAGAGAGATGACACAAGACATTGCAAAAAAAAATGTGTATCTTTATTCATGAATTCAATTAAGTACAAGACGAATCGTATAAAAGAATAAAGAATGGATACATATTATTCAAAGATTACAAGTGTATAAATG
The DNA here is from genome assembly GCA_030015575.1 of Agapanthus africanus. Classification (NCBI taxonomy): domain Eukaryota; kingdom Viridiplantae; phylum Streptophyta; class Magnoliopsida; order Asparagales; family Amaryllidaceae; genus Agapanthus; species Agapanthus africanus. Next base: position 419,416,388 of record JASDDO010000029.1, read on the forward strand.
ACGCAAAAGCAACTATTGGGAGGGAAGCGTCTTAAGTAGGCCAATCAATTGCTCACGTACTCCCCTCAGCCTCTCGTCATGGTCAGCTGCCGCAGCCAACTCTCCTTCAACCTGATCTCGTTGCTGCAAATAAGATGAAAGTTGCTCCTCGACTGCCTGCTGAGCTGCCCCGCAATTCTGTGCATCCCGCTCGACAACGTCAAGCTGCTGCCTCAGTGTTAACCCGTCAGAGATGCATCGCATAAGGCCTTCAAAGATAACCTTCAACCGTGCAGCATTTGCATCAACCTGAGCATGCAATCGGGTAGATTTGCTCGAAGTCTCTCCGCACTCCTTACGTTTTAAAGCCGCCTCTTGTTCAAGATGACGGAAGTAGGGAATGCTCTGCTCAACCCACGTAGCCTGCTGAGCGTTCATAGCCAAGACCTCTGGAGTAGGACGTCCAACCTCGAGCTCATGCAGGCAAGCCTCGATCTCCCTGCAGTGATTAACCCAAGACTCGACGACGCCTTCATTATGAAAATTTACAAGCGTTGCCAGCATCGGATTAACCTCAGCAGCGAAATCTGTGGCAGATACAGGAGCTTCTGCGTCAAGCTCCTCGACGCATCCGCTCAGCATGCTCAAACTCATCGTAGCGCCCTTTGAGGATGGACGCCTGGAGAATGGGCCTGCCGGCATCATGATGCGGGACTCGAAAGGAACCAGAACTGGAGCGATAGCTACAAAACGAATCACAATCAGATGACAGACCTAAAAATACAGGAGACTCATGAACAATAGAGTCTACTATACCGGCTGCAGTAGGTGGCAAAGCCGAGAGGACCGGTGGCGCAACTGATCTCTCATCTCCTCCTTCGATCTATAGCATTGATATCAGGGCAAGGAAGAATCAGAAACAAGTTCATTATTGGAAAAATAAAGAGCTTTAATCGAAAACTATACTCACCAGCGCCACTGGAGGAAGCAAGCTCCGACGGGAACGAGAAGTATGGGTGCAGCACCTGGTACAGGTGATCAAAAAGCACTCCTGCAAGGACGCAATAGTACAACATCAGGACATAAAGTATGCAGCCTAAAGATGAAACTGATAAGTCACAAATCCATACCTTCCAGCATCTGCGACGGTACGAAGGAGGGTAGAGAGGTGGTCACCGTCAGGGCAGTAACTGACGGCGCTCCCTCGGGTAAAGTGGCATCAGCATTAGCCGCACCTGCGTTAGAAACGAGATAAGCCCTGTCAGGAAGGATTGCAGAATAGAAGAAGGGCGGTAACCCAAGATTTACCTGAAAAGTCGTTGGCCAGGGCCCTAACGAGGGCATTACTTGATGTAACGATGGCGTCTTCCTCCTCCATTGGGACGGTCTCACCTCCCGTTGCCTCATCGCCCGACTCCACAGGAGCCGTCGTCACGCTCGCAGCGTCGGGAGACGACAAGGAACCGTAAGCAGGGAGAGCGATGATCAGAGCATTGCCGGACTCTTGAGAAAGAGCGGCCATCTCTTGCTCAGTGACCATTTCAGCCGTCTCACCCACTACCACCTCGGGCTTAGAGGTCACGGCCGTCTCGTCCACCGCTGCCATAGGTTCGTCCGTAACAGCCATCTTATCCGCTGCTGCCTCAGGCTCAGTAGTAGCAACCGTCTCACCCGCTACCGCCTTGGGCTCAGCGGTCGCAGCCGTCTCGTCCACCGCTGCCATAGGTTCGTCGGTCGCAGCCGCCCCATCCGCTGCAGCCTCAGGCTCAGTAGTAACAGCCGTCTCACCTGCCGCCCCCTCGGGCTCGGCATCAGCAACCTTCTCGGGCATAGCGGTTATGACTGTCTCGTCAGCCACTAGCTCAGGCCCGGCGACTACGGCTGCACCGCCTACCGTCGCCTCGGGATCAGCTGCTACTTTCTCCACCGTCCCCTCAGGCTCGACGGTTTCCGCCGCTCCTTCAGTTGGACTCGGCCCTGCAGGACAAGATGCATAAGAACCGATAGTTTTATAAGTTTTACAACTTTTACAACAAAGCCTCGAAAAACACATTACCTGAGGTGGATTGATCGTTAGCTCCCCGAGCTGCACGTGCCGCCTGTCAATGAGCAGTAGACAGGGCGACCGGGGGCTCCTCTGAAGGAGTAGCGGCGGGAGTAACAGCGCTTGAGCCCGCTCCCACGGCCAAAGCAGCGCTACGCTCCTTCGCTGCGCGCCTCAAGCGCTTCCTCTCCTCCTGGGCCGTCACGACGGACCTCTTGGAAGCTTCCTTCAGCAAGGCGTCGTCGTCCGCTTTCAGAGTTGCCTCCAGAGCCTTCAAGGCATCCATCATCGGCTTTTAAGTAGAGACTCTCGCGGCAATCCTAAAGAGGCCGGGACTTCGGCAGCTGGCCCAGGGATAATTCCTGCGTCGGCTTGCGAGGCAGGTCTTGTGGTCCCTGCAATAAGACAAAGAAAAGGTTAGATTGGCCATAAGAAAGGAGAATAAAGACTCAATGAGCCGAGACATACCAACGCCCGATAGAGCGCGTTTCCTTTCCTCTTCCTCGAAGGTTTTGAGGGAAGCAGCGATGGCTTCTTCGGTAGAAATGCCTGTTTAAAAAAGGAAAAGCGTTAGTCAAAGACAATGATAAAAGCACGATGAAATGACGAAGAATGCAACTAGTGATTACCTGATTGCGCGAGTCTAGCCAACCACGGTTCGAGCCTTGCCGATCGCTCAGAAACCGCGATGGCGGCTGCCAGATCGGTGTCTTCTGGCTCTACGAAGAAACCCTCGTTGCTTCCGTTCTCACTTAGGCCTTCGGTAAGAGGGGCCTGAGGCTCTAAGCCGAGCACAACATCAAGAGAAAGAACAGACTTCTTCTTCCTCTTCTGAGCCCGGACCCCGGTCGCACCCAAAATCAACTTGCGCTTCGTGGGCACCTTGGGACGGCGGGTCCCGATGTCCGAGCCCACGCCGGACTCCGGCGAAACCACATTCACCGTCTCCACCAGAACATGGGGCGCGGGGGTCACGTCCACGGTATCACGAGGCAATCCGCGCGGAGGGCTCAGCACACGCGGTGGCTCAGCTCCAGCATCTCTCAGCGGAGGAACGACAGGGATCCTTGGCCTCAAGGGAGCTTTGCGGTCGCTGCCAGGGGCACACCCTTGCGGTCAACCAACAACCGCTTCTCTTCCCGGATGACGGCACCCATCGCGTGCGCGTACTAGGCCCCGTATACATTGAGGGCCCTTGGAATGCAAGTCGGCTCGCTAATGAAGAAATGGGAGCCCGTGTTTAGCCGCATGAAGTGATGTAATGCATTCTGTATCCCCTCTCCGGTGGCCGCAGGCTCTTCCAAAACGCCTCCAGTGGGACCCCTTGGTTATAACTTAACTGCTGGGCGAAGCGATGGGGGTTGTACCTCATAAAAAACGCCAAATCATTCTGCCTGAACACAAGGAAGCCCGGACGGATGGAGTATAAATGTAGGATCTCCCGGGCTTTCAATATGGAGGCCCCGTCCTTGAAACCATCACGCAATGCCAACACCACCTTGGAAGTCTCCGGGCCGATGGTCATGACCTTGTCCGTGAAAGAAATGCTCGCTCCGACCGTGCGCGGACGAAGAAGCAACCCCCTAACCTCTCGCAGAGACGGATTCACAATAGAGGCACCGATCAGCCGCATAACTCTCGGGAATCTGTACTTCTCATAAAGCGAGGGTCTTTTATGAACACCAAATACCCCGAGCACATGCATTTCCATCCATGAAGTAAAATAGTGCATCGGGAAATTGGCGGGTTGCACCCCTGGTTCATTTGCGTCCGCCGCTACGCTGAGTACATGGTACAGGTGGGCCAACCCGGCAATTCCAATCGATAATTGTATACCAGCCACCATCCGGTGCGCTGGGTAGAAGACGGACGGCCTTATGTAGCGCGAGTGCATGGGGAGTGCGAACCAGCACAGCCATAGCCCCAGAAACCCCAGAAAGAAGGTCTCCTCGTCGATGCCCGAAGTGGCGATTTCCGATAAGGGGATGGCGGCAGCATCGGGAAGATAAAAACCATTTTGATCGGCTTCCAGTGCTGGTCGACGATCTAATCCCAAGCCGAAGGGGTCGTCGAGCTTGGCGAATTTTTCGCCCCGTTGTGATAAAATCTCCGGACGAAGAAAGCGGGCGATGAAGTCTGCAAAACTAACTCCCCGGCCACCCGATTCCAAATAGAGACTTTCATACATATTCAGCACCCTTACCAGGCTCGGAAACTGGTGCTGAATAGCATTCTCCGGCGTTGGGCCCATTACCAGCGGCTTGGTGGCGAAGACATATTCATCAGGAGGAAATAGCTTTTCATAATGCTCCCCCCTCACCGGCAAACCGGAAATCTCAGCAAACTCTTCCAGGGGGATGGAGACTTCCCTGTCCGTCAAAAGAAAGGAATGGGTGGGGATGTTCCATTGTTCCACGAATGCCTTAACCCACCACGTCGGAGGAACGGGATACTCGAACAATGAAGCGTAGACTGCGGGGTATAGGCCAATCTTCATCAAATGCGTCTTCTTCGCTGACAGGATGTATCTAGCCCACTGCAAATACTCGGCCGATTGTCGAGGGGTCAATCTAATGTTGTAAGGTTGTCCCCAAGGGGGCGCTTCACCCTGGCATATGCGCCGCCCCAGAATATCCACAGCTGGCGGTGGCTGCACGGGAATGGCGGCAATCGAAGGCTGAAGAAGATCCTCCGAATTCCAATTTACGACCTCCATGGCATAGTTCACCGGGGTGCATCTGCATATCGGATCGATGAGATCGGCTCTGACGGCGTCGCACAAGAAAAGCTTCGGCGACCCTTGATGATTTCACTGTACCACCTACCCCACAGATGAAGGTTCTTATACTCCGGGTCGTGATCCTTAATGAGAGCGAGAACCTCCCGGTCCGCCGGCGCCTCAGGGAATCCTCCCTCTGAGCGGAAGAATGGGAATGAAAGATCAGCAGACATGGTGCCTGCAAGAAAAAGCGAAATTCAGTTATCAGCATCATAAGTTAATTTTAAAAATTCCCATGCTTGGTACTTTAAAATTTATACCATACTGCAATGCAGTGGAAATGAGACCAAAGGGGGACCCACAAAATCCAGATGACAATGCATCAGTTAATAAGACAGCCTCATCATTGGATGGGACTGTCAATTAATGAGGAGATCCTCAAAAGAATATTCTCATTAAATGAGAAATTCCTTGAGACAAGGAGAAAATCTCCCTTTTTAGAGCAAAGCTCTGTCACAGAGTGACACTTGTCAAACTCTGGTCACAAGGGAATAAAATTCCTTAAAAGTGCCTAGTTCTGTAATAATGATGGAAAAATCCATCAAAGGAAAAATTAATTTCTAAAAATTAAAGTTTGGGATCTTAAAGATCCATGAAGAACTCTTAAGAGTTCGTCATCAGAAGATCAAAAGATCTATATTCTGTCAGTGACCAAAGCTCTGTTCATGGGTTAAGAAACCTTGAAATAAATTCTTAAGAGCAAAGCTCTGTTTGTGAAACCCCAAAGGGGATTTCCTTAGATCAAAAGATCTATAAGAGCAAGGCTCTATTAATTAAGATTAATTTAATTTAAATTAATTTTTACCTAAAATTTTTCTAAAGTTCTAACTCTGAAAATGAGAGCAAGGCTCTGAAGTTCTTGAAAATGAGAGCAAAGCTCTGAAGAAAATAAAATTCTTGAAGATGATAATCATCTGCTGAGGACCAAGGGTCCTATTTATAGGCGCTTAAGTGCCTCTTCAACTCCTGAGTTGATCCAACGGTCTGTATCTTGCCACCGCTGCACTCACGTGTGCGTCACGTGAGCGCAACGGTGGGGGGAATTTGTTTCCCTCAATCAGAGCAAAGCTTTGTTTGAATTTCAAATTCAAAAGGTGAAGCAACACTTCAGATCCCTTGCGCTGCGCGCAGAGCGCCACGTGTCAAAAGCAGACACACCAGCGCAAGGGGCGCTGCGCCCAATGCAGCGCACCCCAATCAGAGCAAGGCTCTGTTTTAAAATTTAAATTTTAAAAATAAAGGAAGCAACGCTTCAAATAACTTGCGCTCTGCGCTGCGCGACACGTGTCAGCGCAGGTACGCTGCGCTCTGCGCTGCGCGACACGTGTCAAGCGCAGGTGCGCTTGCGCCAACTGCGCCAGCACTAAAATTTAAATAATAAAGTGTTTAATTAATCAGAATTAAAAATTCTAGAAAGATCTTTCCAATCTTATTAAAATAAGAAGATTGTCTTCTGTAAAACATAGGCCTTAGGATCAAAGATCCAACGGTGGGGAAATATCCCCAGATCAATAAGAGAAAGATCTCTGTAACTAACCTAACAAACTAATTGACCCTATATAAAGGCCCCTAGACTCCAACTCTCAGATACAGAGATAGAAAAAAGGAGAACTCTGAAAAATTTGAAAGGCAAGCCTTTGAAGAAAGAAGATCATCTTCTTCAAGGTAAAGAATTAAATTCTTGGAAGAACAGAGATGAAAACACCTCACAAAAAGAAGAATTTTTTCTAAAAAGATCAAAGATCTAAGAACAAGATCAAGATCTTCAATTAAAAGAAAAAGATCATAAAGATCTAATTACAAAAACAATAAAGAAGTAATTTACTTCATTATTAGATCTTTTGATCTATATAAAGGCACAGCGTTTTGATGAACCATTGGTTCTTGAAACCTGAGGTAGAACCTATTTAGAGCGAGAAAGATTCTTTTCTTTGATCTAAATTTGATCAAGATGCGCTCTGCGCTATTGGACAGTGCCCTGCACTCTTAAATTGCGCCGTTGCGCTCCTTGGACTGGCGCAAGTCACCAGAGAGCGCCACGTGTCAATCTGCGCCTTGCACTCCTAAAAACAGAGCGCTGCGCTCTTGAATTGGCGCGCTGCGCTCTTGAATTGGCGCACTGCGTACTGACCGGAGCGCGCCACGTGTCAGCAGCGTACTGGCGCAGCGCACTGCGCTAACAGACTTGCGCTCAGCAGAGCGTGACACGTGTCACCTCCACATGCGCTGGCGCCTTGCGCTCTTTATTGGCGCAGAGCGCCTGACAGACCACATGGCGCACTGTCAGAAAAAAAATGCTGTGCATTATTAAAAAGGGCAGAGCCCAATTAAAAGGTCTAACAGACCAAAACAAATGCTACGCATTATTAAAAAAAGGGGGGGCAGAGCCCAATTAAGAAGCCTAACAGGCCTAATATAAATGCCATGCATTTAAATAAAAAACCCAATGCTATGCATTGTTTTAAAAGGGCAGAGCCCAAACAAAGGCCTAACAGGCCAAATATAAATAAAATGTTGAACATTTTCAAATGGACTTAGCCCAATTCTGGCCATAAGTTCTCAATTTAAATTGAACTGAGCACAACTGCTCTCCCAAATCAATTTACACCCGGTTCAAGGATACATCTCTGAACTCCTCTGATATTTGTCGTTGTAATCCTTCAACGTCGTCAAAGAGGTGACGGGTCCCGACAACCATACATTGCTATGGACTGTAGGGTCCTTAAACTCATGGACCGAAATGTCCTTAAACTAATATTCGTCCCCAAAATGGGAATGTTGGACCGAAATGTTCTTAAACTAATATTCATCCCCAAAATGGAAATGTTGGACCGAAATGTCCTTAAACTAATATTCGTCCTCAAAATAGGAATGTCGGACCACCATGTCCCTAAACTGGAGATCGACCGAAATGTCTCTAAACTAAACAATAGAGCCCCAAATGCTCTCTTGTTGGATCTAAACGATCCCGTTAAGTCGATCTTAGTCTCAAATTAGACTAACGTGTCCTTAACAAACATTTAAGTTGATCTTAGCCTCAAATAAGGCTAACGTATCCTTAAACCAAAACCCCAAAACCCAAATCTAAGAAAATACGGATTTGGACTAATTCACGTCCTACGGGCGACAACATAAATTAGTCTCCGTATACAATCCACGGGCAACCGAACACAAAACAAACACCCACGATACGAAGTGACCATCTGGAGAAGGAGAAAGTTTTTACCGCGATGCGGTAGCGTAAATAACTGCAGGGGCTTGCGTCTGCAGGGAAGAGCGTCCCCACAATCAAAAACCCCTCAAGCGAGGGGGAATCTGACGAAGTCTGCTATATCGGCCGCATCCGTTTAAATCTTCGATGCACGGTGCCATAAATCAACTTGGCATCTTCGGAGAGGTGGACGGATAGCACCAATTAGCATCTGCCCCGAATTTCAGGCAAGACGTCTATCGCGTCTCCGTCGCGTCTTTCGGCGGTAAACAGTCCCTTATTTAAGAATTAAATTCTTTGGTAGGGTTTAACCTTAATTTTGTTTAGAGGAATTAAATTCCTATGTATATGGAAGAATTAAATTCTTTAAACCTTAGTTCTTTCTCTAAGTTTTGGATCTACATGGCAGCATCTCCCCGATGAGAATTAAATTCTCAACTTATGGGGAGATCTGCTTCTGCAGATCTTCAACCATGAAGAAGAACTAAGTTCTTGTTTTAAGGGTTAAACCATGTCTCTGTTGGAAGAATTAAATTCCTAAGTATTTGGAGGAATTAAATTCCTAAACCCAATTCTCCCTCCGAGTTTTGGATCTGCATGGCAGAATCTCCCCGATGAGAATTAAATTCTCAACTTATGGGGAGATCTGCTTCTGCAGATCTTCAACCAAATGAAGAACTAAGTTCTTATTCAGAAGAGTTAAACTTTTAATTTGAGAATTAAATTCTCTTTTTGTTTTATGAAGCTTAGATCTCTTTCCCCTTCTCACCTAGGTTTTCTTTCTCTTTTGAGGGAATCTTTTTTTCTCTCTGGAGAATTAAATTCTCTTCTTCTTTTTTGTTGTTGTATCTCTCCAGAAAAATCATCATCCTCTTCTCTTCTTGGCTCCTATTTATAGGAGAAAGAAAAGAACCAGTTTGTTTTATCAATCTTTCATTGAAAGATTTTAATTGATTTTGTAACCAACATGATCTTTTAGATCACTTAGTGAATTTTATTCACCATTGGATGTTTAATCCAAAAGATATTCTGTCTGTTATTCTTGGTAAATTTCAGGAATCTTTCCTTGTATAGAATCTTTCTATAAATTGGTGATTTTTAATCACTATTGGATTTTTAATCCAACGGTGCTCCACTTTACAGAGCACAATCTTTTTTGTTTGGAAAGATTTAGAGAAATATTTTTCCAGTTAGGGTTCTCGATTCCCTCTTAAGTAGAATTTAATTCTATTAGTTCAGAAGGCTTAAGAGCCTGTCACGTGTTGGCACGTGACCTTCTGATTGACCATTTAATTAGAATTTAATTCTATTATTTCAGAGATCTTAGGATCCCATCACTTGCTGACACATGACCCCCTGATAAACATTTGAACCAGAATTTAATTCTGTTATTTTAAAGAGCTCAGGAATTATCACGTGTCAACACGTGACCCTTGGTCACTTGTGGGCACGTGACGCCCCATTGGGGTTTTTTCCTGTTGTTTTATTATACCTTTTTCGGTAGGTATAAAGGCCCGTCACGTGTGGGTACATGACCCCATTTGAAGTTGTGTATCTCAGCACCTATAACTTTGCCCATAGAAGGTCACATGTCCCCACGTGATGCTCGATCACGTGTGGACATGTGATGCTTCTCTTGTGTATTTCTTTGCTGCTTTATTCAGCTCCCATGAGGGAACATAGTCAAACTCCAAAGATTTTTTGTGGAGTTAAACTCCCCAAAAGTTTTTGTATGGAGTAAAACTCCAAAAGATTTTACGTGGAGATAAACTCCCTAAAAGTTTTTGTATGGAGTTAAACTCCAAAAGATTTTACGTGGAGTTAAACTCCCCAAAAGAATTTTTATAAACTCCAAAATCAAAACCTTTTTTTTTATAAAAGGAAGCTCCCACAGAGTGGGAGCTTCCTTCTCTCATGTGAGAGGGAGTGGGAGCTTCCCCCTCATATGAGAGGGAGCAAGGAGCTTTCCCTTTGTCGGAGCTTCCCTTTCCCTCACGTGAGGGGAAAGTGGAGGGTGCCCACTGGCTTGGAGTTAAACTCCAAAAGATTATCTCTTTTTTCTTGTTATAATTATTTTGGAGTTAAACTCCAAAAGGGTTTTTAAATATGGAGTTGAACTCCCAAAGCAATTTTATTTGGTGTTAAACTCCCAAAATAATTTTATTTGGAGTTAAACTCCAAAAAGATTTTTATTTTCAGAAAACCCGAAAGAAATCTCTTGAAACTCCAAGATCTATGTCTTGGATGATGAAAGGGGATCCCTTTCTTCTTTTTTGAGCCTTGAATCCTCTCAAAGTGAGGTCTTTTTTAAGGATGGGTCTCCTTCTCCCTCTTCTCTCTTCCTTTCTATGGATCTTGGGGGGGGGGGAGGGTGATGAGATTTAAAATCTCCCCTTTAGAGACTTGACAGGAGATTTGAACTCCTCTCCAAAGGTTTTATGGTGAAAAACTATTTCCTTTTTTTTAGAAAAAAAGAGTTAAACTCTTGATTTAATTCAAAAAAAGAAAAGAAGAAAAGGAGGCTGTGAACCTTGAAGAAGGAGGCACAAAACCCTAAGTTGATATGAAAAGAATCTTGTTTGTTATCATTTATCATGATGCCTTATATAGACTTTATATTTTACATATACGTCTTGGGCTTTTCAAAATGGCTCATGTGCCTTTCCCATGCTATGTACTTTTTTTCTTTTGCACATAGAGTAAGTGCTTTTACATAATTTAGGTTTGTTTCCCATTTTATTACATTTATTCATAGGAATTGCATTAAGCTTATCTAAACTCTGACCATTATTCCTTTAGCATGGGGGAGGCCGGCCGCGGGGATCGACTTGGGCATAGGGTCACTTTACCTGGACTTGGGCCCGCTTACCTGGGATTGACATTGACTTTGACTTGGTCAACGGGGTGTAATTTTTTACCCCAACAAAGTGCCCCAATCAATAAATGCACACCGCATATATGAGTAGTGTGCATGAAATTAATGGATCTTGTTTCGCAGAAGTCTGACATTGAGGTGGAGCATCATTCCGCGGGCGGAGCATCATTCCGATGTACGGAGCATAATTCCACGGTCGGAGCATTATTATGAAGAGCGGAGCATAATTCCAGGGTCGGAGCATCATTCCGATTTACGAAGCATAATTCCAGTATATCCTGAGACGAAGTATAATTCCTGGCAGGGGTAAATATTCCGAATGAAACATAGTTCCGATGCAGAGGTTGATTTCAGGATGAAACATGATTCCGATAAGGAAGGCAGACACTCCGAGGAGAAGCATGATTTCGACACAAGGTATATTCTGAGACGAAACATGATTCCGACAAAGAGATTGTTGGTTGATTTCGAGGCGGAGCATAATTTCGACAGGAAAGTGTAAGTCGATGTATAACACCCCACGGGTTGCGGGTGTTAGTTATATGTATGCCCTAGAGGCCATTACTATACATAGGATGTATATTGTAGTGGATGCTTGGACATATATAGGGAGGACTTTCTTGCTCGACATGATAGTATGCTATCTGGTTGCTCTTTACCTTAACGTGTACACTGATTGTCTCTCTGTTACATGTTGGTAAAGCCCTTAGGATGTGTACTTGACTACCTGGACTATGATGCGGATCATACTAGTGGGGACATGGTAGTCCATAATTACATCCTTCAAGGTCCCTAGTTGTGGGTGTATCGAGACGGGGCATCGATATACCAGAGTAGACTAGCGTATACGCATCTTAACCCATATGATGGGCGATGGATGATCCCATATCCATCGGTGTTTGACATCAAGGATGGTGTACGGGTGCTCAGTGGAGACTGGGTACACTGGACGGACTCGCCGAGAACTCCCGGATGGTATTATACCTTACGTCAGATGGCAGTTCTCTGGTGACGCTGGTACAGGTTAGTCTGTAGACCCGAGATCGTCATAGAGTCTTGTGTGATTCCCACTGTGCTTTGATTTCCACCTTACCACGTCCAAGAGGGCGTGCAAAATGGTGGCTTTTGGGTACAGTCCCAAATCGCATGGAGGCAATGAGCGATAGGAGGGGATTCGTCTCTCCCGGTATAGGGAGTTGATGTTGCGCTGTGTTCGATTGGCTATAACCGGAAATCCCTGGCCAGGGTTGCTGAGATTTACTGGTAAGTGTTACCAGTAGTTTCTCGAACTGTTATAGACCTCATATCGACACGACTTATCGAGCTACTGGGGTCTGACGTTTACCACCCCTAGGCAAGATATGCGACATATCAGACGAACAGACCGGACTGTACGGTAAGTGTTACTGGTTGGATTCACAGGAGTGTGAGCGGGCTTGCTTGTTGATCTTTTGATCGCTCAATATCCGGGTGGCCGTTACGTTTAGCAGACCGCTTGCGGCTTGTGAGTGCTTGATATGATCATCACCTGCTGCCGGCGTATTGACGAGTCTTTAGAGTCCTACACAGAGGTTTCCTGGCTCAAGCGAAACGAAATAGGAGCGCATATGAGATATGTGCGGGACCGAGAATTATACCAATATGTGATACTGTATTTTATTCTCGCGATTTGTATCATTGGTCGGTTATATGTGATATAGCCGGGTTACCGAATCAAGTGTTGATTCGATACATTGATACACTTGATATTAGTCGGTTATATGCGATATGACCGGATCTTAAATCAAGTGTTGATTTAATGATTTAATGTATAATTATATATTTGATATATTACTTTACATTAACTAGTATTAGTTCACTTAAGATGGATTTTCTCACTTAATGTGCACATTGTATATATGATATAGTTTTGTGCACTAGTTTGTATCATGTTTGATGATACATGCAAACTTGGGTGTGTATGATTAAGCCATGGTTATGTTAATGGTTAGGGTTTTGATTTACTTATTTATTTATTCTCTTAATTCATTTTTGGCAAAAAGAGAAATGGTGGCTTGCTTTGTTTTATAGTTGAAGCTTCATGAAGCTTTGAAAAAGTTTACCATTTTTGTTTCATGCCTAACCTAACCATTCACCTAACCTTAGTTTACTCTCTACACATAACCATGGTTGCTAATATGATAAGAATAACTTATTTTCTATTATTCATTATTCTTATCATATTATCATCTTCTTCTTCTTCTTCGAGAAGAAAGAAGCTTGCTAGCTTCAATGGTGAAATGAGAAAAGGAGTGAGAAATCCAATTCTAAAGTGAACCCATTTCCTATTTCTTCATCCTCTACCACTTGCCAAGTAGTATAGGGTGTTTTCTTCACAAGTTTCATGACTTGGTGAAGTTGGAGCTTGATCTTGAGTTGCCTCGACGTAGATCATCTTCGGCATCGAAGTCGACGACCTAGCCCGATCATTTCTCCGATGGAATCAACACTAGAGTCCGAGATCCGATGATCACAGCGAAGGGACATCGTCACGGAGCTAAGGAGGTGGAGGACCGGATCTACAAAGGTTGTATTTTCCGTTCACTCTTAGTTAAGTTGTTAACTAGTTGCATGTTTCGCCTTAAACTCTAGTCAACGATCGCATTAGGGTTTCTCGGCACCGGAAATTTTTGAATTTGGCATGGTTGATGCCTTGTGGAACCTCATTTGTGTGCCTAGAAACCCTACAGTGGTATCAGAGCCTAGCTAGAGCCTTAGGCGATGAGTAGACGATGTTAGAAGTCCGATCGAACCGAAACCCTAATGCAAATTCCTTCTCTGTACATTTTTTTAAATCGGGGATTTTTGTGAATTAAAAATTGTCAAAAAATTCATCAGGGTTTTCTAAGAGTTACTGTGAAGCACGTGACCACAATTCGTCTAAAGCGCCGCGGAACCGCGGCCCCACCATGGCTTGGGCGGCGGTTCCGCGGCCAAATTGATGAATCTTTCCACGTGGCTTGCACTGTAATCTCTATTTTTAAGTGCTGTATTTTCTGGGAATTTTTAATATTTACTCAAGAGTTGAGTTTTCTGGGTTGTATTGGGAGTTCGTAGATTCGATCGGATTATCAAACTTTGTCTATGTGTTTTTCCGGGTAATTTTAGAATATGATAAAAAGTTCGACCGGATATAAATACCCACTTTTTCCCCTGCCGGGAAATTTCCAATTGTTGGACTTTTCCGTAGTTTAAAGACATTCTAAGTAGTGCAAGTAACGCGATGGACCCTCTAGAAGACAACAAACCTTAACTCGATTATGTGACCGTCTTGAACTGCCCTTTGAACCTTCGGGTTTGGGGCAGTACGGCGTGCCACATGTGAGGCGTTGGCTTGACCCTTCTACGGCTGGACCGTTGGTACTGAAGCATGAACTGGATGTTCTTAAACTTATTTCATGTGTTGAGCTGTTTCGGAAAAACTTGGGTGTTTGAATGTTCGATCGGAAAGTTTAAAATTTTCTATTTATCTGGAATGGGATACAATATTTGGAATCCACAAGTAGTTATGAGATAACTGATTTGAATGTTATAAACATAGTACTTTAGTCTCACTTGATCGGTTGCCACGGAATTTTGATGTGATCAAAAGTCCGTCGCAATCACGTAGCGTACGCGGATACTCGCCGGATAAACTTAATAGACTGCTACACCCCATAGCCCCGACCAAGTGACTGTAGGAGAACCCCATCGCCGAAAGCATCCGTTCGGGTGCTTGCGGTAGCGGTGTTCCGCCTTGGTGCACTTCGTCGACGGTATCGGGGGTGCGGCCGTCTACTAAAGTTTGCGACGAGCATTCGATCAGAATGTCGGGAATCCTGTTGAATTGCCCGACTTGATATTGAAAAGTGTTTTCGATAATGAGACTAAAATGCGGGGTTTATAATCGTTAGGCATGTGATGTCTAAGGAATTCATTGGTTTAGGCATGCGATGTCTAAGGAGGTTGCGGATTCCAACTGTTGTAGTTTTACACTTTCTTTTCTGTGACCGTAAGTGTAATATGTGATCTCGCCGATTTCGTTGCTATATGTCAACGACAATTGGGATGCGCATATTTACTTACGTTGATGACATGTGATGTTATGTGTTGCTGGATATGTTATATTGGATCGTCGTGTTTGAATAGCCGGGGTTTTTTATGTGAGATGAGTGTTTTTCTTTTTCATTCATGTAAAAACTTGTATGTAATATTCTTTTATTGGGGCACTTCCAGGTAGCGGAAGTTGTCACCATTTGTATATTATTTACTTATCCGCACTAGGATAGACCCAAGGAGGAGAGCACAAGTAACCGGGTTCTGGAGTCCAGTGGGAGACCAACTCGAGGAGTCGAGTCCGGGTTTCCTAACTCTAGAATTGGTAGGGTTGCTTGCCGCTCTCATAGGGGTCTAGGGGTGTGGGTTTTGCTATTCATCGCGACCGTGGAATCCGTGTTTTATACTGGCTCGTATTGAAAACACGGACGTCCTAATATATCCAATGTTTCATATGTTTCTTCTGCTGCGATATATGTGATGTGATCATTTGATATTCTGTGATAAATACTGTATATGGTATATATGATATATTATATAGGCGTTACTTATGTTTTTTACCCGCGCTAGCCCTGTCCCGCTCTGTCGTTAGTTACCTAACCTAACGGTGTACGAGGGGACATCGAGGCGAATGCGGATGGCATAAGTGTACGTCGTATTTATCTGTGATGTTTAGGTGTTTAATGTAGGGTTCCTATGCACTCTCAAGAGGTCTCACAAGGCATCAACCATGCCAATTTTAAATTTTATGAGTGCCGAGAAACCCTAATACGGATCGTCGACTAGAATTTTAGGCGAAACAATAAACTAGTTAACATCTTAACTAAAAGAAGAAAGCTACAACCTTTGTAGATCCGGTTATCCACTTCCTTAGCTCCATGTAGTCGTTCCCTCGATGTCCATCTTGAATCCCGAACTCTCTCATCGGCTTCATCGGAGAAATGAGCGGACTAGTCGTCGGCTTCGATGCCGAAGATGATCTACGTCGAGGCTACACTGGATCAAGCTCCGACTTCACCTAGTTGTGAAACTTGTGAAGAAAACACCCAAAACCACTTGGCAAGAGGTAGAGGATGAAGAAATAGGAGGTGGGTTCACTTTAGAATTGGATTTCTCACTTTAGAACTCAAGATGCCATTAATGGAGTCTAGTTTTCTTTCTTGAAGAAGAAGGAGAAGATGAAGATAGAATATGATAAAAGTATTTTCATAATAGAAAAGAAATCAATACTTATCATATCCTAACTAAGGTCAAGTGTAGAGAATAGACCATGGTAAGTGGGAATGGTTAGGGTTAAACATGAAGACAAAATGGTCTCTTTAGTCAAAGCTTCATGAAGCTTCAACAAGCTTCATGATAAAAAGAAACTATTTTGTTTTCTTTTATCTATTTAAATAAATAAAGAATGGATAAATAAATGAGTGAATAAATCAAAACCCTAACCATTATCATAACCATGGTACAATTCTTTACACAAAGCCAATATTCATGCATCATCAAACATGATACAATCAAGTGCACAAAAGTATATCAAATATACAACTTGTGAACTTCAAGTGAGAAAATCCATTTAAAGTGAACCAATACTAGTTAATGCAAAGTAATATATCAAATATATAATTATACATTAAATCATTAAATCAACATTTGATTCAATGATCCGGTCATGTCGCACATAACCGACTAGTATCCAATGTATCGATTTATCGAATCAATGATTCGATAACTAGGTCATATCGCATACAACCAATCGAAACATTCATCGCGAGAATGAAATGCGGTATCACATACACGCATTATTCTCGGTCCCGCACATATCTCATATGCGCTCCTATTTCGTTTCGCTTGAGCTAGGAAACCTCTGTGTAGGACTCTAAAGACTCGTCAATACGCCGGTAGCAGATGATGATCATATCAAGCACCCACAAGCCGCAAGCGGTCTGCTAAACGTAACGGCCACCCGGGTATTAAGCGATCAGAAGATCGACGAGCTAGCCCGCTCACACTCCTGTGAATCCAACCAGTAACACTTACCGTACAGTCCGGTCTGTTCGTCTGATATGTCGCATATCAAGTCTAGGGGTGGTAAACGTCAGACCCCAATAACCGATAAGTCGTGCCGATGTGAGGCTCATAACGGGTCGAGAAACTACTGGTAACACTTACCAGCAAATCTCTGATCAGCCCTAGCCAGGGACTTCCCTGTTACGGCCAATCGAGCACAGCGCAACATCAATCCCCAATACCGGGAGAGACGAAACCCCTCCTATCGCTCATTGTCTCCATGTGACTCGGGACTGTATCCAAAGACCACCGTTTTGCACGCCCTCATGGACGTGGTAAGGTGGAGATCAAAGCACAGTGGGAATCACACAAGACTCTATGACGATCTCGGGTCTACAGACTAACCTGTACAAGTGTCATCTGAGAACTGCCATCTGACGTGAGGTATAATACCATCTGGGAGTTCTCGGCGAGTCCGTCCAGTGTACCCAGTCTCCACTGAGCACCCGTACACCATCTCTGATGTCAAACACCAATGGATATGGGATCATCCATAGCCCATCTCATGGGTCGAGAAGCGTATACGCTAGTCTACACTGGTATATCGATGCCCTGTCTCGATACACCCACGACTAGGGACCTTGAAGGATGTACTTATGGACTACCATGTCCCCACTAGTATGATCTGCATCATAGTCCAGGTAGTCAAGTACACATCCTAAGGGCTTTATCAACATGTAACTATAAGACAGTTTAAAGAGACTAGTAAACATGTTAAGATAAAGAGCAACCAGATAGCATACTATCATATCGAGCAAGAAAGTCATCTCTATATATGTCCAAGCATCCAATATAATATACATCATCTGTACAATACTGGCCTCTAGGGCATACATACAACTAACAATCTCCCACTTGCACTAGGGCCAGCTGCTGTAGTATCGCATACCGAGCATCCCGAAGAGTCTCTCAAACTGTATCTGGGGAATGGCCTTCGTGAGTGGATCCGCCGTGTTGTTCTTCGTGTCAACCTTCCTGACCTCGATCTCCCAGCGATCAACTATCTCCCGGATCAGGTGATACCGCCTCAGAATATGCCTGGATCGCTGATGGGACCTAGGTTCCTTGGCCAAAGCCACTGCTCCATTGTTATCACAATACAAAGGTATTGGATGCTCAATAGATGGAACCACTCCAAGTTCAGTAATGAACTTCTTGATCCAGACAGCCTCTTTGGCAGCATCGTTGGCAGCGATGTATTCAGCCTCCATCGTCGAGTCTGCCACGGTTTCCTGCTTGGAACTCTTCCAACTAACCGCCCCTCCGTAAAGGGTAAAGACAAATCCCGACTGCGACTTAGAGTTGTCCTTATCACTCTGGAAGCTCGAATCGGTAAAGGACTCCATTTGGAGTTCTCCGTAACCATACACCAAGAGCATCTCTTTAGTCCTTCGTAAGTACTTGAGAATGCTCTTCACAGCTGTCCAGTGACTCTCTCCAGGATCAGCTTGATACCTGCTCACTACACTTAGTGAGTATGCAACATCGGGTCTGGTACATAGCATCGCGTACATGATAGAGCCTACAGCCGAAGCATAGGGTATCCCTTGCATGCGAGCTCTCTCCAAATCAGTCTTGGGAGACATCTCTTTGGAGAGAGTGACTCCAGAGATTGTGGGCAAGTTCCCACGCTTGGATTCTTCCATACTAAACCTCTTTAGTATGGTGTCAATGTACCTGGATTGGGACAATCCCAATATCCGTTTGGATCTATCTCTATAGATCCTAATTCCCAATATGCAGGAGGCATCACCAAGATCTTTCATCGAGAATCTTTGTGATAAGAAGAGCTTGACCGATTGCAGCATAGGAATATCATTTCCTATCAAGAGTATGTCGTCCACATACAATACGAGGAAGACAACCTTACTCTCTGCCACTTTCTTGTAGATACAAGGTTCATCTGGATTTTTGACGAAATCAAACTCTTTGATAACGACGTCAAAGCAGATGTTCCAACTCCGCGATGCTTGCTTTAATCCATAAATAGATTTAAGCAGCTTGCATACCTTCCCGCTGCTCCCACTGTCTACGAAGCCCTCTGGCTGAGTCATGTACACGCACTCTTCTAAATCACCATTTAGAAAGGCGGTCTTAACATCCATTTGCCAGATTTCGTAGTCATGATATGCAGCGATGGCAAGCATGATCCGAATGGATTTAAGCATAGCCACTGGAGAAAAGGTTTCGTCATAGTCCACACCTGGTCTTTGACGAAAACCCTTTGCAACAAGTCTAGCTTTGAAAGTCTCCACTTTCCCATCTACACCATGTTTCTTTTTGAAGATCCACTTGCTCCCAATGGGTTTTACCCCTTCAGGAGCAACTTCCAAAGTCCATACTTTGTTGGTGTACATGGATTCCATCTTGGACCGCATAGCATCCAGCCATTTCACTGAGTCCCTACTCGTGATGGCCTGCTCGAAGCTAGTTGGGCCATCATCCTCCATGATGCAATCCTCGCTCCCACCATCCATGAGAAAACCGTAGTATCTCTCAGGTTGGCGAGGAACCCTACTAGATCGGCGGAGAGGCTGAGGTTCATTGGGAGCTACCGAATCTTCTGGTTCCACTAAATCTTCAGTTACGGTTTGTGTATCTGGAACCTCTTCCAGCTCTACCACTTTGCCACTAATTTCTTTTTCAAGGAATTCCTTTTCTAAAAAGGTGGCATGTTGAGCAACAAACACTTTTTGTTCCTCACTGTGGTAGAAAAAATACCCATATGAATTCTTAGGATATCCCACAAACTTGCAAAGAACTGACCGTGCCTCGAGTTTGTCTGGATTTTGCCTTTTGACATAGGCCGGACAACCCCATATCTTAACTCGTTTAAAATATGGTCTCTTCCCACTCCATATCTCATATGGTGTGGTAGGTACAGATTTAGATGGAACTTGATTCAATAGGTATGTTGCTGTTTCCAGCGCATATCCCCAGAAGGAAATAGGTAACTCAGCTGTGCTCATCATAGAGCGCACCATATCTAATAGGGTGCGGTTCCTCCGTTCTGATACACCATTGTGCTGTGGTGTATAAGGAGGAGTCAGCTGAGAGAGAATCCCATTCTCTTTTAGGAAGTCCAGGAATTCATTGCTCAAGTATTCACCTCCTCGATCAGATCGAAGGATTTTAATACTTTTTCCGGTTTGGTTCTCGACTTCTTGTTTATATTCTCTAAATTTCTCAAAAGCTTCTGATTTGTGTTTCATCAGGAACACATATCCGAATCTGGAGAGATCGTCAGTGAATGTAATGAAGTACGAAGAACCATCCCTGGCATGTGTAGACATGGGACCGCATACATCACTATGTATAAGTCCCAAGAGTTCGGTAACTCTTTCTCCGTGTCCCGTAAACGGAGTTTTGGTCATCTTGCCTTTGAGACATGACTGGCAAGTGTCATAAGATGAAAATTCGAATGGTTTCAAATATCCATCCTTATGCAACTTAGCCAGTCATGTCGCATTGATGTGACCCAGTCTACAATGCCACAAGAAGGATTCGTTCAGTTCTGAACTCTTCCTCTTGTGTGTGTTTGTTATGCTCAGAACTGTTGATTGATTTAGAACATAAATGCCATAGCACAACGTGCCTGATCCAACCAACTTTTGGTTACGGAAAATGTTCATAACATTGTCCTGTAATACAAAATTATATCCCTCTTTACTCAACAAAGAAACCGATATAATGTTGCATATCAGGTTCGGCATGTAATAGCATTCGTTCAGAACCAATGTATTACCAGTTGGTAATACAAGGTGATATTCCCCGACAGTCTTAGCTGCAACAATTGCACCATTTCCAACTCTAATGTCTTTATCACCTTCTCCAAGTTCTCTACCTTTCCTTGAGCCCATGTAACTGATTACATATATGGGATCCTGATCCGGTATCTAATACCCAGGACGTAGAGCAAATGGAGAAACAGTTCTCTGTAACGAACACACCCGAAGAAAATGCATCAACATGTACTTTCTTCATTCGGGTGGCATGGGAATCCTGGTATTCCCCTATAACCTGTTCAGTCCTATAACTCTTATAGGAAAGAACGGAACCAACGTTCCCCAGCACAGTATAACATGCGGGTTCGGTCAATACATCCATATTATTATCTTTATTAGGGCATGACATGGTCGCTACCTGGAGAGAGAGAGAAGAAAATATTTAGCGTACGCTCTTGCAAGATCAGATTGGTTATTATCTTATCTAATCAGGATGGCTCCCACTGGTTTTTATCAAATCTTCCTTCAAACCCTAAAAAGAAAGACTAGCCGGGATTAATTACACACTACAAGTTCGCCAATCTTTCAGCCAGGCCAGTGTCGGTACTTTGAGGGAGGTCCCTCGTGCTTTCGCACGAACCTAATTAATGTAAACCTCGTTTTCCCAGAGGCTTAACCTCGTTGACACCTTTCTAGACACCTACTTGATCGGCTAATTGTAATGCGCAAAACTCTCCCAGGAGTAACTCTTACTCGCAGTGGGTATCGGGATCCAACTATCTCATAGAAGGTATGCAATCTCATTGCAAATTTCAACACTTGAAATTCCCGATAATGCTTTTGCCCCAAACGATCTATGACCTTGACAAGGTCAACAAACCATAGACCGTAAGTCAAGTTCAACCCGTCATTTCTTGACTGAATTAAACCCAACCGCACGACCCTTGACAAGGTCAACAAGGCCGTACGACTACCCTAACTCAATCTGCATCATATGCATAAACAGATAAATACTGGTTAGCTACCGCACACTGCGCCTTGACAAGGTCAACAAACGCAGCACGAATACTAAACAGGACTTATCTGAAATGACGGAGGGCTACGATAGGTTTTTCTGAAAACCTATTGCGTAATGAACTTGATATCGTTGTAGAATCAAATGAAGTTTTGAAATGGAGCGATTTTGAGGCTTTTCTAGTTTTGCTAAAGGGGTCATTCCCGGTGAAGGGATCGTCGGCCCTTTCCTCGTCGAATGAGGTGCGGGATATATCATATATATCACTGTGCAAAGCAGAAGCTATAGAAGCAATCAAAAACAAACCGAGTGTGTAGCATCTGCCAGTTATTGCTAAAGGGGTCACTCCCGGTGAAGGGATCTCGGCCCTTTCCTCATCGAATAAGGTGCAGGGTATATCATATATACCGCTATGCAAAGCAAAACTGTAGCTACCCTTTTTATTTAAAATTTGATTCTACAACATCTTTTAGGTTTCTTTTCTTTCATTAATCACATTAATGAAGTCCCATCATTTAAGTCACCTAAACATCACAGATAAATACGACGTACACTTATGCCATCCGCATTCGCCTCGATGTCCTCTCATGCACCGTTAGGTTAGGTAACTAACGACAGAGCAGGGCAGGGCTAATGCGGGTGCAAAACATAAGTAACGTCTATATAATATATCATATATACTATATACTGTATCTATCACAGAACATCACATGATCACATCATAGATATCGCAGCAGAAGAAACATATGAAACATTGGATATACTAGGACGTCCGTGTTTTCAATACGAGCCAGTATAAAACACGGATTCCACGGTCGTGATGAATAGCCAATCCCACACCCCTAGACCTCTACGAGAGCGGCAAGCAACCCTACCAATTCTAGGGTTAGGAGACCCGGATTCGACTCCTCGAGATGGTCTCCCACTGGACCCTAGAACCCGGTTACTTGTGCTCCCCTCCTTGGGTCTATCCTAATGCGGAAAAGTAAATAATATACAAAAGGTGACAACTTCCGCAACCTGGAAGTGCCCCAATAAAAGAATATTACATACAAGTTTTTACATGAATGAAAATGAAAAACACTCATCCCACATAAAAACCCCCGGCTATTCAAACACGACAATCTAATATAACATATCCAGCAACACATAACATCACATGTCATCAACGTAAGTAAATATGCGCATCCCAATTGTCGTTGACATATAGCAACGAAACCGGCGATAACACATATTACACTTACGGTCACAGAAAAGAAAGTGTAAAACTACAACAGTTGGAATCCGCAACCTCTTTAGACATCGCATGCCTAATCAAATGAAATACTTAGACATCACATGCCTAACAATTATAAACCCCGCATTTTAGTCCCATTATCGAAAACTCTTTTCAATATCAAATGAGACTAAACCGCTAGATTTATAACATTCATTCAGTTATCTCATAACTGTTTGTGAATTCCAATTATTGTATCCCATTCCGGATAAACAGAAAATATCAAACTTTCCGATCGAACATTCGAACACCTAAGTTTTCCCGAAACCGTTCAACACATGAAATAGGTTCAAAGACATTCACTTCATGCCTCAGTACCAACGGTCCAGCCGTAGAAGGGTCAAGCCAACGCCTCACATGTGGCACGCTGTACTGCCCCAAACCCGAAGGTTCAAAGGGCAGTTCAAGACGGTCACATAATCGAGTTAAGGTTTGTTGTCTTCTAGAGGGACCATCGCGTTACTTGCACTACTCAGAACGTCCTTAAACCACAGAAAAATCCAACACTTGGATATTTTCCGGCAGGGGAAAGATTGGGTATTTACATCCGGTCGAACTTTTTAACATATTCCAAAATATCCGGAAAGCCACATCGACAAAATCTAATAATCCGATCGAATCTGCGAACTCCTAAAACACCCCAGAAAATTCAACTCTTGAATAAATATTAAAAATTCCCATAAAACTCAGCACTGTGAAATAGGAATTACTGTGCAGAAATGGAGGGGTGATGTCACCATGACGCCGCGGAACCGCCGCAGAAGTTAGGCTTCTGCCGCAGTTCCGCCGCAGTTTAGAGGTATCAATGGTGAAATTTTGCACCGTAATTCTTATAATTCCCTGCTGAATTTTTTAAGCATTTTTAATCTGGAAAAAACCCAGTTTTTGAAAAAAGTATAGAGAGCATCTCGGGAATTAGGGTTTCGGTTCGATCGGGTTTCAAACGTCGTCTAGACTTCGCCTAAGGCTCTAGCTAGGCTCTGATACCACTGTAGGGTTCCTATGCACTCTCAAGAGGTCTCACAAGGCATCAACCATGCCAATTTTAAATTTTATGAGTGCCGAGAAACCCTAATACGGATCGTCGACTAGAATTTTAGGCGAAACAATAAACTAGTTAACATCTTAACTAAAAGAAGAAAGCTACAACCTTTGTAGATCCGGTTATCCACTTCCTTAGCTCCATGTAGTCGTTCCCTCGCTGTCTATCTCGAATCCCGAACTCTCTCATCGGCTTCATCGGAGAAATGAGCGGACTAGTCGTCGGCTTCGATGCCGAAGATGATCTACGTCGAGGCTACACCGGATCAAGCTCCGACTTCACCTAGTTGTGAAACTTGTGAAGAAAACACCCAAACCCACTTGGCAAGAGGTAGAGGATGAAGAAATAGGAGGTGGGTTCACTTTAGAATTGGATTTCTCACTTTAGAACTCAAGATGCCATTAATGGAGTCTAGTTTTCTTTCTTGAAGAAGAAGGAGAAGATGAAGATAGAATATGATAAAAGTATTTTCATAATAGAAAAGAAATCAATACTTATCATATCCTAACTAAGGTCAAGTGTAGAGAATAGACCATGGTAAGTGGGAATGGTTAGGGTTAAGCATGAAGACAAAATGGTCTCTTTAGTCAAAGCTTCATGAAGCTTCAACAAGCTTCATGATAAAAAGAAACTATTTTGTTTTCTTTTATCTATTTAAATAAATAAAGAATGGATAAATAAATGAGTGAATAAATCAAAACCCTAACCATTATCATAACCATGGTACAATTCTTTACACAAAGCCAATATTCATGCATCATCAAACATGATACAATCAAGTGCACAAAAGTATATCAAATATACAACTTGTGAACTTCAAGTGAGAAAATCCATTTAAAGTGAACCAATACTAGTTAATGCAAAGTAATATATCAAATATATAATTATACATTAAATCATTAAATCAACATTTGATTCAAGGATCCGGTCATGTCGCACATAACCGACTAGTATCCAATGTATCGATTTATCGAATCAATGATTCGATAACTAGGTCATATCGCATACAACCAATCGAAACAGTCATCGCGAGAATGAAATGCGGTATCACATACACGCATTATTCTCGGTCCCGCACATATCTCATATGCGCTCCTATTTCGTTTCGCTTGAGCTAGGAAACCTCTGTGTAGGACTCTAAAGACTCGTCAATACGCCGGTAGCAGATGATGATCATATCAAGCACCCACAAGCCGCAAGCGGTCTGCTAAACATAACGGCCACCCGGGTATTAAGCGATCAGAAGATCGACGAGCTAGCCCGCTCACACTCCTGTGAATCCAACCAGTAACACTTACCGTACAGTCCGGTCTGTTCGTCTGATATGTCGCATATCAAGTCTAGGGGTGGTAAACGTCAGACCCCAATAACCGATAAGTCGTGCCGATGTGAGGCTCATAACGGGTCGAGAAACTACTGGTAACACTTACCAGCAAATCTCTGATCAGCCCTGGCCTGGGACTTCCCTGTTACGGCCAATCGAGCACAGCGCAACATCAACCCCCAATACCGGGAGAGACGAAACCCCTCCTATCGCTCATTGTCTCCATGTGACTCGGGACTGTACCCAAAGACAACCGTTTTGCATGCCCTCATGGACGTGGTAAGGTGGAGATCAAAGCACAGTGGGAATCACACAAGACTCTATGACGATCTCGGGTCTACAGACTAACCTGTACAAGTGTCACCTGAGAACTGCCATCTGACGTGAGGTATAATACCATCTGGGAGTTCTCGGCGAGTCCGTCCAGTGTACCCAGTCTCCACTGAGCACCCGTACACCATCTCTGATGTCAAACACCAATGGATATGGGATCATCCATCGCCCATCTCATGGGTCGAGAAGCGTATACGCTAGTCTACACTGGTATATCGATGCCCTGTCTCGATACACCTACGACTAGGGACCTTGAAGGATGTACTTATGGACTACCATGTCCCCACTAGTATGATCTGCATCATAGTCCAGGTAGTCAAGTACACATCCTAAGGGCTTTATCAACATGTAACTATAAGACAATTTAAAGAGACTAGTAAACATGTTAAGATAAAGAGCAACCAGATAGCATACTATCATATCGAGCAAGAAAGTCATCTCTATATATGTCCAAGCATCCAATATAATATACATCATCTGTACAATACTGGCCTCTAGGGCATACATACAACTAACATTTAAATGATGGGACTTCATTAATGTGATTTATGAAAGAAAAGAAACCTAAGATGTTGTGGAATCGAATTTCAAAAATAAAACAGGTAGCTACAGTTCTTGCTTTGCATCGCGGTGTTCCTTGTAGAACATCCTGCACCTTATTCGATAAGGAAAGGACCGAGATCCCTTCACCGGGGTGACTCCTTTAGCAATAACTGGCAGATGCTACAACTCTCGATTTGTCTTTTGATTGATTCTATAGTTTCTGCTTTGCACAGTGATATATATGATATATCCCGCACCTCATTCGACGAGGAAAGGGCCGACGATCCCTTCACCGGGAGTGACCCCTTTAGCAAAACTAGAAAAGCCTAAAAAAACACTCCATTTCAAAATCATTCGATTCTACAACGATATCAAGTTCATTACGCAAAGGGTTTTCAGAAAAACCTGTCGTAGCCCTCCGTCATTTCAGATAAGTAGTAGTTAGTATTCGTGCTACGTTTGTTGGCCTGCGTCAAGGCGTAGTGTGCGGTAGCTAACTAGTATTTATCTGCTTATGCATATGATGTAGATTGGATTAGGGTAGTCGTCCGACTTTGTTGGCCTGCGTCAAAGGTCGTGCAGGTGGGTTTAATTCAATCAGGTCATAGGATGCTAGGGGCAAAATTATCGGGAATTTCAAGTGTTGAAATTTGCAATGAGATTGCATACCTTCTATATGATAGTTGGATCCCGATATCCACTGCGAGTAATTGTTACTCCTGGGAGAGTTTTGCACATTACAATTAGCCGATCAAGTAGGTGTCTAGAAAGGTGTCAACGGGGTTTCGCCTCTGGGAAAACGAGGTTTACATTAATTAGGTTCGTGCGAAAGCACGGGGGACCTCCTTCAAAGTACCGACACTGGCCTGGCTGAAAGATTGGCGAACTTGTAGCGTGTAATTAATCCCGGCTAGTCTTTCCTTTTAGGGTTGGAAGGAAGATTTGATAAAAACAGTGGGAGCCATCCTGATTAGATAAAATACATAACCAATCTGATCTTGCAAGAGCGCACGCTGAGTGTTTTCTTCTCTCTCTCTCCAGGTAGCGACCATATCACGCCTTAATCAAGATAATAAAATGGATATATTGACCGAATCCGCTTGTTATACTAAGCTGGGGAACGTTGGTCCCGCTCCAACTTATAAATCTTATAAGACAGAGCAGGAAATAGGGGAATACCAAGATTCCCATGCCGCCCAAACGAAGAAAGTGCATATGATGCATCTTCTTCGGGTGTGTTCGTTACACAGAACTGTTTCTCAATATCCTCTGCGTCCTGGGTATGTAATCTGTTACATAGGGCTACAGAAAGGCAGAGAACTGAGAACGGGTGATAAGTTTCATGAGACAGAAAACGGGGCAAGTGTTGCAGCCAAGTCTGTTGGTCACTGTCACCCTGTATTACAAATACATTGATTCTGAACGAATGTTATTAGATACCGAACCTGATATACAAAATCATATCAGTCTCTTTATTAGTAAAGAAATGATAAAATTTTGTATTATTGGATAATGTTTTGAACATTTCCTATATCAAAAGTTGATCGGTTCAGGCACGTTATCTAAAAGCATTGTTGTTCTAAATCAAACTACAGTTCTTAGTATACGAAACACACACAAGAGGAAGAGTTCACATATGAACGAATCCTTCTTGAGGTATTGTAGACTAGGTCATATCAATGCGACCCGACTGGCTGAAGTTACATTTAGATGTATATTTAAATCAGTTTGAATTTACATCTTGTGAAACTTGCCAGTCATGTCACAAAGATTAGATGACCGTAGCTCTGTTTATTGGAAGCAGAGAAAGAGTTAGTGAACTCTTGGGATGATACATGTTGATGTATGTAGGTCCCCTGTCTACACATGCCAAGACAGGTTCTTTGTACTTCATTACATTCTCTGATAATCTCTCAAGATTCAGACATATGCTCCTGTTGAAACACAAGTCCGAACCTTTTGAGATATTCATAGAATATAAGTTAGAAGTAGAGAACCAAAATACGGATATAAGTATTATGTCCTATGATGAGATCAGGGAGGAGAATACTTGTGCATGGAATTCTTGGACTATTCTAAAGGAGAATGAGATTCTCTCTCAGTGTTACTCCTCTGAATACACCACAGCACAACGGTGTATCGGGGCGGAGCAATCACACCCTATATGATAAGGTGTGCTCTATGATGAGTACTACTGAGTTATCTATTTCCTTTTGGGAGTTATGCACTTGAGAAGTTGCATACCTATTGAATAGGGTTCAAATCAAATCAGTTGCCTACCACTTCATATGTGATATGGAAAGGGAAGAGCCCATATCTTAAAATAGTTAAGATTTGGGGTTGTCCGGCCTATGTCTAAAAGCAAAATCCGGACAAGCTCGAGACAAGGTCTGTTATGTAGCACTAGAAAGGTTCCAGCTATACAAAATGCAGCTGATGATTTAGTAGAACCGAAGGATTCAATAGTTTCCAACGAACCTCAGCCTCTCCGCCGATCTAGTAGGGTTCCTCACCCACCTGAAAGATACTTCTGTTTCTCGATGACAGTGGGAGCGAGGAATGCATCATGAGATGATGACCCAACTAGTTTCGAAATTGGCCATCAGGAGTGAGACTCTGTAAGAATGGCTGGATGTTTATCGATCTGAGATGGAATCCTTATACACCAACAAAGTATGGACTTTAGTTGCTTTATATGAAGGGTTAAATCCCCATCAAGAGCAAGTATATCTTGAGAAGATTACTTAGTGTAGATGGAAAAGTTGAGACTTTCAAAGCTAGACCTGTTAAAGATTTTCGTCATCGACCAGGCGTGGATTATGATGAAACCTTTTTCGGTGGCTATGCTTAAGTCCATCCAGATCCTACTTGCCACTGCTACATACCATGACTATGATATCTGGTGGTTGGGTGTCATGACTGCTTTTCTAAATACTGATTTAGAAGAGAACGTCTATAAGTACACAGCCAGAGGGCTTCGTAGACAGTGGGAGCAGCGGAAACATGTACAAGATGTTTTATGTGATAAAACAGGCATCGCGGAGTTGGAACATCTGTTTTGATGAGTTAGTCAAAAAGTTTGACATCATCAAAATGTTAGATGAACCTTGTATATACAAAAAGGTAGTAGGGAGTATGGTGGTGATCCTCGTAGAGTACGTGGATGACATACTCTTGATAGGGAAGTAGTTTCCTATGCTACGCTCGATCAATCTCCTCTTATCACAATGATTCTCCATATAGGATCAAAGTGATACCTACTAAATCCTGGGTTTTGGATCTATGAGATAGATCTAATTGGATATTAGGATACTCACTAGTTGTAGTGAGATGGTATCAATTGATCCTGGGGAGAATCACTGGAAAGGTTCCAGTGTGATAAGGACGACTGAATATCAGTCACAGGCATTGTCTTTACCCTCAGTAAAGGGACGGTATGTTGGAAGAGTTCCAAGCTAGATACCGTGGCATACTAGACGATAAAGGCTGGATACATCGCTACTTGATATACTACCAAAAAGGTTGTCTGGGTGTATATTAGTTCATGAGATGAACTTCGTTCCTCCCATTGTGTGACAATGGAGTTGTGGCTTATGCCAAGGAACGTCCGTTCCATCAGTGATCCAGACATATTCTAAGGCAGTGTCACCTGATCATGGAGATGGTTGATCTCCAAGGAGATCAAGGTTAGGAGAGTAGACTCAGAGGACAACACGGCGGATCCACTCACAAAGGCCTTTTTCCAGAGAGAGACTTTTATGGGATGGTTGAGTATGAGATACTACAACCACTGCTACAGATGGCCCTAGTGCAAGTGGGAGATTGTTAGTTATATGTATGCCCTAGAGGCCATTACTATACATAGGATGTATATTGTAGTGGATGCTTGGACATATATAGGGAGGACTTTCTTGCTCGACATGATAGTATGCTATCTGGTTGCTCTTTACATTAACGTGTACACTGATTGTCTCTCTGTTACATGTTGGTAAAGCCCTTAGGATGTGTACTTGACTACCTGGACTATGATGCGGATCATACTAGTGGGGACATGGTAGTCCATAAGTACATCCTTCAAGGTCCCTAGTCGTGGGTGTATCGAGACGGGGCATCGATATACCAGAGTAGACTAGCGTATACGCATCTTGACCCATATGATGGGCGATGGATGATCCCATATCCATCGGTGTTTGACATCAAGGATGGTGTACGGGTGCTCAGTGGAGACTGGGTATATTGGACGGACTCGCCGAGAACTCCCGGATGGTATTATACCTTACGTCAGATGGCAGTTCTCTGGTGACGCTGGTACAGGTTAGTCTGTAGACCCGAGATCATCATAGAGTCTTGTGTGATTCCCACTGTGCTTTGATTTCCACCTTACCACGTCCAAGAGGGCGTGCAAAACGGTGGCTTTTGGGTACAGTCCCAAATCGCATGGAGGCAATGAGCGATAGGAGGGGATTCGTCTCTCCCGGTATAGGGAGTTGATGTTGCGCTGTGTTCGATTGGCTATAACCGGAAATCCCTGGCCAGGGTTGCTGAGATTTACTGGTAAGTGTTACCAGTAGTTTCTCGAACTGTTATAGACCTCATATCGATACGACTTATCGAGCTACTAGGGTCTGACGTTTACCATCCCTAGGCAAGATATGCGACATATCAGACGAACAGACCGGACTGTACGGTAAGTGTTACTGGTTGGATTCACAGGAGTGTGAGCGGGCTTCCTCGTCGATCTTCTGATCGCTCAATACCCGGGTGGCCGTTACGTTTAGCAGACCGCTTGCAGCTTGTGGATGCTTGATATGATCATCACCTGCTGCCGGCGTATTGACGAGTCTTTAGAGTCCTACACAGAGGTTTCCTGGCTCAAGCGAAACGAAATAGGAGCGCATATAAGATATGTGCGGGACCGAGAATTATACCAGTATGTGATACTGTATTCTATTCTCGCGATTTGTATCATTGGTCGGTTATATGTAATATAGCCGGGTTACCGAATCAAGTGTTGATTCGATACATTGATACACTTGATATTAGTCGGTTATATGCGATATGACCGGATCGTTAAATCAAGTGTTGATTTAATAATTTAATGTATAATTATATATTTGATATATTACTTTACATTAACTAGTATTAGTTCACTTAAGATGGATTTTCTCACTTAATGTGCACATTGTATATATGATATAGTTTTGTGCACTAGTTTGTATCATGTTTGATGATACATGCAAACTTGGGTGTGTATGATTAAACCATGGTTATGTTAATGGTTAGGGTTTTGATTTACTTATTTATTTATTCTCTTAATTCATTTTTGGCAAAAAGAGAAATGGTGGCTTGCTTTGTTTTATAGTTGAAGCTTCATGAAGCTTTGAAAAAGTCTACCATTTTTGTTTCATGCCTAACCTAACCATTCACCTAACCTTAGTTTACTCTCTACACATAACAATGGTTGCTAATATGATAAGAATCACTTATTTTCTATTATTCATTATTCTTATCATATTATCTTCTTCTTCTTCTTCTTCTTCAAGAAGAAAGAAGCTTGCTAGCTTCAATGGTGAAATGAGAAAAAGAGTGAGAAATCCAATTCTAAAGTGAACCCATTTCCTATTTCTTCATCCTCTACCACTTGCCAAGTAGTATAGGGTGTTTTCTTCACAAGTTTCATGACTTGGTGAAGTTGGAGCTTGATCTTGAGTTGCCTCGACGTCGATCATCTTCGGCATCGAAGTCGACGACCTAGCCCGATCATTTCTCCGATGGAATCAACACTAGAGTCCGAGATCCGATGATCGCAGCGAAGGGAAATCGTCACGGAGCTAAGGAGGTGGAGGACTGGATCTACAAAGGTTGTATTTTCCGTTCACTCTTAGTTAAGTTGTTAACTAGTTGCATGTTTCGCCTTAAACTTTAGTCAACGATCGCATTAGGGTTTCTCGGCACCGGAAATTTTTGAATTTGGCATGGTTGATGCCTTGTGGAACCTCAATTGTGTGCCTAGGAACCCTACAGCGGGGAGGCGGAAATATGAAAAACAATCTTGTTCTTTGGATTAACATCGACTAACCGAAGAATCTTTGCTAAACTATAACTAACATATACATAGGAGTTGTTAACTACTATGAGAAGTGATTATACCTAGTGAACCTAGTCCTTTGTCTTTTCGTTATCCACCTCCTCCTCGGCCTTCTCTATGTAATAGACGTTCCACCCGAGAGCTTCTACTCCAAGCTTCACCTCTAATCTTAAGGTAACTAGGTTTCTTTAGTTGCTAATCAAAGGCACTTAGGTGATATAGAGAATGGTTATGGATTAATTAGTCTATCTAATCCTTAATCTCAACACATGAGGGGGGAGGATTAGGGTTTGAAGAGAGAGAGGTTGAGGAGAGAGAAGGTGAGGATAATAATGATAATGAAAAATGAACTCTCTTGAATATATGAAGCATAATCATTTATCAAATTAATAAATAAAATGATTAATCATCATGCTTCATTTATTCATTATGAGTGATTCACTATATGAGTCATTAACCATTTAATAATGCATTAATGACATGAATGAATCATACAAATGAGTCGCTAATTCAATAAATGCTTATGCCACCTAAACCCTCTCCCTCAAGTCATCATCCTTCTAGAAGCTTCCCGCAAAATTACGAGAACGCCCCTCCTATCCGTGAAAACACGGAAAAACTTTAGACTGTATAAATCCAATAATCCGATACTAGAATCTGGCTTAAACCAAAGCCGACTAGTAAAAACTGTCCGAACGTCGTACGTGCGTTTAAACACGTATGCTTCCGAACCCTTGTCGTAAAACCATACGACCTCTATATCGTTTCGCCTGGAGCAGGGAAACGCTCTGTGTGGGACTCTAAACACTCGACTACTACGCTGGCAGTGGGTTTAACCACAGACCGCAAGCGGCACTAGCTATACGTAACGGTCCCCGGGTAGATGTCGATAAGAAGGCCGATGAGGAAACCCATCCGAACTCCTACTGAGCCTGATGTGACAATCTCCGTACAGTCCGGTCTGTTCGTCTAGGACTATCGCATATCGGGCCTAGGGGCGGCAAGCGTCAGTCCCCTAAAAGAGGTATAAGTCGTGTCGGAGCGAAGCCCATTACACCTTGAGAAACTACTGGAAAACCTACCAGTAAATCTCACTTGCCCTGGCCAGGGACTTTGCGTAATGGCTCTCTGACAACAGCGCGATATCAACTCCCAATACCGGGAGAGACGAATCCTGTCTAACCACTACTGCCTCCAAGTGCTCGGGACTGCACCCAACTGCTACATGTTTGCACGACTCCTTTGAGCCGTGGTAGGGTAGCAATCTAAGAACAGTGGGACACACTCGAGGCGAGGTAGCAGTGTCAAGTCTGCGGACTATGCTGTACTCATGTCACCTGGGAACTGTTAACTGACGACGGGTATAATACCAACCAACAGTTCCCTGCGAGTCCTGTCCGGTGTACCCGTAACCCAACGAGCACCTGTATACTATCTCCAGTACGACGTACTGATGGCTGTGGGATAGACCATCTCCCCAACTGGGATGAGAAGCGTACACACTAGTCTACTCCGGAGAATCGATGCCCTGTCTCGATAATCCTACGACTAGGGACCTGAAAAGGATGTGCTTGTAGACTACCCAGCCCCCACTAGTGTGACTGCCATCACAACGCTGGTAGTCAAGCAATCTAAAGGCTCTATCAATACGTACATACATATTAAGATAGATATAACCAAGTAGCATACTACCATGTTTAGCAAGACTGTTAATATAACTGTGAATATCCTAAGCTTCCATTAAGTAATATACAAGTCAGTATGATACAATAATGGCCCCTAGGGCATATACACTAACAATCTCCCACTTGCACTAGGGCCATGTACTGGCATATCGAAGACCGATCATCTCGAGTAGCCTCTCGAACTGAATCTGAGGTAAGGCCTTTGTGAATGGATCAGCAGTGTTCTCCTCTGTGGCAACTCTCCGGACCTCGATCTCCCGGCGATCTATGATCTCCCTGATTAGGTGATACCGCCTTAAGATGTGTCTGGACTTCTGATGGGACCTGGGTTCCTTCGCTAAAGCTATAGCTCCGTTGTTGTCGCAATACAGCGGTATTAGATCAACAATGGTAGGAACCACCTGAAGTTCTGTGAGGAACTTCATCCAGACCGCTTCTTTTGCGGCATCACAAGCAGCAATATACTCCGCTTCCATCGTTGAGTCTGCAACGATGTCCTGCTTGGAGCTCTTCTAGCACACCGCCCCTCCATTGAGGGTAAAGACATAACCCGACATGGACTTGGAGTCATCCTTATCACTCTGGAAGTCGGAATCAGCAAAGGCCTCGCACTTGAGGTCTTTTCCACCGTAAACCAAGAACATCTCCTTAGTCCTTCTCAGGTATTTGAGAATGTTCTTTACTGCTATCCAGTACTTCTCCCCTGGGTTTGACTGATACCGGCTTACCACGCTCAGTGCGTAAACTACAGCTGGTCTGGTGCACAACATCGCATACATTATAGAGCCTACCGCAGAAGCATAGGGTATAAGTGACATGCGATCCCTTTCCAAATCAGTCTTGGGAGACATCTCTTTGGATAGGGTGATTCCGTGACAAGCCGGTAGATTACCGCGCTTAGAATCTTTCATACTGAATCTTTTCAGTATAGTGTTGATATACCTGGATTGCGAAAGTCCCAACATCCTCTTGGATCTATCACGATAGATCCGGATCCCCAGAATGTAAGAGGCATCACCCAGGTCTTTTATGGAGAACCTGTGTGACTAGAATCCTTTGACAGATTGTAGCATAGGAATATCATTTCCTATCAATAGAATGTCATCCACGTACAAGAAGAGGAATATAACAGTTCGTGCTATAATTTTACTATATATACATGGTTCATCTGGATTTTTGATAAAGTCATATTCTTTGACCGTTTCATCAAAACAGATGTTCCAACTCCGCGATGCCTGCTTTAGTCCATAAATGGACTTAAGCAGCTTGCACACTTTCCCGCTGCTTCCATTCTGATTGAAGCCTTCTGGCTGATCCATATAGACGCACTCTTCCAAATTACCATTTAGAAAAGCCGTCTTTACGTCCATATGCCAGATCTCATAATCATGGAAGGCGGCAATAGCAAGAAGGACCCGAATGGATTTGAGCATAGCCACTGGAGAAAAAGTCTCGTCATAATCCAAACCAGGTCTTTGACGAAAACCCTTTGCAACAAGTCTAGCCTTATAAGTTTCCACCTGTCCATCTACACCAATCTTTTTCTTGAAGATCCATTTGCATCCTATGGGTTTTACCCCATCTGGAGCAAAGTCCAAAGTCCATACTTTGTTGGTGTACATGGACTCCATTTCGGTCCGCATTGCATCTAGCCATCGTACCGAGTCGCCGCTCTGGATGGCCTGCTGGAAGCTAGTAGGTTCATCATCATCAATGCTGCAATCCTCTCTATCCCCATCTATGAGAAAACCGTAGTATCTCTCAGGCGGATGAGACGGCCTACTACTCCTGCGGAGGGGTGCGGGAATGTCCTGTTCTTCTTGAACTACTGGTTCTACCAAACTTTCAGTAGTAGTTTATGGTTCTGGAATTTCTTCCAGTTCTATTTCGCTCCCACTTGTTTCCTTTTCTAAAAACTGATGTTCTAGAAAATGGGCATTACGAGAAACAAAAACCTTCTGTTCCTCTGCATAATAGAAATAATACCCCCTGGAATTCTTTGGATATCCCACAAACTTACACTGTACTGATCGTGCCTCGAGTTTGTCCACATGCTGCTTTTTAACAAAAGCTGGACATCCCCATATCTTTAGATACTGAAGATAGGGTTTCTTCCCACTCCACATCTGATATGGCGTGGTAGGCACAGTCTTGGTAGGAACTATGTTCAAAAGATATGTTGCTGATTCTAGCGCATAACCCCAGAAAGATCGCGGTAACTCAGTATTACTCATCATGGAACGTACCATATCCAATAGGGTTCAATTCCGTCTCTCCGATACACCGTTATGCTGTGGAGTGTATGGAGGAGTAAGCTGAGAGAGAATTCCTTTCTCTTTTAGATAACCTAGGAACTCGGCACTTAAGTATTCACCACCTCGATCAGATCTTAGTGTCTTGATACTTTTGCCGGTTTGGTTTTCTACTTCATTCTTATACTCTTGGAATTTCTCAAAAGCCTCGGATTTATGTTTCATCAAGAAAATGAATCCGTACCTAGAGTAATCATCCATAAAAGTAATGAAATAGGAAAAACCACGTCTTGCATGTGTAGACATTGGACCACATACATCGCTGTGTATGAGTCCTAAGAGCTCGCTCGCTCTTACTCCATGTCCAGTGAATGGAGTCTTTGTCATCTTTTTTTTGAGACATGATTGACAAGTGGCATAAGATTGATATTCGAACGAGTCCAAATATTCTTCTCTATGTAACTTAGTTAACCTTGTCTCATTGATGTGACCTAGTCTACAATGCCATAAGAAAGCTTTATTTAAATTTGGAGACTTTCTTTTTAGTGTGTTCTGGACATTGAAAATCTGTAATTGGTTTAAGACATATATACCGTTATCCAGTGTACCGGACCCAATCAAACCATGATTAAGGTGGATGTTAACAACATCGCTTACAAACGTGAAATCATAACCTTTATTTGATAACATCGAAACCGATATGATATTACACGTTAAAGTAGGTACACAAAAACAGTTATGTAAAACCAAAATATGTCCACTCGTCAATCCCAGATGATAATCCCCGACGGACACAGCTCCCATGCTAGCTCCGTTAGCAACCTTTAGGGTCATATCACCAACCTTCAGCACTCTACGGTTTCTCAGTCCCTACAATGAATTGCATATATGAGATCCTGATCCGGTATCCAATACCCAGGAAGTAGAGTTGATTGACAGACAATTCTCAATTACAAACACACCTGAAGTCGAAGCCACAGCTTGCTTCGGTTCCTGGTTCTTGGCGTTCCACACCTTGCAATCTTTCTTCCAGTGCCCTTTCCTATGACAATGGAAGCACTCATCCTTGGCCACTACTGGCACCGCAATCTTTTTCTTTCCCTTCACTCCCACCTTACTAACACCTCCTCTAGGTTTGGTGGCGGCCTTATTCTTCCTTCCTTTGGCCCTAGCCTTGGACCCGGAAGAAGAAGCACCGCGAACAAACATAGCGGGTGTTTTCCTTGCCTTCTGTAAGGTTCCCTCTGCACTCCTCAACATGTTAAGGAGTTCTGAATGTTCAACTTCTTTTCTTTGAAGGTTGAAATTCAGAATAAACTGGGCTGTTCCCCTCCGAATGGCGCGGCGGAGACACGATAAATGTCTTGCCTGAGATTCGAGGGTAGATGCTATTTGGTTTTATCTGTCCACCTCTCCGAAGATGCCAAGTTGATTTATGGCACCGTGTATCGGAGGTTTAGATGGATGCGGCCGATGTAGCAGACTTCGTCAGATTCCCCCTCGCTTGAGGGGTTTTTTGATTGTGGGGACGCTCTTTCCTACAGGCGCAAGCCCCTGCAGTTAATTACGCTACCGCATCGCGGTAGCCACTTTCTCCTTCTCCAGAATTTCACTTCGTGTCGTGTGTGTTTGTTTTGTTTGTGGTTGCCCGTGGATTGTATACGGAGACTAGGTTATGCCGTCGCCCGTAGGACGTGGATTAGTCTAAATCCGTATTTTCTTAGATTTGGGTTTGGGGTTTTTTGTTTAAGGATACGTTAGCCGTATTTGAGGCTAAGATCAACTTAAACGTTTGTTAAGGATACGTTAGTCTAATCTCCAGACTAAGATCAACTTAACGGGATCGTTTGGATCCGATAAGAGAGCAATTGGCTCTATTGTTTAGTTTAACGACGTTGCGGTCGATTTCCAGTTTAGGGACATGGTGGTCCATTACCAGTTTAGGGACATAATGGTCCATCATTCCCATTTGGGGACGAACATTAGTTTAAGGACATTTCGGTCCAACGTTCCCATTTTGGGACGAATATTAGTTTAAGGACGTTTCGGTCCAACGTTCCCATTTTGGGACAAATATTAGTTTAAGGACGTTTCGGTCCACGAGTTGAAGGACCCCGCAGTCCGTATCGATGTGTGGTTGTCAGGACCCGTCACCTCTCCGACGTCGTTGAAGGATTACAACGATAGGTGTCAGAGGAGTTCAGAGATGTACCCTTGAACCAGATGTAAATTGATTTAAGAGAGCAGTCTTGCTCAATCAATTTAATTTGAGGACTTACGGCCATGATTGGGCTAAGTCCAGTTGAGAATATTCAACATTTTTATCCTTGGCCTATTAGGTCTGTGCTAGGGCTTTGCCCCTGTTTAATAATGCACTGCATTTTATTCTGGCCTGCTAGGCCTTTTTGATTTGGGCTCTGTCCCTATATTTATGATGCAGAGCATCTGTCATTGTTGGGGCTCTGCCCTTTTTTTAAAAAAAATAATGCATAGCATTTTATTAGGCCTGTTAGGCCTTTTTTAATTGGGCTTGGCCCTTATGTAAATAATGCAATGCATTAATTATCTGACAGTGACTTGTCAGGCGCTTTGCGCCAATTATTGAGCGCAAGCGCTTGTGGTGGTTACACGTGTCACACTCTGGTGAGCGCAAGCGCAACAGCGCAGTGCGCTGCGTCAGTGCGCTGCGCTGTTGCGCTGTGACACGTGGCGCGCTCTGGTGAGTTGCGCCAACTTTAAAGAGCAATGCTCTATTTTTTTTAAAAGCGCATAGCGCAAGTGGTTATGGTGCTGACACGCGGCTCTCTCTGGTGGCTTGC
Source organism: Agapanthus africanus (assembly GCA_030015575.1). NCBI lineage: Eukaryota > Viridiplantae > Streptophyta > Magnoliopsida > Asparagales > Amaryllidaceae > Agapanthus > Agapanthus africanus. The sequence goes on from JASDDO010000029.1 coordinate 419,455,516, forward strand.
GCCAACCCAGGAGCGCAACAGTGCAATTTTTGCAAGTGCAAGGCACTGTTTCAATAACTTGATCCAATTTTGGATTCAAGAAAAGAATCTTTAAGATTCCAGAACCAATGGTTCATAAAAAAGTGCAAGGCACTGTTATTATTTTTTTTATTGAAGATCATTGATCTTGTTCTTAGATCAATGATCTATTCAGAAAAAATTCTCTTTTTTTTTATAAAGGTTTTTACCTTTTTTCTTTTCTTGAGTTCTTCTCAAAATTGTTCAGAGTTCTCTCTGTTTTGTTGTTTTTGAAGTTCTTGATGATGTTGATGATGATTGAATTGGGGTTTAGGGGCCTTTATATAGTGCCCAATAATTTGTTAAATTTGTTAAAGAGATCATTCTCTGAGTGATTTGGGGAATTTTCCCCACCGTTGGATCTTTGATCTAAGGGCTTCTGTTTTACAGAAGACAATCTTCTTGTTTTAACAAGAATAGAAAGATTTTACTGGAATTTTAATTCTGTTTGTCGCAGATGCATCAGCGCTTGACACGTGTCACGCGTAACTGCGCTTGCACAACTGCGCTGACACGTGTCACGCAGCGCAACTGCGCTGACACGTATCGCGCAGCGCAGCGCTTGCGCAACTGAAGCGTTGCTTCTTTTAATTTTTTTTAAATAGAGCCTTGCTCTGATTAGGCGCGTTGCCTTGGACGCTGCGCAGACGTTTCAGCTTTTGACACGTGACGCGTTGCGCGCAGCGCAAGGGATTTGAAGCGTTGCTTCAATTTTTGAATTTTTGAAATTCAAACAGAGCTTTGCTCTGATTGGGGGAAACAAATGCCCCCCACCGTTGTGCTCACGTGGCGCGCACGTGAGTGCAGCGGTGACAAGATCTTGGCTGTTGGATCAACGGGTGAGTTGAAGGGGCGCAGACGCCTATAAATAGGACCCTTGGTCCTTAGTAAATGTTTTACCATTTTTCAAGAACTTGAGTTTTCAGAGCCTTGCTCTTGTTTAAGAATTTTAGAGCCTTGCTCTTGTTTCTTCCCAAGAACTTCAGAGTTCAAAATTTAGAATCATCTTAGGTAAAATTTAAATAAAATTAAATTAAACTTAATTAACAGAGCCTTGCTCTCATAGACCTTTGATCTAAAGGAAATCCCTTTGGGGTTTTATCAACAGAGCCTTGCTCTCAAAAGTCCATAGATCTATAGAGATCTTGTTCATGGGTTTTAACCTATGAATAGAGTTTTGCTCATGGATCAAATGTAGATCTTTTTTGATCCAAAAATGGAGAACTTTTTATAAGTTTTCATGGATTTTTTTAAGATCCCAATTTTTTAATCTTTAGGAGTTAAAATTTTCTTTTGATGGATCTTTCCATCATTATTATAGAGCTAGGCTCTTTTTTAGGAAATTTTATTCCTTTGAGACCAGAGTTTGACAAATGTCACTCTGTGACAGAGCTTTGCTCTGAAAGAGGAGATTTTCTCCTTGTCTCTAGGGATTTCCCATTAAGGAGAATATTCTCTTAGGGATCTCTTCATTAATTGACAGTCTCATCCAATGATGGGGCTGTCTTATCAAATGATGCACTGTCATCCAGATTTTGTGGGCCCCCATTTGGTCCCCTACCCACTGCATTGCAGTGTGGTGTAAATTTTTTTTAAAAAATGCCAAGCGTTGGAATTACAACACTGATGGCTAATTTTTGTCCCTCCACAGAAAACATGCCTGCTGACCTATCATTCCCGTTTATTCGCTCGGAGGGAGGATTTCCCCAGGCACCAGTGGACCGAGAGGTGCTCACTCTCATCAAGGATCATGACCCCGAGCATAAGAACCTTCACTTGTGGGGTAAGTGGTAAACGATATCATCCAGGGTCGCCGAAGCTTCGGTTCTGCTACGCCGTCCGAGCCAATATTTTCGATCCCCTATGCGGATGAACCCCCGGTGAAGTATGCCGTGGAGGTCAAAAATTGAAATTCGGATGACCTCCTCCAGCCTGCAATTGGGGCTATTCCCGTGCAGCTGCTGCCGGCAATAGATATTTTGGGGAGGCGAATCTGTCAGGGTGAAGCACGCCCTTGGGGACAGGCCTATAACATTGGATTAATCCCGCGACCGCCCGCCGGATATTTGCAGTGGGCCCGGTACATCTTATCAGAGAAGAGGACTCATCTGATGAAGATTGGTTTGTATTCGGCCATCTACGTCTCGCTCTTTGAGTATCCCTCTCCTCCAACGTGGTGGATTAAGGCTTTTATCGAGCAATGGAATATCCCCACCCACACCTTCCTGATGACGGACCGGGAAGTCTTCATCTCCTTGGAGGAGTTTGCTGAAATCTCGGGTCTGCCGATGAGGGGGGAGCATTACGAGGAGCTGCTTCCTCCTGACGAATACGTCTTTGCCACCAAGCCGCTGGTGTTTGATCTGACGTCGGAGAACGCTATTCAGCACCAGTTTCCGGGCTTGGTTAAGGTGCTGGAGATCTATGAAGGGCTCTATCTGGAATCGGGCATCTAGGGAATCAGTTTCGCAAATTTTATCGCCCGCTTCATTCGACCGGAGTTCCTATCGGAGTGGAGCGAGAAGTTCGCCCAGCTTGATGACCCTTTTGTCTTCGGCTTGGACCACCGACCCACATCGGAGGATGATCACAAGGACTTTTATCTCCCCGGTGCCGCCGTCATGCTCTTGTCAGAAATCGCCGTCCCGGGCATGGATGAGGAGACCTTTTTTGTAGGGTTCCTGGGATGGTGGCTGTGCAGCTTTGCACTCCCCATGCACCCGCGTCACATGCGGCCATCTGTTTTCTACCCAGCGCATCGGATGGTGGCTGGTCTGCAGTTGACAGTAGGAATCGCCGGGCTGGCTCACCTTTATAATGGACTTAGCGTAGCGGCGGACGCTAATGAGCCTGGGGTGCAGCCTGCTAACTTCCCGATGCACTACTTCACCTCTTGGATAGAAATGCATGTGCACGGGGTGTTCGGCGCCCATAAGACCCCTCCGTTTTTTGAGAAGTGCAGACTCCCAAGAGTCATGCAGTTGGTCGGTGCTTCGATCATGGTTGCACCTCCGCGGGAGGCTAGGGGGTTGCTCCTCCGTCCACATCTGGTCGGAGCGAAGGTTTTTTTTGTGGATAAAGTCATAACCATTGGCTCAGAGACTTCCAAGTCGGTGGTGGCGCTACGCGACGACTTCAAGGACGGGGCCTCCGTACTGAAAGCCCGGGAGATTGTTCACCTCTACTCCATTTGGACGGGCTACCTGGTGTTCAGGTAGAATGAGATAGCGCTCTTTATGAGGTATAACCCTCACCGGTTTGCCTAACAATCCAGCTACCACCAGGGGATCCCGCTCGAGGCGTTTTTGGAAGAGCCCGCAGCCAGCCGGGAGGGGATAAGGAGTGCGATGCACCATTTCATGCGGCTTAACACGGGCTCCTATTTCTTCATCAGCGAGCCGAGCTGCGTTCCCAAGGTCCTCAACACGTACGTAGCTTGGTACGCGCATGCAATGGGTCCCGTTATCCATATGGAGAAACGCATGCTGGTTGACAGCAAGGGTGCGCTTCCCGGCGGCGACCGTAAGGCTCTCCTGAAGCCAAGGACCCCGGTCGTTCCTCCGCTGAAAGATGCCGGAGCTGGGCCACCGCGTGCGTTGAGCCCTCCACGCGAACTACCTCTTGATATTGCGGATGTGCCACCAGCGCCCCGTGCTCCAGTGGAGACGGTAAATGTGGTATCGCTGGAGTCCGGCGTAGGCGCGGATATCGGGACCCATCGCCCTAAGGTGCCTGGAAAGCGCAAGTCGATCTCGGGTGCACCCAGAGCTGGCGAGCAGAAGAGGAAGAAGAAGTCGCTCTTCTCAGCTGACGTTGCTTTCGGTCAGGAACCTCATGCTCCCTATAGTGAGGGCTTGGGCTTGTACGTGACTAATAAAGGATTGGTTATGCCGCCAGATGACACTAATCTGGCGGCCGCCATCGCAGCTTCAGAGCGATCGGCGAGGCGCGACGCATGGCTAGCTAAGCTTGCACAATCGGGTAATTACTAGTCGCATTTTTTTTTATCACATCGCACTTTTATTATTGTCTTTGACTAATGCTTTTCCCTTCTTTTCTTCAAACAGGTATCACCACTGAAGAAGCCATCGCTGCTTTCCTCAAAACTTTTCAGGAGGAAGAACGACTCAGAGCATCCTTAGGCCTCGGTACATTTCGATTCATTAAGTCTTTATTCTCCTTTTATTATGGTTGATCTAACCCTTTCTTTTTCTCATCACAGGAACCACAATGCCGGTTCAGCCAAGTGACGCAGCCTGGGCCAGCCATTTATGTTTCGGCCTCTTCGGGGCTACCGCGAGAGGCCCGACTTGAAGAGCCGATGAGAGATGCCTTGAAGGCTCTGGAGGTAACTCTAAACGAGGACGACGACACCTTGATGAAGGAAGCGTCGAAGAGGTCCGTCGCGACGGTCCGGGAGGAGAGGAAGCGGTTGAGGCGCGAGGCGAAGGCACGCAGGGCTTCTTTGGCCGTGGGAGCGGGCCCAAGCACCGTCCCTCGTGCTGATACTCCCTCGGAAGAGCCCCCGGTCGCCTTGTCCACAGCTCACAGACAGGCGGTGCGCGCAAATAGGGAGGTTAACGATAAGTCCACCTCAGGTAATGTATCTTTCAAAATTTTGTTGTAAGAATTGTAAACCTGTCGGTTCTTATATATCTTGTCCTGCAGGGCCAAGTCCAACGGAAGGGGAGGCGGAAACCGTCGAACCTAAAGGGACAGAGGAAGAAGCACCGGCCGAACCCGAGCCGACGGTGGGCGACGTCGCCGGGGTTGCTGGACCTGAGCAGGGGGCCGAAGCAACTGCGCCAGAGAAGGTCGTCGATGCCGAGCCTGAGGTAGTGGCAAATGAGACGACTGATATAACTGAGCCTGGGGCAGCGGCGAACGGAGCACCTGAGACCGGCGACCCCATGGCGACGGCGGATGAGACAGCAGCAACCGCCGAGCCTGAAGAATAGCGGGTGAGATAGGCGTGACTCCCGGGGACGAGCCAGCCGCTCTTTCTCAAGAGTCTGGCAACGCTCCAATCATTGCTTTCCCCGTCTGCGGTCCTCCGCCGTCTCCTGGTCGTGCGAGCATGACGACAGCCCCTGTCGAGTCCGGTGATGAGGCCACGGGAGGTGGACTCGTATCGATGGAGGAGGGAGACGCCTCCGTTTCAGCTGGCGGCTCATCAGGTAAATTTCGAGTTACTGTCCCTTTTTATCTTGCAATCCTTTCTGACAAGTTTATCTTTGTTTTTAACGCAGGTGCGGCCAGTGCCGATGCTCCATTGCTCGAGGGAGCGCCGTCAACTACTGCCTTGGCGGTGGTCACCTCTCAGCCTTCCTTTGTACCATCGCAGATGTTGGAAGGAATGGATTTTCAACCCATTAGTTTTATCTTTCAGCCGCATAATTTATGTACTAATGTCGTACTATTGCGTCTTTTCATAGTTAGCATTTAATGAGAGTTAATGTTTGTGGTGACTAGGTTTAAGAGTCACCATTTTGCATTAAATGTATTTTGTGACTCATTCATTTGTATTAGTGCTAATGGTCACTCTCCTAGCTCCTACACTCACCTCCCTTGCTCTATATATGGCCGGCCCCTCCCCTCCTCTTCTCTCACGCTCTAACTTGTTGTTTGTAAAAAGATTATGATAGTATTTTGGTTCATGGAAATTAGATAGCCTCATTTCTCATTTTCACTCGATCCAAAAGGCAACTTCATTAACCGTTCGTCCATAGCCTTGGACGAAGTGATACAAAGTATTCTACTCATTCTCTACATCATCTTGGTCGTCTCTTTTAGCAAACTTGACGACCGAGTTGCCTCGGTTCAAAGGCGGGAGCCCGTTTAAAGATCCGTCGACGTGGTGCCACCTGGACGAGAAGACTGGAGATTCAGGAGATCGGAGCAGCCGCAACGAAGCGTGGGATGATGGTTGAAGACCGAAGGACTCGGATCGTTCGGTATAACATTTCTACCCACTTTGTAGTTTGTTATTTTATCTTTAATGGCAGATCCGGGTTATAGTACGCGATAGCGCCAGTTGTAAAAAGTTTTTGTTCCGCATTTGGCGTCTGTTAGACGGCCGGGGCGCTACCGTGGACTTACAAGTTTCCCTGAATTGAGGTATTTTCCAAGGACACTGGTTTCCCTGGGGTTGAAACGAATCGATGTATTCCCGCAAAGACGCTAGTTTCTCTGCGGGTCGACGCGAATCAGGATGTTCTCGTCAAGGACACTGGTTTCCCTGAGTCGAAGTATTTTGCCGAAGACACTAGTTTCTTCGGGGTTGAAACGAATCGGAGTATTCCTGCGGAGACACTGGTTTCTCTGCGGGCCGACGCGAATCAAGAAGCTCTCATCAAGGACGCTAGTTTCCCTGAATTGAGGTGGTTGCCAAGGACACTGGTTTCCCTGGGGTTGAAACGAATCGATGTATTCCTGCAAAGACGCTAGTTTCCCTGCAGGTCGATGCTAATCAGGATGTTCTCGTCAAGGACACTGGTTTTCCTGAGTCGAAATATTTGCCGAGGACGCTGGTTTCCTCGAAGTTGAAACGAATCGGAGTATTCCTGCGGGGACACTGGTTTCTCTGCGGGCCGACACGAATCAGGAGGCTCTCTTCAAGGACACTAGTTTCCCTGAATTGAGGTATTTGCCAAGGACACTGGTTTCCCTGGGGTTTAAAATTATCTCTGGTGGTTTTTTAGGTTCCATATGAGTTACCGTCAAAATCCTGAAGCTAGGAATTCAGCCTTTGCTTCGCTTGCTGGCATTGCGTCTGCTGTATTGAGACGAATGTCGCAGTTGTCTCTAGGTTGTTGGTGAACCGTCGAGATTTGGCTTCGTTTTCCGGCGGAGCCTGTTGGGAAGGTATGGTTCCCTCTTTGTTTGTGCCCTTGGATTGTATACAGGGATCGATGTGATCTCACCTGTAGGGCGAAAGTTTCATCATATTTTTTTATTATTGTTTTATTTCCGTGATGCTCTATCATTTCAGCTTTTATATCGCGAAGGTCGCGATTGCCCAATCATTTCGGTTATTTTTCGCGGTGCCTAATCATTTTGGCTGTTTATTTTAGTTTTACTCGCTGCTTTTTATTGCGAGTTACCCAATCATTTCGGCTATTTTGTGTGCATACGTTTTTACTTGCTGTTTTTTTTATTGCAAGTTGCCCCATCATTTCGGCTATTTCGTATGCATGTGCGGCCTACTGGCTTTTCGCCGTAAACCTGAAATTAGACACCGATTTCGGCATTAGCACCGCTACAAATGGGATGTTGCCAGGAGCGAATCATCATTTGCCTCTGTCGATGTTGAACAAAGGTGGCTTAGTAAACAGGGTTAGGATTCTGTCGACTAAGGCTTTTGACTTCATGAGCCGTAAGGGTCTCACAAAGGTATTTCTACCTGCGAGTCGTGAGGATCTCGTAGGTGTGTTTTCTCCTTAGGAATCATGAGGATTCCTAAGTGTATATTCCCCTGTAAGTCGTAAGGATCTTACTAAAGGGTTTTCTCCTTATAAGTCGAGAGGACTTATAAGGGTTGTTCACCATATGGACATATCCCTAGTCACGGGTGGGACTTTGCTGGGGAAATGTTTATTCGCGCCCGTGGATTGTATACAAGGGTCAGTATGAGCCACCTGTAGGGCAATATCGAAGGTTGTGGGGGTTGCTTAAGCACAGGATTAGGTCTCTGTAACTTAAGACTTTCAAATCTTATGAGCCGTGAGGGTCCCATAAGAGAGTTCTCCTTACGAGTCGTGAGAATCTCACAAGTGTATTTTCTCCTTAGGAATCGTGAGGATCCCTACGTGTGTTGCTCCCTTGTAAGTCGTAAGGATCTCACGTGGGTGGTTTCTCCTTACAAGGTCGTGAGGACCTTGTAAGTGTCTTTTAACGAGGTTGCGCCCTTTCGGGTTTTCATAAACACTCGCCGGTAGCCCTGCTGTTTTTACTCACGGAGCCCTTTCGGGTTTTCATCCGTGCCCATTTCGCTTATGGACATACCGTTTTTTATTATTATTATTATTATTTTATTTTTATACATTTTTTTATTCTTATTTTTTTTAATGAGGTCGCGCCCTTTCGGGTTTTCACGAACACTCGCCGATAGCCCTGCTGTTTTTACTCACGGAGCCCTTTCGGGTTTTCATCCGTGCCCTTTTTGGCTTATGGACATACCGTTTTTATTTTTTTTAATTATATATATATATATATTTTTTTTCTTCTTTTTTTTAATCTCGTCAGCCTAAGGATGTTGCGGTAGTAGTTTAAAGAAGTTTCGGTCCTACGTTAGTTTAAGGACGTTTCGGTCCGTCATTAGTTTAAGGACGTTTCGGTCCGTTATTAGTTTAAGGACGTTTTGGTCCGTGGTAAAGAAGGCAGGCTACTACTCATAGAGTTTAGGCTTAGAAAGATAGCGAGCGGACATAGTCATCGTCATCTATCATTGACCTAGGCTGTGACTCATTAAGCGTAGTATTTCTTTAAGAAGCGACCGTTTATTGGCCTGAAAGGCCTTTCACCGTGCATATCCATGAGTAGATAGGCTCCACCCTGGTAGACCTTGTCTATGATGTACGGGCCTTCATAGTTCGGCTCGAATTTTCCCCGCTTGGCGCGATTGGGGATCATAGGTCTTTTGACCACTAGCACGAGTTCGTCTTGGCGGAATGTCCTCGGTCGGGTCAATCTTTCATATGAGCGCGTCATCTTTGCTTTATAAGCTTCTAGATTTTGTTGCGCTATGAGCCGGTTTTCATCAAGGGCATCAAGCTCCTCAAGCCGAAGGTGAGCATTCTCTTCGTCTGTCAGCTCGTAGTGGATTGCCACTCGTAGAGAAGGCGGCTCTATCTCGAGGGGGAGTACTGCTTCTGTACCGAATACCAACGCGTACGGTGTTCTGTTCGTGGCCGTCTTGAACGTAGTTCGATACGCCCAGAGAGCTTCTTGCAGTCTCTCGTGCCAGTCCTTCTTATTTCGGGACACCGTCTTCTTCACGATCTTTGTTAAGGTCTTGTTGAAGGCCTCAGCTAGACCATTAGCTCGCGGATTGTAAACCGAGGAATATCTCCAGTCTATATTGTGTTGTTGCGCGAAGCGACCGATCTTATGGCTTCTGTAGGCTGGCCCGTTATCGGAGATGATCCGTCGCGGAGTTCCAAACCGATAAATGACATGCGTTTTGAAAAAATGGAGGATATTCTCCATCTTCACTTCCCTCAATGGTACTGCTTCTGCCCATTTGGAGAAGTAATCAGTTGTCGCCAGGATGAAACGATGTCCTCTAGACGATGCTGGTTCGATGGGGCCGACTATGTCAGTTCCCCACATTTCGAACGGCCAGCTAGCCACCGTTGGATGTAGTGGATTTGGATGCTGGTGGATGAAGTCCCCATGGATTTGGCATGAGTGGAATTGCTTCGCATATTCGAGGCAGTTCTGAATCATCATGGGCCAATAGTAGCCCATCCGTTTAATCTTCAATTTCATCTTCGGGCCTGCTTGGTGAGAACCGCAGAATCCGTCGTGAACTTCTTGAACGACTCTTTTTGCTTCGTCAGGTCCCAGGCATCTTAACCACAGAGAATCAGACGACCTCTTGTACAGAGTATCATTGACGAAGGCGAAAGACAGAGCTCGTTTAATGAGCTGATGTCTTGAGGACGCATCTTCGGGCGTTCGACGGTATTTGAAGTAGCCTATAAAGACTTCTCTCCAATCCTCAGCCTTTCCCTGGTTATTTATTTGCATAGCCATTCGCTCAGTCGCTCCCTTTCCTTCGAATGATTCCAGAGGTATTTCTGCTGGGGAAAGCACCCGACGGCTTTGTAATACGATTCTTACGTCATCGAGGTTTTCGTCGGCCAGTTCTTTAGCGAGCTTGGCTAACGCGTCCGCCTTGCTATTTTCCGCGCGCGGTATGTTTTCCAAAGTGTATGAAGGAATTTGGGTCAACAGTTGTTGCACCTTTTCGCCGTATTTTACCAACTCTGGTTTGCATGTCTGGTAGTCGCCATTTACTTGATTAACGACCAGTTGGGAGTCTCCGTATATGAGGAGGTTTTCAATTCCCATGTCGATGGCGATCTCGAGACCTGCTATCAAAGCTTCATATTCGGCTTCATTGTTCGTCCTCGGCTCTGTTAAGGAGAAAGCAAAGCGCATAATCCCTCCTTGCGGAGTTACGAAGATGAGGCCTACCCCCGATTTGATTATAGGGGTACTTTGTTTGCGCTTCTTCATGGAAGACGCTCCATCAAAATAAAGCTCCCATCGGGTACCAATACCTTCGATCGCATCAAACGCATGTTCATCTGGCAGTTCGCAATTCAGAGGAGAATCGCCAGGTATCGGATGCTCAGCGAGGAAGTCGGCAATGGCCTGGCCTTTCACTGGCTTAAGAGGCTGATAGGTTATCGAGAACTCCATCAAGAGTAGGGCCCATTTAGCGAGTCGCCCCGTCAATATGGCCTTCAACATCAAATATTTAAGGGGGTCCACCTTCGAAATGAGACGGACTTCATGCGCCTACGCATAGTGCCTGAGGTTCGTTATCGCAAAGATCAACGCAAGGCAGTGTTTTTCAACGGGGGAATAGTTACTTTCTGCCCCCAGTAGAACTCGACTCAAATAGTAGAGTGCTCTTTCTTTCCCTTGGTCATTCTCTTGCGCCCATAATGCGCCTAAGGAACCTTCGAGGGCGGTTGTATAAAGAATGAGGGGTTTTCCCTTAACCGGAGCAGCCAACACTGGCGGGTTCTGTAGGTATTGCTTGATCTCGTCCAGTGCGCCTTGGCATTTGTGATCCCGGACGAACGGGGTTCCCTTCTTCATCAGGTGGCTGTAAGGACGGCACTTGCCTGAAAGGTTGGCTATATATCGTCGTATATACGCGAGCTTCCCTTGGAGAGACCGCAGCTGTTTGAGAGTTCTTGGCGGAGGCATTTCCATGATCGCCTTGATCTTTGACGGATCTATGTCGATACCTCGGTGTCGGACGATGAATCCCAGGAATTTGCCCGAGGAAACTCCGAATGCGCACTTGAGAGGGTTCATCTTCAAGTTGTATTGTCGAAGGCGTTGAAATACGGTCTTCAGATGCTCTAAATGCTCCTCGTATGATTTGCTTTTTACCACGAGGTCGTCGATATAGCATTCGACGATTTCATGTATAAGGTCATCAAAGATCTTTGTCATGGCCCTCTGATAGGTGGCACCGGCGTTCTTTAAACCGAAGGGCATCACCTTGTAGCAGAATATACCCAAAGGGGTCCTGAAGGCGGTGTGCTTCTGGTCTTCGGGATGCATCTTTATCTGATTATACCCTGATGAGCCGTCCATGAAGGAGAAAACCTCATGAGTGGACGTATTGTCTATCATCAGTTCGGTGACTGGCACTGGGAAATCGTCCTTCGGGCAGGCTTTATTGAGATCCCGGAAGTCCACGCATATGCGCACTGTCCCATTTTTCTTCATCACAGGGACGATGTTGGCGATCCATTCAGGATATTGAACCTCCTGGATAAAGCCAGAGTCGATTAGCTTCTTGACCTCGGCGTTGATGCTCATCTCAAGCTCGAGCCGCATTCTTCTTGGCGCTTGTTTGACCGGCTTGACGTCCGGCGATATCGCCAATCTGTGCACAGCAATTTCTGGATCTAGTCCCGGCATTTCGGAATAGTTCCATGCGAAGCAATCTCTATGCTGCATAAGCACGTCTTTTAACGCAGCCACCCTTTCTTCAGATAGCAGCTCACTGATGAATGTCGGTCGTGGGTCGTTCGCCGTCCCCAACTCAATTTTCTTAAGGTTATCTGCGGTGGTATGTATTCCATCTTCCAGCTCTTTTGGCGCTGGTGGGAATTCTGAGATCACCTCGTCGTTGCTGTTTTCGAAGCACCAGGGAAGGTCATTCATATTCTCGGGCTCCTCTTTTGATATTGTTATCATGTGTCAAATACGAGCTCGCTTCGAAGACCGATGTGGGTCTGGTTCTACTTTCGTGGCTCTGGGTTCGTGCTTCTGTGGCGGCGTTACCCTCCAACTGTCAGATAGAGCGAACTTGCCGAGCTGATACTGATCTTCGACCCAATTCTTAAAGGTGAAGCAGTCTTCGAGAGGGTGCCCTATTACTCGGTGATAAGAGCAATAGTTTGGGTGTGAGACTTCGCCTGCATGCTCAGGGTGCTTGGACTCCGGCAGTGTAAGCATTTGGTATTTTATAGCTCGGTCAAGTATCTTCTTTGTCTTGTCCCGAGGAAAAGAGTACGCTCGACTCATCTTCTTCACAAGGGATAGTTCAGAACCGCTCGATTCCCGCTTGCGTGGTTTCTTAGTCCCGCTTTGTTGCTGTTGAGAGTCTTTTTCGCGTTTCGACTTGTTTCTGCCTCTGCATCGAGCATTTTTTATAATAGGTTGACAGGGAATGGCATTTTCATCTTTCACGGCCTGTTGGAGGAGGCATTGCGTTTTGGCTTTCTCGTAGATTGCCATTTCGCGGTTGTGGTCGTCTCGGACTTTTTAACCAGCTTCCCTTATAAACTTATCCATTTGTTCTTCAAACGACGGACTGGGCACCTTTGCATCAGGAACTTTTAGTGGTTCAGTATTAACGTCCTCCCATTGAGCATCCGCTTCTTCATTGAAATCATGCACGACGTAGCAATCATGGAGTAGCTCTCGTTTCTTGGACCGAATGTATCCAAGTTCGATTGTTTCCATCCTCCCACTAGGCAGCTTGTGCTGAGTTCCGGGGACGTTCCAGACCCTGTCATAGAATTTGGCTTTTCGAGCGGTCTGTTTAAAGGGTATCCCTTGGCACTTTAGCAGCCTCTTCAAGCCTTCTGTATAATATCTGGGTAGACGGATGGACTGAAGTCTGTCAAGCGTAGGATCCATACCGTGCCAGATTTCTTTCTCCACTTTGGTTTCTTCAGAGCAGTAGAATAGAATTACCTTTTCGCCTTCTCGCCTGGGAGGGACATAGAACATCCGCGGCTCCTCTATACTGTAGGTATCGAGCGCATCCAGTTCTTTATGGTGTTTACGCGGCACCATGGCGACTTGCAGACTTTGCTCTTCACAACGGATGTTTGTATTGAAGGCCGAGCAGAGAATATAGCATGGACCTCATCTTTCGAGTCACTAACAAAGATCAACGTAGGAGCGGATGGCCCCGGCTTGTTGTATTGGGGCGGACCCGAATAAACTATGTCCTCTTCCTCCTCGGTATCACTCCCGAAGACAGGGATGGTGGCGTTAGCTTTGTTCTCCGGCTTGTGACATCTCTCTGTGTCCTCGAAATCCGGTAAGAAGTATTTGGCATCTTCATATTTGCGGACTTCATTCACGGAAAACGGGTTCAGTTCTCCCGTCACGGTATTCTCAAGACCGTCCCTAAAATATTTCATACACTGATGCTGCGTAGAAGGGATGATATTGTACTCGTGTAACCATGGTCGGCCAAGCAGAGCATTGTAGCATGTCTTGGCGTCTATGACGTGGAATTTAATACTGTGATGAGCAGCCCAAAGCGTAGCGTCAGTATCACAGATCTAAGAGTTCTTGATGATTGGGAGTCGAACCCGGAGATGGTGATCTTGTCCCGAGCAAGATGCTGGACGCTCATGCAGATTTCCTTTAACACCCGCACGTTAAGGAGATTAACAGAAGATCCGTTATCGACTAGGATTTTGCCTATCTTTATATCATGGCAGTATCCTGAGACATAGAGGGGGCGATTGTGTTCGCACGTCCCTAGGAGAAGGTCTTCATCACCAAAAGTGACACCGGCTGTATGCACTTCCTCCAATTCATCCTTCATCTTTTCTTCGGCCAGGAAAGCTTGGAATTGCTCCGGCTCCTGTAGTGCCTTGATTAACGAATCTCTCGCCTCTTTTGATAGTAAAAGGGCGTCAAGAATGCTGAGCTGCGAGGGTATCTTCCTCAGATGCGCTAGAACGTTGTAATCCACCTTATTTTTCTTCGTCGGGTCCTTGGCAGTTAGCTCTTCCATGACTTGGTCATCTAGGGCGATATCCTCAGAGACCTTTTCTTTCCCTTTATCTTTTTTGTTTGAGGGTCCGAGATTATTTTCGGGTAGCGTCCGATTACGCAGCCGGATATTTTCACAGACCTTCTGCTCTTCTTCTTTTCCCGAGGTGGACTCTTTAAAGAGGGGGCTAAGAGCCATTTCTTCGTCGGAGTCGCTCCCGAATGTGAGAACTTGCGATCCCCCGGCGTTAATCATGCGGCAATCGCCGGTAGTTCTGTTAAACTCAACGGTCGTACTTTTCCGCTCCCGACGAGTTTTGCGCTTTTTCCGCTTAAAATGTTGCCGGTGAGCGACATATCCCTGCCACCATTTATTGAAAGTTTTGCACTCTTCAGTGGGTTGCGAAATCTTCCGATGATACAAGCAGTATGAAGGGTGCATTTCCGCTTCACTAGTAATGCTTCCTTCAGAGGATGGTAGCTTCATACCCATTGACATGGCTTTAGCAAACCTTTTCCTCGTCTTGAATTTGTTTTTATCCGCAGTGGGTGTATTTCGCTCCAGCGGGAGTGTCTCAGCTTTTTCGTCATGTCGCTGGCGCTTGGACTTTTCAAATATGGCCGTCTCGCGTTCCCGATCAGCTTTACTTTTCAATAGAGCTTCATTGAGGAATGCGTCGATTGTCTCATCTGATGGCCCCAGAATTTCCGGTTGAGGATTTACCCCCAGCTTTTCAGTGCAAGGAGTTTCCTCATCGTCTGTAAACGAATGGGAAACCATATGGCAGCTTGCCACGTATTCCTCAGATTCATCCGACGAACTCTCCCCCTCATCTTCCTCTTGAAAGACGTGGTTGAAAAACTTTTGGAGTGTGATGGGAGTCCATGCTTTCTGGTTATATTCCTCCAGCGCGTCAATCTGTCTTTGTAAGTCCGTGCGCTTGTCGCCAGGCTTCTTGGATTTCTTCTTCTTCTTCTTCGAAGATTTTGACGGCTGGTTGTGAGTGCTTGGGCCACCACCATCGGTCTTTGGAGTTGGACGCGGCTTTAACATCCCTTTAATGACCTGCGGTTCCAATGGGTTTTTCCACCTGATCGCTGGGCATGTTTGAAGATCGTTCAGCATCCTCTTTGTTTTGGCTGATAGCACAACCTCCCATGGAGCATCTTCAACGAGAGAGCACGTTGCCCCCGGCGTATTCACCATTTTAGAGGTATGAGGTTGCGGCGGGTTCACCTTCCATCTTTCAGACAACGCGAACTTGCCCTGTTGGTACTGGTCCTCAATCCAGTTTTTGAAGAAGTAGCAGTCCTCGATCGGATGACCCAGTACTCGATGATAAGGACAGTAATTGGGATCATTGATGTCGTTTAGCTGCGACGGACGTCTTGGATCCGGCAGATTTATGAGTCGGTTGCGCAAGGCCAGCTCGAACAATCTTCTTGTTTTATCGGGGAAATGAGTAAGGACGTCCCAGCCTCTCTTCGAGGGACAGGTGTAGACGCATATTGTTTTGACGGACAGCCGGTTTCAATTTGCTCGGCTGTTGTTGAGCATTAGCGACAACAATTGCTTTTCCCTTCCCCTTCTCATTTCGAGAGTCCGGCTTTGGAGTGGGAGGTCTATGGCCCATCTGATCCATCTGAGCTAGCTTGTCGATCAGGGCTTGGAAGGTAGTCGGCTTGAAGAACATCATGAATCGCGATATAGTCGCTTGCGGATCGAGGGTTCCCACAAACATGCCTACCGTAGGAGCCTCTTCGATGCGTTGCTCGCATTTTGACCATAAGTTCCTCCACCGTATTGCGTACTGCACCCACGTTTCACCTGGCTTCACCCTGGCATTAATCAATGCTGTTATCGGGGTGCGTTCGCTGGCGCTTGCGAAACGCTGGGTAAACAGCAGCTCCATCTCCGCAAATGTCTTGATCGAGTTGTTTGGGAGCTCGGAGTACCACTCGAACGCTGTATCCGATAAGCTACCGACGAACTGGCGAAGCAAAAATTTATCATCACCGCCGGTGTTGCCGAAAAGCGCTCTGAACTGGGCAACATGCTGGTGGGGATTGCCCGTCCCCTTATAGACATGGAATTTCGGTATTGTATAGCCCGGCGGGTACTTGATCTGATCATACCAGCTTGGATATGGTCGCCCCGTTTTTACGACCTGACCGGCTACCTCAGTCGCCTGATGAACCCGTATCTGCTGAGTTATATATTCGTCCAAGTCAGCTTTGGAGATTGTCTCCTCCATGGTTATTGACAGAGCCGGTGGAGGATTTGACGTTTCTCCCCTGTCGTCTTCAAGGACGATCGGAGGATCTTCAGCAAGAGGATCTTGTTGAATCATCATACCCACCATGTCCTGAAACAGGAGGGCCATTCGCTTTATGTTGGCTGCTTATTCCACAGCCTCTTTATCCTTCTTTTCCAATATCCGGCGAAGGAATTCAGCATCAGTTTCTTGCTCCTGGCATTCATCCGAGGACGCCTCGGGGCTTTCTTTTGGCCCAGTGAATGCGTCCATCGCGTTCATCATTTCTTGGAGCTTCTGCTGTTGCTCCTGAGCTTTGGTCATTGACCGTGTAAGCAGTCTATGACCTGTAGATGCACGGCTGTCCTCCTTTCCCGATGCCATGTATACAGTATGGACTACAATGCCCCCGGACTTAGGGCGTTTGGGCTCGCCGCCTTTGACATTTGCCGCAGGCGTGGGAATTTTCTCCGGCCTCCTCTCTTGTGGGCCGTTGAAGTTGAAGGGGCCGTTGCAGTGGGGACCCTGGCGGCTGTCGTCCTTTGCTGTTTAACAGGACGGTTCTTTTCTTCCTGTACTTTCGCCCTTTTCTGCCGGCGAGAGTGATCTTGGTCGATTACGGAATCTTGAACCCTCCGCCAGACCTTATAAATTTTGGAGGACAGCCGTTGAGAGGGCTGCTCCAGCTTTGTTTCTGTAACCCTCTCCGCAGGTGGAGGAGATCTTTTTAGCGTGGCAGTCGGAGAGTTCTTGCGTACCCTCCTTAGCAGTTCAAAGCTGCTCCCAGTTGGAACAGCAGCATTAACTTCCACCATTGGAGCGGGTGGAGTTAGCCCTGAGAGAGAGTTGCCCCCGGCCTTCCTTACTCGGCGCCAGTGGCATATCCCTAGTAGGAGGAGTGTTGTCTCCTGAGGGTTTTCAGCGAATTACACATACAAAATCCTATAATAAAAGAGAGATGGTGAAAGTTATATAAAGATAAGAACTATAAAAGAAAGAACTTGAAAATAAGAGTTTTCAACTATACCAGCTTTTCAGTTGCTATGAGCCCTATCTTAATGGTCATGAAAAAATGTTAGAAATCACATTATCCCTCAATAAAACATCGCCTTTAGTTTTCATTCCTACCTTTCTTCCAAACCTTGATCATATACCCCTACGTATGTAAACTGGACATCCCTACACTCAGAGAATTCAATTCAAGCAATCATACTCTTGTCCATCTACCTTAGTACTTTTTAATAGATATTTAGATGGAATTTGCTCACACATTCTTTATGGGACCGTTAATACTTCTTGAGGTACTAACCGACCGATTACTCATGTGCTTGCCAATTAGGTGTTTTTCCTCATCTTGCAACACCTAAGGCTTAGCAGTGGCTCCCAAACCAGTTGGTTTAAGGCACTAGGTGATAAAGCACCCTCGCTATATTTTTTTATTGCTGCCTCGGTGATAACAAAACCAGTGTTCATTTTTCTTTTCACCATTTTATCTTTTATTCTCCACTTTTATTTTCTTCATACTTTAGCTTTTACACAAGAGCATTTCAAGGTATCCTCTACTATCCCGAGTTTCAAGATGTGTGTAAGTGCATATAGTAGGGTATCAACGTTCAAATGTTTGGCTTCCAGAATAGGAACTATTTTTCAGGCTTATTTTTATCCTCAGATTAGTAATTTCCTTCATCTTACTAACCCTTGGGACAACAGCTCATAACTACTTATTACTAGTTTCATTTAAGAAAATATCTACTTTCTTGTTTTTCTTAAACTATTCTTATCTTTTAAATATAATTTTTCACTTTCTACTCTTTTATTATCATAATTTTTTTGTGTGTGCTTATATATAGTATAATACAAAGTAGGGCGTAAATAAGCACAGGAGCGCTGAAAAACGACTTCTTGGGAGCTTCTTGCGATGTACAGAAGTGCTGAAGCTCGTTGGCGGGAGCATGGTTCCGAAGAATAGCCCAGTGGTGGCTTGAATTACTTGCTCCACTGGCATAGTGAAAAGGGAGGCCGCTTGGGGCCCGTAGGTTACTCCTCCAGATGGGACAGAGCGAGAGTTGCTATTACAGTTAGTGCAGTTTGAAGCCATTGATTTCTTGAAGAGCTTGAATATTCTGCCCCATGCGTCGACCTTGGTCTTTGGCATGTATCGGTTGTTTGATGACCGATTCCGTCGGCAAGGCTGCTGCTTGGGGAGCCTGCCTCTAGACGACAGACATCCTCTGTGCTTCCTCCATCGGCGTTGAGGCACCGAGGGTGGGAAGTGGGAGCATCGACCCAAAAAGAAGCCCGTTGATTTCTTGAAGAGCCGGATTGCAGAGATTTGAGGCTGCAAGTGACCCATACTTGACTCCGCCGGATATGAAAGAGCCTGAGTTGCTAGGGTGGGAGCAAATGCCATTCTTCATAGAGACGAAATGCCGGCTTCAATATCCACTCCCCTAAGGGCAACCAAAAACATACACACCGCGATTATTTGATCGCGGGAAAAACACGACACACGAAGTGTGGAGTGGAAAGGAGAAAAGGTCCCACCGGGCTTGCCAGAATCTGTTCCCCTCCGAATGGCGCGGCGGAGACGCGATAAATGTCTTGTCTGAGATTCGAGGGCAGATGCTATTTGGTTTTATCCGTCCACCTCTCCGAAGATGCCAAGTTGATTTATGGCACTGTGTATCGGAGGTTTAGACGGATGCGGCCGATGTAGCAGACTTCGTCAGATTCCCCCTCGCTTGAGGGGTTTTTTGATTGTGGGGACGCTCTTCCCTGCAGGCGCAAGCCCCTGCAGTTAATTACGCTACCGCATCGCGGTAGCCACTTTCTTCTTCTCCAGAATTTCACTTCGTGTCGTGTGTGCTTGTTTTGTTTGTGGTTGCCCGTAGATTGTATACGGAGACTAGGTTATGCCGTCGCCCGTAGGACGTGGATTAGTCCAAATCCGTATTTTCTTAGATTTGGGTTTAGGGTTTTTTGTTTAAGGATACGTTAGCCGTATTTGAGGCTAAGATCAACTTAAACATTTGTTAAGGATACGTTAGTCTAATCTCCAGACTAAGATCAACTTAACGGGATCGTTTGGATCCGATAAGAGAGCAATTGGCTCTATTGTTTAGTTTAACGACGTTGCGGTCGATTTCCAGTTTAGGGACATGGTGGTCCATTACCAGTTTAGGGACATGATGGTCCATCATTCCCATTTGGGGACGAACATTAGTTTAGGGACATTTCGGTCCAACGTTCCCATTTTGGGACGAATATTAGTTTAAGGACGTTTCGGTCCAACGTTCCCATTTTGGGACAAATATTAGTTTAAGGACGTTTCGGTCCACGAGTTTAAGGACCCCGCAGTCCGTATCGATGTGTAGTTGTCGGGACCCATCACCTCTCTGACGTCGTTGAAGGATTACAACGATAGGTGTCAGAGGAGTTCAGAGATGTACCCTTGAACCGGATGTAAATTGATTTAAGAGAGCAGTCTTGCTCAGTCAATTTAATTTGAGGACTTACGGCCATGATTGGGCTAAGTCCAGTTGAGAATATTCAACGTTTTTGTCCTTGGCCTATTAGGCCTGTGCTAGGGCTTTGCCCCTATTTAATAATACACTGCATTTTATTCTGGCCTGCTAGGCCTTTTTGATCTGGGCTCTGTCCCTTTATTTATGATGCAGAGCATCTGTCATTGTTGGGGCTCTGCCCTTTTTTTTAAAAATAATGCATAGCATTTTATTAGGCCTGTTAGGACTTTTTTAATTGGGCTTGGCCCTTCTGTAAATAATGCAATGCATTAATTATTTGACAGTGACTTGTCAGGCGCTTTGCGCCAATTATTGAGCGCAAGCGCTTGTGGTGGTAACACGTGTCACACTCTGGTGAGCGCAAGCGCAACAGCGCAGTGCGCTGCGT
Organism: Agapanthus africanus; assembly: GCA_030015575.1. Classification (NCBI taxonomy): domain Eukaryota; kingdom Viridiplantae; phylum Streptophyta; class Magnoliopsida; order Asparagales; family Amaryllidaceae; genus Agapanthus; species Agapanthus africanus. Next base: position 419,475,732 of record JASDDO010000029.1, read on the forward strand.
CAGTGCGCTACGCTGTTGTGCTGTGACACGTGGCGCGCTTTGGTGAATTGCGCCAACTTTAAAGTGCAATGCTCTATTTTTTTTAAAAGCGCATAGCGCAAGTGGTTATGGTGCTGACACGTGGCTCTCTCTGGTGGCTTACGCCAACCCAGGAGCGCAACAGTGCAGTGTTTGCAAGTGCAAGGCACTGTTTCAATAACTTGATCCAATTTTGGATTCAAGAAAAGAATCTTTAAGATTCCAGAACCAATGGTTCATAAAAAAGTGCAATGCACTGTTATTATTTATTTTTTTTTATTGAAGATCATTGATCTTGTTCTTAGATCAATGATCTATTCAGAAGAAATTCCCTTTTTTTTATAAAGGTTTTTACCTTTTTTCTTTTCTTGAGTTCTTCTCAAAATTCTTCAGAGTTCTCTCTGTTTTGTTGTTTTTGAAGTTCTTGATGATGTTGATGATGATTGAATTGGTGTCTAGGGGCCTTTATATAGTGCCCATTAATTTGTTAAATTTGTTAAAGAGATCATTCTCTGAGTGATTTGGGGAATTTTCCCCACTGTTTGATCTTTGATCCAAGGGCTTCTGTTTTACAGAAGACAATCTTCTTGTTTTAACAAGAACAGAAAGATCTTACTGGAATTTTAATTCTGTTTGGCGCAGATACATTAGCGCTTGACACATGTCACGGAGCGCACAGCGCAGCGCAACTGCGCTGACACGTGTCGCGCAGCGCAGCGCTTGCGCAACTGAAGCGTTGCTTCCTTTAATTTTGTTTTAAATAGAGCCTTGCTCTGATTGGGCGCGCTGCCTTGGGCGCTGCGCTGACGTTTCAGCTTTTGACACGTGGCGCGTTGCGCGCAGCGCAAGGGATTTGAAGCGTTGCTTCAATTTTTGAATTTTTGAAATTCAAACAGAGCTTTGCTCTGATTGGGGGAAACATGGGCGTAGGTGGAAGGGAGGGACTGGAGAATCAGGTATGTATAGATCTCATTATCCAAAGTCGTCCCCAGATCTGCGAGCTCTTCTATATAGCCAATCATCTTTAGGACATGTTCTCCTACAGACGATCCGACGACCAACCTCGCCTGAAACAGGTTCTTCGAGGTCTCGTATCTTGGTATACGAGATTGCTCCCCATACAGATCGTTTGTATGGAGAAATATGGATTCAAGATTCATATCCTCGTGCCTCCTCTGATGTTCATTGTTCATCGAGGCAAGCACGATGCACTTGGCCTTCGCACAATCTAACTCCCAAGTCTTGTGGATTTCCTTATCCGCAAGACTGGATTTAGGACCAGGGACTGCAGATGCCTTAGAGGTAAGGACATACCCTAATTTGTCATAAGTCAAAGCCATTTTGACATTCCGCAGCCAATCTTTATAGTTTGGCCCTGTCAGTATATTTTTCTCTAAAAGTAACTTAAGGCCTGTCATGTTTTGGGTCGCTGCAATGAGAGAGAGGGAACACTTTAGCATGATGCTCTTGCAAGTTTAGAGTGGTTTTTAGTTTATCTAAACTAGATGGCTCCCATTGTTTCTCGAATCCCTCCTCAAACCAAAAAGGAAGAACTAGCCAGGACTATTCTCTCTGTATAATACTTGCTTAACCGTTTAGCCAGACCGGTGTCGGTACTTCGAGGAAGGTTTTCCAACGCTTTCGCGAAGTTCCTTAATTAAATAACCTCTTTTCTCTGGGGGCGTAACCCCGCTGACACCTTTCTCGGCACCTACTTGGTTTATAGCATTGATCGTTAAGTGACGAATCTCCTGATGAGTAGCATATACTCACAGTAGGATTGGGATCCAAATATCATCGTATGATAATGCTGAAGGTATCCTACCAACATTCATCAAACTCCAAATGGTATGCATCTCTTTGCAAATTTCAGTTTCTTTAGAAATTCCCGATATAAATTTTTGCCCCATGCTCTTATGACCTTGGTGTTAGGTCAAAATGTCATAAGTCACATGTCAAGTTTTACCCATCATTATCTTGTTAATTTGAACCCATCCGTACATATCCTTGACGTTCGGCCACAATGATAATACAACTGTCCCAAACTAACTCATCTATCTATGCAACAAATGAATACCCAGCAGCTACCAAACACTATGCCTTGGCGTTAGGTCAAAATACATAGCTTGAATACTACTGAATACCCAAATGAAATGACGGAGGGCTACGAATGGTTTTGGCAAAACCGTGAACGTAGTGAACTTGATATGATCGAAGGAACCTGATAGCTTTTAAAAGGAGTGGTTAAAGCTCCGCAATTTAAAAAAAAAATATCCTCTGTTTTAAAATAACCGAGTGGTTTCTTTTAAACTATTCCAACGATTCAACTTTGGTTTATTTTCTTTGCATTAATAATAATGCGTCCCATCAATTAACCTATCATTGCAGAAAACAACGAAAATACAACGTCCTCTTACGCCATCTGCATTCGCCACTGGGTCCCATCATCGCCCGTTAGGTTACTTAACTAACGACAGAGCGGGGGCTGGGCTAGCACGGGTGTAAAACATAAGTGACGTCTAAATAGTTATCATATATAGATATTGTACATTCGTCAGACGCAATAATAGGCATTCCAGATCACAGATGAACATTATTGGATACACAAGCAATCCGCGTTTCTTTTGAGCCTGCAACGAAAGACGGATTACACAGTTGTGATGAATAGCCATTACCCCACCCTAGACCCCTATGGGTACGGCAAACTACCCGCCAAGTACCCGAAGTGAAGCGGTCTCCCTCAACAACGTGAGTAGGCCACTAAACACTTCAAAGTACCCGGTAGTTTGTGCACCCCACCTTGGGTCTATCCTAGGAGCAAAAACAGTAAAATGAAATAATACAACGGTGGCTACAACCGCAACCTAGATATGCCCCGCAAAATAATATTAAAACATATTACAATTATATCGAATGAATGAATATAATAACCCATCTCAAACCCCGGCTATTCATCACAACAATCCATTCAAGTTCATCATCACAAACAGTAAAATCATTACAGAAATGTGCAACCCCCTGCCAACCGACATACTAGCAGTTAGGGGAGGTTTACGAACACATTATACAGTTCACATATATAATCTAATTAGCCAAATATCGTATAATTTCGTTCGAGCAAACACATTAGATTCTACTCCAAAAACTTCTCTGTGCACCTAAGACTTGAGCAGAAAATAAACATTCCAGAAAGAACAAAAAACATCACAGAGGAGTTCTGGGGAAAGTTGGGCTGAATCGGCCCCAACTCGGCCGCGGAGCCGCGGCCGATCGCTTGGATCGGCCGCGGTTCCGCGGCGGCGTGGCCGATTTAGGAACCCAATTTTCTCCAGAAGTCTTATATTTTCCTGCTTGTCTTTTTAGAGGTCCCTGAAAAAATTTTAGACCTCGTTTTAAAATCGACAGAAACTATGTGATTTCGATGTTTTTTCCGGTTCGTTTTGCGTTCGAAATTCTTACGACTTTGCCAATAAGTTAGTTATTGTTTAGCGAGGCTCTGATACCACTGTAAGTCGATGTATAACACCCCACGGGTTGCGGGGAGGCGGAAATATGAAAAACAATCTTGTTCTTTGGATTAACATCGACTAACCGAAGAATCTTTGCAAAACTATAACTAACATATACATAGGAGTTGTTAACTATTATGAGAAGTGATTATACCTAGTGAACCTAGTCCTTTGTCTTTTCATTATCCACCTCCTCCTCGGCTTTCTCTATGTAATAGACGATCCACCCGAGAGCTTCTACTCCAAGCTTCACCTCTAATCTTGAGGTAACTAGGTTTCTTTAGTTGCTAATCAAAGGCACCTGGGTGATATAGAGAATGATTATGGATTAATTAGTCTATCTAATCCTTGATCTCAACACATGAGGGGGGAGGATTAGGGTTTGAAGAGAGAGAGCTTGAGAAGAGGGAAGGTGAGGATAATAATGATAATGAAAAATGAACTCTCTTGAATATATGAAGCATAAATATTTATCAAATTAATAAATAAAATGATTAATCACCATACTTCATTTATTCATTATGAGTGATTCACTATATGAGTCATTAACCATTTAATGATGCATTAATGATATGAATGAATCACACAAATGAGTCACTAATTCAATAAATGCTTATGCTACCTAAACCCTCAAGTCATCATCCTTCTAGAAGCTTCCCGCAAAATTACGAGAACGCCCCTCCTATCCATGAAAACACGGAAAAACTTTAGACTGTATAAATCCAATAATCCGATACTAGAATCTGGCTTAAACCAAAGCCGAATAGTAAAAACTGTTCGAACGTCGTACATGCGTTTAAACACGTATGCGTCCGAACCCTTGTCGTAAAACCATACGACCTCTATATCGTTTCGCCTGGAGCAGGGAAACTCTCTGTGTGGGACTCTAAAGACTCGACTACTACGCTGGCAGTGGGTTTAACCACAGACCGCAAGCAGCACTAGCTGTACGTAATGGTCCCCAGGTAGATGTCGATAAGAAGGCCGATGAGGAAACACATCCGAACTCCTACTAAGCCTGATGTGACAATCTCCGTACAGTCCGGTCTGTTCGTCTAGGACTATCGCATATCGGGCCTAGGGGGCGGCAAGCATCAGTCCCCTAAAAGCGGTATAAGTCGTGTCGGAGCGAAGCCCATTACACCTTGAGAAACTACTGGAAAACCTACCAGTAAATCTCGCTTGCCCTGGCCAGGGACTTTGCGTAATGGCTCTTTGACACAGCGCGATATCAACTCCCAATACCGGGAGAGACGAATCCTGTCTAACCACTACTGCCTCCAAGTGCTCGAGACTGCACCCAACTGCTACCTGTTTGCACGACTTCTTTGAGCCGTGGTAGGGTAGCAATCTAAGAACAGTGGGACACACTCGAGGCGAAGTAGCAGTGTCAAGTCTGCGGACTATGCTGTACTCATGTAACCTGGGAACTGTTAACTGACGACGGGTATAATACCAACCAACAGTTCCCTGTGAGTCCTGTCCGGTGTACCCGTAACCCGACGAGCACCTGTATACTATCTCCAGTACGACGTACTGATGGCTGTGGGACAGACCATCTCCCCAACTGGGATGAGAAGCGTACACACTAGTCTACTCCAGAGAATCGATGCCCTGTCTTGATAATCCTACGACTAGGGACCTGAAAAGGATGTGCTTGTAGACTACCCAGCCCCCACTAGTGTGACTGCCATCACAACGCTGGTAGTCAAGCAAGATCTTAAGGGTTCTATCAATACGTACATACATATTAAGATAGATATAACCAAGTAGCATACTACCATGTTTAGCAAGACTGTTAATATAACTGTGAATATCCCAAGCTTCCATTAAGTAATATACAAGCCAATATGATACAATAATATCCCCTAGGGCATATACACTAACAGAAAGCAGATACTCCGAGGCGAAGCATGATTTCGACACGGGGTACATTCTGAGACGAAACGTGATTCCGACGCATAGATTATTGGTTGACATTATTTCCCCCAATCAGAGAGCAAAGCTCTATTCCAAATTTGAAATTTGAAATGAGGCAGCGCCTCATAAGAGCGCCAGTGCTAAGAGTCAAAAACTCTGAGGCAGTGCTCACGTGCACAGCACGAGAGCGCTCGCGCCAAGAGCGCCAGCGCTAAGAGTCAAAGACTCTGAGGCAGCGCTCACGTGCAAAGCACAAGAGCGCTCGCGCCAAAAGCGCCAGCGCTAAGAGTCAAAGACTCTGAGGCAGCGCTCACGTGCAGCGCCAGAACTAAAAGTTCTCAACCGTTGGATCAAAAATCCAACGAAGATGATAAATCATCAAATTACCAGAATAAAATTCTGTTAAGGAAATACTCCTCAAATATTTCCAAACAGGAAAGATTGTGCTCTGTAAATCAGAGCACCGTTGGATCAAAGATCCAATGATAATTAAAAATCACCGAGATACAAAATAAGTTCTGTGGGGGAAAATATTTTCCCAATCTTGTTAATAACAAGAAAACTATATTCTGTTAAACAGAATCCCTTAGATCAAAGATCCAACGGTGGGAAACATTTCCCAAATCAATCAGAGATCTCTCAATGAGAGATTTCCTTAACTGATTCAACAAATCAGCCTCCCCTATATAAAGGACCCAAGAATTCAATTCTTGTTCATAGAAACCTCCCCACAAGTTCTCAAATCGAAAGAAGAAAAACAGAGGAACCCCCCCCCCCCATAAACTTCAAGTTCTCAGAAAAGAAAGGAGAAGAGCAAGCTCTAAGAAGAAGAACCTTCTTCAAGGTGAGGAAAAAGAAGAGAGATAATAACATCTCCTCCATATTTGAGAGTTTAACTCTCACATCATAAGAACATAGTTCTTTTCTAGATTACAGATCTATAAGACAAGGTCTTTCACAAAAATAAAAGAGATCGCAGCATCTCATCAAGAAAGAGAAGAACTTAGTTCTTAGATCCATGAGACAAAGTCTCTTATAAACCAAGAATTTAATTCTCAGAGCACATAACTGATAAGGGCTGACAAAGAAGCGCTTTAGCGTTCCAAGTCAGGCGCTCAGCGCCAAGCGTTCCACGTGCTCCTCACGTGGGCACCCTTTTATAATAAGCGCTTTAGCGCTCCAAGTCTGGCGCTCAGCACCAAGCATTCCACGTGCTCCTCACGTGGGTGCCCTTTTATAATAAGCGCTTTAGCACTCCAAGTCCGGCGCTCAGCGCCAAGCGCTCCACGTACTCTTTACGTGGGCGCCCTTTTATAATAAGCGCTTTAGCGCTCCCGATCTAGCGCTCCACGTTCTCCTCACGTGGGCACTAAGGAATTACAAAGCGCTCTGTAAATAAGGCCCCAGCGCCAAAAAAAGTGTTGAACACTTAATAAAAGACAAAAAGAAAAAGGGGTGTCAGAACCCAAATCAATGCTCAGCATTATTGAATAAAAAGGGACTGAGCCCAAACAAGTGTTCAGAACTGAGTGAACCGAGCTCAAGTTGGCCACAAGTCCCTATCAAATTAACTGAGCCCATGTGCTCATAATCTTTTTAGTTGGTCTTAGTCCTAAACCTGACTATAGATCTCCCAACCAATATTGGTTCAAGGGTACACCTCTTCATACCTCTGATACATGTCGTTGTAATTCTTCAACGTCTTCAGAGAGATGGGGGGGTCCCAATAACCAATAACTTTTGGTGCATCTCCAAACGGTTAAACCAAAACCTCACAGACTATGATGTCTTTAAACCAGACTATGATGTCCTTAATCTCACAGACTATGATGTCTCTAAACTTATGAACCATGACGTCCCTAAACTACATTCTACGGACTATGACGTCTTTAAACTCATGGACTATGACGTCCTTAAATTTATAAACCGCAATATTCCTAAACTAAACGATATAGTCCAAATACTCTTTCGTTGGATCTAAATGATCCTAAAACCTTGTTAAGTATATCTTAGTCTAAAATTAGGCTAAAGTATCCTTAACAAGCATTTAAGTTGATATTAATCTAAAATAAGATAAACGATCCTTAAACCAACCCAAACCCAAATCTAAGAAAATATGGATTTGGATTAATTCACACCCTACGGGCGACAATATAAATTAGTCTCCGTATACGATCCACGGGCAACCGAAAATAAAACAAACACACACGACACGAAGTAACCAACTAGAGAAGAAGAAAGTTGTTACCGCGATGCGGTAGCGTAATTAACGGCAGAGGCTTGCGCCTGCAGGGAAGAGCGTCCCCACAATAAAAAAACCCTCACAACGAGGGGGAATCTGACAAAGTCTGCTACATCGATTGCATCTGTCTAAACCTACGATATACGGTGCCGTAAATCAACATGGCATCTTCGGAGAGGTGGACGGATAAAACCAAATAGCATCTGCCCACCAAAATTCAGGTCGGACATCCCAACATCCCGGCCGCGTCTTTCGGCGGTAAACAGATTCTGGCACGTCCGGTGGGACCTTTTTCTCTTTCCACTCCACACTTCGTGTGTCGTGTTCGTGAACGAATCGCGGTTTAATATGGTTGCCTCTGGATTTGAGGTACTAAGATTGTCTTGCTCCCGTGCAGAGAAAATGGCTTCCAACTGCACCAACTGCAACAACAACTCACACTCCGTCCTCACCGAAGGAGTGACCTATGGGCCCCAAGCGGCCTCCATCTTCGCCATGCCAGTGGAACAGGTGACTCAGGCTACCACTGGACTATTCTTTGGGACCATGATCCCACCGACAAGCTTCAGCGTCCCAATACCGTCACAGGAAGCTCCGAAGAAGCTGGTCTTCGATCGGCTTACAACTACCACGGCCCCTCTCAATGGACCGTCCAATTCTAAGCCTACTGCATCAGTCTTAGACAGACTGAGCCTGAGCTCCAGTGGGCCCATGAAGAAGCCTGCAATACCCGAAGGAGTTATCCCGAAACGGATAGCTATTCCTGCTCCAGTAAACGAAGTCATCAGAGGGGCTTCTCCTGCTAAGGGGTCGGTCTTCGCAAGACTAGCCGTTCCAACTCCCGCTTCAGGCGAAGTCACCAAAGCTGCTTCCCCTGCCCAAAGGTCAGTCTTCGACAGGTTGGACGTTTCTTCTCAGCGGACGCCAGTCTTAGATAGGCTGACACCAACAACAACCCTTCACCAGAACAGGGGGCATGATGAAGCCACCCCCGTAACTGAGCCATTACCGTCTGCAAGACATGCTCGATGTCGCCACTGGCGCCGAATAAGGAAAGCTGGGGGCAGTTCCCCTTCTGGACTTACCCCACCAGCTCCAACGGTGGAAGTCGATGCTACTGTTCCAACTGGGAACAGCTTTGAGCCGCTCAGGAGGGTGCGCAAGAACTCTCCGACCGCGGTGCTAAAAAGATCTCCTTCACCTGTGGAGAACGTTACAAAGGCAAAGCCGGAACAGCCCCTCAGCGACTATCCTCCAAAATCCACAGGGTCTGGCGAAGAGTTTAAGACTCTGTAATTAACCAAGACTACTCCCGCCGACCGAAGAAAATGAAGGTTTGGCGAGAGAATGACCACCCCGTTGTACCACAGAAGGTATCGTCTATATAGGTGCCCGCTGCAACGGCCCCCTCAATTTTGACCGCCTATAAAAAGAGAAGGCTGGAGAAGATCCCTATGCCTGTGACGAATCGCAAGGGCACTGAACCCAGACGCTCCAAGTCTAGGAGCATGGTGGTGCATACTGTTTATATGGCTTCCGGAAGAGAGAAGAGTCACGTTTCCGGGGGTCATCGACCACTCACCCGATCTGTAACAAAGGCCCAGGAGCAACAACAGAAGCTCCAGGAAATGTTAACAAAGATGGCTGCGCTCACTGGGCCAAAAGAAATCCCGGAGACATCGTCGGAGAACGTCAGGAGCAAGAAACTGATGACGAGTTCCTCCGCAGAATGCTCGAGAAGAAACATAAAAAAAGCCGCGGAACAAGCGGCCAACATAAAACAAATGGCGCTATTGTTCCAGGACATGGTGGGCATGATGATCACGCTAGACCCTCCAGCGTAGGAGCCTCCGATGATCATTGAAGACGACAGAGGGGAGACATCAAACCCTCTTCCGGCCTTTTCAGCAGCAAAGGAGGAAACAATCTCGAAAGTTGCGCTCGATGATTATATAGCTCAACAGATACGAGCCCATCAAGCGAACGAAGCTACCGACCAAGTCGTCATTCATTATTTCTCTTCCCTCCCACATGTTCAATCTGTTTTTAGCGGTTTCCCCAGAACTGGGCGACCCTATCCCAGCAGGTACGATCAGATTAAGTACCCGCTGTAGGGTTGCTATGCACGCGCACAAGGGTCTACGAGGCATCAACCATGCCCGATTAAAAAATTAGTCGTGCCGAACAACCCGAAGCCTGATCTTTAAACTAGAGATTAGGCGAAAACAAGCATGCTAAACACTTTAACGCTAAGTGAGAGGGATTACAACCTTTGTAGATCCGGTCCTTCACTTCTAAAGCTCCATGTTGAAGTCCTTTCGCTGCGATCATCGTGTTTCGGACTCTCGAGAGGTTCCACGAAGAGAAAGATGCAGTCTTGCTTCCGATCTTCGATACAAAGATGATCTACCTTGAAGTTTCGTTAACACAAGCTTACACTCACTAAATGAAGTGAACACCCTCATCTAAATGGCAAGGATAGATGAGGATGATGAAGTAGGATTTTTGCTCTCATTTGTTTTCTATTTCTCACTCATTTTCATCACAAAGATCAAAGCTAGAAAGCTTTGCAAGCAAAGAAGAAGAAGGAAGAAGATGATGAAAAATCAATAATGCTTTTGTGATGAATAATGAAAAGATGATAATGATGAATTATGCAACCATGGTCAAGTAACCTTTGTAGAGATTGAACTAGGGTTAAGGGGTGTGGTTGGGTTAAGAAATATCATGCAAAAATATCTAAACAAATATCTTTGCACAAAACAAAAAGAAATCTTCTAGAAACATCTAAAAAGGTTTAACCCTAATCAAACCCTAACCATGTTTAATCTCTACTAAACATGTTGCATTAGTAATCATATCATGTTACAATATTATATATCACATATATAATATTTATCGTAACAAAATAAAATAATACAATTAACATATATCGCATATATATCAATGTATTACCCGAGTGAGAAAAAGAATATTTTAGTGAGCTAATATTAGTTAATGTAATTTAATATATCATATATATTATTATACATTAAACTATCGAATCAACACTTGATCCGACAATCCGGTTATATCGCATATAACCGACTAATATCTATCCGTACTGATTCATCAAATCAACACTTGATCCGATGACCCGGCTGTTATCAAATATCGCGAGAATAGAATACGGTATTTCATATCGTATTATCCTCAGTCCCGCACAAATCACATATGTGCCCCTACTCCGTTTTGCCTGAGTCAAGAAATCTCTGTGTAGGACTCTAAAGAATCGTCAATACGCCGGCAGTAGGTGATGATCATATCAAACACCCACAAGCTGCAAGCGGTCAGCTAAACGTAACAGCTACCCAGGTATTGAGCGCTCAGAAGATCAACAAGCAAGCCTGTACATTCTCCGGTGAATCCAAACAGTAACACTCCTGTACAGTCCGGTCTCGTCGTCTGATATGTTGCATATCTCGCCTAGGGGTGGTAAACGTCAGACCCCAGTAGTTCGATAAGTCGTGTCGATTTGAGGTCTATAACAGTTCGAGAAACTACTGATAACACTTACCAGTAAATCTCAGCAACCCTAGCCAGGGATTTCCGGTTATAGCCAATCGATCACAGCACAACATCAACTCCCTATACCGGGAGAGACGAATCCCCTCCTATCGTTCATTGCCTCCATGTGATTCGGGACTGTACCCAAAGGCCACCTTTTTGCACGCCCTCTTGGACGTGGTATGATGGAAATCAAAGCACAGTGGGAATCACACAAGTCTCTATGACGATCTTGGGTCAACAGACTACTTTGTACCAGTGTCACCGGAGAACCGCCATCTGACGTAAGGTATAATACCATCCGGGAGTTCTCGGTGAGTCCGTCCAGTGTACCCGGTCTCCACTGAGCACCCGTACACCATCCTTGATGTCAAACACCGATGGATATGGGATCATCCATCGCCCATCATATGGGTCAAGATGCATATACGCTAGTCTACTCTGGTGCATCGATGCCCTGTCTCGATACACCCTCGACTAGGAACAGTTATAGGATGTACTCGTCGACTACCGTGGCCCCACTAGTATGATCTCATCATATTCCCAGTAGTCGAGTACATATCCTAAAGGCTTTATCAACATGTAATATAGAGACAATCAGAGTACATGTTAAGATAAAGTACAACCAGATAGCATACTATCATGTCGAGCAAGAAAGCCCTCCCTATATATGTCCAAGCATCCATTACAATATACATCATATGTACAGTAATGGCCTCTAGGGCATACATATAACTAACAATCTCCCACTTGCACTAGGGCCATCTGTTGCGGTATCACATACCCAATAATTAGCTGCGGTTGAAGTATCTCATACTCAACCATCCCATAAAAGTCTCTACTGGGAAAAAGGCCTTTGTGGGTGGATCCGCGTTGTCGTCCTCTGTGTCTACTCTCCTAACCTCGATCTCCCTGGAGATCAACCATCTCCATGATCAGGTGATACTGCCTAAGAATTATATCCGGATTTCTGATGGGACGGTAGTTCCTTGGCTAAAGCCACAACTCCATTGTCACACAATGGTAGGAACAAAGTTCATCTTATGAACTTATATATATCCAGACTGCCTCTTTGGTAGCATCCTTGGTAACGATGTATCTTGCCTTTAATCGTCTAGTATGTCACGATATCTAGCTTGGAACTCTTCCAACATACCGTCCCTCCACAGAGGGTAAAGACAATGCCTGCGACTGACATTCAGTCGTCCTTATCACCTTGGAACCTTTCCAGTGATTCTCCCCAGGATCGATTGATACCATCTCACTACAACTAGTGAGTATCCTAACATCCAATTAGATCTATCTCATAGATCCAAAACCCAGGATTTAGGAGGTATCACTTTGATCCTATATGGAGAATCCTTGTGATAAGCGGAGATTGACCGAGCGTAGCAAAGAAAACTCCTTCCCTATCAAGAGTATGTCATCCACGTACTCTACGAGGATCACCACCATACTCCCTACTACCTTTTTGTATATACAAGGTTCATCTACCATTTTGATGAAGTCAAACTCTTTGACTACCACATCAAAACAGATGTTCCAACTCCGCGATGCCTGATTTATCACATAAGACATATTGCTCACGTTTCCGCTGCTCCCACTGTCTACGAAGCCCTCTGGCTGTGTACTTATAGACCCTTTTTTTTTAAAACATCATTTAAAAAAAGCAGTCATGACACCCAACCGCCAGATATCGTAGTCATGGTATGTAGCCGTGGCAAGTAGGATCTGGATGGACTTAAGCATAGCTTTGAAAGTCTCAACTTTTCCATGTACACCTAGTAATCTTCTCAAGATATACTTGCTCCTGATGGGGATTTAACCCTTCAGATAGAGCAACCAAAGTCCATACTTTGTTGGTGTATAAGGATTTCATCTCAGATCGATAAGCATCCTGCCATTCTTACAGAGTCCCACTCCTGATGGCCAGCTCGAAACTAGTTGGGTCATCATCTCATGATGCAATCCTCGCTCCCACTGTCATCGAGAAACCGAAGTATCTCTCAGGTGGGTGAGGAACCCTACTAGATCGGCGGAGAGGCCGAGGTTCGTTGGTTACTATTGAATCCTTTGGTTCTACCAAATCATCAGCTGCAGTTTGTATAGCTGGAACCTTTCCAGTTCTACATAACAGATCTTGCCTCGAGCTTGTCCGGATTTTGCTTTTCAGACATAGGCCGGACAACCCCAAATCTTAACAAACTTAAGATATGGGCTCTTCCCTTTCCATATCACATATGAAGTGGTAGGCAACTGATTTGATTTGAACCCTATTCAATAGGTATGCAGCTTCTCAAGCGCATAACACCCAAAAGGAAATAGGAAACTCAGTAGTACTCATCATAGAGCACACCATATCACATAGGGTGCTATTGCTCCGCCCCGATACACCGACGTGCTGTGGTGTATACGGAGGAGTAATGCTGAGAGAGAATCTCATTCTCCTTTAGAATAGTCCAGGAATTCCGTGCTCAAGTATTCTCCTCCTTGATCTCATCAAAGGACATAATACTTATACCCGTATTTTGGTTCTCTACTTCTAACTTATATTTTGTGAATATCTCAAAAGCTTCGGACTTGTGTTTCAACAGGAACACATGTCTGAATCTTGAGAGATTATCAGAGAATGTAATGAAGTACAAAGAACCGGTCTTGGCATGTGTAGACAGGGGACTTTCATACATCAGCATGTATCTATCCCAAGAGTTCACTAACTCTTTCTCTGTTTCCAATAAACAGAGCTGTGGTCATCTTATCTTTGTGACATAACTGGCAAGTTTCACAAGATGTAAATTCAAACAAATTTAAATATGCATCTTAATGTAACTTCAGCTAGTCGGGTCACATTGATATGACCTAGTCTACAATGCCTCAAGAAGGATTCGTTCATTTCTGAACTCTTCCTCTTGTGTGTGTTGTGTATACTAAGAACTGTAGTTTGATTTAGAACGTCAATGCTTTTAGATAACGTGCCTGAACCGATCAACTCTTGATATAGGAAATGTTCAAAACATTATCCAACAATACAAAATTATATCCTTCTTTACTAATAAAGAGACTGATATGATGTTGTACATCAGGTTCGGTATCTAATAACATTCGTTCAGAATCAATGTATTCTGGTAATACAGGGTGATAGTGACCAACAGACTTGGCTGCAACACTTGCACCGTTTTCAGTCTCATGAAACTAATCGCCCATTCTCAGTTCTCTACCTTTCTGTAGCCCATGTAACAAATTACATATGTGGGATCCTGATCCGGTATCAAATACCCAGGACGTAAAGGATACTGAGAAAAAGTTCTCTGTAATGAACACACCCGAAGAAGATGCATCAACATGCACTTTCTTCGTTTGGGCGGCACGGGAATTCAGGTAATCCCCAATTTCCTGCTCCGTCTTATAACATTTATAAGTTGGAGCGGGACCAACGTTCCCCAGCTCAGTATAACAAGCGGGTTCGGTCAATATATCCGTTTTATTATCTTGATTAAGGCGTGATATGGTCACTACCTGGAGAGAGAGAGAAGAAAACACTCAGTGTATGCTCTTGTAAGATTAGATTGGTTATCTAATATATCTAATCAGGATGTCTCCCACTGTTTTAATCAAATCTTCCTTCAAACCCTAAAAGGAAAGACTAGCCAGGATTAATTACACTCTACAAGTTCGCCAATTTTTCAGCCAGGCCAGTGCCGGTACTTTGAGGGAGGTCCCCCGTGCTTTCGCACGAACCTAATTAAAGTAAACCTCGTTTTCCCAGAGGCGTAACCCCGTTAACACCTTTCTAGACACCTACTTGATCGGCTAATTGTAATGTGTAAAACTCTCCCAGGAGTAACTCTTACTCGCAGCGGGTATCGGGATCCAACTATCTCATAGAAGGTATGCAATCTCATTGCAAATTTCAACACTTGAAATTCCCAATAATATTTTACCCCTAGTGACTTATGACCTTAACTATGGTCAACAAATCATAAGCACTAGTCAAGTTCTACCCGTCATTTCTTGATTAATTAGACCTACCCACATGACCCTTAACTAAGGTCAACAAAGTCATATGACTGTCCTAACTAATCACATCATATGCTATATAGGAAGACATCACTTAGCTACCGTACACTGTGCCTTAACTAAGGTAACAAACACAGCACGAATACTAAGTACTCTACTTCCTAAAATGACGGAGGGCTACGACAGGTTTTTAAGAAAACCTTTCGCGTAATGAACTTGATATCGTCGTAGAATCGAGTGATTTTAAATGGAGTGTTTTTTAGGCTTTTCTAGTTTTGCTAAAGGGGTCACTCCCGGTGAAGGGATCGTCGGCCCTTTCCTCATCGAATAAGGTGCAGGGTATATCATATATACCACCATGCAAAGCAAGAACTATAGAAGCAATCAAAAGACAAACCGAGTTTGTAGCATCTGCTAGTTTCACTAAAGAGGTCACTCCCGGTGAAGGGATCTCGGCTCTTTCCTTATCGAATAAGGTGTTGGATGTTCTACAAGGAACACCGCTATGCAAAGCAAGAACTAGAGCTACCAGTTTTTAAACAAGTTTCTACAACATCTTAGGTTTCTTTTATTTCATTAATCTCATTAATGAAGTCCCATTTTATTATGCTTCACAAGCATCTCTTTTGAAACGAAATCTGCAATATAACATATATCTCATATATATAATATAAAAATTCGTCTCATACAGTAATATATGATCTCATCACAGAACATTGCAGCAGAAGAACATATATGAAATATTGGATATACTAGGACGTCCATGTTTTTAATACGAGCCTGTATAAAACACGGATTCCACGATCGCGATGAATAGCCAAACCCACATCCCTAAACCCCTACGAGAGCGGCAAGCAACACTGCCAATTCTAGGGTTAGGAGACCCGGTCTCGACTCCTCGAGATGGTCTTCCACTGGACCCTAGAACCCGGTTACTTGTGCTCCCCGCCTTGGGTCTACCTAATGCGGAAAAGTAAATAATATACAACGGTGACATCTTCCGCAACCTGGAAGTGCCCCAATAAAAGAATATTACATACAAATGAATTTTACATGAATGAAAAAGAAAAAACTCTCATCTCACATAAAACCCCCGGCTATTCAGAACGCGACGATCCAATATAACATATCACAGCAACACATAATATTTCATATCATCAACGTAAGCAAGTATGCGTATCCCGATTGTCGTTGATGTATAGCAACGAAGCCGGGGATACACCACATACTACGCTTACGGTCACAGAAAAGAAAGTGTAAAACTACAACAGTTGGAATCCGCAACCGACTTAGACATCGCATGCCTAACCAAATGAATTCCTTAGACATCGCATGCCTAACAATTATAAACCCCGCATTTTATTCTCATCATCGAAAACTCTTTTCAATATCTAGTCGGGCAATTCAACAAGATTCCCGACATCCTGATCGAATGCTCGTCGCAAACTTTAGTAGACGGCCGCACCCCTGGATGCCGTCGACGAAGTGCACTAAGGCGGAACACCGCTGCCGCGAGCACCCGAACGGATGCTTTTGGCGATGGGGTTCTCCTACAGTCACTTGGTCGGGGCTATGGGGCGTCGCTGTCTATTAAGTTTACCCGGCGAGTATCCGCGTACGCTACGTGATTGCGACGGACTTTTGATCACATCAAAATTCCATGGCAACCGATCATCTGAGACTAAACTGCTATGTTTATAACATTCAAATTAGTTATCTCATAACTACCTGTGGATTCCAAATATTGTATCACATTCCAGATAAATAGACAATGTTAAACATTCCGATCGAATAATCAAACACCCAAGATTTCCCCAATATATCACAACACTTGAAATCAGTTTAAAAACATCCATCACATGCCACAGTACCAATGGTCCAGCCGTAGAAGGATCAAGCCAACGCCTAACATGTGGCACGCCGTACTGCCCCAAACCCTAAGGTTCAGAGGCAGTTCAAGACGGTCACATAATCGAGTTAAGGTTTGTTGTCTTCTAGAGGGTCCACCGCGTTACTTGCACGACTTAGAACGTTCTTAAACTCGAGAAAAAATCCAACTTTTGAAAAAATTTCCGACTGGGGAAAAAGTGAGTTATTGATATCCGCCCGAACTTTTTAACAGTTTCTAAAATTATCCGGACAAAATTAAACAAAGTTAAATTATCTGATTGAATCAACGAGTCCCGAATACAACCCTAGAAAACTCAACACTTGAGTGGAATTAAAATATTCCCAGAAAAAATTGCCAAGAAAGGACCTAAGAATAATTAAGTGAAATTCCAGGGACTAAGTCCAAATTTTGGCCGCAGAACCGCCGCAAAAACCATGGTTTGGCCGCGGTTCCACGGTCAAATTGTTGACTCAGAGATTCGTACTTCACAGTAATTCTTAGTTTTTTCTGCTTGTTTTTTTGAGAATTTTTAATTCAGAAAAAATCAACTTTTTGAAAATTGTCCAGAGAGGGTTCCGTATCGGGGTTTCGGCGTTCGATCGGACTTTAAACTTCGTCTAGACTTCGCCTAAAACTCTAGCTTGGCTCTGATACCACTGTAGGGTTGCTATGCAAACGCACAAGGGTCTACGAGGCATCAACCATGCCCGATTAAAAAATTAGCCGTGCCGAACAACCCGAAGCCGGATCTTTAAACTAGAGATTAGGCGAAAACAAGCATGCTAAACACTTTAACGCTAAGTGAGAGGGATTACAACCTTTGTAGATCCGGTCCTTCACTTCTAAAGCTCCGTATTGAAGTCCCTTCGCTGCGATCATCGTGTTCCGGACTCTCGAGAGGTTCCACGAAGAGAAAGATGCAGTCTTGCTTCCGATCTTCGATACAAAGATGATCTACCTTGAAGTTTCGTTAACACAAGCTTACACTCACTAAATGAAGTGAACACCCTCATCTAAATGGCAAGGATAGATGAGGATGATGAAGTAGGATTTTTGCTCTCATTTGTTTTCTATTTCTCACTCATTTTCATCACAAAGATCAAAGCTAGAAAGCTTTGCAAGCAAAGAAGAAGAAGGAAGAAGATGATGAAAAATCAATAATGCTTTTGTGATGAATAATGAAAAGATGATAATGATGAATTATGCAACCATGGTCAAGTAACCTTTGTAGAGATTGAACTAGGGTTAAGGGGTGTGGTTGGGTTAAGAAATATCATGCAAAAATATCTAAACAAATATCTTTGCACAAAACAAAAAGAAATCTTCTAGAAACATCTAAAAAGGTTTAACCCTAATCAAACCCTAACCATGTTTAATCTCTACTAAACATGTTGCATTAGTAATCATATCATGTTACAATATTATATATCACATATATAATATTTATCGTAACAAAATAAAATAATACAATTAACATATATCGCATATATATCAATGTATTACCCGAGTGAGAAAAAGAATATTTTAGTGAGCTAATATTAGTTAATGTAATTTAATATATCATATATATTATTATACATTAAATTATCGAATCAACACTTGATCCGACAATCCGGTTATATCGCATATAACCGACTAATATTTATCCGTACTGATTCATCGAATCAACACTTGATCCGATGACCCGGCTGATATCAAATATCGTGAGAATAGAATACGGTATCTCATATCGTATTATCCTCGGTCCCGCACAAATCACATATGTGCCCCTACTCCGTTTTGCCTGAGTCAAGAAACCTCTGTGTAGGACTCTAAAGAATCGTCAATACGCCGGCAGTAGGTGATGATCATATCAAACACCCACAAGCTGCAAGCGGTCAGCTAAACGTAACAGCTACCCAGGTATTGAGCGCTCAGAAGATCAACAAGCAAGCCTGTACATTCTCCTGTGAATCCAAACAGTAACACTCCAGTACAGTCCTGTCTCGTCGTCTGATATGTTGCATATCTCGCCTAGGGGTGGTAAACCTCAGACCCCAGTAGCTCGATAAGTCGTGTCGATTTGAGGTCTATAACAGTTCGAGAAACTACTGATAACACTTACCAGTAAATCTCAGCAACCCTGGCCAGGGATTTCCGGTTATAGCCAATCGAACACAGCACAACATCAACTCCCTATACCGGGAGAGACGAATCCCCTCCTATCGCTCATTGCCTCCATGTGATTCGGGACTGTACCCAAAAGCCACCTTTTTGCATGCCCTCTTGGACGTGGTATGATGGAAATCAAAGCACAGTGGGAATCACACAAGACTCTATGACGATCTTGGGTCAACAGACTACTTTGTACCAGTGTCACCGGAGAACCGCCATCTGACGTGAGGTATAATACCATCTGGGAGTTCTCGGCGAGTCCGTCCAGTGTACCCAGTCTCCACTGAGCACCCGTACACCATCTTTGATGTCAAACACCGATAGATATGGGATCATCCATCACCCATCATATGGGTCAAGATGCGTATACGCTAGTCTACTCTGGTGCATCGATGCCCTGTCTCGATACACCCTCGACTAGGAACAGTTATAGGATGTACTCGTCGACTACCGTGGCCCCACTAGTATGATCTCATCATATTCCCAGTATTCGAGTACATATCCTAAAGGCTTTATCAACATGTAATATAGAGACAATCAGAGTACATGTTAAGATAAAGTACAACCAGATAGCATACTATCATGTCGAGCAAGAAAGTCCTCCCTATATATGTCCAAGCATCCATTACAATATACATCATATGTACAGTAATGGCCTCTAGGGCATACATATAACTAACACCCGCCAGGATACACAATCCCTAAATTTCATGTATATATGGGGACAGCCAACCCCCACCAGCATGTCGCCCAGTTCAGGGCTCTCTGCGGCAATACTAGAGGTGATGATAAGCTGCTGCTTTGCCAATTTGTCGGCAACTTGGCAGAGACGGCCTTCGAATGGTATTCGGAGCTTCCCAACGACTCCGTCAAAACATTCACGGAGATGGAGTTGCTATTCACTCAGCGTTTCGCAAGCGCTAGCGAACGCACCCCAATCACGACGTTTATCAATGCCCGAGTGAAGCCAGGGGAAACATGAGTTCAGTATGCAATTCGGTGGCACAACCAATGGTCGAAGTGTGAACAGCGCATAGAAGAGGCTCCTGCAGTAGGCATGTTTGTGGGAACCCTCAATCCGTAGGCGACCATATCCCAATTCATGATATTTTTCAAGCCAACCACCTTATAGGCCTTGATTGACAAGCTGGCCTAAATGGACCAGATGGGCCATAGGCCTTCCTCTTCGAAGACGGAGCTTCGAAATGAAAAAAGGGAAAGGGAAAGCGACCTTCGTCGCCAATGCTCAGCAACAGCCGAGTGGTCCAAAACCAGCTGATCGCCAAAATGACAGACATCAATTTATCAATGAAAAGTTAAAACGACCTTACTCATTCCCTCGAGATAAAACAAGAAGACTGTTCGAACTGGCGATGCGCAACAGGCTCATCACTCTGCCAGATCCGAGATGCCCACTGCATCCAGGTGACGTCAACAATCCTAATTACCGCTCCTACCACCGAGTAGTAGGACACCCAATTGAAGATTGCTTCGTCTTCAAAAGCCGGATCGAGAACCAATACCAACAGGGCAAATTTACACTGTCCGAGAACTGGAAGGTAAGCCCGCCGCAGCCGCACGCTCCTAAAAGGGTAGACACGCCGGGGGCATCATGCTTATTTATAGAAGAAGCTCCATGGGAGGTCGCTCTTTCAGCCAAAACAAAAAGAACGCTGAAGGATCTTCAAACATGCCCGGCGATTAGGTGGAAAAGCCCACTGGAACCCGAGGTCATTGAGGGAATGCTGAATCTACGTCCGACGCCAAGAATTAGTAACGATGGACAAAACGCCCAGGCCCAGCCGTCAAAATCTTCGAAATGGAAGAAGAAGACCAAAAAGCCCGTGAAGCCTGATGACAAGCGCACGGACCTGCAAAAGCAGATTGACGCACTGGAAGAATATAATTAGAAGGCACGAACCCCAGTCACGCTCCAAGAATTTCTCAACAATATCCTTAAGAGTGGAGAAAACGACAATGACGACGGAGACAACTCGTCAGAAGAATTTGAGGATTATGTGGCAAGTTGTCACATGATCTCTCATTCGCACGTAAATGACAAAGAAGCTCACATAGAGGAGCTGGGGGCAGGGGTGGTGCAAAATCCTTCAAACCATCTGACGAGATGATCGACATGCTGCTGAACGAAGCCCATCAGAAGAGCAAAGCTGATCAGCAACGTGAAATGGCCATATTCGAAAGAGCCAGGCGTCGGCATTAAGTTGAAGAAGTCATGGCGGGGATGAGTCGCAGAGCGCTCCAACCAGATCGAAGCATGCCTGCGGCAGACAAAAGCAAGCTTAAGGTAAGGAAACGGTTCGCTAAAGCCCTGTCAATGGGAATGAAGCTGCCATCTCCCAAAGGAAATACTCCTGGCAGTATACACCTTGACGAAGCGGATACACACCCTAACTATTGTTTATACCATCAGAGGACTACACACCCTACCGAAGAGTGCGTGGCCTTTAAAAACTGGTGGCAGGGGTATGTTGCCCACCGACAACAGTTCAAGCGAATGAAGCACAAAGCTCGTCGGGAGCAGAGAAGCACGACAGATGAGCGTAAAAGGACTGCCTGCAACTGTCACATGGTTGATGCTGGGGGATCGCAGCTTCTCACCTTCGAGAGCGATTCTGATGAAGAAATAGCCCTCAGCCATCTCTTCAAAGAATCCATCTCAGGAAAAGAAGAAAAGACGAAGAATTGTGAGAATATTCAGCTGTGCAACCGTACATTGCCCGAAAAGAATCTCGGACCTGCAAACAAGGAATTGAACAAAAAAAGGGGGGAAGGAAAAAGCCCCTGAGGATATCACCCTCGATGATCGAGTCGTCGAAGAGCTGACAGCCAAGGACCCGCCCAAGAAAAACAAAGTGGATTACAATGTCCTAGCACATCTGAGGAAGATACCCTCACAGCTAAGCATTTTGGATGCCCTTCTGTTGTCTAAAGAGGTACGAGATTCTCTGATCAAGGCATTACAAGAAACCGGGCAGTTTCAAGCTTTCCTTGCCGAAGAAAAGATGAAGGACGAGCTGGAAGAAGTTCACACAGCCGACATTACCTTCAGCGATAAAGACATCCTCCTCGGAACGTGCGAGCACAACAGCCCTCTGTATGTCACCGGGTATTACCATGACATCAGGATAGGAAAGATCTTAGTTGACAATGGGTCCTCTGTCAACCTCATGAATGTGAGGGTGCTAAAAGAAATCTGCATGAGCGTTCAGCATCTCGCTCGAGATAAAATCACCATCTCCGGATTCGACTCCCAGTCATCACGGACGCTCGGGTCTGTAATACTGATGTTACACTTTGGGCTACTCGTCACTGACATCAAATTTCATGTCATTGACGCCAAGACTTGCTATAACGCTTTACTTGGCAGGCCTTGGTTACATGAGTACAACATCATCCCTTCTACACAATATCAGTGTATGAAGTATTTCAAAGATGGTCTCGAGTATACAGTGACGGGGGAACTAAACCCATTCTCCATAAATGAAGTTGTAACATTTTGGAAAATTATAAATATTAATTTATAATTTTAAATATGAATTTAAATAGAGTGTGCAAGTGATATCACATACGACTTTTGGTATCGGAATTTTATCCGTAAAATTGTAATTATTTTGGTAAATATGAAGAAAAGATGTGATATCATAAATATGATATTTTAATGTTTCTAAACATGGCATAAGATGTTATTATAAGATAATGGTATTTAAGTGTTAAGATAAGTATTTCATTCTTTGTACATTTGAAATTAGATTTTTACATAAAAAGGTTTTTAATTCTTTTATGGTTAGGTATATCTTAACCTAAGTCTAAACCCTCACCCTCAACACACCTCACCCTTGTTCATATCCCTCCACCTTATCCTTCTTCTCTTTACACCTCCTCCTTGCATGAACACACCACACCATTTCAAGTGTGACACATCCTCCTTCCTCTCATGCCACCTCCACCTCTCAACATCCACCTCATGCTTTCTCTACACAATACAATTCCTAGGGAATTCTTTAGTTTCTCAACTGAACACATTAGTTTTTCAACTCCAAGCAAAATAATTCCTAAGTGTTCATACCAAGAGAGAGAGAGAGAGAGAGCAATGATTTCCTTCATCAAGTGTACACTTCTTCAAGCTTAAGATACTACAAACCATAGATGCTCCTACACACAATTCTTGAGCTGGTGTTTCATTGTGTATAATCTCCATAGGTATAATTCCTTTTCTCTTTGATGTTCAGTATAATTCTATATCTGTCTTTAGTGTGCAGTATAGAAAACAGTGTGTTTTGTGATATCTAGCTCACTGTAATTGAATCTGGAACCATTAAGTACAATTACTAGAAAAACTAGCAAGACAAAAACTATAGTAAGATCATTAGGAGACTTTACACAAAACCTGAAAGGTTCCTAGGCACACTATAGAGGTCTCACAAGGCATCAACCATGCCAATATAAAAATTTATGGGTGCCGAGAAACCCTAATACGGATCTTAGACTAGAATTCTAGGCGAAAAACGATTCAAGTTAACAACTTAACTAAAGTTCGGAAGTTACAACCTTTGTAGATCCGGATATCCACTTCCTTAGCTCCACGTAGTCGTCCTCTCGCTGTCCTTTTCGAATCCTAGACTCATTCATCGGCTTCATCGGGAAAACGAGCGGAATAGGTCGTCGGCTTCGTGCCGAAGATGATCTACGTCGAGGTTGCACAAGTTCAAGCTCCAACTTCACCAAGTTGTGAAACTTGTGAAGAAAACACCCAAAACAACTTGGCAAGAGGTAGAGGGTGAAGAAATAGGAGGTGGGTTCACTTTAGAATTGGATTTCTCACTTTGGATCTCAAGTTGCCATTGATGGCATCATAGTTTCTTTCTTGAAGATGAAGAAGAAGAAGTAGATAGAATATGATAAATATTGTGAAAAAAGAATAATAAAAATCAACACTTATCATCTTCTAACCTAGGTTAAGTGTAGAGAATAAACCATGGTCAAATGAGAATGGTTAGGGTTAAGGATGATGACAAAATAGTCACTTTAGACAAAGCTTCATGAAGCTTCATCAAGCTTCATGAAAGAAACCATTTTGTTATCATATATATTTATTTATCAAAAAGAATACATAAATAAATAAGTAAATAAATAAAAACCCTAACTATTATCATAACCATGGTTTAAGTCTTAACACAACACCAAACTACATGTATCATCAAACATGACACAAAGTAGTGCACAAAAGTATATCATATATACTTCTTGCACATCGAGTGAGAAAATGCATATAAAGTGAACCAATACTAGCTAATGCAAAGTAATATATCAAATATATAATTATACATTAAATCATTAAATCAACATTTGATTCAATGATCCGGTCATGTCGCACATAACCGACTAGTATCCAATGTATCGACTTATCGAATCAATGATTCGATAACTAGGTCATATCGAATATAACAAATCGAAACATTTATCGCGAGAATGAAATGCGGTATCACATACACGCATTATTCTCGGTCCCGCACATATCTCATATGCGCTCCTATTTCGTTTCGCTTGAGCCAGGAAACCTCTGTGTAGGACTCTAAAGACTCGTCAATACGCCGGTAGCAGATGATGATCATATCAAGCACCTACAAGCCGCAAGCGGTCTGCTAAACGTAACGGCCATCCAGGTATTGAGCGATCAGAAGAACGACGAGCTAGCCCGCTCACACTCCTGTGAATCCAACCAGTAACACTTACCGTACAGTCCGGTCTGTTCGTCTGATACGTCGCATATCAAGTCTAGGGGTGGTAAACGTCAGACCCCAATAACCGATAAGTCATGCCGATGTGAGGCTCATAACGGGTCGAGAAACTACTGGTAACACTTACCAGCAAATCTCTGATCAGCCCTGGCCAGGGACTTCCCTGTTACGGCCAATCGAGCACAGCGCAACATCAACCCCCAATACCGGGAGAGACGAAACCCCTCTTATCGCTCATTGCCTCCATGTGACTCGGGACTGTACCCAAAGACCACCGTTTTGCACGCCCTCATGGACGTGGTAAGGTGGAGATCAAAGCACAGTGGGAATCACACAAGACTCTATGACGATCTCGGGTCTACAGACTAACCTGTACAAGTGTCACCTGAGAACTGCCATCTGACGTGAGATATAATACCATCTGGGAGTTCTCGGCGAGTCCGTCCAGTGTACCCAGTCTCCACTGAGCACCCGTACACCATCTCTGATGTCAAACACCAATGGATATGGGATCATCCATCGCCCATCTCATGGGTCGAGAAGCGTATACGCTAGTCTACTCTGGTATATCGATGCCCCGTCTCGATATACCCACGACTAGGGACCTTGAAGGATGTACTTATGGACTACCATGTCCCCACTAATATGATCTGCATCATAGTCCAGGTAGTCAAGTACACATCCTAAGGGCTTTACCAACATGTAACCATAAGACAGTTTAAAGAGACTAGTGTACATGTTAAGATAAAGAGTAACCAGATAGCATACTATCATATCGAGCAAGAAAGTCATCTCTATATATGTCCAAGCATCCAATATAATATACATCATCTGTACAATACTGGCCTCTAGGGCATACATACAACTAACAAAACCCGAGACCCAAACTTCACACTTGATTCGGCGACATTCCAAGAAATTCCGGCGATGCCGGCCTCCCCTGAGCTTTTGGTGTTGATTTTTCTTCTGTGGCTTCTCTTGGGTAGTTTATGATCTATAGTATTGTTTGTTTTGTCTCTAAATGTATACAGAGAAATCTGGAAGTAGTTAGTTAAGGTTTTATCAAGTTTTCCGATATTCCGATACGGATTTTTCGTATTTCAGTACTGCAACTGAAACGTTAACGTTCGTACGTTAAGTTCAGAGGCAATTGATTGTCTTTGAGGTAAGTAAGCTGTAGGTTCTAACCTATGGGTGCTTAGTTCGTAACCTATAGGTGCTTAGCTTGTTGTTTTGGTTTTCGATATGATATTTACATCGATGTGATTCTAAATACGATTATAGGTACGATTTCGAGGATTTCCGAGACGGAGTTGGCGAATATAGCAGCGTGGATTTCAGCAAGCTCAACGAGTTGGTGAGTAGATTTACATCTACGGAAGAAGTCGGGTGGATGGCGTATAGCACCCCCGCAAACTTATAAATAGTATTATGATATCTAGTTAGTTTAGTATTTATTCAGGATATTGATATTGAAGGTAATTTGCATCTAGCATGGTATTCAATTGCATGTAGTTTATTTATGGTTTGGTAAGTTAGTACGAAGGATTTTGCCGTACTAGAGTTGGATTAAGCATGGTAATACTGTGAGGTATTATACGAAAAACTATACGTATTGGAAATGATGAGATTCGTATGCCGAATAACGGCCAAGTTTTCTTTTAAACTCGTAGAGTTAGATTATATTCCGTTTTAAGATGTAATACCTGTGTGAGCTATATTCTTTTAAAAACTACGATTCGTTTCTCTTTTAATGATAAAATAGAAGGATGCGGTGCCAATTTCCAAAATGAATATCTATTTTAACCTAAGGCAGCTTCCTTATCTCAAAACCAACGTTTCGTTCTATTTTCAAAGATAATGGTATAGCTCATAGCAAGTAGTTATATTATTAAATACGCTTAGCTTTACTTTACTGGTTCACGTTATAATTATTGATGTTACACGTTCCGTAATACGAACACTCTGATAGAACACCACACAACTACCAATGAGTACTATGTTGCGCAAACATGTATACCTATGTTATACTACACCTCATTGGTACTGCCATGTCACTGTAGGACCGTTGTGATATATTGCATATGTAGATGTCGATATGAGTAGGCCATTAAACTTTTTAGAGCAGTTGCACAAATACTAATGATTGCCATACTGCACGAGCACAGATGCGTATGCTACACTACATATCATTAGTAGTGTCATGACACAGTAGAATTGATATCATTATGCATATATGATTTAATTAAGCAGCCTTTCTTTATTTCCTGTTGTAAATTACGAATATCAGTACTATAGATGTTGTATTTGATTCTTATGAATTTTCTGGATATTTTACTCCTGATGATATATATCGGTGGTATGGGACACTGTTATATATGTTTATATATAATATATCATCAGAATGATCTATGCAAGTGTTCTCATTTTTTACTTGATATCTTTGTATATGATGAGTTGGCGTCCACCATGAGCTTTATGTTTTCTGAGTATTTATTCCGAACCGAGTGGGGGGCTATACTGTTTCAGACTTGTTCTTATCCGGACTGAGTGGGGGGATATACAGTCGGATATATGGTGGACCTGGGTCGAAACCGAGGGGGAGGAAAGCCGCATTATAGACAGGGAGCCTAACGAGGATACTCGATACCGGAGATAGAGGGGAGCACGGCAGATATCCAGGGGGTATTGACCGAGGTTCAATTGGGCAAGGCGGATATCCAGGGGATACCGACCGGGGCCAGGGATATCGGATGGTGATCATCTGTTGAGATGGTGTCGACGATATCTGTATTTACGTGTCGGTGCTGGAAACAAGAGATTTCTTATTTCGGGTGTCGATGCTGGATATCCATACATATTGATATGATTGCTATCATGAGGTACACAGTTAGATTACAGTTATTGTAGCCGATCAGGACTGATCCGAGGGACAGTACCTGTATATATTCGTACGGGCATTCATGCACATAAAAAAAGGGATTTCAAAATCGAGCTATAGCCTCATTATTTTAACGTGTCTGATATGACACTGAAATCTTTTAAATTGTAAATCTCTTAACACTATTCATTAAAATAGCAGGACGTATATCTTAAATAAGATATATGTTTCCCCCAATCAGAGCAAAACTCAGTTTTTAAAAAAAATGATGAAGCGACGCTTCTTCTTCTCCCAATCAGAGCAAAGCTCTGTTCAGATTCCAAGACTGGAAATGAAGCGACGCTTCTGTTCCCCCCAATCAGAGCAAAGCTCCGCTTAGAAACTTAAAAGTTAAAACTGAGGCAACGCTTCAAATCCTGCGCTCTGCGCTGCGCGCCATGCGCGCTGGCGCAGTTGCGCTGCGCGTTGCGCTGCGCGTTGCGCTGCTCGCCACGTGTCTGACACTGGTGCGCTAGCACAGTTGCGCTGCGCGCCACGTGTCGAGCGTGAGTGCGCTAGCGCAAGGCGTGCTACGCGCCACGTGTCAAAACACGAATGTGCTAGCGCTAGCGCAGTTGCGCTGCGCATCCCAAGTTAGAGCAAAGCTCTGTTTCCAAGACTGAAAAGCGAAGCAATGCTTCAGGATTATGCAGCGCATAAACATCTCACAAAGGAATGATAAAGAATTAAAAAATTTACAGATCACTTGACAGATAATAAAATACTAAGTTAAAACAAAAACATCTTTTTATTAATATTATTGTCATTACATTTTAAAAAGATCACCAAATATGGGATCAGAAGGACAGGGATTAAAAAAACAACAAACAAAATTCTCTAACTCCCTCGCCGCCTTCTCCAGCATATCAAAACGGCAATTTTCACGAGGAGTGGCTCCCCACCGATTGGCGCCATGTTCATCCGCAAAAGCGGACATGATAGCCTGCCGGGCTCTTATCTGGCTCAACAAGTAAACCGAACAGTCTTTCAGCGCCCTAGTAATCAGGCACGCCTCATGGAAACACTCGAGCTTGTCTTCAACCGCATCGAGCATCGCCAAGGTCATCTCCGCTGGGTGAGGAGGGATGTCATCAAGCACGGACGCAAGGATCATCCGAAGCCAAATAGAGTGTGGGGGAAGGGGAGACCCCACACGAGTTAAAAGATCGTGCAGCGCAGCGTCGCTGATCGCACGCCAAGAGCGTGTCGGATATTTAAAAGTTCTAAAGTTTAACCGCGATCAGAACGGTGTCGCTTTGCAGCTAGCCGCGATGAGCACGGGTCGATCCACAGGGAGACGGGGCGTTTTATGTTCTTGTTCTTACGAGTTAACGCGCGTGGCGGATTTGTTCGTTATCTAACCTATGTGTTATATTCAAGTATAAGGCTTGTTAGGAAACGATAGGATAGTGTAAGTTAATAGATTCCGTATTCAAGTATTTTGAGCCGAACTTAACCAATGAAGCTAGAACAATTGGCAACAACATGGATTAGGGGACTTAAGCACGGTATTCGTGGAATCCGGCTTATTGACCCTTGTCCGTCCGTTCTTGTCTCTTTCTTTCGCCTCCGGCCAAACCGAATGCAACCGGTCACGGTTAGGAATCACCTTTACCTTGGTAGGGTAGGGTGCCTAACGGAGCACTTGCGTAGGGTTTGGACGGAGTTTTAAATGGAAAAGACGGGAAAAGGAAATGAAAAACGAAACGTTAACTTATAATATCTTTCTCTTTTCCTAACAACAATATTCACACCATTCACAAAACAAACCAAAAAGAGATAACAAAAGAGAAGAACAAAGAAAAGAAAAGATTACAAGCAAGTAATTAACGTGCATGGAATTTAATTGCGAGAATTAAAAGAGCAAGAATAAAATGCAAGTAAGTAAAAGATTAGGAACCAAAGAACATATTGCACGACATGGGTTCAATAACCCAAATTTAAACTTGCAAGCTCAATAAAGAGGTTGCAAGATCAAGAGAGGGCAAAGAACTCATGGTAAAGGAGGCACAAAAGAACACTTTATTAAACTTCAAGAATGATACAACCCCTTGAGATCAATAACCAACCCTTAAACTTTCAAGCTCAATGAAGAGGTTGAAGGATCAAGAGAAGGTTAAGAACTCAAGGGAACTAAGCTATTTACAAGAAAGAAGAATAGAAAACTTGGACAAAGAATAACAATCCAAGACTAAAGAATGAAAATCCAAGACTAAAGAATGACCCTTGAACCTTTGCCCACTGCCTGCTATTTATAGGCAAAGAAGAAAAGAAAATAAACAATAAAAATAGGGCTACGTGGCAGCAAGAAAAGGTGTGTGAAGAACTGGGGCCCACTGGAGCCTGTGGGGCCGGCCAGGCCGGTCTATAATGTGATGTGGCCGGTCACATCATGTTGGAACGGTCTCGTACTTGGTGTGTTGACTTGTTAGGTCCCCCGCATCACTTTGGTCCAGTTTGTTTTCTCTATTTTGACTTGATTTGCACCCAATGCTTGGAGGGAAATTCGAATTTCTAAATCAACACCAAATTTTTAGCATTAAATGCTCATAACTTCATTCCCACATGTGCCTAAATCATGGCTGCCCCCATTATGGTTTTGTTGATTTGTCCATTTGATTTTATTTTGCACTTATTATTGGAGAGAATTTTTTAATACAATTCAACACATGATCTTCAGCATTAAATGCTCATTACTCCATTCCCACATGTGGCTTGATTCATGGCTGCCCCATTATGGCTCATGCTGATTTGTTTAATTGACTTTGATTTGATTTCAGTTTTGGAAGGAAAAAATCAACACATGATGTTTAGCCTTGAATGCATATAATATTTTTCCTTGAATGCATATCCACATGTGCCTAAAAGTCTTGTGTACACATTTGTTGTGTTGGACCATTTAGATAGAAAAATGTGTACACAAACTTGTTGCAAAAAGGGACTCCTGAAGTATCGGTCGGATTGCCGTTCTGGTTTCAGTGTCGGCTCTCAATTGATATATCCATGCTTTTAAATGTATTTCCAGTATTTTATCACGGATACCTGTAATCTGTATTACTGAGCAGACACTGGTTAATAGTACCGATAAATACAACAAATAGATAATGAATGGGCAGTATTAGAATGCAGTTTTCTGATATGAACAAATACCCCCAAACTTATCTTTTGCTCGTCCCGAGCAAAACCATTTATTCACAAAAGAAAATCCTAACCGCACTTTCGCAGGGAACGCGATTGCACTGAGCATGTGCAACAAGCCGTTAAACCTCTAGGTGTCCCTAGTAGGAGTGTTGTCTCCTGAGGGTTTTCAGCGGATACTACCCACAAAATCCCGTCAAGCTAGTTTTGCGAAATAACTATGATTCAAACCCTAAGGTTTTGTTTAAAAGATAGTAATTCTATTATCCTAAATTTAGAACTATCGAACTTTTATTTTTCACACCTCGCTTCTCATTTAACTTAAGATTTTATATGTCTTT
The DNA here is from genome assembly GCA_030015575.1 of Agapanthus africanus. Classification (NCBI taxonomy): domain Eukaryota; kingdom Viridiplantae; phylum Streptophyta; class Magnoliopsida; order Asparagales; family Amaryllidaceae; genus Agapanthus; species Agapanthus africanus. The sequence goes on from JASDDO010000029.1 coordinate 419,507,187, forward strand.
ACGTGCAGTGCAAATAGTGTCGTTAAGTTTCAAAAGGATCGATTAAAGTCATCATGTCACAAAATAAAGCCCAGATAAAAATTTAAAAAGGATCACATAAGTTTTATAAAGAGTTAAGTATTTCTCAAGTTTCGTTTTCCAGTAAGGTTTCAAATTCAGAATTTCTATCTTCCCTAACAGGAAACTAGGTCTTATTTTTCACTCCACATTTTTCTTGTTTTCATTTCATACACACCTTTGTGAACGTGCAATAGTCTTTATCATGAATGAAACCTTCATATCTCCGCTAGAAATAATTTTTTTTTATAAAAATCTGTCTTTGGTCAAGATTATTCTCACACAAAGAACCGTTAGGAATTTTAACTCGGAGAGAACACATGCTTGACTTTGTTTTAATCTGGACTTTCTAGGCTTCTTAACGAGCTTTGGGCCAATGCTCCCAAACCAGTTGGCTTTAGGGCATTTGGTGTAGAGACACCCCAACGAACTTAATTACTCAAGTTACCTAGGCCCTAAAACAAAAGACCAATTTTGGCGTGAAAATCATGATGATTTAATGCAGACGGAGATATAACCGGTAGTTCAATTATTTTTTTAGATAAAAGACGTTTTTAGTGGGTTAGGTGTGTAATCATTCCAATCAAGTTCCAGATGGGTTATTTTTCAGAATTAGTTCCAATTAAGGCATCAATAACATCCCTTCATATCCGCTTCACTTCATAAACTATTCTTGATATTACTTATTTCAGAACAAACCTATTTGATCCTCAGAAAATAATTTATCCATTTAAAAGTTTTCAGACATAATAGACTTGTCATCTAATTTTCAAAACTCACGACACGTGTAGTGTGATGTAAAGACGTATATCAGCTATAGTTAACTTCAAAGGAGAGTTATCTTTCAGGTTTTCAAAATCTAAAAATAAGATTTAGTTATTCTTATCTTATCAAACAAACCGTCGAAATATTGAATCTAAGTTCTCCCACTAGCTAACTTGACGATAAAGTTTTTATGTTTTTAGAAAATTTTCTGATTTTTATGGGTTTTTAAGTAAGTATGCGAATGCAGAATATACAAATGGATGCTAAGGTAGAAAGCTTACCGAGCAAACCACCAAACTTAAACTTGATAGTGCCCTCACTGTCAGACTACACCAAGAGGGTCAAAATTGTCGGTGCCTCCCTAAAATAAAATTATATACAAAAATAAAAACAAAAAATATGTACACCAAAAGGTCCCCCCCAAACTTAAGTAAAACAGTGTTTCCACTGTTAAGCGTTGAAGTTCAGGAATAGGAGGGAAAGAGAACAGTATCAAGCTAGACAAGGCCTTACAAAGGCCAAAAGTGAGCACCAACCATTCAAAAATTCTATCATGATAATATGCGGGTTGGTGAAAGAAGATGAAGAGAAAAGAAATGGAGAATACGCGAGATCAATTGAGATAGAAGCGGGATATGGTCTCGGTATATGAGAGGAAGAATGGTGAAAGGGAAAAAGAATTTGTGTACGAACTTGAGGGTGAAAATGGAGTGAATAAATTAGCGCAATATGTAATGACCGATGTGTAAAAAGCGATTGTGCTAATCTATCAACCCGTCGAGAGATTGGGTCAAATCCCTCAAGATTCGTCAGAAAACATGGGTACGCCGAACTCGGTAAACCAGACATAGTAAATGAAAGTGATACGGTTTCTTGCGAGGTTGGAACAATGGAAAGAATGGAGGGAAGTGATTGAGGAAGGGTCAAAATTAACGGTTCAGGAGGGTGTACACAGTCAATGAAAGGGATAGGATGAATTGGAAAATCCGACTCATCAAGCAAAACTGGTTCATCCTCAAAAATATCCTCAAAATTTTCCTCAATATTCAGCACATCCATGCATTTATCCTTAAAATTCAGACACATGTGGAGTTCGGGAAAAACAGTTAAAGACTCGGGATGATGAATTGGAGAGAAAAACTCATCCAAATCTACAGGTTCATCATCCAAAATATTCCCAGCGTCAATATCCTTAATCAAGTGAAAATCAATATTCTCAGACACCTCATCAAAAGCATGGATTTCAATCGATTCTGGTTCTAAGATAGAGGTGTAGAGGTCAAAAGGTTTATGACTGGTTTCACTTGGAAGGGACCCTTCACAATCGGGTAAATCAAATACAACAAAGTCGCACAACTCATTAACCCTTCTATCTTCAATTGGTGAATCGCTTGGAACATTAAATAGACATTCAAAACCGGAGTCGTGTGATTCAAGTTGAAAAGGGTAGGTTCGATTAGGAAGGGTGTATAGCTCACTTTCTCCACTCAAATTCTCAACCTGTCCAACCGCCTCTTCATACATTTGAAAATTTGGAGCTAGTTAGAAACTAGCTACCGGGTCACTAGGTTGTATGAGGGCAGCCATGGACGCATTCAAATCCATCATCTGTTGGCATGACGCTACCCTAAAGTCTTCCAACGACTGTTCTAGACTAGACATAGGTTGTGAAGGGGTTTCAGTAAAAGATTCAAAGTTGTTTGGATACTGAAAATTCCCAAATAGCGGTTCAGAAGCAATGTCTAGGGAAGGTGTAGAATTCGGGTAGGACTGGTAGGAATTGAATGGCTGGACAGGGGTAGGATCAACATACAAATGAGAAGGTGAATGGAATTGTTGATCCAAAGAATTCGTAGTGATGAAAGGAGTGAAAGATCGGTTACGGGATTGTTCAATATGTTCAGCGATGGACAAAGGACGACTTGCAAAAGGGGTATCAACATAAGAGGGTGGTGAAGGTTGAAACGGTTGATACAAAGTGGATTGCAGAGTACAAGTGTTTGTCTTAGACGTGTCTATGCGATCTTTCAATGAAATTTTGGGCATGGAGGGGTCGTTCGAAATTCGACCAAAGCAAGAACCGTAGAAAGTTATGTCTGGTTGTGGGTACCAAAGTTCGGCAAGGGTTTTTCGAGGTGGGGTACCCATGATATGAAGAGAGAAAGAAAGAAAGGAAGAGAAAAAGAGGGGAAAAAGAATGTGATTTTTTTTAGTTAGTTATTAACAAAAGAATGAAATATACAAAAAAGAATCTGGACAAAAACAATCACGACACAAAAATACCACACACCTAATCGTTCTAGGGTTCACCTAGGTCAACTAGACCTGCTCAAGAACTTGATTGGCGAGGTAAAACTGTGTTGAGAAACAGGCTCAAGATATACTGATCACGAGGCCAGGTAAGTGCAGAGATAAGGGGAGGTTTTCCGACGCTTTCACGAAGGTCCTTAATTAAATAACCCTTTCTCTTTTGGCGGTTTCGCCGTTAACACTTTCCTAGACACCCCGTAAACAATATACCGTTAAGCGGTGTTCTAAACACAATTAACCTCTCCTAGTGAGCGCGAAGTCCTTAAGGCTTAAAGTCTAGTTTCTTTTAAAATTTATGCGGGTAAGCGTTATGTTCAAGTTCGTGATTTGTGGGCCACGGAAAAGGTGATGAAATCCTTTACCGTATGTTGTGGGGTTCGCTTGCCCTTAAATCCGTATTAATGTATGCAATGTGCAAATCAATGAAAAAATTTGTTCAAAATTCCAAACAATCTTTTTTTTAAGCGCGGCACTGCAACAAATACGGGTTAGTTAATTTTTTTTTTGGCGTTTGCTAGCGAACTTGCAAAGAATCCTGCAAAGATATTATATTAGAAGCGTCGGATTTGAGAAGAAGGTGTTAGTAAAGTACGTACCGTTAAGTTGTGGGTTAAGAAACCCCCATTGAATCAAATCCGGTAAGCTTGAAAAGTTCGCTTGCACGGGTCAAACTACCCGGATCTTTAGCACTGTTCTTCGTAACCACATTGATTTTGAATATGCACTTTGCTCCCCACGCCCGCTGTTCGCAAATCCGCAAAATCTGAAATGTCGGAAAAAATGGATATTAGTGCGGAAAAACGATACGAATGCCCAAATACCTGCTAAAAATTATAAAAAAAACAAACAATACAAATAGGACAAAAATAGAACACTGGAGCTCAGAGGAGAAATTGGAGGCAAGAGGTGGTGAAAGGGCCGGCATCGCCGGATTTGGTGATGATGTCGCCGGCCAACTTGATGAGGTAGGGCTCCAAATTTCAACAGTAGTCTCAGTGTTCCACTAATGCCACACTGGTATTGTTTATCTTTTTATTTTAGTTACAGAGTGCAAGCAGATATAAAATCCAGAGAACAAAATGGTTAGCTTGTGTTAATTTTTTGTTTGGTTTTGAAATTTTGCATTTTTTTAGTTTGTTTTAGAAAATAGGGTTATATGGATATTAACAAGATTAACTTGAAATAACAAAAACAAAAACGTTACCGTCTCCCCGGCAACGGCGCCATTTGATCGCACGCCAAGAGCGTGTCGGATATTTAAAAGTTCTAAAGTTTAACCGCGATCAGGACGGTGTCGCTTTGCAGCTAGCCGCGATGAGCACGGGTCGATCCACAGGGAGATGGGGCGTTTTATGTTCTTGTTCTTACGAGTTAACGCGCGTGGCGGATTTGTTCGTTATCTAACCTATGTGTTATATTCAAGTATAAGGCTTGTTAGGAAACGATAGGATAGTGTAAGTTAATGGATTCCGTATTCAAGTACTTTGAGCCGAACTTAACCAATGAAGCTAGAACAATTGGCAACAACATGGATTAGGGGACTTAAGCACGGTATTCGTGGAATCCGGCTTATTGACCCTTGTCCGTCCGTTCTTGTCTTTTGCTTTCGCCTCCGGCCAAACCAAATGCAACCGGTCACGGTTAGGAATCACCTTTATCTTGGTAGGGTAGGGTGCCTAAAGGAGCACTTGCGTAGGGTTTGGGCGGAGTTTCAAATAGAAAAGACGGGAAAAGGAAATGAAAAACGAAACGTTAACTTACAATATCTTTCTCTTTTCCTAACAACAATATTCACACCATTCACAAAACAAACCAAAAAGAGATAACAAAAGAGAAGAACAAAGAAAAGAAAAGATTACAAGCAAGTAATTAACGTGCATGGAATTTAATTGCGAGAATTAAAAGAGCAAGAATAAAATGCAAGTAAGTAAAAGATTAGGAACCAAAGAACGTATTGCACGACATGGGTTCAATAACCCAAACTTAAACTTGCAAGCTCAATAAAGAGCTTGTAAGATCAAGAGAGGGCAAAGAACTCATGGTAAAGGAAGCACAAAAGAACGCTTTATTAAACTTCAAGAATGATACAACCCCTTGAGATCAATAACCAACCCTTAAACTTTCAAGCTCAATGAAGAGGTTGAAGGATCAAGAGAAGGTTAAGAACTCAAGGGAACTAAGGTATTTACAAGAAAGGAGAATAGAAAACTTGGACAAAGAATGACAATCCAAGACTAAAGAATGAAAATCCAAGACTAAAGAATGACCCTTGAACCTTTGCCCACTGCCTGCTATTTATAGGCAAAGAAGAAAAGAAAAGAAACAATAAAAATAGGGCTACGTGGCAGCAAGAAAGGGTGTGTGAAGAACTGGGGCCCACTGGAGCCTGTGGGGTCGGCCAGGCCGGTCTATAATGTGATGTGGCCGGCCACATCATGTTGGAACGGTCTCGTACTTGGTGTGTTGACTTGTTAGGTCCCCCGCATCACTTTGGTCCAGTTTGTTTTCTCTGTTTTGACTTGATTTGCACCCAATGCTTGGAGGGAAATTCGAATTTCTAAATCAACACCAAATTTTTAGCATTAAATGCTCATAACTTCATTCCCACATGTGCCTAAATCATGGCTGCCCCCATTATGGTTTTGTTGATTTGTCCATTTGATTTTATTTTGCACTTATTATTGGAGGGAATTTTTTAATACAATTCAACACATGATCTTCAACATTAAATGCTCATTACTCCATTCCCACATGTGGCTTGATTCATGGCTGCCCCATTATGGCTCATGCTGATTTGTTTAATTGACTTTGATTTGATTTCAGTTTTGGAAGGAAAAATCAACACATGATGTTTAGTCTTGAATGCATATAATATTTTGCCATGAATGCATATCCACATGTGCCTAAAAGTCTTGTGTACACATTTTTTGTGTTGGACCATTTAGATAGAAAAATGTGTACACAAACTTGTTGCAAAAAGGGACTCCTGAAATATCGGTCGGATTGCGGTTCTGGTTTCTGTGTTGTAGGGTGTTTTTCGTCACCCCATTGAGATGGGAATACGCGTGCGCTTGTCAGGCGTACTACAGATTCCCCCTGCCTAGGGTAAGCCGGGGTTTAATGATTGTGGGGATCCGAATCTCCGGCAGCCGCGAACTAAGCTGCCGTTAATTACCCCTCGCCTTTGGAGCGAGGGAACCTCCGATTGACGGGTTAAACTGGTCATGCGAACTCAATGTGCAGTGTACGTGTGTTGTGTTTTGAAAGGGGGGTTTTGGATATATCGAGAGCCACGCAGAGTTTTTATGGGGGTCCCGCTACCCGGATAGCGGGCTGTGGGCCAAGGGGGCTAGCAGCCCCCTTACGGGGTGCGGGGCAGCGCCCCGTTAGAAATTTTTTTTCAACGGGGGCAGTGTCGCCGAGTATGTATATGGGTACATATGTATACATATGTATATACATGTATATATAAATAAAGGGGAAAAAGACATCCAAAGGATGCGTGGGGCCAGCGCCTAGGCGCTTGAGCGCAAGCGCGCCACGTGTCGGCACGTGGGCGCTTTGCGCTCGAGTGCAGAGTGCTGGAGTGCAATGCGCCACGTGTCGGCACATGGGCGCTTTGCGCTCGGACGCTGGGCGCTTGAGTGCAAGCGCGCCACGTGTCGGTACGTGGGCGCTTTGCGCTCGAGCGTAGAGTGCTGGAGCGCAGCGCGCTACGTGTCGGCACGTGGGCGCTTTGTGCTCGGACGCTGAGCGCTTGAGCTCAAGCGAGCCACGTGTCGGCACGTCGGCGCTTTGCGCTCGAGCGCAGAGCGCTGGAGTGCAATGCGCCACGTGTCGGCACGTGGGCGCATTGCGCTCGGACGATGAGCACTTGGGCGCAAGCGCGCCACGTGTCGGCACGTGGGTGCATTGCGCTCGAACGCAGAGCGCTGGAGCGCAAGCGCGCCACGTGTCGGCACGTGGGCGCTTTGCGCTGGAGCGCGAGGCGCTGGAGCGCAAGCGCCCCACGTGTCGACACGTGGGCGTTTTGCGCTCGAGCGCAGGGCGCTGGAGCGCAAGCGCGCCACGTGTCGGCACGTAGGCGCTTTGCGCTCGAGCGCTAGCGCACCGGCGAGGAAAAGGGGGTTTTTAGCCTCAGAAATTCTCTAAAGAGAAAATATGGTGGAGTTAAACTCCTAAGATGCTTTGGGTTAAGGAAATGGGTTCTTCTTCTGCCTTTGCTGGCCGGATCTTGGAGATAAAGAGATGCGAGATTTAAAAATATTTTCTTTTTGAGATCTGATGGCAGATCTGAGTTCCCCTTAGTGGGTTTTGTGGTGGAAAACTATTTAGTTTTGAAAAAGGAAGAGTAAAACCTTGATTTAATTCAAAAGAAAGAAGAAGGTTTTGGAACCTTGAAGGAGGAAAGATCTCAGATCTAAAACTTTTTTTTGGAGAGAGGAAAGTTGTTGGGATTTTTTCATTATCTTTGCTTTTATAGGCCATACACTTTACACATAGCCCCTCGGGCTTCACAAAATGGCATTTTGCCTATCCCATGGCTCATGTGCCATTTCTTTTTGCACATAAGCCATGGGCTTTACAAAAATTTGGCTTTATGCCTATTTTTCTTACATTTATCCATAAAATAAAATAAAATAAATACAACAAAATTATTTATTACAAAATTTTTATCTTGGCATGGAGGAGGCGGCCGCTTCATGTTCGGGCTCGACCCGGGCATGGGCCCACTGGATCTGGGCTTGGGCCCACTTGGCTTGGGGTTGACTTTGATTTTGACTTGGTCAACCGGGGTGTAAATTTTTACCCCAACAAATTGCCCCCCATCAATAAATGCACACCACATATGTGGGTCGTGTGTATGAAATTGATGGATCTTCTTTTACTTGGAGGCGACCTGATTTGGTTCTCGCTTTTTGGAAAGCTGGCACTGCCCTTTTTATGACATGGACGGTCGTTACTTGACATGTCTCCGAGACGGAGTGTCCGTGATAGACGTTTCCCTGGCCCAGAGTGATCTGGTTCCCGCTTTGTAGGAATCCTGCGCTGCCCTTTTTACGACATGGACGGTCAATGCTGCCATTTTTGCGACTTAGACGGTCGATGCTGCCCTTTTAGCGACTTGGACGGTCGATGCTGCCCTTTTTTGCGACTTGGACGGTCGGTTCTGCCCTTTTTGCGACTTGGACGGTCGATGCTGCCCTTTTAGCGACTTGGACGGTCGATGCTGCCCTTTTAGTGACGTGGACGGTCGGTGCTGCCATTTTAGCGACGTGGACGGTCGGTGCTGCCATTTTAGCGACGTGGACGGTCGGTGCTACCATTTTAGCGACATGGACGGTCGATGCTGCCCTTTTAACGACGTGGACGGTCGGTGCTGCCATTTTAGCAACGTGGACGGTCGATTCTGGATTTGACTTGCCCTGCTTCTTGTGGCGTCAGGGATGAAGTTGACTTGTTTCCGAGGTGGAATTTGATTCTGCCAGGGAGGTCATTGGTTGTTTTACTTGATGTGATTTGGGTTGACATCAGTATCGCTACGCTGGAATATGGTACCAGGAGCGAATCATCATCTGTCTTTGAGAGGATTTGGGGATTGGGGTTTTTTTTGTTTGGCATCTGCATTGCTGCACTGGAATAATGCCAGGAGCAACTCATCATTTGCCCCGAGAGGATATGGGGATGGGTTTTTTTTTGTTTGGCATCTACATTGCTGCACTGGAATAATGCCAGGAGCAACTCATCATTTGCCCCGAGAGGATTTGGGAATTGATGGCTTAGGAGGCAGGTTTAGATCTCTATCACCTAAGACTTTTCAATTTTATGGGCCGTAAGGGTCCCATAAAAGCATTTTCTCTCTACGAGTCGAAAGGATCTCGTAGGTGTATTTTCTCCTTAGGAGTCGTGGGGACTCCTAAGTGTGTTGCTCCTTTATGAGTCGTAAGGATCTCACGCGGGAATTTTCTCCTCTCAAAGTCGAGAGGACTTTGAGAGTGCATTTCATCTCCTTTTCACGAGTTTGCGCCCTTTCAGGTTTTCACAAACTCGCCGACAGTCCTGCTGTTTTTACTCATGGAGCCCTTTCGGATTTTCATCCGTGCCCATTTTGCTTGTGGACATACCTTTTTCTATTTTTTTATTTTTATTTTATTATTATTTTTTTTGGTGGGACTTTGAATGTGGTCTCACCGGTAGGACTTGGGAGAGATTGGGATTGTTTTACACCCGTGGATTGTATACGGTTTTGCAGGATGTATGATCCAGACCGTAGGGCCGGAAAAATTTCGGGACTTTGTCGGCGTCTGCATCGCTGCACTGGAATATGGTACCAGGAGCGACTCATCATTCGCCGTTGGGGTATGGGATTTGGAATTTGGTTGGCGTCTGCATCGCTACACTGGAATATGGTATCAGGAGCGACTCATCATTCGCCATTTGGAGATTGGGGAGCGATGGCTTAGGAGACAGGTTTAGATCCCTATCGCCTAAGGCTTTTCAATTTTATGGGCCGTGAGGGTCCCATAAAAGCATTTTCTCCCTACGAGTCGTAAGGATCCTGCAGGTGTATTTTCTCCTTAGGAGTCGTGAGGACTCCTAAGTGTGTTTTTCCTTTATGAGTCATAAGGATCCGGCAAAGGTTTGTTCTCCTCATGTATCGTGAGGACACATGAGTGGGTCTTCTCAATGGAGCATAATTCCAAAGGCGGAGACCAGCCGCATAACTGGTAATTGTGGTGGGGCATGGGTATGACGAGAATTATTTGAGCCCGTGGATTGTATACGGTAGTCAACTTGGGGACCAACCGTAGGGCTGGGAGAATTTTGAGAAATTGGATTTTGGTTGGCGTCTGCATCGCTGCACTGGAATGTGGTACCAGGAGCGACTCATCATTCGCCGTTGCCCGTTGGGGAACGATGGCTTAGGAGACAGGTTTGGGTCCCTATCACCTAAGGCTTTTCAATTTTATGGGCCGTGAGGGTCCCATAAAAGCATTTTTTTCCCGACGAGTCGTAAGGATCCCGCAGGTGTATTTTCTCCTTAAGAATCGTGAGGATTCCTAAGTGTGTTGCTCCTTTGTGAGTCGTAAGGATCTCACGCAGGGTTTTCTCGTCACAAGGTCGAGAGGACTTTGCAAGTGTTTTTCATCTCTTTTCACGAGTTTGCGCCCTTTCGGGTTTTCACAGACTCGCCGGTAGTCCTGCTGTTTTTACTCACGGAGCCCTTTCGGGTTTTCATCCGTGCCCGTTTTGCTTGTGGACATACCGTTTATTTTTTTTCTTTTTTCTTTCTTTTTTTTCTTCTTCTTTTACCGCTGGTGGGACTTTAAAAGTAGTCTCACTGGCAGGATTTGGGAGAGATAGGGGTCATTTACGCCCGTGGATTGTATACGGTTTTGCAGGATGTATGATCCAGACCGTAGGGCTGATGTGCTCAATTCGCCTACGACTTGGAGCATTCACGTGTAGTATTTCTTGAGATATCGTCCATTGATGGGTGGCATGGGCCTTTCTCCCTCGGCACTTATTAGTTGGTAGGATCCTCCGTCGAACACTTTCTCGATGACGTATGGTCCTTCCCAGTTTGGCTCGAATTTTCCTTTGGCATGTCGATTGGGGATGAACGGTCTTTTGAGGACCAACACCAATTCACCTTTCTTGAAAGTGCGGAGACGGGTTATTTTTTCATAGGCCCGTGATATTTGGGCCCGGTATAGCTCCAGATTTTGTTGCACCACGAGCCTCTTTTCTTCGAGGGCATCGAGCTCTTTAAGTCGAAGGAGCACGTTTTCCTCCTCCGTCAACTCGTGCTGAACGACCATTCTTAAGCTTGGAACTTCGACTTCGAGGGGAAGGACCGCCTCCACTCTGAAGAGCAATGAGTATGGAGTAGACTGAGTTAGAGTACGGTGCGTGGTACGATATGCCCACAACGCCTCGTGAAATTTGAGATTCCAGTCTCTCTTGTTGGCTGAAGCATTTTTTCTCAGGAGCTTGCATAGAGTCTTATTGAAGGCTTCGGCTAGCCCATTGGCTCTTGGATTATAGATGGAGGAATATCTCCCGTCTATCTTGTGCTGAGTAGCGAACCTTGAGACATTGAAGCTCTTGAAAGAAGGCCCGTTGTCAGAAATGATTCTTCTTGGTGTACCGAAGCGGTATAGAATATTATGCTGGAAGAATGTCAGAATATCTTTTGTCTTGACTTCTTTTAGCGGGACAGCTTCAGCCCATCTGGAGAAGTAGTCTGTCGCGGCCAGTATGAACCGGTGGCCTTTGGATGACGGAGGATCAATTGGGCCAACAATGTCGGTGCCCCAGACTTCGAAGGGCCACGACGCCACCGTAGGATGCAACGGATTGGGATGCTTGTGAATGAAATCACCATGGATTTGGCAGATCTGACATTTCTTTGCATGCTCTCCGCAATCCCGTATCATGGTGGGCCAGTAATACCCAAGCCGTTTGATTTGAAGTCGCATCTTGGGGCCAGATTGGTGAGCACCGCAAACGCCCGAGTGAACATCTTTCATGACCTTTGGGCTTCGGCCAATGACAAACACCTGAGCCAGAGTTGGTCATATGACCTGCGGTATAACGTATCATTTACAAACACGTATCGGAGAGCTCTTTTCTTCAGCTGAATCCTCGCAGATTTTTCTTCGGGCAGCTTGTCATATCGGAGGTACTCTATGAAGGGTTCTCTCCAATCGGGCTCGTCTTGGATGATCGAAGCTTCTTCGGCAGGACTGCTCTTCTGTTCCGCGTTTTCCTCTTCTCGTAGAGAGACTGGAGGTAGAATTTGTCAGCTCCTGGTTGTGATCAGAATTTCGTCCATCTCAGGATCAGCCAGCTCCTTGGCTAAGCGAGCGAGTACGTCAGCCTTTCCATTCAACGCTCTAGGGACTCTCAATAGTTCAATATGAGTGAACCGTTTCATGAGTTCCACCACTCGGCCTCTGTACCAAGCTAATTCGGGTTTGTATATCTTATAATTGTCGCTTACTTGGTTGACGACAAGCTGGGAGTCACCGTAAACCCGTAGCCGAAGGATTTCCATTTCTATGGCGAGCTCCAAACCAGCTATCAGAGCTTCATACGCAGCCTCGTTGTTCGTTCGAGGCTCGGTGAGAGCGAAAGAACGCCGTAAGGTTCCCATTGATGGCGTGATGAACACCAATCCTATCCCCGCTTTTACCTCCGGGACGCTTGATCTGCCGGAGCTCCTTATTGATGAGGCTCCATCGAAGTAGAGCTCCCAACATGGCCCATCTTCCTCGAGGTGCAGCACTTGTTCGTCGGGTAACTCACAATTTAGCGGCGACCCTTCTGGTATGGGATGAGCAGCGAGAAAGTCTGCAAGAGCTTTCCCTTTTACTGCTTTCTGAGGAGTATAAACTATGTCAAACTCAAGTAGCATGACAGCCCATCTTGCCATTCTACCGGCTAGGCTTGCTTTGTTCATCAATTGTTTGAGCGGGTCGACCTTGGAGATCAGCATAACCCGATGAGCCAGCAGATAGTGCCTCAGCTTCTTCACAGCAAATATCAGAGCCAGGCATTGCTTTTCGATTGGGGAATAGTTGTGTTCCGCCCTGACTAGAGTTCGACTGAGATAGTAGAGGGCATTTTCCTTTCCCTCCTCGTTATTCTGGGCGAGGAGCGCACCGAGTGACTCATCTAGCACGGCAGTGTAGAGAATCAACGGTTTATTTGGAATAGGAGCGGCCAGCACTGGAGGATGCAACAAGTATTGTTTGATGCTTTCGAACGCTGCTTGACATTCGGCATCCCAGATAAAAGGAGCTCCTTTCTTCATGAGCTTTGAGAAGGGCCTACATCTCCCCGATAAATTTGAGATAAACCTCCGTATATAAGCAAACTTGCCTTGAAAAGATCTTAGCTGCGTCAGACTCTTCGGAGGGGGCATCTCCATGATGGCCTTTATCTTTGATGGGTCAACTTCGATCCCTCGATGTCGGACTATGAAGCCCAGGAATTTTCCCGATGACACGCCAAAAGTGCATTTCAGAGGATTCATCTTCAGGTCAAATTCCCTCGGTCTGGTGAGAACGGTCCTAAGATCCTGGATATGATCGGCCTTGGTTTTAGTCTTAACGACCAGATCATCAATATATCATTCGACGACTTTATGAATTAGGTCATCGAAGACATTGGTCATTGCCCTTTGATATGTAGCATCTGCGTTCTTCAATCCGAACGGCATCACCTTGTAGCAATATATTCCGATCGGGGTTCGAAATGCTGTGTGCTTCTCATCCTCAGGCGACATCTTGATCTGATTGTATCCAGACGAGCCGTCCATAAAGGTGAACAGCTCGTAATTTGAGGTGTCATCGACCATCATTTCCATGACCGGTAGCGGGAAGTCGTCTTTAGGACATGCCTTGTTGAGGTCCCTGAAATCGACACAAACTCGGATCTGCCCATTTTTCTTCTTCACTGGGACTATGCATGCGATCCAGTCCGCATATTTCTCTTCCCTGATGAAGCCGGCATCGATGAGCTTCTTAGTTTCCTCGATGGCCTTTTCTTCTAGTTCCCTTCTCATTCTTCGAGGAACTTGTTTGACTGGCTTAGCATCAGGAGATATAGCCAACTTATGTACGGCCACTTCAGAGGAAAGGCCAGGCATTTCTTTGTATGTCCACGCGAAGCAGTCGACGAACTCATGCAGCAGGGCAATTATCTGCGCTTTCATTTCCTCTGACAAGAGCGAGCTGATGTAGGTCGGCCTTGGATTATCGGGCGTTCCTAAGTCAATCTCGGTTAGCTCGTCAAAGGTTGCTTGTCCGCCATCTTCGAGCTCTTGAGGAGCTTCTTCTAGCTCGGCTATCTCGTCATCATCATTTGATCTTTCGCTGGCCTCACCCACATGGATCATGTAGCACGCTTTGGAATCAGGTTGAATGTAGCCTATGCCCCGTCTATCTGGAATTCGTCCATCGATGAGTGCTCGGACCTGGGGCGGATACCATAGCCCTTCGTAAAACTTTGCTTCAGACTCCGTTTGATATAACCGGCATCCGCACTTCTTAAAGTATTCCCGCATCTCGGGTGCATAGTATCTGGGATTGAGGACGGCTCTTATGCCTCTCTCATAGGGAAGGCACGCGACAGAAAGATCGTCCGGGTGCACAACGGAGTTTGACCTGTAAAACAGGATGCCCTTCTGTCCATTTTTCCTCCCGGGCACATAGAAAGTTTTCAGCTGGTCCACGGTAGAGACTGACAATGCGTCGAGCTCTTTGCACATCCATTCCGGCACCCTTATGATGGCCAGGGACCCTTCTGCGACTTCGAAGGTCTCTCGTAGTTTCGCTTGCTGCATGGGGGGCCAACCTGCACAGCTGTTGCACGGCAGGTCCTCTTCTTCTGACTCTTCAGTGTCACTGCCAAGATGAGGGCGGACTTTGCTGCTAGATGGGCCTTCAGTAATAGATTCGTCCGTATCGCTGCCGAAATGAGGGCGGGTTTCACGGAAGGACGGGCTTCCAGCGTCGGACTCATCAGTGTCGCTGCCGAAATATGGGCGCACTTGGGTATTTTTGCTTTTGAAAGTGACAGCCGGCGCAGATTTGCTTTTGAGTCTTGGGGCCGGTCTATCCTCAGTCAGTTGTGGCTTAGCATTTTGGTGGTTCATAAAGTACCGAGAATCTTCATATCGGACTTCATGCACACCGAACGGCTGGATGTCTCGATCAATGCGTCTTTCTTCGCCATTTTTAGTATACTTCATGCATTGATGGAGAGTTGACGGAATGATGCCAAAATCGTGGAGCCACGGCCGCCCCAAGAGAATCTTATAAGACGTGTCGGCGTCGATCACGTATATCTTAGCTTCAGTTTGCAGATCCCCGAATTTGATTGGCAAAGCTATAGACCCCAGAACTTGCTGGCAATTTTGGTTGAAGCCTTGAATGACAATCCTTTCCCTTGACAGGTGTCAGACGTCCATTGACAAACTCTTCAGAGTTCGCAAATTCATGATGTTCACTGAGGACCCCGGATCAATGAATATGCGATTAATTCGATCTTCGTCGCTGTACCCGATCACGTAAAGCGGCCGATTATGCTCAGCCGTTCCCAGTAGCAAGTCTTCATCCTTAAATGTGACTACGGAGACATGCAAAGCGTGCTGGGCTTCTTTCATATTAATTTCCGCAAAGTGAGCCTGATACCGCTCGGGGTTTTGTAGAGCGTGAATGAGAACATCCCTAAGCTCCTTAGATAGGACCAAGGCAACGTAGATGCTCAGGAGAGACGGAAGCTTCTGGAGATGTGCCAAGACATTATAGTCCACCGAGGAACGACTTATGTTTTCATCAGCCGGTTCTCTGCCATCTTCTTCATTAGCGACTTGTTTTTCCTTCCCTTTTGGGGCGTTGCCCTGATTTGGCGGTGGAGCCCTGCCGCTTCTGGGCTGGATTTGATTGGCCTTTGTGGTGAGCTCCTCATCCTCTTTGGGAAAACAGAGCTCATCCTCGGAGTCGCTGCCAAGATGGATGGCATAGCAGGTCACTACTGGGATCTCTTCATTGGAGTCTTCTTGTAACTCCTCTAGAATTTCAGCCGCTTGTACAGGGAAGAACTCCTTCAATTGAATCAATGTTCTTTCCTTTTGTTCATATTCTTCGAGGGAATCGATATATTTTTGAATGGTCGATCTCCCTGCAGACTCTTTTTCGCGCCGAGCTGCACTTTTCTTCTTCTTGAGCTTCTTGGATTTTGAGCCTGATGGAGCCGCATTGGCAGCTGGACTGGTAGGCTTCGTCTGTCCTTCCCATTCCGTCCTGGGTTCTTTCCGAAGTAGCTTTATCATCTTCTTCGTCTTATTAGATATATGCGTACTCCACGGAGGCCGTGATGAGTCCGTTTCATTTCTCAGGGCAGCGGGTTCGGCTGTCTGCTCCCAGAAGGCTTCAGTTTCTGTCTGTATAAAGTTGGTGATTGCAACTTGATTGTTCACCAACACACTTTTGGACAGCTCGATCTCTCCAGCCTTGTACTGCTTCTCGACCCAGTCTTTGAAGATATAGCAATCCTCGATCGCATGGCTCACTACTCGGTGGTACGGGCAATACAGAGGATTGTCAGTCATTTTTACTTCTTAGGGTCTTTTCTACTCCGGCAATTGTAGGCCGTTGTTCAAGGCATCTTTAAATATCTTGCGGACCTTGTCCCTTCTGAAAGAGTAAACCTTGTTCTTTTTCTCCTCTAGGGAAGGCCCATCTCCTCCCAGCAATGGCTTTCGAGACCGGTTGGTTTTGGATTCGCCCACCCTTCGCTTTTCTTCACCATCGGACGCATTGAATACATTGGTACTACTGGAACTTCCGCTTCTACGGTTGTCGTCCCGCTTGCTTTTCTAAGTTTTGTCTCTCTGAGAATCCGGCAGGGACTCTTGCTTCGAGCGTTCCAGCATTTGGACTTTCTTGGTTAGCTCCTGAAATGTCTTGAGGCCCGTCGTACACAAGAATGGGACCATTCAATTGCTGAGGTTCCCAATGAGAAGGCTGACGGACTGGTCCTGCTCCAGCGGTGGTTCGCACTTGACTGTGAGATTACGCCATCGAGCGATAAAATCGGTGTTGCTTTCATTCTTCCCCAGCTTGGTCCTCACAAGGTCGGCAATGGAGATTTTATCACTAACGCTCATGAACCTTTGCCGGAACAGAGACTCCATTTGGGCAAAGGAAATGACGGACCCGTCTGGTATGCTCGCGTACCATTCGAAAGCGACAACGGTCAGGCTGTTGAAAAACTGACGAAGAAGGAGCGCGTCATTGCCCCCCTGTATTTCCGCACGATGCTTTGAAGTGGGCGACGTGCTGATTTGCATTCCCCGTTCCATCAAATCTTCCGAACTTAGGAATAACGTAGCCGCTTGGGAACTCAATCAGATCGTACGGCGTGGGGTATGGCCGCCCACTACTGCCGATTTCTTTCTGAGCTTCAGCTTCGGCCACCAATGTTTTAACCTTGCTGGTGACCAAATCCATTATCCGATCCTGTGTTAGCGGGATAGTGCTATCTGGGGCCAAGGCGTCCCCAGAAGCGGAGTGTGGCCGGCTTTCATGTGGCTCGACCAGTCTTGGACCCGAAGGAACAGACATTGGCTGCCTCGGATTGTCATCACCTGGCTGATTAGTAGTGGCTTGTGCTTGATTGGGAGGCGCTCGAGCAATTTGAGCCGTAAGCTGCATCACCACGTTCGTTAAGTCATAAATCTTCGAATAGAGCTTGGCCATCTCATTATCTTTGCTCCTGAGCTGTTTTCGAAGCTCTTGAAGCAGCTCTTGCTCCGCAATCCTGGGGCGGAAAGTCGGCTCTTCCTCGCTGTCCGAGCTTGACTCTGCATGGACCGAGGGGTCTTTCTGCCTATCATCCTCATCGAGAGGGTTTTCTTCATCCAGTGGGGGTGGCCGTTCTTGGGCAGCGGCAACCACATTCAGCCTAGATTGGGCTTGGGATATGGTGGCCCCATCTTTGCTTTTGCTGCGAAGGTTGTCGCTGGGGCGCCCGCCCGCCATATAGACCGTATGGATGATATATTCGGCCGTCTTTCTATCATTGGCAGCTGATTTCACGGATCGCAGTCTTGACCCCCTTGTTTCGGTAGCTGGTAGTCGATTGAAGGCGGCTGGCCTAACCAGGTTCTTGAATGGTGCTGGCGCTTCTTTTCTGGGTTTGCCCCGCTGCTTTCGTGCGGCACAGAGTGCTTAATAGACTCTTGAAGAGACAGTGTCATACTTTTTCTGTTGGGGCCGGGACACGTCTCTTTGTGGCACTGTTCGGACCGCTGTCTTCTTGATTCTGGCGGTCATGGCATTTTTCTGAACCCACTTCAGAGGCTCGAAGGAATTGCTGATTCTTACGTCCGACTCAGCCGTCGTCACCGGGCAACCCTGCACTTGGAACTTCACACGATTCCATTTGGCCGAAGCCTTAGCCCTCTTGCTGGCTCGATACCTGAGCCGCTTCTGCCTTAACTTTTCTGTTCTAAGTGCCTGACAGACTTCGGCTCTTTGGGAAGACGCCGCAGACCGGGCGATGGAGGGCCTTGGAGATACGCTCGATTGCGCATCTGTTGGAGTCATCGCCTGAGCTCGTCCGCGACATTTGATGTTGCCCTTCGCACCGGAAGTCTTGCCCCAGCTAGAGCGCCAGTGAGTCGTTCAGACACCATCTTAAGTTTCGGTTGTGGTGCCTTAGCAATCACAACATTCGGCCTCTTGCCCCTTGGGACCGGCCTGACCACCTGATCCGCCAGGATTTCTGCCAGATGAGCGCTTCCGGCAGGGTAGATGATGACGGAGCCAAACTGGCGGGGCGGTTCCTCCCACTGTCGACTGAGGCATGCGGGGAGAACCACACGAGCGTTGATCTTGACCACGTACGGAATCGGGGTCACGTTGGAAGCTGAATTCGTCTGGGGAGACATTGTCGTCAATGGTTGATTGCTGCATGGGAAAGAAAAAAAGATCATTTCAGTATAGGCAATCTATATGTATATTGATTGAGTTCGCATGAACGTTTAACCCGAAATATAAGAGGAGAGATTGGTCCCACCGGGCGTGCCAAAATCTGTAGGGTGTTTTTCATCACCCCATTGAGATGGGAATACGCGTGCGCTTGTCAGGCGTACTACAGATTCTCCCTGCCTAGGGTAGGCCGGGGTTTAATGATTGTGGGGATCCGAATCTCCGGCAGCCACGAACTAAACTGCCGTTAATTACCCCTCGCCTTTGGAGCGAGGGAACCTCCGATTGACGGGTTAAACTGGTCATGCGAACTCAATGTGCAGTGTACGTGTGTTGTGTTTTGAAAGGGGGGTTTTGGATATATCGGGAGCCACGCAGAGTTTTTATGGGGGTTCCGCTACCCGGATAGTGGGCTGGGGGCCAAGGGGGCTAGCAGCCCCCTTGCGAGGTGCGGGGCAGCGCCCCGTTAGAAAATTTTTTTCAACAGGGGCAGTGTCGCCGAGTATGTGTATGGGTACATATGTATACATATGTATATATATACATGTATATATAAATAAAGGGGAAAAAGACATCCAAAGGATGCGTGGGGCCAGCGCCTAGGCGCTTGAGCGCAAGCGCGCCACGTGTCGGCACGTGAGCGCTTTGCGCTCGAGCGCAGAGTGCTGGAGCGCAACGCGCCACGTGTCGGCACGTGGGCGCTTTGCGCTCGGACGCTGAGCGCTTGAGCGCAAGCGAGCCACGTGTCGGCATGTGGGCGCTTTGCGCTCGAGCGCACAGTGCTGGAGTGCAACGCGCCACGTGTTGGCACGTGGGCGCTTTCCGCTCGGACGCTAAGCGCTTGGGCGCAAGCGCGCCACGTATCGGCACGTGGGCGCATTGCGCTCGAACGCAGAGCGCTGGAGCGCAAGCGAACCACGTGTCGGCACGTGGGCACGAGGCGCTGGAGCGCAAGCGCCCCACGTGTCGGCACGTGGGCGTTTTGCGCTCGAGCGCAGGGCGCCGGAGCGCAAGCGCGCCACGTGTTGGCACGTAGGCGCTTTGCGCTCGAGCGCTAGCGCACCGGTAAGGAAAAGGGGGCTTTTAGCCCCGGAAATTCTCTAAAGAGAAAATATGGTGGAGTTAAACTCCTAAGATGCTTTGGGTTAAGGAAATGGGTTCTTCTGCCTTTGCTGGCCGGATCTTGGAGATAAAGAGATGTGAGATTTAAAAATATTTTCTTTTTGAGATCTGATGGCAGATCTGAGTTCCCCTTAGTGGGTTTTGTGGTGGAAAACTATTTAGTTTTGAAAAAGGAAGAGTAAAACCCTTGATTTAATTCAAAAGAAAGAAGAAGGTTTTGGAACCTTGAAGAAGGAGGAAAGATCTCAGATCTAAAACTTTTTTTTGGAGAGAGAAAAGTTGTTGGGATTTTTTCATTATCTTTGCCTTTATAGGCCATACACTTTACACATAGCCCCTCGGGCTTCACAAAATGGCATTTTGCATATCCCATGGCTCATGTGCCATTTCTTTTTGCACATAAGCCATGGGCTTTACAAAAATTTGGCTTTATGCCTATTTTTCTTACATTTATCCATAAAATAAAATAAAATAAATACAACAAAATTATTTATTACCAAATTTTTATCTTGGCATGGGGGAGGCGGCCGCTTCATGTTCGGGCTCGACCCGGGCATGGGCCCACTGGATCTGGGCTTGGGCCCACTTGTCTTGGGGTTGACTTTGATTTTGACTCGGTCAACCGGGGTGTAAATTTTTACCCCAACAAGTGTCAGCTCTCAATTGATATATCCATGCTTTTAAATGTATTTCCAGTATTTTATCACGGATACCTGTAATCTGTATTACTGAGCAGACACTGGTTAATAGTACCGATAAATACAACAAATAGATAATGAATCGGCGGTATTATAATGCAGTTTTCTGATATGAACAGTCGCACTGCTCATCCGTGAAAGAGGGATCCACCAAGCGCGCAGCAAAGCGAGGAACAAGGTCCTGAATGGGCACTTCCCATGGTTGTCTACGAACATGAGGGCGGTTGCAAGCCATAGTTGAGAAAACTCTTTGGGGATGAGAAAAGGAAGAAGCTTTGCTTCAAGTTATAAAAGCGAAGCACGTAAGATTTTGCGCACAATAGAACTATTTCCAAAATTAGGAAGTGAAAGATTCTCGGGAATATAAGTGTGACTTAAAAGGAAGGTGAAAAGACACCTCTGTTGAAGCAACGCTTCAGATCCAGCGCTCTGTTGAAGCAACGCTTCAGATTCTGCGCTCTGCGCTACGCGCCACGTGTCAGATACAGGTGCGCTAGTGCAGTTGCGCTACGCTCTGCGCTGCGCGCCACGTGTCAAGTGCAGGTGCGCTAGCGCCAATTGCGCCAGCACTGGAATTTAAATAATAAATTATTAATTAATCAGAATTAAAATTCTAGAAAGATCTTTCCAATCTTATTAAAATAAGAATATTGTCTTCTGTAAAACAGAGGCCTTAGGATCAAAGATCCAACGGCGGGGAAATATCCCCAGATCAATCAGAGAAAGATCTCTGTAACTAACCTAACAGATCAATTGGCCCTATATAAAGGCCTCTAGACTCCAAGTCTCACAGATATAGAGATACAGAAGAGAGAGAACCCTCTAAAAACTTTGAGAAAAACTCAAAGAGAAAGAAAGGCAAGCCTTTAAAGAAAGAAGATCATCTTCTTCATCTTTAAAGGTAAAGAATTTGATTCTTGAAGAACAGAGCTGAAAACACCTCACAAAAAGAAGAATCTCTTCTAAAAAGATCAAAGATCTAAGGACAAGATCAAGATCTTCAATAAAAAGAAAAAGACCAGAAAGATCTAATCACAAAAAATTTGAAGAAGTAATTTACTTCATTCTTAGATCTTTTGATCTATATAAAGGCACAGCCTTTTGATGAGAATAAGAACCATTAGTTCTTGAATCTTGAGGTAGAACCTCTTTTGAACAAGAAAAACTTGTTTCTTTGATCTGAATTGGATCAAGATGCGCTATGCGCTATTGGACAGTGCCTTGCACTTTTAAAATGCGCCTTTGCGCTTATTGGATTGGCGCACTGCGCCAGGGCGCGCCATGTGTCAACCACAGAACAATCTGCGCTTTGCGCTTCTAAAACAGCGCACCGCGCTCTTGGAATGGCACACTACACCAGAGCACGCCACGTGTCGCTCACTGGCACAGCGCACTAGCGCAGCGCATTGCGCTAACAGACTTGCGCTTAGCGCAGAGCGTGACACGTGTCACTTTCACATACGCTGGCGCCTTGCGCTCTTCAATTGGCACAAAGCGCCTGACAAGCCATGTAGCGCACTATCAGACCACTATAAATGCTATGCATTATTAAAAAGGGCAGAGCCCAAGTAAAGGTCTAACAGGCCAAATATAAATGCTATGCATTTAATTACAGAGCCCAATGCTATGCATTTATAAAAGGGCAGAGCCCTAGTAAAAACCTAATAGGCATAACATCAATAAAATGTTACACATTTTTAACTGGACTTAGCCCAATTCTAGCCATAAGTCCTCAATTTAAATTGAACTGAGCACAACTGCGCTCCCAGTCAATTTACACCCGGTTCGAGGGTACATCTCTTTACTCCTCTGATATCTGTCGTTGTAATCCATCAACGTCGTCAGAGAGGTGACGGGTCCCGACAACCACATACTGCCACGGACTGTGGGGTCCTTAAACTCATGGACTATGATGTCCTTAACCTCGACCGTGATGTCTTAAAACTAATACCGGACTATGATGTCCTTAACCTCGACCGTGATGTCTTAAAACTAATACCGGACTATGATGTCCTTAACCTCGACCGTGATGTCTTAAAACTAACATCGGACTGTGAGGTCCTTAAGCTCACGGACTATGACGTCCTTAACCTTGACCGCGATGTCTTAAAACTAACATTGGACCGCAATGTCCTTAAACTACTTATCGACCGCAACGTCACTAAAGTAAACAATAGAGCCCCCAATTGCTCTCTTGTCGGATCTAAACGATCCCGTTAAGTTGATCTTAGTCTAAAAATAGACTAACGTGTCCTTAACGAACGTTTAAGTCGATCTTAGCCTCAAATAAGGCTAACGTATCCTTAAACACACACCCCCAAACCCAAATCTAAGAAAGATACGGATTTGGACTAATCCACGTCCTACGGGCGAAGACACAAATTAGTCTCCGTATACAATCCACGGGCAACCGAACACAAAACAAACACCCACGACACGAAGTCACCATCTGGAGAAGGAGAAAGTTGTTACCGCGATGCGGTAGCGTAATTAACTGTAGGGGCTTGCGCCTGCAGGGAGGAGCGTCCCCACAATCAAAAACCCCTCAAGCGAGGAGGAATCTGACGAAGTCTGCTACATCGGCCGCATCCGTTTAAACCTTCGATACATGGTGCCATAAATCAACTTGGCATCCTCGGAGAGGTGGACGGATAGCACCAATTAGCATCTGCCCCGAATTTCAGGCAAAGATGTCCGCCGCGTCTCTGTCGCGTCTTTCGGAGGGGAACAGATTCTGGCACGCCCGGTGGGACCTTTTCCTCTTTCCACTCCACACTTCGTGTGTCGCATTCGCGAACGAATCGCGGTTTGTTGATGGTTGCCCTTGGGTTTCAAGTTACTAAGATTTGGTCTCTTGCTTGGCGCAGAAAGCAAAACAGCAATGACATTCACCTGTTCGAAGTTCTCCAACTGCAGCTGCAACTTGCGTCCTGCCTCAACTGGGGGCATAACCTACGGGCCCCAAGCGGCGTCTTTGTTCACGATGCCCGTGGAGCAGATTACTCAAGCCACCACATGGCTGTTTTTCGGAACCATGCTTCCACCGACAAGCTTCAGCACCTTCGTGCCCGTACCAGAAGCTCCTAAGAAGTCGGTCTTCGATCGACTTACAGTTACTATGGCCCCTCTCAACAGGTCGTCCAGCACCAGCGCCTCGGTCTTCTCCAGATTGGGCCAAAATTCCCACGGGCCCACAATGAAGCTTGCAGTCTCAGAGAAGGCTATTTCGAATAGAGTAACCAACCCAGCTCCCAAAGTCGTTAAGGCGGCTTCTCCTGCCAAGGGATCGGTCTTTACAAGACTGACCGTCCCAACTCCCACTTCCGTTCCTGCTACTCAAAGGACATCGGTCTTTAATAGGCTGACACCGGCAACGGCCCCTCACCTGAACAAGGGGCAAGACAAGGCCATCCCCATCACCGAGCCAACTCCATCAGCTCGACATGCTCGACGTCGCCACTGGCGCCGAGTGAGGAAGGCCGGAGGCAACTCCCCTTCTGGGCCAACTCCACCAGCCCCGACGGCGGAAATTAATGCTGCTGTTCCAACTGGGAACAGGTTTGAGCTGCTGAATAAGGTGCGTAGGAATTCTCCTACCGCCGTACTGAAAAGGTCACCTCCTCCACTGGAGAAGGTCGCGGAAGCAAAGCCAGAACAGTCCCCGCAGCGGCTGTCCTCCAAGGTCTACAAAGTCTGGCGGCAGGTCCGGGACTCGGTAATCGATCCAAATTTCTCCCGCCAGCACAAGAAGCTGAAGGTCCGACAGGAAGAAAGACATCCTGCCAGGCCACAAAAAGCTGTCTGGGTGCCCACTGCAACGGCCCCCTCAACTTCGACCGCTCATAAGAAAAGAAGGCCGGAGAAGATCCCCATGCCTGCGACAAATGTCAAAGGCACTGAATCCAAACGCCCTAAGTCTGGGGGCATAACGGTCCATACCGTTTACATGGCATCTGGGAAGGAGGAAAGCCGCGCTTCTACGAGCCACCGACCACTCACCCGATCCATTACAAGAGCCCGGGAACAGCAACAGCAAAAGCTCCAAGAGATACTGACTGCGATGGCCGCACTCACCGGGCCAAAAGAAAGCCCGGAGGCGTCATCAGAACAATGTCGCGAACACAAGACCGATGCTGAATTCCTTCGTAGAATGCTTGAAAAGAAGGACAAGGAGGCTGCGGAACAAGCGGCCAATATAAAGCAAATGGCTCTTCTGTTTCAAGACATGGTGGGCATGATGATCCAGCCGGATCCCCCAGCTGAAGATCCTCCGATTATCCTCGAAGATGACAGAGGGGAAACTTCAAATCCACCTCCGGCTCTTTCAAAAGCCAAAGAGGAAACAATCTCTAAGGCCGCCTTGGATGACTATATTGCTCAGCAAATAAGAGTTCACCAGGCAAATGAGGCAGCCGGCCAAGTCGTCAAAACGGGGCGACCATATCCGGGCTGGTATGATCAGATAAGATACCCGCCGGGCTACACGATCCCGAAATTCCATGTCTACAAGGGGACAGGCAATCCCCATCAACATGTCGCCCAGTTCAGGGCTCTTTGTGGCAACACCGGCGGCGATGATAAGCTCTTGCTTCGCTAATTCGTCGGCAGCTTATCGGAGACGGCGTTTGAGTGGTACTCCGAGCTTCCAAATGACTCCGTCAAAACTTTCGCAGAGATGGAATTGTTATTCACCCAGCGATTCGCGAGAGCCAGCGAATGCACCCCAATAACGGCGTTGATCAATGCAAGGGTGAAGCCAGGCGAAACTTGGGTTCAGTACGCAATCCGATGGCGGAACCTGTGGTCGAAGTACGAACAGCGCATCGAGGAAGCACCAGCCGACATCCGTCTTTAACGAAAAAGATGGGTCGAGCATATTCCTTCCCTCAAGACAAGACAAGGAAGATATTCGACCTCGTCATGAAATATCAGATGATGACGCTCCCGGAGTCCAAGCACCCCGAACAAGCAGACGAGGTGCATCGCCCGGATTATTGCTCCTATCACTGAGCGACAGGACATCCTCTTGAAGACTGCTTCACCTTCAAAAACTGGGTCAAAGACCAATATCAATTCGGCAAGTTCGCTCTATCCAACAGTTGGAGGGTAACCCCACCGCAAAAGCATATACCAAAAGCAACGTATATGGCAAGAGTAGAACCAGATCAAAATTGGTCTTGGAAACGATCTCGTACCTGTCATGTGATAACGTTGTCAGAAGAAGAAGTGCCCGAGAATATCGATGACCTCTCCTGGTGCTTCGAAAACGAGGATGAAGAGGAATTGATCTCAGAATTTCCACTAGCGCCAAAAAAGTTGAAAAATGGAATACATACTACGACGAACAACCTAAGGAAAATCGACTTGGGGACGGTAAACGACCCGCGGCCTACGTTCGTCAGTAAGCTGCTATCTAAAGAACAGGTGGCTACACTAAAAGACGTGCTCATGCAGTATAGGGACTGCTTCGCATGGAACTATTCCGAGATGCCAGGGCTAGATCCAGAAATAGCTGTGCATAAATTGGCGATATCTCCGGATGTCAAGCCAATCAAACAAGCACCAAGAAGAATGCGGCTCGAACTTGAAATGAGTATCAACGCCGAAGTCAAGAAACTAATCAACTCTGGCTTCATCCAAGAATTCAATACCCCGACTGGATTGCCAACATTATCCCAGTGATGAAGAAAAATGGAACGGTGCGCATCTACGTGGACTTTCGGGACCTCAGCAAAGCCTGTCTGAAGGATGATTTTCCTATACCGGTTACCGAGCTGATGATAGACAACACATCCACTCACGAAGTCTTCTCCTTCATGGATGGCTCATCAGGGTACAATCAAATAAAGATGCATCCCAAAGACCAGAAGTATACCGCTTTCCGGACTCCTCTGGGCGTATTCTGCTACAAAGTGATGCCTTTCGGTCTAAAGAACGTCGGCGCTACCTACCAGAGGGCCATGACAAAGATCTTTGATGACCTCATACATGAGATTGTCGAATGTTATATCGAAGACTCGTAGTGAAAAGAAAATCGCACGAGGAACACTGGGAGCATTTGAAAATAGTGTTCTAGCGTCTTCGAAAATACAATCTGAAGATGAACCCTCTCAAATGCGCGTTTGGAGTTTCCTCGGGCAAATTTCCTGGGGTTCATCATCCGACACCGGGGCATCGAAATAGATCCATCAAAGATCAAGGCTATTGTGTAAATGCCTCCGCCAAGAACTCTTAAGCAATTGCGGTCTCTCTATGGAAAGCTCGTGTATATCCGGCGGTTCATAGTTAATCTCTCCGGAAAATGCCGCCCTTACAGTCACCTGATGAAAAAGGGAACCCCGTTCGTCTGGTATAGCAAATACCAAAGCGCACTGGACAAAATCAAGCAATACCTGCAGAATCCGCCGGTACTGACTGCTCCGGTCAGGGGAAAGCCCCTCATCCTATACACAACAGCCCTTGAAGGTTCTTTAGGCGTGCTATGGGCACAGGAGAATGATCAAGGGTGTTTACCCCAATCAGAGCAAAGCTCTGTTCAAATTCCAAGACGGGAGATGAAGCAACGCTTCCGATTCCCCCAATCAGAGCAAAGCTCTACTTTGAAATTTTAAACTTTAATAATTTGAAGCAACGCTTCAAATTCCTTGTGCTGCGCGCAACGCGCCACGTGTCAAAAGCTGATACGTCAGCGCAGCGCCCAAGACAATGCGCCCAATCAGAGCAAGACTCTATTAAAAAACAAAATTAAAAGGAAGCAAAGTTTCAGCTGCGCAAGCGCTGCGCTGCGCGACACGTGTCAGCGCAGTTGCTTCTGCGCAAGCGCTGCGCTGCGCGACACGTGTCAGCGCAGTTGCGCAAGCACAGCTGCGCGACACGTGTCAGCACATTTGCGCTAGCGCGGTTGCGCTGCGCTGTGCGCTGCGTGACACGTGTCAAGCGCTGGTACATTTGCGCCAAACAGAATTAAAATTCTAATAAGATCTTTCTGTTCTTGTTAAAACAAGAAGATTATCTTCTGTAAAACAGAAGCCCTTGGATCAAAGATCCAACGGTGGGGAAAATTACCCAAATCACTCAGAGAAAGATCTCTTTAACAAATTTAATTAATTAATGGGCACTATATAAAGGCCCCTAGACCCCAATTCAGAGGGCATCGATCAATCAATCACATCATCATCATCAAGATCGAGAAGAAAAGAACTTTGAAGAATTTGAGAGAACTCTTCAAAAACAAAAAGAAAAGGTAAAAACCTTTAGAAAAAGAGAAGATTCTCTTATGAACAGATCATTGATCTAAGAACAAGATCAATGATCTTCAATAAAAAGGAAAAAGAAATAAGAACAGTGCCTTGCACTCTTTATGAACCACTGGTTCTTTGAAAATAAGAAAAACTTGCTTTCTTTGATCTAAAATTGATCCAAAGATAAAACAGTGCCCTGCACTTGCAAATACTGCACTGTTGTGCTCCTGCGTTGGCGCAAGCCACCAGGGAGCGCCACGTGTCAGCAGCGCAACAGCGCAGCGCACTGACACAGCGCACTGCGCTGCTGCGCTTGCGCTCACCAGAGCGCGCCACGTGTTAGCAGCGCAAGCGCAGCGCACTGGCGCAGTGCACTGCGCTTGCGTGACACGTGTCATCACCACAAGCGCTTGCGCTCAGTGATTGGCGCAAAGCGCCTGACAAATGCACTGCATTGTTTACTGAAGGGCCAGGCCCAAATCAAAAAGGCCTAATAGGCCAAAATAAATTGCAATGCAATAAAAGGGCAGAGCCCAAATAAAATTGATGCTCTGCATCATTTATAAAAGGGCAGAGCCCAAGCAAAATTGATGCTCTGCATCATTTATAAAAGGGCAGAGCCCAAACAAAATAAGAAATGCAGTGCATTATTTAAAAAGGGGCAACGCCCTAGCACAGGCCTAATAGGCCAAAAACAAATAAAAATGTTGAACATTTTTTTTAACTGGACTTAGCCCAATCATGGCCGTAAGTCCTCAAATTAAATTGACTGAGCACGACTGCTCACTTAAATCAATTTATATCCGGTTCAAGGGTACATCTCCGAACTCCTCTGACACCTATCGTTGTAATCCTTCAACGACGTCAGAGAGGTGACGGGTCCCGACAACCACACACCATACGGACTGCGGGGTCTTTAAACTCGTGGACCGAAATGTCCTTAAACTAATGCTCGTCCCCAAATGGGAACGATGGACCACCACGTCCCTAAACTGGAACATGGACCACCACGTCCCTAAACTGGCAATGGACCACCATGTCCCTAAACTGGAATATGGACCGAAATGTCCTTAAACTACCTATGGACCACTACGTCCTTAAACTGGAACAATAGAGCCCCCAAATGCTCTTTTATCGGATCCAAGCGATCCCGTTAAGTTGATCTTAGTCTCAAATCAGACTAACGTATCCTTAACAAACGTTTAAGTCGATCTTAGCCTAAATACGGCTAACGTATCCTTAAACTAAAACACCAAACCCAAATCTAAGTAAATACGGATTTGGACTAATCTACCTCCTACGGGCGACGGCATCACTTAGTCTCCGTATACAATCCATGGGCATCCACAAACAAAACAAACACACACGACACGAAGTTAAATTCTGGAGAAGGAGAAAGTGGCTACCGCGATGCGGTAGTGTAATTAACTGCAGGGGCTTGCGCCTACAGGGAAGAGCGTCCTCACAATCAAAAACCCCTCAAATGAGGGGGAATCTGATGAAGTCTGCTACATCGGCCGCATCCGTCTAAACCTCCGATACATGGTGCCATAAATCAACTTGGCATCTTCGGAGAGGTGGACGGATAAAACCAAATAGTATCTGCCCCGAATCTCAGGCAAGACGAACCTACGCGGTCGCCTCTCTGTATTCGGAGGGGAACAGATTCTGGCATCCCCGGTGGGACCTTTCCTCTTTCCACTCCACACTTCGTGTGTCGTCTTCGCGAACGAATCGCGGTTTGTTAATGGTTGCCTTTGGGTTGCAAGTTACTAAGATTTGGTCTTTTGCCTGGCGCAGAAATCAAGCATCAATGGCCTCCAATTGCTCGAACTGCTCGAAGTGCCAATGCAACCGACGCTCCGCCTCACCTGGAGGTGTAGCATATGGGCCTCAAGCGGCCTCCGTCCTTACTCTGCCTGTGGAGCAAGTGAATCAGGCTACCATGGGCCTGTTCTTCGGAACCATGATCCCGCCAGTGAGCTTCACCACCCCTGTGCCCGCACCGGAAGCTTCAAGAAAGTCGGTCTTCGATCGACTTGCTACTCCCACGGCCCCTCTCAACGGGTCGTCCAATTCTTCAGTCTTCACCATGCTGAGCTCGAGCACCAAAGGGCCTATCAAGAAGCCCATAACACCTGAGGCGGTCATCCCAAAGAAGACGGCTGCTCCCGAAGTCGCCAAGGCGGCTTCTCCTGTCAAAGAATCAGTCTTTGCAAGGCTGACTATTCCTACTCCCACTCAGAAATCTGCTTTTGACCGCTTGGACACAACTCCTCAACGGACATCAGTCTTCAAGAGGCTGACACCGGAAATAGTCCCTCGCCTGGACAGGGGGCAAGAAGAAGCTGTCTTTGAACCAATACCGACAACTCGTCGCGCCCGACGACGCCACTGGCGCCGGATAAGGAAGACCGAGGGCAACTCCCCCTTGGGATAACTCCACCAGCTCCAACGGTGGAAGTTAATGCTGCTGTTCCAACTGGGAACAGCTTTGAGCTGCTGAATAGGGTACGCAGAAACTCGCCAACTGCGGTGCTCAAAAGATCTCCTCCACCGGTAGAGACCGCCGTGGAAGCAGAAAAGCCGGAGCAGTATCCTCAATCGCTGTCCTCCAGAATTTACAAGACATGGCGTTGAGTCCAAGAATCTGTGATTGATCCTAATTTCTCCCGCCAACACAAGAAGTCGAAAGGTCGGCAAGAAGAAAATCCCCCGGTCAAGCAACGAAAGGCGACGACCACTTGGGTGCCCAAAGCAACGGCCCCCTCAACTTCAACGGCCCATAAGAGAAGAAGGCCGGAGAAAGTCCTCATGCCAACGGCAAATATCAAAGGTGGTGAACCCAAACGCCCTAAGTCAGGGAGCATCGTAGTTCATACCGTCTATATGGCGTCTGGTAAAGAGGACAGCCGCATATCCACAGGTTATAGACCGCTTACACGGTCAGTGACCAAAGCTCAGGAGTAACAGCAAAAGCTCCAGGAGATGATGAACGCGATGGCCGCACTCACTGGGCCAAAAGAGAGCCCAGAAGCATCCTCGGATCAACGCCAGGAGCAAGAAACCGACGCCGAGTTCCTTCGGAGAATATTGGAAAAGAAAGACAAAGAGGCTGCGAAACAAGCAGCCAATATAAAACAAATGGTGCTTCTCTTCCAAGACATGGTAGGAATGATGTTACAGCCGGACCTTCCGGCTGAAGACCCTCCGATCATTATTGAAGACGATAGAGGGGAGACATATAATCCTCCTCCGGCTCTTTCAGCAGCCAAGGAAGAAACCATTTCCAAGGACGCACTGGATGACTATATAGCTCAGCAAATACGAGCTCATCAAACGAATGAAGCGGCTGCGCAAATTGTTAGAACCGGACGACCCTATCCGGGCTGGTATGACCAAATCAGTTACCCGCCGGGATATACGATCCCTAAATTCCATGTGTACAAGGGGACAGGGAATCTGCATCAGCATGTCGCTCAATTCAGGGCCTTATGCGGCAATACTGGAGACGATGACAAATTGTTGCTTCGCCAGTTCGTCGGTAGCTTGTCAGATACAGCATTCGAATGGTATTCTGAGCTCCCAAACGACTCTATCAAGACCTTTGCGAAGATGGAGCTGCTGTTTACCCAGCGTTTTGCAAGCGCCAGCGAATGCACCCCGATGACGGCATTGATTAACGCCAGGATACGGCCCAGCGAAACGTGGGTCCAATACGCAACACGATGGCGGAACTTATAGTCAAAATGCGAACAACGCATAGAAGAGGCACCTGCGGTAGGCATGTTTGTGGGCACTCTTGATCCGTAAGCGACCATCTCGCAATTCATGATGTTCTTCAGGCGGACCACCTTCCAGGCCTTGATCGACAAATTAGCCCAAATGGATCAGATGGGCCATGGACCGTCTCCTCCAAAACCAGACTCTCGAAATGAGAAAGGAAAAGGGAAAGCGATCGTCGTCGCCAATGCTCAACAACAGTCAAGCAACTCAAAGCCGGCCGTTCGCCAAAACAACGTGCGTCCGCACCCATCCCTCGAGGAGAGACTGGGACGTCCTTACTCGTTTCCTCAGAATAAAACGAGAAGACTGTTTGAGCTGGCAGTGCGCAACAGACTCATCAATCTGCCGAGTCCAAAGCATCTGTCGCAGCCAGGCGATCTTAAAAATCCCAATTATTTCCCTTACCACCAAATGGTAAGTCACCCGATCGAGGATTGTTTCGTCTTTAAGGGATGGATCGAGGATCAATACCTACAAGGCAAGTTCGCGCTGTCTGAAAACTGGAAGGTAAACCCACCACGGCCGCACACTCTAAAGAAGACGGACACGATGGGGGCAGCTTGTTCTTTTGTCAAGGACGAAAACAATGGAGAAGACTCATCAGATGAATCCGAAGATTACGTAGCGACTTGTCATGTGATCTCTCACTCATTGGTGGATGATAAAGAGGCTCCTTGCGCCGAGAAACCGAGGGCGGACCCTGAACCAGAAATTATGCGGCCGTCAGACGAGTTGATCGATACCTTCCTGAATGAGATTCGTCTGAAAGTTAAAGCCAATCAAGAGCGTGAGATGGCCATACTAGAAGGAGCCAAACACCGACGACTGGACCAAAGAGTCGAGGCACTCCCGTCAAATCAAAAGCCATCCGCTGCGGATAAAAATAAATTCAAGACGAGGAAAAGGTTTGCTAAAGCCCTGTCAGCGGGAATGAAGCTACCACCCTCTGAAGAAAATACTCTCGGTAGAGTGGAGATACATCCTAACTTCTGCTTGTATCATCAGAAGAGCATACATCCTACCGAAGACTGCGACTCCTTTAAGTGTTGGTGGCAAGGGTATGTCGCTCAAAAGCAACACTTCAACAGGACAAAGTGTGAAGCTCGTAGACATCGGAAAAACGCGATAGATGAGCGCAAAAGAGCCGCCGCCGACTGTTATAGACTCCGAGGAATCGCAAATTATCACCTTTGGAAGCGACTCTGACGAAGAAGTTGCCCTCAACCCTCTCCTCAAGGAATCCATTTCAAAAATGAAAGAATTGAGGAGTTGCGAGAACATTCAGCCAAGCAATCGCCCGCTACTCGAAAGGAATCTCGGCCCCGCGGACAAAGGATCGAGCAAAAAGGATAAAGGAAAGGGGAAAATAGCCCTCGTAGCCAATACTCAACAGCAATCGAGTGGCCCTAGGCCGGTTGTTTGTCGAAACAACAAGCGGCAAACCCTCAAGGAAAAGTTGAAACGTCCTTACTCGTTTCTGCAAGATAAAACAAGGGGACTGTTCGAGCTGGCAGTGCGCGACAGACTCATCAATCTGCCGAGTCCAAAACGTCCGTTGCGGCCAGAAGATGTTAACGCTCTCAATTATTGCCCTTACCACCAAACTGTAGGTCACTTGATCGAGGATTGCTACGTCTTCAAGAACTGGGTTGAAGACCAATACCAACAGGGCAAGTTCATCATCTCCGAAAACTGGAGGGTGAACCCGCCACAACCGCACGCTCCGAGAAAGATGGATACGCTGGGGGCATCATGCTCATTCATAGAGAAAGCCCAACGGACCACTACGTCCTAAAACTGGATAATAGACCGAAACGTCGTTAAACTAACAACGGACCACCACATCCTAAAACTGGATAATAGTACGAAAAGTCAGTAAACTAGAGATTCGCCTCGAATACGGCGACGGCGGACCGAAACGTCCTTAAACTAACGACGGACCGAAACGTCCTTAAACTAACGACGGACCGAAATGTCCTTAAACTACTACCGCAGCATCCTCAGGCTGACGAGATGAATAAAAAAAGTATATATAAAAAAAATATAAAAGAAAAAATATAATAAGCGGTATGTCCATAAGCAAAATGGGCACGAATGAAAACCCGAAATGGCTCCGTGAGTAAAAACAGCAGGGCTACCGGCGGGTGTTCGTGAAAACCCGAAAGGGCGCGACCTCGTAAAAAAAACGGTATGTCCATAAGCAAAATGGACACGGATGAAAACCCGAATGGGCTCCGTGAGTAAAAACAGCAGGACTACCGGCGAGTATTTGTGAAAACCTGAAAGGGCGCAACCTTGTTAAAAGGACACTTACAGGGTCCTCTCGACCTTGTAAGGAGAAACCACCCACGTGAGATCCTTACGACTCACAAGGGAGCAACACACTTAGGGATCCTCACGATTCCTAAGGAGAAAATACACTTGCGAGATCCTCACGACTCGTAAGGAGAATTCTCTTATGGGATCCTCACGGCTCATAAGAGTTGAAAGTCTTAAGTTACAGAGACCTAAACCTGTACTTAAGCAACCCCCACAACCTTCGATATTGCCCTACAAGTGGTTCAATTCTGACCCTTGTATACAATCCACGGGCGCGAATAAACATTTTCCTAACCAAGTCCCATCCATGACTGGGGATATGTACGTATGATGAACAACCCTTGTAGGTCCTCTCGATTTACAAGGAGAAAACCCTCTTGTAGGATCCTTACGACTTAAAGAGGAATATACACTTAGGAATCCTCACGATTCCTAAGGAGAAAATACACCTACGAGATCCTCATGACTTGTAAGGAGAAATACCTTTGTGAGACCCTTACGGCTCATGAAGTCAAAAGCCTTAGCCAACAGGACCTTAACCCTGTTCGCTGAGCCACCTTTGTTCGACATCGACAGAGGCAAATGATGATTCGCTCCTGGCAAGATCCCAGTCGTAGCGGTGCTGATGCCGAAATCGGTGTCTAATTTCAGGTTTACGATGAAAAGTTGGTAGGCAGCACATGCATACGAAATAGCCGAAATGATGGGGCAACTTGCAACAAAAACAGCAAGTAAAAAATGTATGCCTGCAAAATAGCCAAAATGATGGGGCAACTTGCAATAAAAAGCAGCAAGTAAAAAAAATGTGCATACAAAATAGCCGAAATGATTGGGCAACTCGCAATAAAAAGCAGCGAGTAAATATAAAATAAACAGCCGAAATGATTGGGCACCGCGAAAAATAGCCGAAATGATTGGGCAATCGCGACCTTTGCGATATAAAGCTGAAATGATAGAGCATCGCGGAAATAAAATAATAATACAAAAGAAAAATGAATGAAACTTTTGCCCTACATGTGAGATCACATCGATCCCTGTACACAATCCAGGGGCACAAACAAAGAGGGAACCATACCTTCCCAACAGGCTTCATCAGAAAGTGAAGCCAAATCTTGACGGTTCATAGACAACCTAGAGACAATCTCGACATTTGTCGCAATATTGCAGACACGATGTCAACAAACGAAGCAAAAAGAAGATCCCTAGCTTCAGGGTCTCGACGTCGATATCGACAACTTAGAGATCACCAACGGCGTTTCTCCTTATTCCAACCAGATGCAGATACAACGCCAACAAAAGACCTCGTGGTCGAAACAAAGCGAAGCTACGGCAAAATCCCAGCTTCATCTCAACAATCGTCTCGATACAGCAGACGAGATGTTAACAAAGGCGTTCCTTCGCAGTCCATCCAGATGCAGATACAACGGCAACGAAAGACCCCATGGTCGAAACAAAGCGGAGTGACGGCAAAATCCCAACTCCACCTCAGCATTCGTCTCGTTACAACAGACGCAATGTCAACAACGGCGTTCTTTCGCAGTCCAGCAGGATGTAGATGCAACGTCAACAAAAGACCCCATGGTCAGTAAAGCGGAGTGACGGCAAAATCCCAGCTCCACCTCAGCATTCGTCTCGTTACAACAGACGCAATGTCAACAACGGCGTTCTTTCGTAGTCCAGCAGGATGTAGATGCAACGTCAACAAAAGACCCCATGGTCAGTAAAGCGGAGTGACGGTAAAATCCCAGCTCCACCTCAGCATTCGTCTCGTTACAGCAGACGCAATGTCAACAACAGTGTCCTTCCACCAACAGGATTCGGACATGACAGAACAAACGAAGCGAAGGCTAAATTCCTAGCTTTAAGTTCTTAACGGCGAGTCATATAAAGCCTGAAAGACAACTGGAGATCATCCCACACCAGTGCGGAATGGTCACCACTTCGACGTTCGTCTCGACACAGCAGACGCAACATCATCAAACAAACGGAGCCACGGCAAAATCCCTAATTCCCACCGCGACATTCGTCTCGATACAGCAGACGCGATGCCAGCAAACGAAGCAAAGGCTAAATTCCTAGCTTCAGGGTCTTGACAGCAACTCACATAAAACCTGAAAGACTATCGGAGATCATCCCAT
Source organism: Agapanthus africanus (assembly GCA_030015575.1). Classification (NCBI taxonomy): domain Eukaryota; kingdom Viridiplantae; phylum Streptophyta; class Magnoliopsida; order Asparagales; family Amaryllidaceae; genus Agapanthus; species Agapanthus africanus. The sequence continues at coordinate 419,543,129 of JASDDO010000029.1, forward strand.
ACCAGCGCGGAGTGGTTATGACTCATCGGGGCTCTCCAAAATGAGCCTAACCTCAAGTAAAAAGCGGCATGGCAAATTCCTAACGCTTGCTCTTCCGAACGGTCAAACTGCCTAGGAAGATTGCTTGAAGACGTCTTGTCCAGCCCCCGAAGGGATCAGAGACACGGCAGTCGCAGGGCTACTCGAACAGCACGATTGCCTATCAAGGAATATATCAGCCGATGCGACGGTACGACGGCCAAAACCCTAAGTACCACAGACCCTAACGGACTTCTGTCATAAAGAGCAGAGGTTAACTGTGACGCTAGGATGTTCTTACGAGAAATGTTCGATTCGTCTCGACTTGTGAAGAAATTGATGTCTTTACGAGAACTGCTCGATGCGGCTCGACTCGTAAGATAAAGCCTTAGGCAGTAAGGATTAAAAAACTTGTTCCCTAAGTATTGGGACCCTGCAAATTGGCCCAAAACGGTCTCTTGCATACTATCCACGGGTCTCACTCTCCAAACTCGAATCTCGACGAGGAGGGAAACAACCGCTTACGGGTCCTCTCGACTCGTAAGAGGGAAAAATTCTCTTATAAGATCCTTACGACTTATAAGAGAAAACGCACTTAGGAGTCCTCACGATTCCTAAGGAGAAAATCCACCTACGAGATCCTCTCGATCCGTAGGGAGAAAAGTCTCTATGAGACCCTCATGGCTCATAGAATTGAAAAGTCTTAGGCAGCAGATCTGAGCCTGCGGCTTAAGCCATCTCTATCCCTGGAAGAAACCAAGATGCTTACTTTGTTATCTGTCAACCCTGTTTATTAAGACGGCATGCTGACAATAAAAGAAAGAAGAAGGTGACAGGAAGAATATCCGATCTACATTTGATCAAGCATTCGAGACACACTCATTCATGCACAAGCAAAAGACTCAGAACGAGAAATAAGACAAGCTGGGATAAAAAAAATTCCATTCATATTGCCAAAAATTCTTACAATCATAAAAGCAATAAACGAGAAACATTATTACAATGGAATAACCTCAGATCCAGGGCACGGATTGAGGAATTCAAAAGTAAGGCCATCCAGAGTTCTTCTGGCCTTTCTGATGATTCTCGTGCGCAGCCTCTCGCGCTCCTGTGTGTCAAGGTCTTCGGCGAGGCCCCCCAGCCTTCGATAAGCAGCGATTATCGTCGTCTGCTGGAAAATTTGATGCAAGATGTCGATGAGGCTATCCCGCCGTTTCTTCGAGATCAGCCCCGACAGGTACACTGAATGCACCTTGTCTTCGGCATCATCCAGCGCATTGAGCGGTAGGGCCTCGTGGAACCCTGGGAGTGCTCTCCAGATCACTCCCAGCACGACTTTCAAGAGAGCGGAACGACGAGGAAGCAGCCAACCAACGCTTGCGTTAAGGCGACCCATGACCTCCGCACCTTGGGCCTTTGTAAACTCTTGGTTTTGTTGACGGCCCTGTACACGGATATCCTCGTAGGTAATGAATTCGTGCAGACTATATAGACGCACCGCCATAATGCCTGAAGGAAACATCATTGGAAGATTAGCAATGAGGAAAAAGCATAGGGAGTTAAAGCTCCTCGAGAGCAATGCTCTGCAGACAGGAGTGACACCTGTCAAAATCAGTTATGAAGAGAATTTGAGGAAAATCCCCTAAGAACATTGAGAGCTTTGCTCTGAAGAGATGATATAATAATAATAATAATAATATAAAATGCCATCTTTAACTTCCAAGATCCATGAAGAATTCTTAAGAGTTCTTCTATATGATTTGGAAGGAGCAAAGCTCCATTAATAAATTAAGAAAATCCAAGGAAATTTTTTTAGCAGAGCTCTATTAACGGAACCCTAAATAGGGTTCTCCTTAGTCTTCTTTAGACCCCTTTAGAGCAAAGCTCTGCTAAGTGAAACCCTAAATGGGTCTTCTTTAGATCAGGGATCTATTGAGAGCAAGGCTCTTAAAATTGATTTAATTCAATCCAAATTAATTTTTACCTAAAATTCTCTGGAGTTTGAACTTTTAAAGGTGCTTAAACAAAAGAGCAGGGCTCTGAACAAAATTCTTATGAAGAGATGAAAATCATCTAAGGGACCAAAGGTCCTATTTATAGGCATTGAAGAGCCTTTTCAACTTCCAAAAGTTGCCGCAAAGTTGGAATTCTGCCACTGCTGCGCTCACATTTGGGGCCACGTAAGCGCAACGGTGGGGGGCATTTGTTTACCCCAGTCACAGCAAAGCTCTGTTCAAATTCCAAAGCGGGAGATGAAGCAACGCTTCCGATTCCCCCAATCAGAGCAAAACTCTACTTTGAAAATTTAAACTTTAATAATTTGAAGCAACGCTTCAAATTCCTTGCGCTGCGCGCAACGCGCCACGTGTCAAAAACTGATACGTCAGCGCAGCGCCCAAGGCAGTGCGCTCAATCAGAGCAAGCTTCTATTAAAAAACAAAATTAAAAGGAAGCAAAGCTTCAGCTGCGCTGCGTGACACGTGTCAGCGCAGTTGCTTCTGCGCAAGCGCTGCTGCGTGACACGTGTCAGCGCAGATGCTTCTGCGCAAGCGCTGCGCTGCGCGACACGTGTCAGCGCAGTTGCGCAAGCACAGCTGCGCTGCGCTGTGCGCTGCGCGACACGTGTCAGCACAGTTGCGCTAGCGCGGTTGCGCTGCGCGGTGCGCTGCGTGACACGTGTCAAGCGCTGGTGCATTTGTGCCAAACAGAATTAAAATTCTAATAAGATCTTTCTATTCTTGTTAAAACAAGAAGATTGTCTTCTGTAAAACAGAAACCCTTGGATCAAAGATCCAACGGTGGGGAAAATTCCCCAAATCACTCAGAGAAAGATCTCTTTAACAAATTTAATTAATTAATTGGCACTATATAAAGGCCCCTAGACCCCAATTCAGAGGGCATCGATCAATCAATCACATCATCATCATCAAGATCGAGAAGAAAAGAACTCTGAAGAATTTGAGAGAACTCTTCAAAAACAAAAAGAAAAGGTAAAAACCTTTAGAAAAAGAGAAGATTCTCTTATGAACAGATCATTGATCTAAGAACAAGATCAATGATCTTCAATAAAAAGGAAAAAGAAATAAGAACGGTGCCTTGCACTCTTTATGAACCACTGTTTCTTTGAAAACAAGAAAAGCTTGTTTTCTTTGATCTAAAATTGATCCAAAGATAAAACAGTGCCGTGCACTTGCAAAGACTGCACTGTTGCGCTCCTGCGTTGGCGCAAGCCACCAGGGAGCGCCACGTGTCAACAGCGCAACAGCGCAGCGCACTGCGCTGCTGCGCTTGCGCTCACCAGAGCGCGCCACGTGTTAGCAGCGCAAGCGCAGCGCAAGCGCAGCGCACTGGCGCAGCGCACTGCGCTTGCGTGACACGTGTCATCACCACAAGTGCTTGCGCTCAGTGATTGGCGCAAAGCGCCTGACAAATGCACTGCATTGTTTACTGAAGGGCCAGGCCCAAATCAAAAAGGCCTAATATGCCAAAATAAATTGCAATGCAATAAAAGGGCAGAGCCCAAATAAAATTGATGCTCTGCATCATTTATAAAATGGCAGAGCCCAAGCAAAATTGATGCTCTGCATCATTTATAAAAGGGCAGAGCCCAAACAAAATAAGAAATGCAGTGCATTATTTAAAAAGGGGCAAAGCCCTAGCACAGGCCTAATAGGGCAAAAACAAATAAAAATGTTAAACATTTTTTTTAACTGGACTTAGCCCAATCATGGCCGTAAGTCCTCAAATTAAATTGACTGAGCACGGCTGCTCGCTTAAATCAATTTACATCCAGTTCAAGGGTACATCTTCGAACTCCTCTGACACCTATCGTTGTAATCCTTCAACGACGTCAGAGAGGTGACGGGTCCCGACAACCACACACCATACGGACTACGGGGTCCTTAAACTCGTGGACCGAAATGTTCTTAAACTAATGCTCGTCCCCAAACTGGAACGATGGACCACCACGTCCTTAAACTAGAACATGGACCACCACGTCCCTAAACTGGAACATGGACCCCTATGTCCCTAAACTGGAATATGGACCACCATGTCCCTAAACTGGCAATGGACCACCATGTCCCTAAACTGGAATATGGACCGAAATGTCCTTAAACTACCTATGGACCACTACGTCCTTAAACTGGAACAATAGAGCCCTAAAATGCTCTTTTGTCGGATTTAAGCGATCCCGTTAAGTTGATCTTAGTCTCAAATCAGACTAATGTATCCTTAACAAACGTTTAAGTCGATCTTAGCCTAAATACGGCTAACGTATCCTTAAACTAAAACACCAAAACAAAATCTAAGTAAATACGGATTTGGACTAATCCACGTCCTACGGGCGACGGCATCACTTAGTCTCCGTATACAATCCACGGGCATCCACAAACAAAACAAACACACACGACACGAAGTGAAATTCTGGAGAAGGAGAAAGTGGCTACCGCGATGCGGTAGCGTAATTAACTGCAGGGGCTTGCGCCTGCAGGGAAGAGCGTCCTCACAATCAAAAACCCCTCAAACGAGGGGGAATCTGACGAAGTCTGCTATATCGGCCGCATCCGTCTAAACCTCCGATACACGGTGCCATAAATCAACTTGGCATCTTCGGAGAGGTGGACGGATAAAACCAAATAGCATCTGCCCCGAATCTCAGGCAAGACGAACCTACGCGGTCGCGTCTCTGTATTCGGAGGGGAACAAAGGGAAAGAGAGAGCCCTCTATTATTTGAGTAGAGTTTTTCTGGGGGCAGAAAACAACTACTCCCCTATCGAAAAACACTGCCCGGCGTTAATCTTTGCGATAACGAAGCTTCGACACTATGCTTTGGCGCATGAGGTCCATCTCATATCAAAAGTGGATCCTCTCAAATATTTGATGTCGAGAGCCATACTAACGGGACGGCTCGCTAAATGGGCCCTACTCTTAATGGAGTTCTCGATAACATACCGATCTCTCAAGGCGGTGAAAGGCCAGGCCATCACTGACTTCCTCACTGAGCATCCGATACTTGCCGATTCACTCCTACAATGCGAGTTGCCAGACGAACATGCGTTTGACGCAATTGACAAGGAGAAAGAAAGGAACGATACCTGATGGGAACTCTACTTCGATGGAGCATCTTCCATAAAGAAGCGACAACACAACACCCCTATAATCAAATCAGGAGTAGGCCTTATCTTCGTGACTCCGCAATGAGGGATAATGTGCTTTGCCTTTTCCTTAACAGAACCAAGGACAAATAATGAAGCGGAATACGGGGATTTGATAGCGGGTCTTGAGATCGCTGTCGACATGAGAATCAAAAACCTCCTCATATACGGAGACTACCAGTTGGTCGTTAGTCAAGTAAACAACGACTATCAAACGTGCAAACTAGAGTTGGTGAAGTACGGCGAGAGAGTGCAAAAATTGCTGACTCAAATCCCTTCCTACATTCTGGAAAGCATACTGTAACAACCGAGTCCAGTTCTACAAATTTCTATTACCATATGTATGGTGTGTGGTATTTATTTCATTTATCCTGCTTTGACTGTTACTAGTTATAATTCTGCATATAACAATTTAAGTCATTTAAAATAAATTAAAAATATTTGACATGGCATGCTTGACACCCCTAACCCTGTGGTAGCATCCTTACATCGTGTTCTCGTCCCGTTCAGTAAAACGGATGTGTTTGGACGGCTGCGCGCACGTACGGGCGTCCGTTCTTGGGGGTATGCTTTTTAATTATAAAATACTTCATTTTAAATTTTGGAACCTGCTAATAAATTTCATATTTCAAATTCAAATTTTTGGACTCGACCCGGGCGCAATTCTGAAATATTTTGTAGCCCGCCAAATTTGGTTATTTTAATATTTTATTAAATAATTCAGCAGCATAGAAAATATTTTTTTAGTTGGTTGGAAAACCTTTCACAAGAATAAATCTTTCTAAAAAATTTTATACCTAAACAAAAATCTTTCCCAACCAATCACTTTCTCTCCTTCGCGTGGTGGCCCCACGAGATCTTCTCCCTCTGCTTCTCTCTCCTTCTCTTTCCCTTTCTCTCTCTCAAACCTCTCTCTCTCTCCCCTCTCGCTTTCCTCTCTCTCTCTCTTCTCGCGGTGGGTATAGGTCCCAACACCGCCCTTAATCCTTATCGTCACCGCCCGCTTTCCTCTTCTCCTTCTTCTATATTTTTCGCCCGAGCGCTACGAACCCATGGGGAAACAAAACCCTAACCCTTGAAACTCTGCAGTCTCCTCCTCTTTCCTCGACCTCATCACCTCGTCGGCCTCTCAGCACCCTCGTCGCCTCCCATCTTCTCTTCTTCTTCCTCCTTTTTCTCTCCCGAGGACGTGCACCCTGCACATAAACCACTTGCACCGTCTCAACCCACAGCCGCCGACCACCTTCGCCATCAACGTCTCTCCTTTCTCTCTTCTCTATCCTCTGCTCTTCCCCTCTTCACGTAAACCCTGCACACCCTTTACCCGAAACCCTAGTTTAACACAACCTAACCTTTACACCTAACCCTGCACCGGCACCCCACCGCCGTTGATCTCACCGCCACTGCTTGCACACCCCTGCACACAACCCAGTAAGCTATCCCTTATCCTTTCTTCTTCTTCGTTCCTTGTCTCTTCTCTTCTCTTGCTGTATCTATTTTTCCAGCAATTGTATATTCACTGTTTTTGTGTTTTGCTGGAATCCGACCGTGCCGACGACGTTTCTCGACGACCCAGCGAGGACCTGCGACCCGTGTGACTTCACCGTTCGTCGTTTGGGCTCTTTCCGTGAACCGTGCACGCGTCGCGATTTTTCCCCACCGAAGCGTAACGTTCCGTTTTCCGTTTCGCGACCCGTCGAGGCAAGTGAAACTTGCTACATGCTATTTTAAACTATTCGTATGCTAAATTATTTATTTCCTGTTAAATCTCTAAATAGAATCGAAAGAATTGAATTTCAAGTTAACCGTATAAAGTTCCGTTACACATTTATGATCCCGAACTTGAACTTAAATTTTACATCTAATTATCTATACCTAGGAATCACCTGTAAATGATAGACCACATGATCACATTTGTTTATAGCCATGATACCCTTTTATCCAGTTTTAACCTATCGGACATCCATGTGCAACTTCAACCGGTTTAAATTACAACTGCATCCATTGAACAGATTATATATGTCGTCGCATCCCTAGATTACTCGATACTTATTAACCTGGTTTTCAGCATTCACATCTATCATACTGTATTCATATAATGCTGACACTGTCTGTTAAACACAACTAATAACTGTACGGCTAATTAATTAAATCTGCTTTATTGCCTAACCTATTATATGTGCCATTTTATTGTGTTGATACCCATGATTGATTATTTATAACCAGGATTATGAGCACACACATGATATCTTTCACAACCTGTTATGACTTGCTACACACATATTGATTGACCCGACATGGTACCATACACTACTTGACTTGACCTGATGTACCATGGCTTGACCCGTTACCTGACCTTGTGTCTAATGCCAACAAACCTGACATGTAGTCCTTACGGACCGTTCCTGTTGTCTATCCAGACAAACCTGCTCTTACCTGATCCTGTGTTGGCATTAGTTCTTGATTACTGAATACCTGACTTGAACACTTATAACTTGGGGGTATGGGGAAATCAATGGTGAAACCTGACTTGTAACTCAACAGTTCGATACCTGTTCTGATCAGTCTTACGGGCTAGGCCAGCCCCGGAGTGATGATGCTGACATCACTCATCTGTACTTGCTACCTTCTACTGCCTAGCTGCACGTCTCGGAATCAGCCCGAGAATCTTGACCGTGGTCCCGGGCACGCACGGGATACTATTGAGTTACATAGATGATTCATCAAATTGATTTCAAAGACTTGAGAGTAGATGACCCAATAGACCAGTTTAGTTTACTCACTGCACACTACCCTTCACTGCCCTGATTTATATTACTGTCACCCATGCTCTTCATTCATGATTATATTTGCATTGCCTGTTACTCTGTTTATATTTTATTACTTGATGACATAACGCGCTGACGTCTGGGTTTTGCATGGCCCAGATTCTGTACCTTTGCTGCACTCCGAGCAGGAGTACTTCAACCAGCAGGCTGAGCTGTGAGGTGTCAGCAGTAGTTAGTTCTTTTATTTTCTGCATTTCATTCCTGATGTGAGCCCGCATTATGGGACATACATTCTAGTTATTTTGTATTGGATCTTTTGCTTCCGCACTTTTATTATTCTTGACTTATGTTATCTTGGCTTATGGACATGTATTAGATAGTTATATTTTGATTCTTGATATCTCTACAGCCGTAATGTGACTGTGGATGGATATTTCCTACCCACAGGTAGCATGGTTGGCTATGTCACGTGCCCATCTTAGCGTACTCTAGGAAGCGGGGCATGACATGGTTCTTTTGGTATCAGAGAATAGGTTGGTCGGGTTGATTCTTTTGTAGTTGGGTATTGTACCCAATACACGAATCAGAATACCCGTGTTTAGGAAACATGTCCTGCCACCTTGCCGTTTTACCGTTCTTGAATCTAAGTCCTTCCTGATTATATCTTTTACGGTGTGCAAACTTCCTTTGCATATCGACTCGAAACCTGATTCCTTGTTATCTCTAGAACTTAGGCGACTTAGGTGGAGTTATGTAATTATAGCTATGATACCGCGGCATAGTTACAATGCGGTACTCTATTTAAGTAACTCGAAGTTCTAGTCTTGATCTACATTTGAATCTGTTATCATGCTAATCTTTGGGTGTTTTGATTTCAGGAATATGGCAGACAAGAATCTGAAGACGTACCAAAGGCGTGTTGACGAAGCCGCCATGCTTGGAGTGATACGGGGAATGCTGGAGAATCAAAAGAGACAGACCGAGCTGATCCAGCAGCAAGCTGAATCGTTTCAGGAAGGTTTGCGGACCGTTCAGCAGTCCGTGAACAATGTTGGAGTTAAGCCAGTTGATCGTGTAGGGACCGTAGCAGATTTTAGGCATTTGGGACCGTTTGTCTTTACCGGTTTGGAGGAGCCGTTGCCAGCGGAGCAGTGGCTAGTTGACACGGAGAACTTACTTATTGCGGCACAGATTCCAGATGATAAAAGAGTGGATGTGGTGCACATTCAGTTAGTGGACTACGCCCGTGAATGGTGGCTTGTAAAGGAGACCCGCTTGCCCAAGCCGATCAAGTGGGCGGATTTTTCGAAGAGTTTCCTGGAGAAGTTCTTCCCGCGGACTGCACGGGAGGAAATGGAAGAGAAGTTCATTAGTCTGAAGCAGAATGGTGCACCCGTAGATGTACATGCAGCAGAGTGGACACGGCTCAGTAGATTCGCTGGACCTTTAGTTGCTAACGATGCAGACAGGGCAAGGAGGTTCATGCGCAGCTTGGATGTGGACATCCAGAGACAGATTGTCTCCCTGGGTTTGACCACTTTCTCACAGGTACTTACGGCAGCCCGAGAACAGCAGAGCTTATTGGGGAAGACTGGGAGTTCACAGCAGACAGCAGTTGCGGTAAGGAAGCCGGTATTTGTACCAAAGCGAGCTCATGGACGCAGAGGTATTCCAGTGGACCGTCGTGATGTAACACCGATGAAGAAGCCTGTTGTCGTTGATCGAAGAAGGAGCGTGATTTGTGACTACTGCCATTTACCTGGCCACGTGCAAAAGGATTGTCGAAGGAGGCAGGGACTCTGTTTAGTTTGTGGAGCGGCAGATCGCACTGTCAGCGCATGTCCGTCGAAGCTTCGTACGAGGGATGATATTCATAAGCCTTCGCAGAAACCGTTCCAGGGGCAGAAGCAGCTGACTCAAAGACCTAATCAGGCTCGAGCTTTTACCTTGACGGCTGAGGAAGCTAAGGCGTCAGGAGAAGTTGTTTCAGGTATTCTACTCGTTCATGGTTTTCCCGCATTAGCGTTATTTGATTCTGGTGCATCCCATTGTTTTATGTCGTCCAAGATTATAGCTACACACTCGATTACCTGCACGACCCTGTCTAGTTTCTGGGACATACACACTAGGAATGGGAAAATCATATCTAGTAGAGACTGTAAAGATTGTACAGTTGTTGTTTGCGGACGGGAGCTTTTTGCAGATTTCTTGGTGATTGATACGGGCAGCTATGAAGTCGTCTTGGGAATGGATTTTCTTGGCACTTTCCACGCTCACATTGATTGTAGGGTAAAGAAAGTAATTTTCCAGATTCCCGGACATCCCGAGTTTACCTTCACTGGAGGAAGCAGTTCTGTCGGGCCAGTCAAGTTTAGGGCTAGGCCAACAACTAATATTCTTGCATCAATGGAGGTTGATGAAAGTGAAGAGCCAGCTGTTGTTCGCGATTTTATGAACCTGTTTGAAGATATATCGGGATTACCGCCGAAGCGAGACGTGGAGTTCACAATTGATCTTATTCCTGGTGCAGCGCCAGTATCTAAAGCGTATTATCCAATGGCACCAGTGGAGTTGGAAGAAGTCAAGAAACAGGTTGCTGAATTGCTTGAGAAGGGTTGGATTCGAAGCAGTAACTCGCCTTGGGGAGCTCCAATTCTTCTAGTCAAGAAGAAGGATGGCACAAGAAGGATGTGCATCGACTATCGAGAATTAAACCGGGTGACTATTAAGAACAAGTACCCGATCCCTCGCATTGGCGAACTATTTGAGCAGCTTAGTGGCGCGAGGGTATTTTCGAAGCTAGATTTGCGATCCGGATATCATCAGGTCCGAGTGAAAGCAGAAGATATTTGCAAGACGGCGTTCCAAACTCGGTATGGACATTACGAGTACTTAGTGATGCCCTTCGGAGTTACGAATGCACCGGCGATATTCATGGACTTGATGAACCGAATCTTTTCACCATTCTTGGACCAGTTTATTGTGGTGTTCATTGACGATATCCTGGTCTATTCGAACAGTTTTGTAGAGCATGCGGAGCATTTGAAGATCGCACTGCAGGCGTTGAGACAAGAGAGATTGAATGCGAAGATGAGCAAGTGTAAGTTTTGGCTGGAGGAAGTAAAGTTTTTGGGGCATGTTGTGTCTGGCGATGGAATCGCTGTCGATCCAGAAAAGATTGCATCAGTTCGAGATTGGCCGATTCCAAAGAATGTTGCGGAGATAAGAAGTTTTCTTGGACTCGCCGGGTATTGCAGAAGATTTGTGGAGAACTTTGCTCGTCCGGCGGAGCCGTTGACCAAGCTTACGCGCAAGGAGGTAACTTTTGTGTGGACGGATAGTTGTGCGTCAGCTTTTGAGACGTTGAAGCGGAAATTGATAACCGCTCCTATTCTGACCGTGCCAGACAGTTCCGAAGGATTAGTGATTCACAGCGACGCATCTGGAAAAGGATTGGGATGTGTTTTGATGCAGCATGGGAAGGTTGTAGCGTACGCATCGAGACAGTTGAAGACCCATGAGAAGAATTACCCAACTCACGACTTGGAGCTTGCGGCTGTGATTTTCGCTTTGAAGATTTGGAGACACTACCTTTTGGGAGAAAGGGTCGAAGTTTTCACGGATCATAAGAGCTTGAAGTATGTGTTCACGCAGAAGGAGCTTAATATGAGGCAACGCAGATGGTTGGAGCTGATGGCTGACTACGATCTTGATCTTAAGTACCATCCGGGAAAAGTTAATGTTGTGCCGGATGCGCTCAGTCGGTTACCAGCAATTCAGATGTTGACTGCACAGAAGGATCTCATTGAAGACTTTCGAAGATTTGATTTGGAGGTTGTGCTACCGCATTCTTCGGGACAGTTGATGCAGCTGCAGGTACATTCATCGCTGATCGAGAATATTAAAGCAGCGCAATCGCAGGACCCTAGATTGCAAAAGTTCCGAGAACAGGTCGAAGCTAGACTTCGAACTGACTTACTGATCCATGAAGATGGTTCGTTGAGATATGGTAGCCGTTTGTGTGTGCCAAAGGGAGATATTCGTGAAGAACTTATGAAGGAAGCGCACAGTTCAGCTTATTCCGTACATCCAGGAGGCACGAAGATGTACCGAGATATACGACAGCATTTCAGGTGGGAAGGCATGAAATGGGAGATTGCTCGCTTTGTGGCAAAGTGCTTGGTGTGTCAGCAAGTTAAGGCTGAACATCAAAGGGTTGCTGGTTTATTGCAACCACTTCCGATTCCTCAGTGGAAGTGGGAACATATAACCATGGATTTCGTGACAGCTCTACCGCGGAGTCCAAAAGGCAACAATGCGGTATGGGTGATTGTTGATCGTTTGACCAAGGCAGCTCATTTCATTCCTTTTCGGGTTGGTCAATCAACAGAAACTTTGGCGGAGTGGTACATGCAGGAGATTGTAAGATTGCATGGAGTACCGGTGAGCATCATGTCCGATCGGGACACTCGGTTCTTATCACACTTCTGGAGGAGTTTACAGGAAAGTTTGGGAACTCGATTGAAATTTAGCACAGCCTATCATCCTCAAACTGATGGTCAGTCGGAGAGAACGATCCAAACTCTTGAAGATATGTTAAGAGCGTGCATGTTGGACTTCAAGGGTTCTTGGGAGGATCATCTACATTTGGTGGAGTTTTCTTACAACAACAGTTTTCAGGCAACTATTCAGATGGCCCCATTTGAAGCTCTGTACGGTCGCAAATGTCGTTCACCTGTTTGTTGGGACGATATCGGTGAACGAACATTGTTGGGACCAGATTTGGTTGTGCAAACAGTAGAGAAAGTTAACACTATCAGAAATCATATGAAAGCAGCTCAAGACAGACAGAAGAGTTGGGCAGATACGTCGAGAAGGCCTCTAGAATTCGCCGTGGGTGATTTGGTATTCTTGAAGATATCACCGACTAGAGGAGTGATTCGTTTTGGAAGTCGAGGAAAGCTCAGTCCTCGATTTGTTGGACCCTTTAAGATCTTGGAGCGTGTTGGCGAGGTAGCGTATCGATTGGCGTTACCGCAATCCTTGGCGAATGTTCATGATGTGTTTCACGTATCTCAACTCCGTAAGTATGTTCTAGATGAAACGCATGTATTGGATCATTCGGAGCTGACTGTACGAGAAGACTTGACTTTTGAGGAGCGACTGGTTGAAATTGTGGATCGAAAGGAAAAGGTTCTTAAGAACAGGGTTATCCCTCTTGTACTTGTTTCTTGGGGTAATCGCTCACCTGGAGAGTCCACATGGGAACGAGAAGATGAAATCCGGCAGAAGTTTTCTCATCTTTTCTTGTAGTTTGATTTTCGTCTATCCTTTGTATTCTTGGAATTTCGAGGACGAAATTCTTTTTGTAGTTGGGTATAATGTAACAACCGAGTCCAGTTCTACAAATTTCTGTTACCGTATGTGTGGTGTGTGGTATTTATTTCATTTATCCTGCTTTGACTGTTACTAGTTATAATTCTGCATATAACAATTTAAGTCATTTAAAATAAATTAAAAATATTTGACATGGCATGCTTGACATCCCTAACCCTGTGGTAGCGTCCTTGCATCGTGTTCTCATTCCGTTCAGTGAAACGGACGTGTTTGGACGGCTGCGCGCACGTACGTGCGTCCGTTCTTAGGGGTATGCTTTTTAATTATAAAATACTTCATTTTAAATTTTGGAACCTGCTAATAAATTTCATATTTCAAATTCAAATTTTTGGACTCGACCCGGGCGCAATTCTGAAATATTTTGTAGCCTGCCAAATTTGGTTATTTTAATATTTTATTAAATAATTCAGCTGCATAGAAAATATTTTTTTAGTTGGTTGGAAAACCTTTCACCAGAATAAATCTTTCTAAAAAATTTTATACCTAAACAAAAATCTTTCCCCACCAATCACTTTCTCTCCTTCGCGTGGTGGCCCCACGAGATCTTCTCCCTCTGCTTCTCTCTCCTTCTCTTTCCCTTTCTCTCTCTCAAGTCTCTCTCTCTCTCTCTCCTCTCGCTTTCCTCTCTCTCTCTTCTCGCGGTGGGTATAGGTCCCAACACCGCCCTTAATCCTTATCGTCACCGCCCGCTTTCCTCTTCTCCTTCTTCTATATTTTTCGCCCGAGCGCCACGAACCCATGGGGAAACAAAACCCTAACCCTTGAAACTCTGCAGTCTCCTCCTCTTTCCTCGACCTCATCACCTCGTCAGCCTCTCAGCACCCTCGTCGCCTCCCATCTTCTCTTCTTCTTCCTCCTTTTTCTCTCCCAAGGCCGTGCACCCTGCACATAAACCACTTGCACCGTCTCAACCCACAGCCGCCGACCACCTTCGCCATCGCCGTCTCTCCTTTCTCTCTTCTCTATCCTATGCTCTTCCCCTCTTCACGTAAACCCTGCACACCCTTTACCCGAAACCCTAGTTTAACCCAACCTAACCCTTACACTTAACCCTGCACCGGCACCCCACCGCCGTCGATCTCGCCGCCACTGCTTGCACACCCCTGCACACAACCCAGTAAGCTATCCCTTATCCTTTCTTCTTCTTCGTTCCTTGTCTCTTCTCTTCTCTTGCTGTATCTATTTTTCTAGCAATTGTATATTCACTGTTTTTGTGTTTTGCCGGAATCCGACCGTGCCGACGACGTTTCTCGACGACCCAGCGAAGACCTGCGACCCGTGTGACTTCACTGTTCGTCGTTTGGGCTCTTTCCGTGAACCGTGCACGCGTCGCGATTTTTCCCCGCCGAAGCGTAACGTTCCGTTTTCCGTTTCGCGACCCGTCGAGGCAAGTGAAACTTGCTACATGCTATTTTAAACTATTCGTATGCTAAATTATTTATTTCCTGTTAAATCTCTAAATAGAATCGAAAGAATTGGATTTCAAGTTAACCGTATAAAGTTCCGTTACACATTTATGATCCCGAACTTGAACTTAAATTTTGCATCTAATTATCTATACCTAGGAATCACCCGTAAATGATAGACCGCATGATCACATTTGTTCATAGCCATGATACCCTTTTATCCAGTTTTAACCTATCGGACATCCATGTGCAACTTTAACCGGTTTAAATTACAACTGCATCCATTGAACAGATTATATATGTCGTCGCATCCCTAGATTACTCGATACTTATTAACCTGGTTTTCAGCATTCACATCTATCATACTTTATTCATATAATGCTGACACTGTCTGTTAAACACAACTAATAACTGTACGGCTAATTAATTAAATCTGCTTTATTGCCTAACCTATTATATGTGCCATTTTATTGTGTTGATACCCATGATTGATTATTTATAACCAGGATTATGAGCACACACATGATATCTTTCACAACCTGTTATGACTTGCTACACACATATTGATTGACCCGACATGGTACCATACACTACTTGACTTAACCTGATGTACCATGGCTTGACCCGTTACCTGACCTTGTGTCTAATGCCAACAAACCTGACATGTAGTCCTCACGGACCGTTCCTGTTGTCTATCCAGACAAACCTGCTCTTACCTGATCCTGTGTTGGCATTAGTTCTTGATTACTGAATACCTGACTTGAACACTTATAACTTGGGGGTATGGGGAAATCAATGGTGAAACCTGACTTGTAACTCAACAGTTCGATACCTGTTCTGATCAGTCTTACGGGCTAGGCCAGCCCCGGAGTGATGATGCTGACATCACTCATCTGTACTTGCTACCTTCTACTGCATAGCGGCACGTCTCGGAATCAGCCCGAGAATCTTGACCGTGGTCCCGGGCACGCACGGGATACTATTGAGTTACATAGATGATTCATCAAATTGATTTCAAAGACTTGAGAGTAGATGACCCAATAGACCAGTTTAGTTTACTCACTGCACACTACCCTTCACTGCCCTGATTTATATTACTGTCACCCTTGCTCTTCATTCATGATTATATTTGCATTGCCTGTTACTCTGTTTATATTTTATTACTTGATGACATGACGCGCTGACGTCTGGGTTTTGCATGGCCCAGATTTCGTACCTTTGCTGCACTCCGAGCAGGAGTACTTCAACCAGCAGGCTGAGCTGTGAGGTGTCAGCAGTAGTTAGTTCTTTTATTTTCTGCATTTCATTCCTGATGTGAGCCCGCATTATGGGACATACATTCTAGTTATTTTGTATTGGATCTTTTGCTTCCGCACTTTTATTATTCTTGACTCATGTTATCTTGGCTTATGGACATTTATTAGATAGTTATATTTTGATTCTTGATATCTCTACAGCCGTAATGTGACTGTGGATGGATATTTCCTACCCACAGGTAGCATGGTTGGCTATGTCACGTGCCCATCTTAGCGTACTCTGGGAAGCGGGGCATGACACATACCGCGTACGGAAAATAGCAAGGCGGATGCATTAGCCAAACTCGCCAAAGAACTGGCGGACGAAAAGCTCGGTGACGTGAGGATCGTTGTACAAAGCCGTCGAGTTCTTGCACTAGCAGAAATATCTACGGAGTCGTCTGAAGAAATGGAAGCGACCAAGCAAACGGCCCTACAAATAGGGAACCAAGAAAAAGCTAAAGATTAGAGAGAAATCTTTATAGACTACTTCAAATTCCGTCGAACACCTGAAGATGCATCCGCAAGACATCAGCTCATGAAATGAGCTGTCTTTCGCCTTCGTCAATGATACTCTGTATAAGAGATCGTTTGACTCTCTGTGGCTGAGATGCCTGGGACTGGAAGAAGCAAAGAGAGTCGTCCGAGAAACTCATGACGGACTCTGCGGTTCTCATCAAGCCGGGCCGAAGATGAAGTTGAAGATCAAAAGGATGGGTTATTATTGGCCCACGATGATCCAGGACTGCCTTGAATATACAAAGCAGTGCCACTCATGCCAAATCCATCGAGACTTCATCCACCAGCATCCAAATCCGCTACACCCAACAGTGGCTAGCTGGCCGTTCGAAATGTGGGAAACCGACATAATTGGGCCCATAGAACCAGCGTCATCCAAAGGACATCGGTTCATATTGGCGACAACCGATTACTTCTCTAAGTGGTCAGAGGCCATACCGCTAAGAGAAGTGAAAACGGAAAACATCCTCCATTTCTTCAAGACACACGTCATCTATCGATTCGGCACTCCGCGACGGATTATCTCCGATAAGGGGCCGGCCTAAAGAAGTCACAAAATCATCCGCTTCGCACAGCAGTATAATATAGACTGGAGATACTCTTCGGTCTATAATCCCAGAGCTAACGGTTTAGCTGAGGCTTTCAACAAGACCTTAACGAAGATCATAAAGAAGACGGTATCCAAAAATAAAAAGGATTGGCACGAGAGACTGCATGAAGATCTCTGGGCGTATCGAACCACGTTCAAAACGGCCCCAAACACAATGCCGTATGCATTGGTATTCGGCACAGAAGCGGTACTCCCCCTCGAAATAGAGCTACCCTCTCTCCGAGTGGTGGTTCATTGTGAACTAACAGATGAAGAGAATGCTCATCTTCGGCTTGAGGAGCTCGACGCCCTCGATGAAACTCATCTCATGGCGCAACAAACCCTAGAAGCTTACAAAGCAAGGATGACGCACTCATACGAGAGATTGACTAGACCGAGAACATTTCGCCAAGACGAACTCGTGCTAGTGGTCAAGAGACCTATGATCCCCAATTGTGCCAAACAGGGGAAATTCGAGCCGAACTATGAGGGCCCGTACATCATAGACAAAGTCTACCAAGGTGGGGCTTACTTGTTCATAGATATGCATGGAGAAAGACCCTTCAGGCCAATAAACGGCCGGTTCCTGAAAAAATACTACGCCTGACGAGTTACGGCCTAGGTCAACGATAGATGACGACGCCTATGTCCGCTCGCAATCTTCCCAAGCCCTAACTCTATAAGTAGTATCCAGCAAAACCGTTGTCTCCAAAATGGTAACGATGGACCGAAACGTACCTAAACTAACGACGGACCGAAACGTCCTAAAACTAACAATGGACCGTAATGTCCTAAAACTAGCTGTGGACCGCAATGTCCTAAAACTAGCGACGGACCGAAACGTCCTTAAACTACTACGAACCGCAACATCCTTAGACTAACGTGGCAAAAAAAACAAAAAAAAAACAAAAAAAACGGTACGTCCATAAGTGAAATAGGCACGGATGAAAACTCGAAAGAGCTCCGTGAGTAAAAACGGCAGGGCTACCAGTGAGTTTGTGAAAACCCGAAAGAGCACAGACTCGTTAAAAAAATTATGCACACTTGCAAGGTCCTCTCGACCTTGTAAGGAGAAAATACCTGCGTGAGATCCTTACGACTCACAAAAGAGCAACACACTTAGGGATCCTCACGATTTCTGAGGAGAAATTACACTTACGAGATCCTAAGGACTTGTAAGGAGAACCCTCTTATGAGACCCTCACGGCTCATAAGGTTCAAAAGCCTTAAGCTACAAGGATCTGAACCTGTTCTTAAGCCATCACATTTTCCAGATTTCCCTACAAACGGTTCAATACTGACCCTTGTATACAATCCACGGGCACAAATAAACGCCTCCCCCACCAAGTTCCACCAACGGCACGAGATGTCTTCATGTGGTGAATGACACTTGTAAGTCCTCTCGATTTACAAGGAGAAAACACTCTTGCAACATCCTTACGACTTACAAGAGAACACACACTTAGGAATTCTTACGATTCCTAAGGAGAAAATGTACCTACGATATCCTCACGACTCGTGGGGAGAAACACCTTTATGAGACCCTTACGGCTCATGAAGTCAAAAGTCTTAGTCGACAGGATTCTAACCCTGTTTGCTAAGCCATCTTTGTTTAAGTCGACAAAGGCAAATGATGATTCGCTCCTGGCAATATCCCAGTTGTAGCGATGTTGATGCCTACATCGGTATCAAATTCTAAGTCCTTTCACGGCAAATGATGAGTCGCTCCTGGCAACATTCCAGTCGCGGCGATACTGATGCTAAGATTGGTATCAGATCTTGAGTTCCATACTCGAAAAAAAAGATATATGAAATAGCCGAAATGTTAACTTGCAATAAAAATCAGCGAGTAAAATATATGCATACAAAAATAGCCGAAATGATTGGGCACCGCAAAAAATAGCTGAAATGATTGGACAATCGTGACTTTCGCGATATAAAAAGCTGAAATGATAGAGCATCACAGAAAGGAAAAAAAATGAAAGAATGAAACTTCTGCCCTACAGGTGAGTCCATACTAACCCCTGTATGCAATCCATGGGCATAAAAAAAAAGGGAACCACATTTCCCCACCAGACCTTGTCAAAGGGAAAGTCAGATCTCGACAGCAACATCTGCATCCCAGAAGACCAACAACAGCGTTCCACCTCATACCAGCAGGGCACGGACGCGACGCCACCAAGCGGAGCCATGGCAAAATCCCTAGTTCCAAATCTCGATGGCCACATCTATAGCCTAAAGAACAATAACGGCGTTCCTCCTCAGTCCAGCAGGATTCGGACGTAACACCACCAAGCGGAGCCATGGCAAAGTCCCTAGTTCCAAATTTCTACGGCCACCTCTACAGCCTAGAGACCAACAACGGCGTTCCTCCTCATTCCAGCAGGATACAGACGCGACACTACCAATCGGAGCCATGGCGAAGTCCCCAGTTCCAAGACTCTATGGTTCACAGACAATCTAGAGTCAGCCAATGACCTCCGTCGCGGAAATACGTCATCTAGTGACCCCGCCTCGGAAATACGTCATCCAGCGACCCCGCCTCGGAAATACGTCAGCAAGTGATCCCGTCTCAGAAACACGTCAGCAAATGACCCGTCGCAGAAATACGTCATCCAATGACCCTGTCTCGGAAATACGTCATCCAATGATCCCGTTGCGGAAATACGTCAGCAAATGACCCTATCTCGGAAATACGTCAGCAAATTACCCCGTCGCGAAAACACGTCATCCAATGACCCCGTCGCAGAAATACGTCATCCAATGACCCCGTCGCGAAAGCACGTCATCCAATGACCCCGTCGCGGAAATACGTCATCCAATGACCCCGTCGCGGAATTACGTCAGCAAATGACCCCGTCTCGAAAATACGTCAGCAAATGACCCCGTCTCGGAAATACGTCATCCAATGACCCCGTCTCGGAAATACGTCAGCCAATGACCCCGTCGCCGAAATACGTCATCCAATGACCCCGTCTCGGAAATACGTCGGCAAATGACCCCGTCGTGGAAATACGTCATCCAATGACCCCGTCTCGGAAATACGTCAGCAAATGACCCCGTCTCGGAAATACGTCAGTAAATGACCCCGTCTCAGAAATACGTCAGCAAATGACCCCGTCTCGGAAACACGTCAGCAAATGACCCCGTCTCGGAAACACGTCAGCAAATGACCCCGTCTCGAAAACACGTCATCCAATGACCCCGTCTCGGAAACACGTCAGCAAATGACCCCGTCTCGGAAATACGTCATCCAATGACCCCGTCTCGGAAATACGTCATCCAATGACCCCGTCTCGGAAATACGTCTCGGAAATGAGTCAGCAAATGACCCCGTCGCGGAAACACGTCATCCAATGACCCCGTTTCGGAAATACGTCAGTAAATGACCCCGTCGCGGAAATACGTCATCCAATGACCCCGTCGCGGAAACACGTCATCCAATGACCCTATCTCGGAAATACGTCAGTAAATGACCCCGTCAAGGAAATACGTCATCCAATGACCCCATCTCGGAAATACGTCATCCAATGACCCCGTCGCGGAAATACGTCAGCAAATTACCCCGTCTCGGAAATACCTCAGCAAACGACCCCGTCTCGGAAACACGTCATCAAATGACCCCATCGTGGAAACACGTCAACAAACAACCTCCCCGTCGGAGCAGTGCTTCGACTCGGAAACAAGTCAATCCACCAACCACTTATGAGTCCTCTCGACTTGTAAGGGAGAAAATTCTCTTGTGAGATCCTTATGACTCTAAATAGAAATTGCACTTAGGAATCCTCACGATTCCTAAGGAGAAAATACACCTGCGGGATCCTCTCGACTCGTAGGAAGAAAAGTCTTTATGAGATCCTCACGGCTCATAAAGTTGAAAAGTCTTAGGCGGCAGACCTGAACCTGTTTCCTAAGCCATCGCTACCCCACAGGGAGGTTGCTATCTACTATCTACAGGCCACACTTGCCAAAGTTACATGCCACTGAAATAAAGGTGCTACTCAAGAGTACATAAACTACTTTGCGCCACGTCGAAACAAAAAGGCATAACCCACGGGCATCGACCACATACTATGCGAGGCAATAAAGAGAACATTTGATTTGCATCCAATTAAGCGTTTAAAGCGTACCTACTCATGTATGTGCGAAGAGGATTAATGCATAAAATAAACGCATAGAAAGGAAAAATTTGTTATTCATACCCCAGAAAATTCTTACATTGATGAAAAATAGTAAACAAAAGTATCATTAAAATGTTTACAATGGTAAAACATTAAATCCGGGACACGGATTAAGAAATTCAGAAGTAAGGACATCTAAAATGCTTCTGGCCTCCCTAACCATTCTCGTGTGCATCCTCTCACGAAGGCAAGCGTCGGGATCCTCACTGATGTAGTCCGTCCTCTGATAAGCAGAGATTATCGTTGTCTGTTGAAAAATTTGATGCAAGATATCAACAAGATTATCTCGCCGCATCTTCAAGATCAAGTCCATCAGATATACTGAGTGCACCTTGTCTTCAGCATCATCCAGTGCCTTAAGCTGCATGGCTTCATAAAATCAAGGAAGTGCGTTCCAAATCGCTCTCACGACGAGCTTCAAAAGAGCGGAGCGACGAGGAAGTAGTCGACCGTTGTATTCATTAAAGCGACTTATAATCTCAGCACATTGAGTATTTGTGAACTCTTGGTTTTGACAACGGCCTTGTTCCCGCCAAAATTTTCGGCCAAGAGGTACTTGTTAGCTTACAAAAAAGGGGGAGAATCCTCAAAAAACAGGCATCACGTGTAAAACACATGGGCGCTCATATGCAAAGAATATGAGCGCTAAACATAAACAGGCTGAAACCCACACTAGGGGTCACATGTTAAACACGTGAGTGCTTTTACCGATCACATGCAAAGCATGTGAGCACCCTAATTTAAAATGTTCCTCAACGCTAGACGCTCCATGTGCTCCTCACGTGGGCGCTAAGGAATTACAAAGCGCTCTGTAAATAAGGCCCCAGCGCCATAAAAAGTGTTCAACGCTTAATAAAAGACAAAAAGAAAAAGGGGTGTCAGAACCCAAATCAATGCTCAGCATTATTGAATAAAAAGGGGTTGAGCCCAAATAAGTGTTCAGAACTGAGTGGACTAAGCCAAAGTTGGCCACATGTCTCTAATTCAAATTAACCGAGCCCATGTGCTCACAATCTTTTTAATTGGTCTTAGTCCCAAACCTGACTATAGATCACCCAACCAACATTGGTTCAAGGGTACATCTCTTCATACCTCTGATACATGTCGTTGTAATTCTTCAACGTCTTCAGAGAGATGGGGAGTCCCAATAACCAATAACTTTTGGTGTATCTCCAAACGGTTAAACCAAAACCTCACAGACTATGATGTATTTAAACCAGACTATGATGTCCTTAAACTCACAGACTATGATGTCTCTAAACTTATGAACCGTAATGTCCCTAAACTACATTCTACGGACTATGACGTCCTTAAACTTATGGACCGCAATGTCCCTAAACTAAAATGATAGAGTCCAAATACTTTTTTAGTTGGATCTAAATGATCCTAAAACCTTGTTAAGTAGATCTTAGTTTAAAATTAGGCTAACGTATCCTTAACAAGCATTTAATCTAAAACAAGATTAACAATCCTTAAACCAACCCAAACCCAAATCTAAAAAAATACGGATTTGGACTAATCCATGCCCTATGGGCGACAACAAAAATTAGTCTCCGTATACGATCCACGGGCAACCGAAAATAAAACAAACACACACGACACGAAGTAACCATCTGGAGAAGAAGAAAGTTGTTACCGTGATGCGGTAACGTAATTAACTGCAGAGGCTTGCATCTGCAGGGAAGAGCGTCCCCACAATCAAAAACCACTCACAACGAGGGGGAATTTGACGAAGTCTACTGCATCGGTCGCATCTGTTTAAACCTCCGATATACGGTTCCATAAATCAACTTGGCATCTTCGGAAAGATGGACGGATAAAACCAAATAGCATTTGCCCCCAAAATTCAGGCCAGATGTCCTAACGTCACGACCGCATATTTCGGTGGTAAACAGACACGATTCCGAGACGGAGCATAATTCCGATAAGAAGGTTGAAACTGCCCTTTTTGCGACTTGGACGGTCGATGCTCGATGTATCTTCGAGACGGAAAGTCATTGGTTGACGTTTCCCAACATAGAGTGTCGCTGGTTGATGTATCTCCAAGACAGAGTGTCGCTGATCGACGTGTCCCTGAGGCGGGGTGTCTCTTTGACGTTTTCCCGGCACGGAGTGTCGCTGGTTGACTTGTCCACGGCACGGAGTGTCTGTTTAACATTTCCCCGGTACGGAGTGTCGCTGGTCGACTTGTCCCCAGAACAGAGTGTCTGGTTGATTTGTCCCCGGTACGGAGTGTCGCTGGTTGACTTGTCCCCGGCACAGAGTGTCTGTTTGACGTTTCCCCGGTACGGAGTATCGCTGGTGGATGTTTCCCCGACACGGAGTGTCGCTGGTTGACTTGTCCCCGGTACGTAGTATCGCTGGTTGACTTGTCCCCGGCACGGAGTGTCGCTGGTGGACATTTCTCTGGCATGAAGTGTCGCTGGTTGACTTGTACCCGGCATGGAGTGTCGCTGGTGGACGTTTCCCCGACACGGAGTATCGCTGGTTGACTTGTCCCCGTCACGGAGTGTCTGTTTGACGTTTCCCCGACACGGAGTGTCGCTGGTCGACTTGTCCTCGGCACAGAATGTCTAGTCGATGTTTCCCCGGCACGCAGTGTCGCTGATTGACTTGTCCCCGGCTCGGAGTGTTTCTGGTTGACTTGTCCCTGGCACGGAGTGTCGCTGGTTGACTTGTCCCTGGCATGGAGTGTCGCTGGTTGACTTGTCCCTGGCACGAAATGTCTGGTTGACTTGTCCCCGGCATGGAGTGTCGCTGGTTGACTTGTCCCGGGCACAGAGTGTCGCTGGTTGACTTATCTCCGGCACGATGTGTCTGTTTGACGTTTTTCCTGCATGGAGTGTCGCTGGTTGACTTGTCCCCAGCACAGAGTGTCGCTGGTTGATCTGTCCCCGGCACGGAGTGTCTGGTTGACTTGTCCCCGGCACGGAATGTCTCTGGTTGACTTGTCCTCGGCACGGAGTGTCTGGTTGACTTGTCCCCTGCACGAAGTGTCTGTTTAACATTTTCCCGGCACGGAGTGTCGCTGGTTGACTTGTCCCCAAGGCGGAGCTTGATTCCGACAGGGAGGTCGTTGGTCGACTTGATTCCGAGGAGGAGCATAATTCCGACAGGAAAGGCAGATATCCCGAGGCGAAGCATGATTTCAACACGGGGTACATTCTGAGACGAAACATAATTCTGACTCAGAGATTGCTGATTTTATTTGATTTGGGAGCTTCTTATCCGTCCAGCGGGGCTTTTGAGCCTGGGACTTGGAATTTGGGTTTTTGTTTGGCGTCAACATCGCTACACTAGAATATGGTATCAGGAGAGAATCGTCATTTGCCAGGAAGAACATGGGATTTGGGTTAGCACCAGCATCGCTACACTTGAATATGGCACCAGAAGCGAATCATCATTTTCCATGAGAGGATTTGGGGATTTTAGTTTTGGTTCGGCATCAGCACTGCTTACACTGGAATATGGTACCAGGAGCGAATCATCATTTGCCATGAAGGGATTTCCCTCGTTCCCAATTTAACGATTTAGGGGTCATCTGTTCCCAATGAATTAGAGGTCATATGTTCCCAGTTTAACGACTTAGGGGTCTATTGGATCGAAAGTTTAGAATATTGGATCGAAAGTTTAGAATTTTTGGGGTTGGGGTCGGTATCAGCATTGCTAACACTGGAGCACAAATGCCAGGAGCAATTCATTATTTGCCTTTTCCCGTTGGGGAGCGATGGCTTAGGAGACAGGTTTAGGTCTCTATCACCTAAGGCTTTTCAATTTTATGAACTTTAAGGGTCCCATAAAAGCATTTTCTCCCTACGAGTCGAAAGGATCTCGTAGGTGTATTTTCTCCTTAAGAGTCGTGGGGATCCCCAAGTGTGTTTTTCCTTTGTGAGTCATAAGGATCACACGAAGGTGTTTTCTTACGAGTCGAGAGAATCTCGCAAGGCTTGTTCTCCTCATGTATCGTGAGGACACGTGAGTGGGTCTTCCTAAATAGAGCATAATTCCATGGGTGGAGACCGACTGCGGGACTGGTGATTGCGGTGAGATATAGGTGTGATGAGGGTTATTTGAGCCCGTGGATTGTATACGGTAGTCAATTTAGGGACTGGCCGTAGGGCTGGGAGAATTTTGGGAAATTGGATTTTGGTTGGCGTCTGCATCGCTGCACCAGAATATGGTACCAGGAGTGACTTATCATTGCCGTTTAGGAATTTGGGGTTTGGATTTTGGTTAGCGTCTGCATCGCTAACACTGGAATGGTACCAGGAGCGACTCATTATTCGCCGTTTGGGAATTTAGGGGTTTGGATTTTGGTTGGCATCTGCATAGCTACACTGGAATATTGTACCAGGAGCGACTCATCATTCACCATCGGGATATTCGGAGATTTGAAATTTTGTTGGCGTCTACATCGCTAACACTGAAATATGGTTTCAGAAGCGACTCATCATTCGCCTTTGGAGGGTTTTTTTACCGCGATTGCTCTATCATTTCAAGTTTTCTTGTCGCGAAAGTCGTGATTGCTCAATCATTTCGGCTATTTATTTGCGGCTGCCCCATCATTTCAGCTTTTCTTGTATTTACAATTTTTTTACCCTCCCGGTTTAACGACTTAGGGTCGAATGTTCCCAGTTTAAAGACGTGGTGGTCAGCTGTTCCTATTTTAACGACGTGCTGGTCATCTGTGTCTGCTTATCTCAGCTCCTTAAATTTTGATCTTGGTGGAGCTGTGTTGATGACCATAACATTGTAGCTTGCCGGTACATCCGAGGACTGTGAGGTTTTCCCAACCTTGTATTGGTTCTTCGTTCAGTCTTTGAAAACATAGCAGTCTTCAATGGTATGACCGACTATTCTATGATTCGGGCAGTACATTGGATTGCCGGTCATGTTCATTTCATGTGGTCTCTTTGGAATAGGCAGTCGCAGACCGTTTTTCAAGGCATCCTTGAATATTTTGCGGATTTCATCCCTCCTGAAGGAATATACTTTCTTCTTCCTCCCCATTAGAGTAGGTGCCTTTTCCGATCCTGGTCCTCGAGGCCGATCGATTTTTAGTTCGCCTAATGTCCGCTTACCACGTTCAGTGTACGGATCAGAGGTACTGGAGGCTGATCGCAGCCGTTTTTCGCAAAGGTGTTCAGCTCTTGGGCTGGAGGGGGTATCGGTTGGCTGTTTCAGGGTATCAATCCCTTGCTTAAGAACCGAATTTTGACTTTGCTGCAATTGCAATCGGACGAATTGGGTCGTGAGATCTGCCATGACGTTTTCCACCTCATCGACTTTGGAATGGACCTTGGCCAACTTCTCGTCTCTGTCCTGAAGCTGCTTTTGAAGCCATTAGAATAATAATTGCTCTATAGTTCTGGGTATGATAACCTAGCCATCCTTACTGCCTGAGCTTGATTCCGTAGGATTCACAAGCTCCTTTGGCTTAATGGTCTGACCGGGTTCTTCATTATTTAGACCGAGCCGATGTTGGGTAGCAATAGCCACATCATAGTCATGGGTATGAGGTATAGGAGGACTTGTTCTTCTGGGCTCCACCATGTAGATCGTATGGATTGTGTACTCGTCTACCGCCTCTACATTAGTAACATTACTCGTTGGTCTTTTGGCTTGTTGCTTTGGCCAGCACCTTTCCAAGAAGGGCAAACGATTGGGAGCAGCAGATTTCTGAAGGGCTTCGGTCTCTGTTTGTATGAAATTGGTGGTCGTAGCTTGATTGTTCGATAGCACGCCTTTAGACAGTTCTATCTCTCCTGCTTTATATTGCTTTTCGACCTAATCTTTGAAGACGAAGAAGTCCTCAATGGCATGACCTATCACTCTTTGATAGGGGCAATATTTAGGGTCGTCGGTCATATTCGCTTCTTGCGGTCTCTTTGATTCTGGTAATTGTAGACCGTTTCTTAGGGCGTTCTTGAATATCTTGTGGACTTTGTCCCTTCTGAAAGAATGGACCTTATCCAGTTTCTCTTTCAGAGGCGATTCTCCTCCCTCTCCCAACACTGGCTTCCAAAGCTGGTTGGCATTAAGCCCGCTCATCCCTCGCTTATTTCGGTTAGCCGAAACGTTGAAAGATTCGGCATCATCGGAATTTTCGCCTTTGTGATTACCGTGCTTTCTGTTTCTCCTGTATCTATTATTATTTTGGGAATCCGAGGGAGAATCCTGCTTTGAGCGTTCCAACATTTGAACTTTCTTGGTCAGTTCTTGGAACGTCTTGAGACCTGCGGTACATAGAAAAGGATTTATCCAGGTACCGAGATTTCTGATGAGGAGATTGACGGATTGGTCTTGCTCTAATGGCGGTTCACATTTGACACAGAGATTGCGCCATCGGACTATAAAATCCATGTTACTTTTGTTGTTCTTTGGCCCGGTCCTTACGAGGTCGGCAATGGTGATTTTATCGCTGACACTCATGAAGCTTTGCTTGAACATAGATTCTATTTGAGCGAACGTCATGATCGAGTCATCCGGTATACTTACATACCAATCGAAAGCAACATCGGTCAAGCTATTGACGAACTGGAGGAGAAGGAGCGCATCATTGCCCCTAGTGTTTGCGCATGATGCTTTAAATTGGGCAATGTGCCGGTTCGCATTTCCCATCCCATCGAACCTTTCAAATTTGGGGACGACATAGCCAGTGGGAAACTCCACTAGATCGTATCGAGCAGGATATCGTCTCCCGCTACTGCTGACATATTTTTTCTCTCCGGGTTCGGGTACCAATGTTTTGACTTTGTTGGCGACCAAATCCATGATTTGATCTTGCGTTAGCGGGTTGCTGTCATCGGTCGTCAAGACATTTCCCGAGATAGGATGCGGCCGACTTTCATGCGGTTCGCCCACCTTTGAATTTGAGGGAATAGGCGTCGGCTACCTCGGGACACCTTTTCCCGGTTCATGAGCAGAGCCCTGTGCTTGATTGGGCGGCTGAGAAGCGACTTGGGCCGTGAGCCGTAAGACGACGTTTGTCAAGTCGTCAATCTTCGAGTTGAGCTTGGCCATCTCCTTACCTTTGTTTTAGAGCTGCTTCTGGAGCTCTTGGAGAAGTTGCTGCTCTGCGGTCTTGGGATGGAATATTAGCTCCTTTTCGCTTTTCGAGCCCGACTCCTCATGAACCGAGGGATTTCTCTGCTTGTCAGCCTCACTGAAAGGGTTTTCATTACCTTCCAGAGAAGGCTGGTCTTGGAAATTGGCAGCCACATTCGCACCAGGTTGGATTTGAGATGTGGTGGCTCCGTCTTTGCTCTTGCTGCGTGTGCCTACCATGTAGACAGTGTGGACCACATATCCAGCCATCTCTTTATCTTTTGCGGCCGATTTTTCGGACCATTGTTGGCCCTTCCTCTTCTGGAATGGACAGGCGACTGAAGATGGTTGGCCCGACTGGGTCCTTGGGTGGCGCTGCCGGGATCGGAACATTCTTGACCCTTGCGTTCATGGCATTCTTCTGAACCAATTTCAGCGGTTCAAAAGAGTTAGCGAGCTTCACAGTCGATTCGACTGTTGTTGCGAGGTAACTCTGTTCTTGGAACCTCATGAAGTTCAGCCTAGAAGGAGCCCTAGCCCTTTTGTTAGCTCTGTATCTGAGCCTTTTATGTCTTAGCTTCTCGATTTTGAGGGCTTGCCGGGCCTCCGTTATCTAGGAAGCCATCGTGAGTCGATTGACGGGGAGTTTAAAGAAGATACCCGATCGAGCAGTTGTCAGGGGCACCGTTGGAGCTTGCTCGAGACGCCTTATTGCTTTATTGGTGTTGATGACCTTACCCCCAGCTGGAGCCAAAGAAAGTCGTTCAAATACCGATTTGCGTTTGGGTAGTGGTGCCCTTGAGATCACCACATTTGGTCTCCTGCATTTCGAGGCCGGCTTGTCTGTTACCGGAGCTTGAGGAGCTACGATGGTGTTAGCTGGCATGAACAAAATAGAGTCGAACTATAGCAGCGACTCCTCACACTGTCGTCCGAGACTGGCCGAGAGGACCATTCGGGCGTCCATCTTCATCGTGTAGGGGATGAGAGCTGTGTTGAGAGTTGAGCTTGTCCTTGAGGACATTTTGTTGCGTCCGAAAATTGCAATTGGAAACTGTTAACCTGCACAAAGAAGTATGATTTCAGTATAGGAAATCGATGTATACGTTGATTGAGTTAGCATGAATGTTTAACCCAAAATATAGGAGGAGAGAAAAGGTCTCACCGGACGTGCCAAAGTCTATAAGGTGTTTTTCGTCACCCCATTGAGATGGGAATACGCGTCGCTTGTCAGGCATGTACAGATTTCCCCTGCTCATGGTAGGCTAGGGTTTACTGATTGTGGGGATCCGAATCTCCGGTAGCAGCGGGCTAAACTGCCGTTAATTACCCCTCGTCCTTAGATCGAAGAAACATCCGATTGACGGGTAAAAATAATCATGCGAATTCAATGTGAGCTATCGGTGTTTGAAAGCAATGCAGAAGGGCATATTTATTTCATTTTATTTATTCTATTTGTGACAAATGATTTATTATTATTATTTTTTTATTCAAAATTAAAAAAAACATTTTTTTATGGAGTTAAACTCCAGAAGATTTATTTGGAGTTAAACTCCAAAAACAATTTTATTTGGAGTTAAACTCCCAAAAGTTTCTGTATGGAGTTAAACTCTCTTTTATTAAAAATACATTTTTTTATGGAGTTAAAGTCCGAAAGATTTCATTTGGAGTTAAACTCCCAAAATTTCTGTATGGGGTTAAACTCCCAAAAAAACATAAAAATAAAAGAAAAGAAGAAAAGAAGATAGAAAAGAAAAGAAAAAAAGAAAAAGAAGAAAAGAAAAGGGAGGAAGCCCCCCTCCACTCACATGAAGGAGAAGGGGCTCCCACCAAGTAGGAGCCTCCCCCACATGAGGGAGAGTGGGGAGCTCCCACCTAGTGAGAGCCTTCCCCTCACGTAAGAGGGGGGAATTGGGAGCTTTCCCCAACGTAGTAGGAGCTCCTTCACCCTCATGTGAGAGGGAGCAGGCTCCCCCAAAATGGGAGCCTCCCCCTCACGTGAGGGGGGAAAGCTTCCCACTTAGCGGGAGCTCCCTCTCCCTCACGTGAGAGGGGGCAAGGCTTCAAAAGAGTCCTTTTTTCTAATGAAGTTAAACTCCAAAAGATTTTTTTTATGAAGTTAAAGTTCAAAAGAGATTTTTAACATATGGAGTTGAACTCCTAAAGATTTTTAACATATGGAGTTAAACTTCAAAAGATTTTTGTATGGAGTTAAACTCCAAAAGCATTTGTATGGAGTTAAACTCCAAAAAAGATTTTTTTTATATGGAGTTGAACCCCCAAAGATTTTTAACATATGGAGTTAAACTCCAAAAGATTTTTTTTATTAGAGTTAAACTCCCAAAAGCATTTATATGGAGTTAAACTCCTTAAAAGTTTTTAAATGGGGTTAAATTCCAAAAGATTTTTTTTATTGGAGTTAAACTCCCAAAAGCATTTATATGGAGTTAAACTCCAGAAGATTTTTTGTAGAGTTAAACTCCTCAAAAGTTTTATATGGAGTTAAACTCCAAAAGATTTTTTTTTAATTGGAGTTAAACTCCCAAAACCATTTGTATGGAGTTCAACTCCAGAAGATTTTTCATGGAGTTAAAACCCCCCCCCCCAAAAGTTTTTGTATGGAGTTAAACACCAAAAGATATTTTTTTTATAGAGTTGAACTCCCAAAAGCATTTGTATGAAGTTACACTCCCCAAAAGTTTTTATATGGAGTTAAACTCCAAAAGATTTTACGTGGAGTAAAAACTCCCCAAAATTTTTTTTATTGTGGAGTTAAGCTCCAGAAATTTTTCGTGGAGTTAAACTCGCTAAAAGTTTTTGTATGAAATTAAACTCTAAAAAATATTACGTGGAGTTAAACTCCCCAAAAGAATTTTTATAAACTCCAAAATCAAAACCTTTTTTTAAGAGCTCACGTGAGAGGGAGCGGGAGCCTTCCCCTCACATGAGAGGGAGCAATGAACTTCCCTTCCCTTTACGTGAGGGGAAAGTGGAAGGTGTTGGCTATAGTGCTCTCAAGTCAATTATTGGATCGCAGGCACGTGATTTCAATGATCGAGAGAGGACCTATACCGGTAGGACAGTCTTACTCAAGATGATAGTATGCTATCTGGTTTATCTTTATCATCGTGTACATGTTTTAGGTGATATTACATAGCACTATTACACGTTGATAGAGCCCTTAGGATTCTTGCTTGACTACCAGCAGTATGATGACGATCATATACGTGAGAGTTGGGTAGTCTATAAGCACATCCTTAAAGTGTCCCTAGTCGTGGGAGTTTCGTGACTGGGCATCGATACTCTATCAGTAGACTAGTGTATACAGTCGAGACCCCGACGAGGGGCGGTGGCCGGTCTCACAAGCCATTGGTGTCAGTTGGTTCACCTAAGATGTATGTAGGTGCTCATTGGGTTATAAGTACACCGGACGGACTCGCCAGAAACATGCTAGTTGGTATTATACCTAGCGTTAGATAGCAGTTCCCTGGTGACATATGTACAGGTTAGTTCATCGACCTGTGATCGTCATTTTTCTCGTGTGAGTTCCCACTGTGCTTTGATTACTACCCTACCATGGCTCAAAGGAGTCGTGCAAACAGGTTTTAGTTAGGTACAGTCCCGAGCCACATGGAAACAGTGAGCGGATCGGCAGGGGATTCGCCTCTCCCGGTATTGGGGGTGAGATCACACTGTGTCTAGGAGAGCCATTACACGAAGTCCTTGGCCAAGACAAATGAGATTTACTGGTAGGTATTCCAGTAGTATCTCTAGGTGTCCTGGGCTACACTCCTACATGACTTGTACCGCTTTTGGGGGTCTGACGTTTACCAGCCCCCTAGACCCGACATGCGATAATCATAGACGAACGGACCAGACTGTACGGATATTGCCACTGACAGGCTCAGCAGGGTTTCAGGATGAGTTCGCTCATCGGTCTCCCTTTTGGTCAATACATGGGTAGCCGTTACGTACAGCTAGTACTACTGACATGCTTGTGGTTAATCCCACTACCAGCGTATTGACGAGTCTTTAGAATCCCCACTGAAAGTTTCCCAAGTTCGGGCGAAATGTTGTAGAGGCCGTATGGTATTATGGCAGAGTTCGATCATATACGTGCAGTCGTGCACGGATCATGATCGGACGAATCATACTAGTAGGCTTTGGTTTAAGCCGGATCCTAGTATTAGATTTGTTGGATTACTTTAGTCTCATTGCATTCGCATTCAGTCAGAATGCGGATGCAGGTATGTATATACAGATGAGGGGTATTCTTGTGATCCGTCACGAGTTTACTTTAGTTGATGCCATATCTTTTTGTTGGATTAAACATTTTGGTTTAAATGTTTGATAGAGGAAAATGTGTGTGCAAGTTTTGTTCACAAGCATCTTTTCATGCCAAATGTACATGGTGACTCATGGTATTGGTTTGTGTGGCCATTTATTATGACATGGATTGATTTCTAGTGGCCATGATGTTTTTGTGGGATATTTTGGAGAGAGAGGGCGGCCAAGTATTGGCTTGGGGGCTTTGTATTATATATATAGATCTCTCTCTCTCTCTCAAAAGATCAAATAATAACATAAGCCATCTTCTTCTTCTCTTGTGCTCACAAGTTCCACCTCCATGGCTTCTTCTTCTACCTCCACTCTATCCATCTCATGTGTCGAGAATCCTAGAGTGTCATGAGACAAAGTTATCACACACATTCTTTACTTCACCTTGGATATGTCGGCTAGCAAACTTCATGTCCAAGTTGCTTCGGTTTGAAGCGGGAGCCCGTAAAATGTTTTCTAGACGTGGTGCCACTTCGACGAGGAGACCGGAGATCGAGCGAGATCGGAAATGCCGCGAGGAGCCATGGATGGTGGTTAAAGACCGAAGAACACGGATCGATCGGTATAGCCATTCTAACTTCTTGTAGATAGCTAGTTAGTGTTAATGGTACGATCCGGGTGAAAGTCTGTGTTAGCGCCAGTTTCGTAAAAAGTTTTTGTTCCGTATTTGGTCTCGGATTGACGGCCGGGGGCGCTACCGTAGACTTACAGAGGGTGCCCACTGGCTTGGAGTTAAACTCCAAAAGATTATCTCTTTTTTTGTTATAATTATTATAAAGTTAAACTCCTAAAGGGTTTTTAAATATGAAGTTGAACTCCCAAAAATTCTATATGGAGTTGAACTCCCAAAATAATTTTATTTGGAGTTAAACTCTAAAAAAAATATTTTTAGAAAATCCAAAAGAGATCTCTTGAAGCTCCAAGATCTATGTCTTGGATGATGAAAGGGGACCCCTTTCTCCTTTTTTGAGCCTTGAATTCTCTCAAAGTGAGGTCTTTTTTAAGGATGAGTCTCCTTCTCCCTTTTCTCTCTTCCTTTCTTTGGATCTTGGGGGAAGGGTGATGAGATTTAAAATCTCCCATTTAGTGACTTGACAGGATATTTGAACTCCTCTCCAAAGATTTTATGGTGAAAAACTATTTCCTTTTTTTTTATAGAAAAGAAGCGCTAAACTCTTGATTTAATTCAAAAAAAGAAAAGAATGAGGCTTTGAATATTGAAGAAGGAGGCACAAAACCCTAAGTTGATATGGGAAGAATCTTGTTTGTTATCATTCATTATGATGCCTTATATAGGCTTTATATTTTACATATGGTCCCTTGGGCTTTTCAAAATGGCACATGTGCATTTTCCATACCATGTTTTTTTTTCTTTTGCACATAGGTCATGAGCTTTTACATAATTTGGGTTTGTTGCCCATTTTGTTATATTTATTCATAGGAATTACATTAATCCTATCTATGCTCTGACCATTATTCTTTTGGTATGGGGGAGGCCGGCCGCGGGGCTCGACTTGGGCATGGGGTCTCTTTACCTGGACTTGGCCCCGCTTACTTGGGGTTGATTTTGACTTTGACTTGGTCAATGGGGTGTAATTTTTGACCCCGGCATTTTCTTTTCTTTGGAATGTTCGTCAGGAGGACATGACTCTCAGAAGATCAAGCCTAATCAGGCGAACTTGGATCAGCTCGCGGCATAGCCTGGCTTCTAGTTCCTTGTACTTACTTCAGTTTGTATGCCATTGTTTAGACACAGCTTATTTCATTGTATTTTTTCTTTTCAAACATTTGTATGTAAAGATAAATGTAAATAAAGTTGCTGTTTATTTTATATTCTCGCCATTCTTGTATATTTTATATATTGCTTAATTACGCTTAACGTATTTATTTCTTAGTAAATACGTTGCGGCTTGCCACGTCACCGTATTCGTCTACTGGGAAGTGAGGGGTGACAATTAAGGATACATGTACATTTTATATTCTCTTTTATCCCTCTTCACATCTCAACGCTCATACAAACACAAAGACTACTCTTCTAATACCCCACTTTCATCCGTGGATGACTGCTTTTCGCCTCTGCCTTCGTCTCTTCATAAAAACACAAAGACTGCTCTTCTGGTGCTCCACCTTCACTTGTGGATGACTACCTTTCGTCTTTGGCTCCGTCTTCTCTTCTTCTTCTTCTTTTTCTTCTTCTTCTTCACGTTTTGCCGTTTTTTCTGATGAGACTCTTCTCTATTTATAGCACAAAATAATAAAATTCATATTCCAATTAGGACTTCTCATCAAATTTTCAGAACAAATCTTCAGATATCTCTTCACAAAATTTTCGAACGATTTTTTCCAAACGAATCTTTTCATAACACATCAAAATCGTCGAAGTGTAAGTGCCCAGACGTCTGTCCACACTCTGTTCTTCTGAACACTTCTTCTTCAGACGTCTGAAGTTCTATGTCTCAGACGTCTGACGTCTCTCTGTTGTTGAATACAGGTCAGTTTTCATAAAAATCTCCAGCTTGACCTGTATTCAACAAGCCATCTTCTATCTTCTCTCTTCAACACCTTATGGCCACTTCTTCTTTTCTTCCAAGCTCCACCTTGACCCTAATGTCCTCCATGCCATTTTCTATTTACCACCGCAGTAAACTTAACATTCTCCCTCGGATGTTTTGTTAGTTATGTGTATGCCCTAGAGGCCATTACTGTACATACGATGTATATTGTAGTGGATGCTAGGACATATATAGGGAGGACTTTCTTGCTCGACATGATAGTATGCTATCTGGTTGTACTTTATCTTAACATGTACTCTGATTGTCTCTATGTTACATGTTGATAAAGCCCTTAGGATATGTACTCGACTACTGGGACTATGATGAGATCATACTAGTGGGGCCGCGGTAGTCGACGAGTACATCCTATAACTGTTCCTAGTCGAGGGTGTATCGAGACAGGGCATCGATACACCAGAGTAGACTAGCATATACGCATCTTGACCCATATGATGGGCGATGGATGATCCCATATCCATCGGTGTTTGACATCAAGGATGGTGTATGGGTGCTCAGTGGAGACTGGGTACACTGAACGGACTCGCCGAGAACTCCCAGATAGTATTATACCTTACGTCAGATGGCAGTTCTCTGGTGACACTGGTACAGGTTAGTCTGTAGACCCGAGATCGTCATAGAGACTTGTGTGATTCCCACTGTGCTTTGATTTCCATCATACCACGTCCAAGAGGGCGTGCAAAAAGGTGGTTTTTGGGTACAGTCCCGAATCACATGGAGGCAATGAGCGATAGGAGGGGTTTCGTCTCTCCCGGTATAGGGAGTTGATGTTGCGCTGTGTTCGATTGGCTATAACTGGAAATCCCTGGCCAGGGTTGCTGAGATTTACTGGTAAGTGTTATCAGTAGTTTCTCGAACTGTTATAGACCTCATATCGACACGACTTATCGAGCAACTGGGGTATGACGTTTACCACCCCTAAGCGAGATATGCGACATATCAGACGAAGAGACCGGACTGTACGGGAGTGTTACTGATTGGATTCACAGGAGAATGTACAGGCTTGCTTATTGATCTTCTGATCGCTCAATACCCGGGTGGCCGTTACGTTTAGCAGACCGCTTGCGGCTTGTGGGTGTTTGATATGATCATCACCTACTGCCGGCGTATTGACGAGTCTTTAGAGTCCTACACAGGGGTTTCCTGGCTCAAGCAAAACGGAGTAGGAGCACATATGTGATATGTGCGGGACCGAGATTAATACGATATGAGATACCGTATTCTATTCTCGCGATTCGTGACATTGATCGGTTGTATGCGATATAGCCGGGTTATCGGATCAAGTGTTGATTCGATAAGTTGTTACACATGATATTAGTCGGTTATAGCCGGATTATTAAATCAAGAGTTGATTTAATAATTTAATATATAATTATATATTTGATATATTACATTACATTAACTAGTATTAGCTCACTTATGATTTATTTTCTCACTACATTGTGCATAAGTGTATATGTGATATATATTTGTGTACATATGATTGTATCATGCTTGATGATACATCAAAGATGGGTGTATGAGACTTATACCAAGATTAGGATAAAGATTAGGGTTTTGTTTATATCTTAAGAATAACAAAAGAGAAAGACTTTGTCAAAGTTCTCAAGCTTTCATGAAGCTTGTGGAAACATTGACAAAGTCAACTCTTTTGTCATTCTTAAGGATATTTAGTTAACCCAACCCTTAACCTCATGCTTTGATTAATTCTCTACATGAGTTAAGCATGATAGCTTAACTCACCCATAGTTACATTATTGAAAAAAGAGATAATTCATATGATGATATTATTCTTTCTTCTTCTTCTTCATCAAGCTCCATGAAAAGCTTACTAGCTCCAATGGTGCCATGAGAAAAAGTGTGAGAAAATCAATTCTAAAGTGAGCCCACTTCCTACTTCTTCATCCTCTACCACTTGCCATGTAGTAGAGTGTGCTCTCTCACAAAGTTCATGACCTAGTGAAGGAATAGCTTGAGTTAGTGTCTCCCCGACGTAGATCATCTTCGGCCTCGAAGTCATCGAAGCAAGCACGTTCGTTCTTCTTGTGAAGCTTCTCTAGAGTTCGGAGTTCATGATCGCAGCGATGGGGACATCTACACGGAGCTAATGAAGTCAAGGACCGGATCTACAAAGCTTGTAATCTCTCTCACTTAGTGTTAAAGAGTTTAGCATACTTGTTTTCGCCTAAACCCTAGTTTAAAGATCCGGCATTGGGTTGTTCGGCACGGCTAAAATTTTAATCGGGCATGGTTGATGCCTCGTAGACCCTTGTGCGCATGCCTAGCAACCCTACAGTGGTATCAAAACCAAGCTAGAGTTTTAGGCGAAGTCTAGACGAAATTTAAAGTCCGATCGAACCTGAGAACCCCGATAAAACCCATTCTCTGGAAATTTTTCAAAAACTGGGATTTTTCCTAATTAAAAATGCTCAAAAAATTCAGCAGGGTTTTCTAGGAATTATTGTGCAGCACGTGCCCCCAATTCGACTAAACCTCCGTGGAACCGCGGCCGTACCTGGCTTGCGCGGCGGTTCCGCGGCCAAAAAGTTGAATTAAGGCACGTGGTTTGCACAGTAATGCCCGTCTGTAATTCCTGTGTTTTCTGGGAATTTTTTATTTATACACAAGAGTTGAGTTTTCTGGGTTGTATTGGGGATTCGATGATTCGATCGGATTATTTAACTTTGTTAATTTTGTCCGGGTAATTTTAGAAAGTGTTAAAAAGTTCGACCGGATATCAATAACTCACTTTTTCCCGACCCGGAAAATTTCCAAGTGTTGGATTTTTCCGTTGTTTAAGAACGTCTAAATCGTGCAAGTAACGCGATGGACCCTCTAGAAGAAAACAAACCTTAACTCGATTATGTGACCGTCTTGAACTGCCTTTTGAACCTTAGGGTTTGGGGCAGTACGGCGTGCCACATGTGAGGCGTTGGCTTGACCCTTCTACGGCTGGACCGTTGGTACCGTGGCATGAAATAGATGTTTTTTTAAACTCCCCTCAAGTGTTGAGCTATTGAGAAAACTTGGGTGTTTGATTATTCGATCGGAAAGTTTAACATTGTCTATTTATCTGGAATGTGATACAATATTTAGAATCCACAAGTAGTTATGAGATAATTAATTTGAATGTTATAAATCTAGCAGTTCAGTCTCAATTGATCGGTTTCCACGGAATTTTAATGCGATCAAAAGTCCGTCGCAATCACGTAGCGTACGCGGATACTCGCCGGGTAAACTTAACAGACAGCCACGCCCCATAGCCCCGACCAAGTGACTGTAGGAGAACCCCGTCGCCAAAAGCATCCGTTCGGGTGCTCACGGCAGCGGTGTTCCGCCTTAGTGCACTTTGTCGACGGCATCGGGGGTGCGACCGTCTACTAAAGTTTGCGACGAGCATTCGATCAGGATGTCGTGAATCTTGTTGAATTGCCCGACTTGATATTGAAAAGAGTTTTCGATAATAAGACTAAAATGCGGGGTTTATAATTGTTAGGCATGCGATGTCTAAGGAATTCATTTGGTTAGGTATGCGATGTCTAAGGTGGTTGCGGATTCCAGCTGTTGTAGTTTTACATTTTATTTTCTGCGACCGTAAGTGTAATATGTGATATCGCCGGTTTCGTTGCTATATGTCAACGACAATTGGGATGCGCATATTTACTTACGTTGATGACATGTGATGTTATGTGTTGCTGGATATGTTATATTGGATCGTCGCGTTTTGAATAGCCGGGGGTTTTATGTGAGATGAGTGTTTTTTTCTTTTTCATTCATGTAAAATTCATTTGTATGTAATATTCTTTTATTGGGGCACTTCCGGGCTGAGGATGATGTCACCATTGTATATTATTTACTTTTCCGCATTAGGTAGACCCAAAGAGGGGAGCACAAGTAACCGGGTTCTAGGGTCCAGTGGGAGACCATCTCGAGGAGTCAAGACCGGGTCTCCTAACCCTAGAATTGGCAGTGTTGCTTGCCGCTCTCGTAGGGGTCTAGGGATGTGGGTTTGGCTATTCATCGCGACCGTGAAATCCGTGTTTTATACAGGCTCGTATTGAAAACACGGACGTCCTAGTATATCCAATATTTCATATATGTTCTTCTGCTGCAATGTTCTGTGATGAGATCATATTACTGCCTGAGACGAATGTTTATATTATATATATGAGATATATATTATATATTGTTGATTTCGTTTCATATCTGATGCTTGTGAAGCATATTAAAATGGGACTTCATTAATGAGATTAATGAAATAAATGAAACCTAAAGATGTTGTAGAAACTTGTTTAAAAACTGGTAGCTCTAGTTCTTGCTTTGCATAGCGGTGTTCCTTGTAGAACATCCAGCACCTTATTCGATAAGGAAAGAGCCGAGATCCCTTCACCGGGAGTGACCTCTTTAGTGAAACTAGCATATGCTACAAACTCGGTTTGTCTTTTGATTGCTTCTATAGTTCTTGCTTTGCATAGTGATATTTGTGAAATATCCTGCACCTTATTCGATGAGGAAAGGGCCGACGATCCCTTCACCGGGAGTGACCCCTTTAGCAAAACTAGAAAGGTCTCAAAAACATTTCATTTAAAATCACTCGATTCTACAACAATATCAAGTTCATTACGCAAAAGGTTTTCTTAAAAACCTGTCGTAGCCCTCCGTCATTTCAGATAAGTCCTTCTTAGTATTCGTGCTACGTTTGTTGACCTCCGTCAAGACGTAGTGTGCGGTAGCTGATTAGTATTTATCTGCTTATGCATATGATACAGATTGGATTAGGGTAGTCGTGCGGTCTTGTTGACCTCCGTTAAGGGTCGTGCGAATGGGTTTAATTCAATCAGGAAATGACGGGTTGAACTTGACTAGTAGCCTATGGTTTGTTGACCTCCGTCAAGGTCATAGGACGCTAGGGGTAAAATATTATTGGGAATTTCAAGTGTTGAAATTTGCAATGAGATTGCATACCATCTATGAGATAGTTGGATCCCGATACCCGCTGCGAGTAAGAGTTACTCCTGGGAGAGTTTTGCACATTACAATTAGTCGATCAAGTAGGTGTCTAGAAAGGTGTTAACGGGGTTATGCCTCTGGAAAAATGAGGTTTACTTTAATTAAGTCCATGCGAAAGCACGGGGAACCTCCCTCAAAGTACCGACACTGGCCTGGCTGAAAGATTGGCGAACTTGTAGCGTGTAATTAATCCCGGCTAGTCTTTCCTTTTAGGGTTTGAAGGAAGATTTGATTAAAACAGTGGGAGACATCCTGATTAGATATATTAGATAACCAATCTAATATTGCAAGAGCATACGCTGAGTGTTTTCTTCTCTCTCTCCAGATAGCGACAATATCACGCCTTAATCAAGATAATAATACGGATATATTGACCGAACCCGCTTGTTATACTGAGCTGGGGAACGTTGGTCCCGCTCCAACTTATAATTGTTATAAGACAGAGCAGGAAATTGGGGAATACCAGATTTCCCGTGCCGCCCAAACGAAGAAAGTGCATGCTGATGCATCATCTTTGGGTGTGTTCATTACAGAGAACTGTTTCTCAGTATCCTTTACGTCCTGGGTATGAGATACCGGATCAGGATCCTGCATATGTAATCTGTTACATGGGCTAAAGATAGGTAGAGAACTGAGAACGGGTGATAAGTTTCATGAGATAGAAAACGGTGCAAGTGTTGCAGCCAAGTCTGTTGGTCATTATCACCATGTATTACCAGAATACATTGATTCTGAACAAATGTTGTTAGATACCGAACCTGATGTACAACATCATATTAGTCTCTTTATTAGTAAAGAAAGGATATAATTTTGTATTGTTGGATAATGTTTTGAACATTTCCTATATCAAGAGTTGATCGGTTCAGGCACGTTATCTAAAAGCATTGACGTTTTAAATCAAACTACAGTTCTTAGTATACAGAACACACACAAGTGGAATAGTTCAGAAATGAACGAATCCTTCTTGAGGTACTGTAGACTAGGTCATATCAATGCGACCCGACTAGCCAAGTTACATTTAGATGCATATTTAAATTTGTTTGAATTTACATCTTGTGAAACTTGCCGGTCATGTCACAAAGATAAAATGACCATAGCTCAGTTTATTGGAAACAGAGAAAGAGTTAGTGAACTCTTGGGATTGATACATGTTGATGTATGAAGGTCCCATGTCTACACATGCCAAAATCGGTCCTTTGTACTTCATTACATTCACTGATTATCTTTCAAGATTCAGACATATGTTCCTGTTGAAACACAAGTCCGAAGCTTTTGAGATATTCACAGAATATAAATTAGAAGTAGAGAACCAACAATGGGTATAAGTATTATGTCCTTTGATGAGATCAGGGAGGAGAATACTTGAGCACGGAATTCCTGGACTATTCTAAAGGAGAATGAGATTCCCTCTCAGCATTATTCCTCCGTATACACCACAGCACGTCGGTGTATCGGGGCGGAGCAATCAGCACCCTATGTGATATGGTGCGCTCTATGATGAGTACTACTGAGTTTCCTATTTCCTTTTGGGAGTTATGCACTTGAGAAGATGCATACCTATTGAATAGGGTTCAAATCAAATCAGTTGCCTACCACTTCATATGTGATATGGAATGGAAAGAGCCCATATCTTAAGTTTGTTAAGATTTGGGGTTGTCCATCCTATGTCTAAAAGTATAATCCGGACAAGCTCAAGGCAAAGTCAGATCTGTGGAAGTTTGTAGGATATCCCAAGCATTCGCAAGGGAATATCTTCTACCTAGCGGAGGAACAAAAATGTTTTGTTTCTCAGCATGCCACCTTTGTGAAAGGGAATTTCTTGTAAAGAAATTATTGGTCATGAGGTAGAACTGGAAGGAGTTCCAGCAATACAAACTATAGCAGATAATTTGGTAGAACCAAAGGATTCAATAGTAACCAACGAACCTCAGCCTCTCCGCCGATCTAGTAGGGTTCCTCACCCACCTGAGAGATACTTCGGTTTCTCTATGACAGTGGGAGCGAGGATTGCATCATGAGATGATGACCCAACTAGTTTCGAGCTGGCCATCAGGAGTGGGACTCTGTAAGAATGGCTGGATGCTTATCGATCTGAGATGGAATCTTTATACACCAACAAAGTATGGACTTTGGTTGCTTTATATGAAGGGTTAAATCCCCATCAGGAGCGAGTATATCTTGAGAAGATTACTTGGTGTACATGGAAAAGTTAAGACTTTCAAAGCTATGCTTAAGTCCATTCAGATCCTACTTGCCACAGCTACATACCATGACTACGATATCTGACGGTTGGGTGTCATGACTGCTTTTCTAAATGTTGATTTGGAAGAGAGCGTCTATAAGTACACAGCCAGAGGGCTTCGTAGACAGTAGGAGCAGCGGAAACGTGTGCAAGATGTTTTATGTGATAAAGCAGGTATCGCGGAGTTGGAACATCTGTTTTGATGTGTTAGTCAAAAAGTTTGACATCATCAAAATGGTATATGAACCTTGTATATACAAAAAGGTAGTAGAGAATATGGTGGAGATCCTCGTAGAGTACGTGGATGACATACTCTTGATAGGGAAGGAGTTTCCTATACTACGCTCGGTCAATCGCCGCTTATCACAAGGATTCTCTATATAGGATCAAAGTGATACCTACTAAATCCTGGGTTTTTGGATCTATGAGATAGTTCTAATTGGATGTTAGGATACTCACTAGTTGTAGTGAGATGGTATCAATCGATCCTGGGGAGAATCACTGGAAAGGTTCCAGGGTGATAAGAACGACTGAATGCCAGTCGCAGGCATTGTCTTTACCCTCAGTGGAGGGACGATATGTTGGAAGAGTTTCAAGCTAGATACCGTGACATACTAGACGATTAAAGGTAAGATACATCGTTACCAAGGATGCTACCCAAGAGGCAGTCTGGATATATAAGTTCATGAGATGAACTTCGTTCCTACCATTGTGTGACAATGGAGTTGTGGTTTTAGCCAATGAACTACCGTCCCATCAGAAATCCAGATATAATTCTTAGGCAGTATCACCTGATCATGGAGATGGTTGATCTCCAGGGAGATCGAGATTAGAAGAGTAGACACAGAGGACAACAGCGCGGATCCACTCACGAAGGCCTTTTTTCCCAGTAGAGACTTTTATGGGATGGTTGAGTATGGGATACTTCAACCACAGCTAATTGTTGGGTATGTGATACCACAACAGATGGCCCTAGTGCAAGTGGGAGATTATTAGTTATATGTATGCCCTAGAGGCCATTACTGTACATACGATGTATATTGCAGTGGATGCTAGGACATATATAGGGAGGACTTTCTTGCTCGACATGATAGTATGCTATCTGATTGTACTTTATCTTAACATGTACTCTGATTGTCTCTATGTTACATGTTGATAAAGCCCTTAGGATATGTACTCGACTACTGGGACTATGATGAGATCATACTAGTGGGGCCGCGGTAGTCGACGAGTACATCCTATAACTGTTCCTAGTCGAGGGTGTATCGAGACAGG
The DNA here is from genome assembly GCA_030015575.1 of Agapanthus africanus. Lineage (NCBI taxonomy): Eukaryota > Viridiplantae > Streptophyta > Magnoliopsida > Asparagales > Amaryllidaceae > Agapanthus > Agapanthus africanus. Next base: position 419,586,941 of record JASDDO010000029.1, read on the forward strand.
GCATCGATACACCAGAGTAGACTAGCATATACGTATCTTGACCCATATGATGGGCGATGGATGATCCCATATCCATCGGTGTTTGACATCAAGGATGGTGTACGGGTGCTCAGTGGAGACTGGATACACTGAACGGACTCGCCGAGAACTCCCAGATGGTATTATACCTTACGTCAGATGGCAGTTCTCTGGTGACACTGGTACAGGTTAGTCTGTAGACCCGAGATCGTCATAGAGTCTTGTGTGATTCCCACTGTGCTTTGATTTCCATCATACCACGTCCAAGAGGGCGTGCAAAAAGGTGGTTTTTGGGTACAGTCCCGAATCACATGGAGGCAATGAGCGATAGGAGGGGTTTCGTCTCTCCCGGTATAGGGAGTTGATGTTGCGCTGTGTTCGATTGGCTATAACTGGAAATCCCTGGCCAAGGTTGCTGAGATTTACTGGTAAGTGTTATCAGTAGTTTCTCGAACTGTTATAGACTTCATATCGACACGACTTATCGAGCTACTGGGATCTGACGTTTACCACCCCTAGGCGAGATATGCGACATATCAGACGAAAAGACCGGACTGTACGGGAGTGTTACTGATTGGATTCACAGGAGAATGTACAGGCTTGCTTATTGATCTTCTGATCGCTCAATACCCGGGTGGCCGTTACGTTTAGCAGACCGCTTGCGGCTTGTGGGTGTTTGATATGATCATCACCTACTGCCAGCGTATTGACGAGTCTTTAGAGTCCTATACAGGGGTTTCCTGGCTCAAGCGAAACGGAGTAGGAGCACATATGTGATATGTGCGGGACCGAGATTAATACGATATGAGATACCGTATTCTATTCTCGCGATTCGTGACATTGATCGGTTGTATGCGATATAGCCGGGTTATCGGATCAAGTGTTGATTCGATAAGTTGTTACACATGATATTAGTCGGTTATAGCCAGATTATTAAATCAAGAGTTGATTTAATAATTTAATGTATAATTATATATTTGATATATTGCATTACATTAACTAGTATTAGCTCACTTATGATTTATTTTCTCACTACATTGTGCATAAGTGTATATGTGATATATATTTGTATACATATATGATTGTATCATGCTTGATGATACATCAAAGATGGGTGTATGAGACTTATACCAAGATTAGGATAAAGATTAGGGTTTTGTTTATATCTTAAGAATAACAAAAGAGAAAGACTTTGTCAAAGTTCTCAAGCTTTCATGAAGCTTGTGGAAACATTGACAAAGTCAACTCTTTTGTCATTCTTAAGGATATTTAGTTAACCCAGCCCTTAACCTCATACTTTGGTTAATTCTCTACATGAGTTAAGCATGATAGCTTAACTCACCCATAATTACATTATTGAAAAAAGAGATAATTCATATGATGATATTATTCTTTCTTCTTCTTCTTTATCAAGCTCTATAAAAAGCTTACTAGCTCCAATGGTGCCATGAGAAAAAGTGTGAGAAAATCAATTCTAAAGTGAGCCAACTTCCTACTTCTTCATCCTCTACCACTTGCCATGTAGTAGAGTGTGTTCTCTTCACAAAGTTCATGACCTAGTGAAGGAATAGCTTGAGTTAGTGTCTCCCCGACGTAGATCATCTTCGGCCTCGAAGTCATCGAAGCAAGCACGTTCGTTCTTCTTGTGAAGCTTCTCTAGAGTTCGGAGTTCACGATCGCAGCGATGGGGACATCTACACCGAGCTAATGAAGTCAAGGACCGGATCTACAAAGGTTGTAATCCCTCTCACTTAGTGTTAAAGAGTTTAGCATACTTGTTTTCGCCTAAACCCTAGTTTAAAGATCCGGCTTTGGGTTGTTCGACACGGCTAAAATTTTAATCGGGCATAGTTGATGCCTCGTAGACCCTTGTGCGCGTGCCTAGCAACCCTACAGTGGTATCAGAGCCAAGCTAGAGCTTTAGGCGAAGTCTAGACGAAGTTTAAAGTCCGATCGAACCCGAGAACCCCGATAAAACCCATTCTCTGGAAATTTTTCAAAAACTGGGATTTTTCCAAATTAAAAATGCTCAAAAAATTCAGCAGGGTTTTCTAGGAATTACTGTGCAGCACGTGCCCCCAATTCGACTAAACCACCGTGGAACCGCGGCCGTACCTGGCTTGCGCGGCGGTTCCGCGGCCAAAAAGTTGAATTAAGGCACGTGGTTTGCACAGTAATGCCCGTCTGTAATTCCTGTGTTTTCTGGGAATTTTTGATTTATACTCAAGAGTTGAGTTTTCTGGGTTGTTGGGTTTTTCTACTAGGCATGGGAGAAAGACGAGCAAGAATAAAAACACGCAACGTAATATTTAACATGATTCGACCAACGGCTTACATCCATGGGAAAAATATAAGAATCTCTTCATTAACAGCCAAGAATACCGGTGCATTTTATATTCTCTCTCATCTTTCTCCGCGTCTCAACGCTCATACAAATATAAAGATTACTCTTCCGATACTCCACCTTCATCTGTAAATGACTACTCTTCGTCTCTGCTTTCGTCTCTTCATACAAACACAAAAACTACTCTTCTGATGCTCCACCTTCGCCTGTGGATGACCACATTTCGTCTTTGCCTTTGTCTTCTCTTCTTTTTCTACATGTTTTGTCACTTTTCTCTAAGGAGTCCCTTATCTATTTATAACACAAAACAATAGAATTCCTACTCCAATCAGAGTCTCATCAAATTTTCAAAACAAATCTTCAAATATCTCTTCACAAATCTTCAAATAAATTTTCAAACAAATATTTCCAAATGAATCTTTTTATAACACGCCAAAATCGTCGACGGACGTCTGAAGCACAAGTGCTTAGACGTCTGTCCACTCTTTGTTCTTCTGAACATTTTTTCTTCAGATGTCTGAAGCTCTGTGTCTCAAACGTCTGACGTCTCTCTGCTGTTGAATACAGATCAGTTTTCATAACATCGCCTAACCCTTAAAATCAAATAGGTTGTTCACAAAACCTAATTATTCCTCAAAATTGTAGAATGGCATCGCAAGCATTTATTATATTTAGTTGAAATTTCTATCTAAACTCACATTGTCCATGCTAAAATCATCTAGCTACAATGCACTTTTAGCATTATAATTCCGTTAAATTTATTTAATGTGTTTAAATTTTAGCTAATTTTGTCCATTCTACCTAAACAGAAGTTTCATTTCATAAACCACCAACAAACAAACACTCTAACAAAACTTCGGTAAAGAAGTAAGCCTCGGCTAATTGAGCATCCTTACTCTTTTCTCATCTGTCACCGGAAAACAACATGCAGAGTCCAAACAATTACATATATGAGATAATAAGTAAGAAGCTAGCTCGTCTTTATTTCACCAACAATGCTATGGCCGTGATCAACAAGTTAGCGGCAGGAGCAAGAGTGCCAACTCATGACAAAGTCTGCGTACTTATTCTATGGTTTCTTAGTTTCTAAAGAGTATCCAATATGGTGTATCGATATATCAGACCATGATGATTAAGAATCAATTATGTATATAATACAAACAGTTTGATGTTTGAGTTGTCTTCTATATTTTAACTGCATACAACTTTTTATCTCAATATACAGTATTAATTCCTGCTTAATTTCTAAACTTGATCTTTGCCAAACCATCATGCCTTGGATCGTACGAATGATCGAAGAAGCATCACAATATGATTGCTTCAATTTATTAGTTAAATCCACTCAATATCATATGGCGTTTAATTTTGTAAACAATGCAACATTGTAACTTTGTAAATCCTAAATAAATTGCTTAAACAACTTTATGCAACACATATGACAGCTTAGCAAAAGATAAATCTATCATGCCAAAATAAAGATGAATTTGAGTTGTTTCAAAGGTTTGAGTTGTTTGGTGAGTACAAACTTAACAGTTTACTGACAGTAGAATTTTTTGCATTGCTAAATCAACGGTGGAAAGGTGTTAAAATCACATGAAATTCGGTGTATCGATATTTTATACAATGATGATCAAATGGCCAGTGCCGATCGTCGAATAAAATGGTGGAGGGCGTATTTTTTTACCGCCACCTGATCAGAAAATCCTCCTAGGACATTTTTCCTCCATTATTTTCAATAATTAATTAATGGTATTCACGGTGCATAATAATAAACATATGTATATTCGTTTTGTATAGAATTTTATTTTTGCTCAAAAACAACTGGCCAGGTTATGTGTGTACGTGAAAATATAAATAAGCATAATCTTAGTTTAAGAATTGCAAAGAGTTGAAATTATAAAAGCTAGCCTTGCTAGGATGTAAATCGGAGTAGTCTTGACTCTTGTATCCGTGTTTGGTTTTTATCAAATATGGATAGCAGCCTTCATTTCTGATGACTATCCATGTGATGGAGGCTGGATCTCCCTCAACTGCTGTCCTCCATTGATCTTATTGCCAACAGGGCTGAACGGTTGAGATTTCGTATGAGTGTTGAGTGTGTGTATCTCAATGGGTTGTTGTTGATACCGAGCTATCTGCAAGGGAAATCCCGGGATGGGAAACCACCGTAGGACCCTCTAACGATCAAGTAAGTACCGAGAAATAATAACAGGATAGCAGCTTATTGGATTGAGTTTGAGTCACCTGAGTCGTTATGGTAGAGGGGTTTATATAGCGGTTGCATAGAGCGGGCCGATGCGAGATTCTCACCGTCCGTTACGCCCCCGCGTCACGTTCGCGTTGATGGCCCATTAATGACGAGATACACCAGCGTGGTATGCGGGACGTGGAGCGGTGGGGATTTCGTTGTGGTGGGATACACGGAGCCGTTACGGGGGCGTTCAGGCCTCGTGCTCCCGGCTAAATAAGAAAGTTGAGGAAGCTCAGCTCGGTGACAGCTCGGTAGCGAGCGAGGAGGCTAAGGAAACTTAGCTTTGTAATAGCTCGGAGATGAGCGAGGAGGTTGAAGGAGCTCGGCTGTAGGATAACTCGAAGGCGAACTGATGGCTGGTCGCTGGACGAATATGGAACGTACTCCGAAGAGGTCTTCTAAAAGGACTGGTGCAACTTCAGAGGCGAGGCGCCGAGAAACGTCCCCCGGTGCGTCGTATTTATCCCAGCTTTGCTGTCCCAGTAATCTAGTGGGTTTGCGCAGATGGCACGTCGCCTGCCATGTGTCGTAATATGGAGAATTCCTACTTGTGGGTATCATTATCATGCCTGCTTCTACATCCACCAATGGCCACCAAATACGGAGAAATTATCCGATATACCGGGTGCAATGCATCCGGGAAAGAGAATGAAAGAGATGGGATATTTTGGGCGCTTTCGGGTAGTTTTGTGGGCTCATATATCTATTTCTTTCTTTCTCATGACCGAGCGCATGCATCCTATACATAGAAGAATTTTTCTCAAATACAGGTATGGTAATATCTTTATCCGCTCATATACATATCTTCAAAATAATTTTACTTTATCATGTGTTTCACTTTATATCATTTCCAATGCTCATATTTGTATCTTTATCTGGTCTATAATTATTTTCTATATTGAATCCTTAAAACTGCATGATCAACTGCATCCATCAAACCATTACTAATAGCCGTTACGGGATTAAAAAGACTATACTTGCCCCCTCCCTTCCCCAAAATGAGTATAATGTACTATTCAAATAATCAGCTGCGTGAATTGGGAAAAAGCAAACCGATAATTATAATCAGTGAATCAAAGAGAAAACATGAAAAATCAAGTTAAGCTCAATCGTTAAAAAATCATAGATATAATGATAAGGATATTGGAATGAAAAAGCAGATTGCATGAATTGGGGCGATAAAGATAGCTGAACCGATTTTGAAGAAGAATGCGGTAAAAATCGGTTGGAACGAAAACGAGATGTAAATAGATCAGGGCGATTCATAAAAGAGAGAGAAGAGAAAGAAGAAGAGAGAGAGAGAGAGAGAGTCGAAGCGGATGGCGGCAATGTCGGCGACTGAGTCAGCAGATGATCATCATCATCGATCTCCAAAGAAATCAAGCTTCAAATCTCTCATGCACGCTCTCGATCTCCCAGATCCCGAGAGGTTTCGGCTTCGTTCTTAAAACCCTAGTTTTAAAAAAAAAAATATCTTGCAACTAAATTAGGTTTTTTTACTGATTTTTTTTTTCTTTTCTTTGTTTTTGTTTTTGTTTTTGTTTTTGCAGTAAGCGGATTCGGACCAACTTCAAGGTAGAGCCCTCTCAATTCCTGTAAATTTCCAGTGATCATTGATGTTAGAAAATAGAAAAGATGAAGTAAAAAGAGCATTTTTTGGACCGATGTTTACCGAATAATAGAGAAAATCTACTAAATTCAGAAGCATTTTTTTGGGTGGTCAAACCTGCCCAGGAAAAAGAATACAAGAAAAAGAGTTATATAACTATGTTAGGCTTATAAGATAAGATAAATGTAGGAATTTTTTTGTTTTGTAATGAGGTGAGTTACTTTTTATTAAACTTGAAGCTGAACGTTGAATACGGATTGGTGAAGAACTTGCCAAGCGAGCGAGCTCGTGAACAAGGCAGAGACAAGCTTCCACCTCTACCGAATAGGTTCTTTCAGTACATTTTGAAATGCATGCCTTTTTAAGTTAGTAAACATCAACTGTTGTTCCCAGTCCACACTGGTATGGAAATGAGAATGGCGTGATAAATGAGTTTATTTGTAGAAAGCTGAAGGTAAGCTACATAGAAGATAAAATGAGAAGAACATTGAGATGGCTTCAACTTGTTCGATGGAGGCCTATTAAACTCCTACCTGAAAAGGTGACAAAATTGTGGTTAATGGCGCAACAAGAGCTGGATGTATACCCAAACAAACATGGATAGAAATGGCCAAAAAGGAATTTTATTTATAGTAGAGCAGAATGGAAGAGACCATTACCGACTCAAAACTTTATCCTTCGGAACTGTTTCTTAGTCATTGAATCGTCAGGGATTTTCGTTTGTTAACTTAGTTAAGTTTGTTTTATTTATAACTGAGAACCTATTTTCTTTTGCAGGTAGCCATGAATCTAGGGACTCGCAGAGGGAGGGAGGCCAAAATGCTCTTTTAACTGCACCAACCATGATACATTGAGGACCATAAGTCTACTTTCATATCACTGTCACATTCAAATCTTTGATAACTGTCAATGAATGTATCAATTTTTTGCCAAGTTGGCTAATAATTTTTGTTTTCATCAGGGATACAGAGAAAAGTAGGTATGTTGCAGGGGCTATAGTTTCGGTTCCTGCATCGGTAGAAAGGTTCTGCTTTTTTCTTTTATAAACAGTTTTCCATATGTTGTGAGAACCTTGTCTTTCTTTCTAGGATAATCACTTTAAACACCCAGGCCAATTCTTATGGTTTATTTAAAATCTTTGGCATGCTGCATGATCTTGTTAGTCTGTAGATGAAGTGTCCTGGTCATGAAATTGAAAGATTTATAAACATCTTATATCGGGCTATTATAAGGGCCTGACGGATGTCGGATCTCGTCAAGATGTTATCTTCCGTAGATCTGCTGCAAGCGACGATGGACGGCTGAGATTGAGTTGGAGGTTGCCTCCTGAAGCGTGTGGATCTCAATGGGTTTGAAGTTGTTGTGGCCGAGCTATCTGCAAGGAAGTTCCGGGATGGTTGTGCCACCGAGGACCCTCCAACGATCAAGTTAGACCAATTATTTAAGCAGAGTAACGGTATAGTGAGGAAAGAATCACTTACTTGAGTCACCTGAAAGAGGGGTTTATATACCCAGCAGCGAATGGCAGGCGGGCGTGAGAATCACGCCGGCCGTTACGCCCCGGCGTCACGCCCGCGTGATAGGCGGGATCTCGTATTAATGACGAGACAGGCTCGTTAATGGGGGATCGTGATGGCGTGGAATGCGGGACGTGGCCGGTGGATATCTCGCGCATGGCGAGATTCACGGAGGCGTGGCGGAGGTTTCTGCGACTGGTGCTGCTGGTCGGTCGATGGGACCGGGGAAGATGAGTTCGGCGGGTGGCTCGGGAACGAGCGGGAGGCTGAGGCATCTTGGTTCTGCGGTAGCCCGGAGACAAGCTGAGAGGGCCGAGGAGGCCAATTGTGCAGGGGGCTCGGAGGCGGGCCAACGGTTGTTTGTAAGGTGGGCATAGGAGTGGTGTGGACGGTCACAGGAGGCCGGCCATGTCCATGGGTCGTAGACCCGGGGTATTCCACCGACGTACCGTTCCTGGTTTTTTCTTGTTAGCTTCGGGACGCGTCATCTGCCACGTGTCACGATCTGGGAAATCGACGATATCGAGCATCATCATTAGCCCCCCCACTCTCATCCCGACATGTTCATGGGTCGGGTCGAGAGTGGTCTGCCGGGTCCCTGAGGTGAACACCTTTTCGAAGATATCGTAAGTGCGCATTCTCGGGCAATCCGCTGTATTTTCTTGACGACGTCAGCGGATCAGGGGCCAGATCTTGCATTAAAGAGGATGCGCCGGATAGTGCATATGTTCGCCGAAGCGACTGCCCACGTGCCTTGCGCTAGTTGGCTGACGCGATGGGCCGCAGATTTCCCGTTTTCGACGGGGTGCGACCAATGCGTGCGCGACAGGTGGAGCGATGGGGGCCGTCGAATGCGATGAGCCGTTTCGGCGGGAGATAACTGTCGCCGTTGGATGTGCACGTCGGTGGCTATAAATAGAGCTGGGGTCCCCATCAGGGCCCATACTTCTTCATAATTTTCTCGTCTTGAGTCTCGTTAGCTCGACGCTCTCCTTCTTAGGTCGGGATATCTGTGTTTTGCTCTTCCAAGGATTCATCCCCTCTGTCAGGTTAGATGTCTTCCTGTGAAGAGTCCGTAGAAATAGATCGGATAGAGTCTAGAGAGCCTCCCGTATATTCTTCTTCTTCTTTTGCTTTTTCTTCTTCTGCTTCTTTTTCCACTGAGTCGGAGCCCTTCCGGAAAGTTAGGGTCAGATTCTCTTCTCGGGGTCGCACGACGGGGGCGGTTCCCAGAGCGGAGGTCATGGATGCCCCTGGCGTGTCGTCCATGGTGAGGTATGAGGATGAGCTCGCCATCGCTCGGGCATGTTTCCACATTCCTCCCGGCTATACGCTACGTTTGGCCGAGAAAGGGGAGATGGCAGATCAGGTACGTGGTAAGGAGATTGCCCTGTATCTGGAAGCCTTTTGGGCCGGAATGCGCCTGTTCTCTCTCGAGGTTGTTAGAGCGCTGAATCATTTTGGGCTAGCCCCGTGTCAGCTAGTGCCGAACTTCTGGAGGATTCTCCTTGGGTTCCTGGTCCGTTTGAAGTTGCACATGATCCCCTTCAGGCTGACACCCTTGCATCTTCTCTCTGTTACAAAAGTCACCTCGGCGCTCACGCGGGCGAGCCGAGGTAGGTATACATCTCCTTTAGAAAACAACGGGGAAGTGCTGCCGGGTCGGGGGTCGTCGTGGTACCTTCTTCCATCCATGATTGGAAGAAGAAGTTTTTCTTTGTTGGGCCTTCCGAGGGTGAGGACCGGCCCATGCCTATCCAGTGGTTTAGGGATAGTTGACGGCGGGAGAGTCAGTCGAACGATCCGACGCGGCGAAAGTGGCGGAGTGGGAGCCCATTCCCTGGTCTGACGTGCTGCTTTCTGAGCAGGCCCTTAGTTGGGCTGGGCTCAGTCCCGTCCAGTTCGCGGGTAAGTTGGGAGTTTACCGACAATCTGTTAGACTTGCGTTTATTTTTATTTTTACTTGCATTGCTGACGCCATTGTATCTTATCTTGTGCAGAACCAATGGACGTGAGCAAATTCCGAGCAGCCATGCACGAGCAGAAGAAGGGATCGAGGGCTGGAGGTGCCAGCTCCTCCCGTTCGACGTTGGCCACGGCTCCCCCGGCAGCCACTCAACTTAGGCGTTCGAGTGAGGCTCGTGCCCCGGAGTCCAGCCAGACGCCGAGCTGAAAGCGGGTTCAGGAACAAGAGGCCCGGGCTTCGGAGATAGAGACTGGCTCCCCGGCGTCGTCCCTCAAGAAATTTCACCGGACGGTTCCGCGCACCCCGGCCTCCCCGATCTTGATGGACAAGGGGGATCTCCACTTTGAGGTGCCCTTGGGGCTCTCCGTTGCTGACAGCCTGCTGACAGAGATGGAGAGGTCGGCCGGGGGCAAAATCCCTCGGGGGACTCTCAGGGTGCAAATGGTGGCCATCGCCTAAGAGACCGTGCAGGTTAGTGCTCGCACCCCACTTGGATTTTCATTCAGCGTCTTATTTATTCGTGAGATTGGGTGCCTCCCCTTCCTTTTTGACCCCCTTTTGATTTCTTTAGGTCTTCCAGCACGCCGCTCTCGTCGTCCAAATGGAGGACGAGGAAATTGCCCCGGCGATGCGGGCCGCGGGTGAGTTCTCCTCGCCGGAGGAGAGCTCAAAGTTGGAGCTGGAGACGGCGATGGAAAGGGTCGTTGCCCTTGAGGACGAGGTGGCGGCCGGGAAGTAGGAGGTTGCCAGGTACCGTGAGGCCGTCCGGGCCGCCGGGGTCAAGCTTCAGGACTCCAAGGTGCTTGTCGACACCCTGAAGAAGTCGGCGAGCTCCCTCCGGAAGGAGTGCGAGGCTGCGATGGAGGGGATGAAGCGAGCCGAGCTCAGAGCGTCGAAGGCGGTGGAGAACTATAAGAAGTCGGACCAATTTTACACTGACCTAACTGCGGTCTCTACCCTCATCTGGCACGATGCCCTCGACGCCGTCAAGGCTCGGATGCCGGAGTGCCCTGATGAAGAGCTCCGGGACGAATATCCTCGCGGGGATGACGCGTAGGGGAATGCCTCGGGAAGTGCGGCCGGGGAAGATGCCCCCGACGAGGGCGGCGCCGAGGCTCCTGCGATGGGCGCAGATCCTCAAGACGAAGCCCCGGTCATGGTGGACACGGAGCTCCTCGGGGTTGCGCCCGGCCCTGAGGCTTGAAACCCCTCATCTTCTTATTGTTGGGGTAAAAATTTACACCCCGGTTGACCGAGTCAAAGTCAAGGTCAACCCCAAGCCAGGTGGGCCCAAGCCCAGGTCAAGTGGGCCCATGCTCAGGTCGAGTCCGAAACATGAAGCGGCCGACCCTCTCCATGCCAAAAATGAAATCATGTAATAAATAATTTTTATGTAATTTTTTATGCATGAATGTAAACAAAATGGATATAAAGCCAAATTTTTGTAAGCTCATGGTTTATGTGCAAAAAGAAATGGCACATGAACCATGGGATGGGCAAAATGCCATTTTATAAAGCCCAAGGGGCTATATGTAAATGTGTAAGCCTATATAAGGCAACATGATGATGAATAGAAAGAAGACTTTTTTCATTCCCTCAAAAACTAGGGTTTGTTCCTCCACTCTCTCTTTTTCAAGTTCTTCCTCTCCTTTTTTATTTTCTAAATAAATCAAGAGCTTAGCTCTCTTTTTTTAAAAACTAAATAAAGTTTTACCATAAACCCATCTCCAAAAACCCCATCAAGAGAAGGAAAAGGGTCTCTTTTTTTATCATCCAAGATCTAGATCTTGGAGTTTCAAGAGAACCCATTTTGGGTTTCTTCTCAAAGGAGAAAGGAGAAAATTATTTTGGAGTTCAACTCCACAAATAAAATTCTTTGGAGTTCAACTCCACCACCAGGAAAATTATTTTGGAGTTCAACTCCACTATAAAAATTCTTTTGGAGTTTGACTACATAGTAAAAATCTTTTGGGGTTCAACTCCACAAATAAAGTTCCTTTGGAGTTTAACTCCACTGCAGAAATACTTTTGGAGTTTAACTCCACAAAAAAATACCTTTTTTTTGGGGGAGTTTAACTCCACATTATAATTTTTATGGCCATATAAAATTCTTTTGGAGTTGAACTCCACGTTAATAAAAAATAAAAAATAATAAAAAATAAAAAATTGTTGCGGTTACATGCAAAGCATGTGACCAGACCGGGTCACATGCTTAGCATGTGACCAGACCGGGTCACATGCTTAAACATGTGACCGGGTCACATGTTTAACATGTGACCCCCTCACATGAGGGGTCACATGCTAAACATGTGACCGGGTCACATGTTTAACATGTGACCCCCTCACATGAGGGGTCACACTCACATGAGGGGTCACATGCAAAGCATGTGACCGGGTCACATGTTTAATATGTGACCCCCATTTTTTTAAAAAAAAATAAAATAAAATAAAAAATTCTCTTTTCTTCTTTCTTCCTCCTTTTTTTTATTTAAAAATAAAAATAAATAAATATTAAATAAATTATAAATAATATTTAAAAATTAAAAAAAAAACATAATTATTTTCTTTTCTTCTTTTCTTTATTTAATCCCTTTTTTTATATATAATAAATATTAAATAAATTATAAATAATATTTTAAAATTAAAAAAATAAATAATAGTAAATTTTTAAAAATAATAAAAAAAATCTCTAAATATTTATTTACTTATTTATTTTTGTTTTTATATATAGAAAATATATATATGCATATATATCTCTTTTTACAAGTAGAACAAAACCAAAAAAATACACACACCAACGCACCGCATATTGAGTTCGCATGACCAGTTTAACCCATCAATCGGAGGTTCCTTCGCTCCAAATGCGAGGGGTAATTAACGGCAGCTTAGTCCGCGGCTGCCGGAGATTCGGATCCCCACAATCAATAAATCCCGGCCTACCCTAGGCAGGGGGAATCTGTAATACGCCTGACAAGCGCGCGCGTATTCCCATCTCAATGGGGTGACGAAAAACACCCTACAGATTCTGGCACGCCCGGTGGGACTCTATCTCTCCTTCCATATTTCGGGTTAAAACGTTCATGCGAACTCAATCAACATACATACCTGTATTTATACTAAAATAATACTTTTTCATGCAGATTTTCAAGCAATTACCTTCCGACGATGTCTTCGATGATGAACTCAGCTCCTGTCTCCTACACGATGAAGATAGACTCCAGGACGGTCCTTCCGGCCAGTCTCGGGTGACAATGGGAGGAGCCGCTGCTACCATTCGGCTCTATTATGTTCATGCATGTTGGCACCATCCCGGCTCCTCAAGCCCCGGTGGCAGACAAACCGGTCTCGAAAGGCAGGAGACCAAATGTGGTGGTCGCGAGGGCACTTCAACCCAAGCGCAAGTCCGTTTCCGAACGACTCTCCATGGCCCCAGCTGGGGGCAAGGCCATCAACGTCAACGAAGCAACTGGGCATCTCGGGCAAGCTCCAGCGGTACCCCCGACCACTGCTCGATCGGGTGTCTTCTCTAAGCCCCCCTCTGATCAATTCACAATGGCTTCCCGGATAGCGGATGCCCGCCAAGCCTTCAAAATCAAGAAGCTGAGGGAGAAAAGGCTCAGATATAGAGCCAACAAAAGGGCTAGGGCTCCTGCCAGGCTAAACCTCATGAGGTTCGAAGAACAGGGTTACCCCGCTGAAGATGAGGAAATGGCTGGGTATGTGATCCACACTGTCTACACGGTGGGCACGCGCAGCAAAAGTAAGGATGGGGCTACCACATCTCAAACCCGATCTGGCTTGAATGTGGTGGCCGCTTCCCAAGAACAGCCGCCTCTGCTGGGTGATGAAAACCCTCTCGATGAGGATGATAGGCAGAAAGACCCTTCGGTCCATGAGGAGTCGGGCTCGGAAAGCGAAGAAGAGCCGACTTTCCGCCCCAGGACCGCGGAGCAAGAGCTGCTTCAAGAGCTCCGAAAGCAGCTCAGAAACAAAGACAAGGAGATGGCCAAACTCTACTCCAAAATCGATGACTTGACGAATGTCGTGATGCAGCTCACGGCCCGACTTGCCTCTCAGCCGCCCAATCAAGCGGAGGGCTCTACTCGTGAACCGGGAAGTGGTGTGCCAAAGCAGCCGACGCCTATTCCCTCAAATCCAAAAGTGGGCGAACTACATGAAAATCAGTCACATCCTATCTCGGGAAATGTCTTGGCTACCGATGACAATAGCCAGCTAACTCAAGATCAAATCATGGATTTGGTTGCCAGCAAAGTCAAAACATTGGTGGCCGAAGCCGAAGCCCAAAAAGATATCGGCAGTAGTGGGAGACCATATCCTGCTCAGTATAATCTGGTAGAATTTCCTAGCGGCTATGTCATCCCCAAATTCGGGAGATTCGATGGGACGGGAAATGCGAATCAGCACATCGCCCACTTCAAAGCCTCATGCGGGAATACTGGGGGCAACGATGCGCTTCTCCTCCGCCAGTTCGTTAATAGCTTGACCGATGTTGCTTTCGACTGGTACGCGAGCATACCGGATGGCTCCGTTACTACTTTCGTCCAAATGGAATCTTTGTTTCGACAAAGGTTCATGAGCGTCAGCGATAAGATCACCATTGCCGAGCTCGTAAGGACCTAGCCCAAGAACAACGAAAGCAGCACGGATTTTATAACCCGATGGCGCAATCTCTCCGTCAAATGCGAACCGCCGATAGAGCAGGACCAATCTGTTAGTCTCCTCGTCGGAAATCTCAACAATTGGATGGCCCTGTTTTTATGCACCGCGGGTCTCAAAACATTCCAAGAGCTGACCAGGAAAGTCCAGATGCTGGAGCGCTCGAAGCAGGAGTCCTCCTCGGATTCCCAAAATAACAATAGGTCATGGAGAAACCGAAAGGACGATAATCGCAAAGGCGGAAATTCCGACGATTCTGAGTCTTTCAATACCTCGGCCAACCGAAATAAGCAAGGGTTGAGCGGGCCTAATGCCAACCAGCTTCGGAAGCCAATGTTCGGAGAGGGAGGAGAATCTCCACTGAAAGAGAAGCTGGATAAGGTCTATTCCTTCAGAAGGGACAAAATCCGTAAAATATTCAAAGACGCCCTGAAGAACGGTCTACAACTGCCAGAGTCAAAAAGACCGTAGGAAGCGAATAGGACCGACGACCCCAAATACTGCCCCTATCACAGAGTGATAGGTCATGCCATTGAGGACTGCTTCGTCTTCAAAGATTGGGTCGAAAAGCAATACAAGGCAGGAGAGATAGAACTGTCCAAAGGCGTGTTAGTAAACAGTCAAGATGCGACCGCCAATTTCATACAAACGGAGACCGAAGTTCTTCGTGAAACTAATTCTCTCAGACATCTGCCTTTCTCTGAACACAGTCGACCACCACATCATTAAACTGGGAACAATCGACCTCTAAGTCGTTAAACTGGGAATGTAAAAAAAAATGTAAATAAAAAAAATGTGTAAATAAAAGAAAAATAAAGAAAAGCCGAAATGATGGGGCAACTCGCAATAAAAATCAGCGAGTAAAAATAAAAATGAAAATAAAGCCGAAATGATGGGGCAACCGCGAATAAATAGCCGAAATGATAGGGCAATCGCGACCTTCGCGATAAGAAAAGCTGAAATGATAGAGCAATCGCGGCAAAAAAAAACAAAAAAAAACAGCAAAAACAAAAAAAGTGGCGAATGATGAGTCGCTCCTGGTACCATATTCCAGTGCAGCGATGCAGACGCCAAACAAAAATCCAATTTCCCAAAATTCTTTCGGCCCTACGGCCAGTCCCTAAATTGACTACCGTATACAATCCACGGGCTCAAATAATTCTCAGTATACCCATGCCCCACCGCAACCACCAGTTACGCGGCTGGTCTCCGCCTTTGGAATTATGCTTTATTGGAAAGACCCACTCATGTGTCCTCACGATGCATGAGGAGAACAAACCTTCGTGAGATCCTTACGACTCACCAAGGAAAAACACACTTAGGAGTCCTCACGACTCTTAAGGAGAAAATACGCCTGCGGGATCCTTACGACTCGTAGGGAGAAAATGCTTTTATGGGACCCTCACGGCCCATAAAATTGAAAAGTCTTAGGTGATAGGGATCCAAACCTGTCTCCTAAGCCATCGCTCCCCAATCCCCAAGTGGCGAATGATGAGTCGCTCCTGGTACCATATTCCAGTGCAGCGAAGCAGACGCCAACCAAATTCCAAATCCCAATCCCCAACGGCGAATGATGAGTCGCTCCTGGTACCATATTCCAGTGGAGCGATGCAGACGCCAACCAAATTCCAAATCTCATACCAACGGCGAATGATGAGTCGCTCCTGGTACCATATTCCAGTGCAGCGATGCAGACGCCAACAAAGTCCTGAAATGTTTCTGGCCCTACGGTCTGGATCATACATCCTGCAAAACCGTATACAATCCACGGGCGTAAAACAATCCCGATCTCTCCAAAAAAAAAGGGAAAAGAAAAAAAAAAAAGAACGGTATGTCCACAAGCAAAACGGGCACGGATGAAAACCCGAAAGGGCTCCGTGAGTAAAAACAGCAGGACTGCCGGCGAGTTTGTGAAAACCCGAAAGGGCGCAAACTCGTAAAAAAAAAAAAAAAAAATGAAATGAAATGCACTCGCAAAGTCCTCTCGACTTTTTGAGGAGAAAATTCCCGCGTGAGATCCTTACGACTCACAAAGGAGCAACACACTTGGGGGTCCTCACGACTCCTAAGGAGAAAATACTGTTAGTTATATGTATGCCCTAGAGGCCATTACTGTACATAGGATGTATATTGTAGTGGATGCTGGGACATATATAGGGAGGACTTTCTTGCTCGACATGATAGTATGCTATCTGGTTGATCTTTGCCTTAACGTGTACACAGATTGTCTCTCAATTACATGTTGGTAAAGCCCTTAGGATATGTACTTGACTACCTGGACTATGATGCGGATCATACTAGTGGGGACATGGTAGTCCATAAGTACATCCTTCAAAGTCCCTAGTCGTGGGTGTATCGAGACGGGGCATCGATATACCAGAGTAGACTAGCGTATACCTTCTCGACCCATACAGATGGGCGATGGATGATCCCATATCCATTGGTGTTTGACATCAGAGATGATATACGGATGCTCAGTAGAGACTGGGTACACTGGACGGACTCGCCGAGAACTCCCAGATGGTATTATACCTCACGTCAGATGGCAGTTCTCTGGTGACACTGGTACAGAGTAATCTGTTGACCCGAGATCGTCATAGAGTCTTGTGTGGTTCCCACTGTGCTTTGATTTCCATCTTACCACGTCCAAGAGGGCGTGCAAAACGGTTTTTGGGTACAGTCCCGAGTCACATGGAGGCAATGAGCGATAGGAGGGGATTCGTCTCTCCCGGTATAAGGGGTGGATGTTGCGCTGTGTTCGATTGGCTATAACAGGAAATCCCTGGCCAGGGTTGCTGAGATATACTGGTAAGTGTTACCAGTAGTTTCTCGAATTGTTATAGACCTCATATCGACACGACTTATCAAGCTATTGGGGTCTGACGTTTACCACCCCTAGGCGAGATATGCGACGTATCAGACGATCAGACCGGACTGTACGGTAGTGTTACTGGTCGGATTCACTAGAGTGTGAGCGGGCTTGCTCGTCGATCTTCAGATCGCTCAATACCCGGGTGGCCGTTACGTTTAGCAGACCGCTTGCGGCTTGTGGGTGTTTGATATGATCATCACCTGCTGCCGGCGTATTGACGAGTCTTTAGAGTCCTACACAGAGGTTTCCTGGCTCAAGCGAAACGAAATAGGAGCGCATATGAGATATGTGCGGGACCGAGAATAATGCGTGTATGTGATGCCGTATTCTATTCTCGCGATAAATGTATCGAATGGTTATATGCGATATAACCTAGTTATCGATTCAAGCGTTGATTCGATAAGCCGATACATTGAATACTAGTCGGTTGTGTGCGACATGACCGGATCATTGAATCAAGTGTTGATTTAATGATTTAATGCATAATTATATATTTGATATATTACTTTGCACTAACTAGTATTGGTTCACTTTAAACGGATTTTCTCACTTGGTTTGTGCACATTGTATATGTGATATACTTTTGTACACTTGATTGTATCATGTTTGATGATACATGTTTAACTATAGTTAAGTTTAATGAATTAAGCCATGGTTAAACTAATGATTAGGGTTTTCTTTTTATTACTTATTTATTTATTTATTTATTTTGAATAGATAAGAAAAGAATGGTTGCTAATTTTGGAGTTTAGTTGAAGTTTCATGAAGCTTTGACTTTGTAACCATTCTTTTCTTCATCTTAAACCCTAACCATTAATCTAACCTTAGTTAATTCTCTACACTTGACCGTGGTTCTAATATGATAAGTATTCATTTTCTTTTCCAAATATAATTAACTTGTCATAATTCTTTTCTTCTTCTTCTTCATCTTCTTCAAAGAAGAAAAGCTTTCTTCATCAATGGTGGATTGATGAAACAAGTGAGAAATCCAATTCTAAAGTCTACTCACTTCCTATTTCTTCATCCTCTACCTCTTGCCAAGTAGTAGAGTGTGTTTTCTTCACAAGTTTCTTGACTTGGTGAAGTCGGAGCTTGATTTAGCGATGCCTCGACGTAGATCATCTTCGGCATGGACATCGACAACCTAGCTCGCTTATTCTCCGATGAAGTCGACGCTAGAGCCCGGATTCTTTTTGGACAGCGGAGAGAACTTCGTTGCGGAGCTATGGAGGTGGAGCACCGGATCTACAAAGGTCGTATTTCCGTTAAACTTTTAGTTAAGTGTTAACTAGTTAGTTTTTCGCCTAGACATCTAGCAAACGATCCGTAGTTTAGGGTTTCTCGGCACCGTAATTTTTGAAATTGGCATGGTTGATGCCTTGTGAGACCTCACTAGGGTGCCTAGGAACCCTACAGTGGTATCAGAGCCTAGCTAGAGCCTTAGGCGAAGCGTAGATGGAATTTGAAGTCCGAACGACCCAAAACCGAAACCCAAAATATGCTCTCTGTACTTTTTTGAAAACAGTGGATTTTTCCAAATTAAAAATTGCTAAAAAATTCAGCAGGGAAAAATAAGAATTACGGTGCAAAAAGTTTCTGGTGAACAGTATTTTTCACGGCGGATCAGCGGCAGAAGCATGGCTTCTGCGGCTGATCAGCGGCCACTTGGTGACGTCAGCCCACTTTGTTTGCACAGTAACTCCTGATAAATTCTGCTGAGTTTTCTGGGAATTTTTAATATTGATTCAAGAGTTGAATTTTCTGCAATTGTTTTGGGAATTCGGTGTTTCGATCGGAGCATCAAATTTTGTCTGTGTGGCTTTCCGGATAAATTTTAGAATATGTTAAAAAGTTCGACTGGATATAAATACCCAATTTTTCCCCTGTCGGGAAATTTCCAAGTGTTGGATTTTTCCGTAGTTTAACGACGTTCTAAGTAGTGCAAGTAACTCGATGGACCCTCTAGAAGACAACAAACCTTAACTCGATTATGTGACCGTCTTGAACTGCCCTTTGAACCTTCGGGTTTGGGGCAGTACGGCGTGCCACATGTGAGGCGTTGGCTTGACCCTTCTACGGCTGGACCGTCGGTACTGAGGTACGAACTGAATGTTGTTAGACTTATTTCATGTGTTGATCTGTATTGGGAAAACTTGGGTGTTCGATTGTTCGATCGGAAAGTTTAACATTTTCTATTTATCTGGAATGGGATACAATAATTGGAATTCACAATAGTTATGAGATAACTGAATGAATGTTATAAACATAGCAGTTTAGTCTCACTTGATCGGTTGCCACGGAATTTTGATGTGATCAAAAGTCTGTCGCAATCACGTAGCGTACGCGGATACTCGCCGGGTAAACTTAATAGACAGCTTCACTCCATAGCCCCGACCAAGTGACTGCAGGAGAACCCCGTCGCCGAAAGCATCCGTTCGGGTGCTCGCGGTAGCGGTGTTCCGCCTTGGTGCACTTCGTCGACGGTATCAGGGGTGCGGCCGTCTACTGAAGTTTGCGACGAGCATTCGATCAGGATGTCGGGAATCTTGTTGAATTACCCGACTTGATATTGAAAAGTGTTTTCGATTATGAGACTAAAATGCGGGGTTTATAATTGTTAGGCATGTGATGTCTAAGTAATTCATTTGGTCAGGCATGCGATGTCTGAGGTGATTGCGGATTCCAACTGTTGTAGTTTTACACTTTCTTTTCTGTGACCGTAAGTGTAATATGTGATGTCGCCGGTTTCGTTGCTATATGTCAACGACAATTGGGATGCGCATGTTTACTTACGTTGATGACATGTGATGTTATGTGTTGCTGGATATGTTATATTGGATCGTCGTGTTTGAATAGCCGGGGGTTTTTATGTGAGATGAGTGTTTTTCATTTTCATTCATGTAAAAACTTGTATGTAATATTCTTTTATTGGGGCGCTTTCAGGTTGCGGAAGTCGTCACCCGTTGTATATTATTTACTTTTCTGCACTAGGATAGACCCAAGGAGGAGGGCACAAGTAACCGGGTTCTGGAGTCCAGTGGGAGACCAACTCGAGGAGTCGAGTCCGGGTCTCCTAACTCTAGAATTGGTAGGGTTGCTTGACGCTCTCGTAGGGGTCTAGGGGTGTGGGTTTGGCTATTCATCGCGACCGTGGAATCCGTGTTTTATACTGGCTCGTATTGAAAACACGGATGTCCTAGTATATCCAATATTTCATATGTTTCTTCTGCTGCGATATCTGTGATGTGATCATGTGATGTTCTGTGATAGATACGGTATATAGTATATATGATATATTATATAGGCGTTACTTATGTTTTACACCCGCGCTAGCCCTGCCCCGCTCTGCCGTTAGTTACCTAACCTAACGGTGCACGAGGGGACATCGAGGCTAATGCGGATGGCATAAGTGTACGTCGTATTTATCTGTGATGTTTAGGTACTTAAATGATGGGACTTCATTAATGTGATTAATGAAATAAAAGAAACCTAAGATGTTGTAGAATCGAATTTCAAAATAAAACAGGTAGCTACAGTTGTTGCTTTGCACAGAGGTATATGTGATATATCCTGCACCTTATTCGATGAGGAAAGGACCGAGATCCCTTCACCGGGAGTGACTCCTTTAGCAATAACTGGCAGATGCTACACACTCGGTTTGTCTTTTGATTGCTTTTAAGAGTTTTTGCTTTGCACAGTGATATATGTGATATATCCCGCACCTCATTCGACGAGGAAAGGACCGACGATCCCTTCACCGGGAGTGACTCCTTTAGCAAAACTAGAAAAGCCTCAAAAACACTCCATTTCAAAATTCATTCGATCCTACAACAATATCAAGTTCATTACGCAATAGGTTTTCAGAAAAACCTGTCGTAGCCCTCCGTCATTTCAGATAAGTACTGGTTAGTATTCGTGCTACGTTTGTTGACCTTAGCCAAGGCGTAGTGTGCGGTAGCTGATTAGTGCTTATCTGTATAAGCATATGATGCGATTGAGTTAGGGTAGTCGTGCGACTTTGTTGACCTTAGCCAAGGGTCGTGCGGGTGGGTTTAATTCAATCGGGAAATGACGGGTTGAACTTGGCTAGCACTTATGATTTGTTGACCTTAGCCAAGGTCATAAGCTGCTAGGGGCAAAATATTATCGGGAATTTCAAGTGTTGAAATTTGCAATGAGATTGCATACCTTCTATGAGATAGTTGGATCCCGATACCCGCTGCGAGTAAGAGTTACTCCTGGGAGAGTTTTATACATTACAATTAGCCGATCAAGTAGGTGTCTAGAAAGGTGTCAACGGGGTTACGCCTCTGGGAAAACGAGGTTTACATTAATTAGGTTCGTGCGAAAGCACGGGGGACCTCCCTCAAAATACCGACACTGGCCTGGCTGAAAGATTGGCGAACTTGTAGTGTGTAATTAATCCCGGCTAGTCTTTCCTTTTAGGGTTTGAAGGAAGATTTGATAAAAAGCAGTGGGAGCCATCCTGATTAGATAAAATAATAACCAATCTATTCTTGACAGAGCGCACGCTGAGTGTTTTCTTCTCTCTCTCCAGGTAGCGACCATATCACGCCTTAATCAAGATAATAATACGGAATATTGACCGAACCCGCTTGTTATACTGAGCTGGGGAACGTTGTTCCCGCTCCAACTTATAATTGTTATAAGACAGAGCAGGAAATTGGGGATTACCAGAATTCCCGTGCCGCCCAAACGAAGAGAGTGCATGCTGATGCATCATCTTCGGGTGTGTTCATTATACAGAACTGTTTCTCTGTATCCTCTACATCCTGGGTATATGATACCGGATCAGGATCCCAGATATGTAATCTGTTACATAGGGCTACAGAAAGGTAGAGAACTGAGAACGGGTGATAAGTTTCATGAGGCAGAAAACGGGGCAAGTGTTGCAGCCAAGTCTGTTGGTCACTGTCACCCTGTATTACCAATACATTGATTCTGAACGAATGTTGTTAGATACCGAACCTGATATACAAAATCATATCAGTCTCTTTATTAGTAAAGAAAGGATATAATTTTGTATTGTTGGATAATGTTTTGAACATTTCCTATATCAAAAGTTGATCGGTTCAGGCATGTTATCTAAAAGCGTTGATGTTCTAAATCAAACTACAGTTCTTAGTATATGGAACACACACAAGAGGAAGAGTTCAGAAATGAACGAATCCTTCTTGAGGCATTGTAGACTAGGTCATATCAATGTGACCCGACTAGCTAGAGTTACATATAGATGCATATTTAAATCAGTTTGAATTTACATCTTGTGAAACTCGCCAGTCATGTCACAAAGATAAGATGACCATGGCTCCGTTTATTGGAAACAGAGAAAGAGTTAGTGAACTCTTGGGATGATACATGTTGATGTATGTAGGTCCCCTGTCTACACTTGCCAAGACCGGTTCTTTATACTTCATTACATTCTCTGATAATCTCTCAAGATTCAGATATATGTTCCTGTTGAAACACAAGTCAGAACCTTTTGAGATATTCACAGAATATAAGTTAGAAGTAGAGAACCAATAAGGGTATAAGTATTATGTCCTTTGATGAGATCAAGGAGGAGAATACTTGAGCACGGAAATCCTGGACTATTCTAAAAGGAGAATGAGATTCTCTCTCAGCATCACTCCTCTGAATATACCATAGCACGATGGTATATCGGGGTGGAGCAATAACACCCTATATGATAAGGTGTGCTCTATAATGAGTACTACTGAGTTACCTATTTCCTTTTTGGGAGTTATGCGCTTGAGAAGCTGCATACCTATTGAATAGGGTTCGAATCAAATCAGTTGCCTACCACCTCATATATGATATGGTATGGGAAGAGCCCATGTCTTAAGCTAGTTAAGATTTGGGGTTGTCCGGCCTATGTCTAAAAGCAAAATCCGGACAAACTCGAGGCAAGATCTGTTATGTACAACTGGAAAGGTTCCAGCTATACAAACTACAGCAGATGATTTGGTAAAACCAAATGATTCAATAGTTACCAACGAACCTCAGCCTCTCCGCCGATCTAGTAGGGTTCCTCACCCACCTGAGAGATACTTCGGTTTCTCTATGACAGTGGGAGCGAGGATTGCATCATGAGATGATGACCCAACTAGTTTCGAGCTGGCCATCAGGAGTGGGACTCTATAAGAATGGCTGGATGTTTAGCGATCTGAGATGGAATCCATGTACACCAACAAAGTATGGACTTTGGTTGCTATATCTGAAGGGTTAAATTCCCATCAGGAGCAAGTATATCTTGAGAAGATTACTTGGTGTACATGGAAAAGTTGAGACTTTCAAAGCTAGACTTGTTAAAAGTTTTCGTCATCGACCAGGCGTGGATAATGATGAAACCTTTTCCAGTATCTATGCTTAAGTCCATCCAGATACTACTTGCCACGGCTACATACCATGACTACGATATCTGGCGGTTGGGTGTCATGACTGCTTTTCTAAATGATGTTTTAGAAGAGTGCGTCTATAAGTACACAGCCAGAGGGCCTCGTAGACAGTGGGAGCAGCGGAAACGTGTGCAAGATGCTTTATAGGATAAAGCAGGCATCGCGGAGTTGGAACATCTGTTTTGATGGATAAGTCAAAGAGTTTGACATCATCAAAATGATAGATGAACCTTGTATATACAAAAAGGTAGTAGGGAGTATGGTGGTGATCCTCGTAGAGTACATGGATGACATACTCTTGATAGGGAAAGAGTTTCCTATGCTACGCTCGATCAATCTCCGCTTATCACAATGATTCTACACATAGGATCAAGATGATACCTCCTAAATCCTGGGTTTTGGATCTATGAGATAGATCTAATTGGATGTTAGGATTCTTACTAGTTGTAGTGAGATAGTATCAATTGATCCTGGGGAGAATCACTGGAAGTGTTCCAGGGTGATAAAGACGACTGAATGTCAGTCACAGGCATTGTCTTTACCCTCAGTGGAGGGACGGTATGTTGGAAGAGTTCCAAGCTAGATACCGTGACATACTAGACGATAAAGGCAGGATACATCGCTACTTAAGATGCTACCAAAGAGGCTGTTTGGGTGTATATTGGTTCATGAGATGAACTATGTTCCTCCCATTGTGTGACAATGGAGTTGTGGCTTATGCCAAGGAACGCCGGTCCCATCAGTGATCCAGACATATTCTAAGGCAGTGTCACCTGATCATGGAGATGGATGATCTCCAGGGTGATCGAGGTTTGGAGAGTAGACTCAGAGGACAACACAGCGGATCCACTCACAAAGGCCTGTTCCTAGAGAGAGACTTTTATGGGATGGTTGAGTATGAGATACTACAACCACTGCTACAGATGGCCCTAGTGCAAGTGGGAGATTGTTAGTTATATGTATGCCCTAGAGGCCATTACTGTACATAGGATGTATATTGTAGTGGATGCTGGGACATATATAGGGAGGACTTTCTTGCTCGACATGATAGTATGCTATCTGGTTGATCTTTGCCTTAACGTGTATACAGATTGTCTCTCAATTACATGTTGGTAAAGCCCTTAGGATATGTACTTGACTACCTGGACTATGATGCGGATCATACTAGTGGGGACATGGTAGTCCATAAGTACATCCTTCAAAGTCCCTAGTCGTGGGTGTATCGAGACGGGGCATCGATATACCAGAGTAGACTAGCGTATACCTTCTCGACCCATACAGATGGGCGATGGATGATCCCATATCCATTGGTGTTTGACATCAGAGATGATATACGGATGCTCAGTAGAGACTGGGTACACTGGACGGACTCGCCGAGAACTCCCAGATGGTATTATACCTCACGTCAGATGGCAGTTCTCTGGTGACACTGGTACAGAGTAGTCTGTTGACCCGAGATCGTCATAGAGTCTTGTGTGGTTCCCACTGTGCTTTGATTTCCATCTTACCACGTCCAAGAGGGCGTGCAAAACGGTGGTTTTTGGGTACAGTCCCGAGTCACATGGAGGCAATGAGCGATAGGAGGGGATTCGTCTCTCCCGGTATAAGGGGTTGATGTTGCGCTGTGTTCGATTGGCTATAACAGGAAATCCCTGGCCAGGGTTGCTGAGATATACTGGTAAGTGTTACCAGTAGTTTCTCGAATTGTTATAGACCTCATATCGACACGACTTATCAAGCTATTAGGGTCTGACGTTTACCACCCCTAGGCGAGATATGCGATGTATCAGACGATCAGACCAGACTGTACGGTAGTGTTACTGGTCGGATTCACTAGAGTGTGAGCGGGCTTGCTCGTCGATCTTCAGATCGCTCAATACCCAGGTGGCCGTTACGTTTAGCAGACCGCTTGCGGCTTGTGGGTGTTTGATATGATCATCACCTGCTGCCGGCGTATTGACGAGTCTTTAGAGTCCTACACAGAGGTTTCCTGGCTCAAGCGAAACGAAATAGGAGCGCATATGAGATATGTGCGGGACCGAGAATAATGCGTGTATGTGATGCCGTATTCTATTCTCGCGATAAATGTATCGAATGGTTATATGCGATATAACCTAGTTATCGATTCAAGCGTTGATTCGATAAGCCGATACATTGAATACTAGTCGGTTGTGTGCGACATGACCGGATCATTGAATCAAGTGTTGATTTAATGATTTAATGCATAATTATATATTTGATATATTACTTTGCACTAACTAGTATTGGTTCACTTTAAACGGATTTTCTCACTTGGTTTGTGCACATTGTATATGTGATATACTTTTGTACACTTGATTGTATCATGTTTGATGATACATGTTTAACTATAGTTAAGTGTAATGAATTAAGCCATGGTTAAACTAATGATTAGGGTTTTCTTTTTATTACTTATTTATTTATTTATTTATTTTGAATAGATAAGAAAAGAATGGTTGCTAATTTTGGAGTTTAGTTGAAGCTTCATGAAGCTTTGACTTTGTAACCATTCTTGTCTTCATCTTAAACCCTAACCATTAATCTAACCTTAGTTAATTCTCTACACTTGACCATGGTTCTAATATGATAAGTATTCATTTTCTTTTCCAAATATAATTAACTTGTCATAATTCTTTTCTTCTTCTTCTTCATCTTCTTCAAAGAAGAAAAGCTTTCTTCATCAATGGTGGATTGATGAAACAAGTGAGAAATCCAATTCTAAAGTCTACCCACTTCCTATTTCTTCATCCTCTACCTCTTGCCAAGTAGTAGAGTGTGTTTTCTTCACAAGTTTCTTGACTTGGTGAAGTCGGAGCTTGATTTAGCGATGCCTCGACGTAGATCATCTTCGGCATGGACATCGACGACCTAGCTCGCTTATTCTCCGATGAAGTCGACGCTAGAGCCCGGATTCTTTTTGGACAGCGGAGAGGACTTCGTTGCGGAGCTATGGAGGTGGAGCACCGGATCTACAAAGGTTGTATTTTCGTTAAACTTTTAGTTAAGTGTTAACTAGTTAGTTTTTCGCCTAGACATCTAGCAAACGATCCGTAGTTTAGGGTTTCTCGGCACCGTAATTTTTGAAATTGGCATGGTTGATGCCTTGTGAGACCTCACTAGGGTGCCTAGGAACCCTACAAATACACCTACGGGATCCTTACGACCCGTAGGGAGAAAATGCTTTGTGAGACCCTTACGGCTCACAAAATGGAAAAGCCTTAGGTGACAGGGATCTAAACCTGTCTCCTAAGCCAACAATTCCTAAATCCTCTCAGGGCAAATGATGAGTTGCTCCTGGCATTATTTCAGTGCAGCAATGCAGATGCCAAACCAAAAAACCAATTCCCAAATCCTCTCGGGGCAAATGATGAGTTGCTCCTGGCATTATTCCAGTGCAGCAATGCAGATGCCAAACAAAAAAAAACCAAAATCCCCAAACCCTCTCATGACAAATGATGATTCGCTCTTGGTACCATATTCCAGTGTAGCGATGCTGATGTCAACCCAAATCAAATCAAATCAACAACCTCTACGGCGGAATCATCCTCCGTCCCGGAATTTACCCCGTGTCGAAATCATGCTTCGCCTCGGGATATCTACCTTCCCTGCCGGAATTATGCTCCGCCTCGGAATCAAATCAACCAACCAGCTCTACGTCGGAATCATGCTTCGTCTCAAAATGTTCACCCCGTGCCGAAATGATGCTTCGCCTCGGGATATTTGCCTTCTCTGCCGGAATTATGCTTCGCCTGGGAATCAACCTCCGCATCGAAATCATGCTTCGGTTAGAATGTCTGTCACCCTTCGGAATGATGCTCCGAATCCTGGAATTATGCTCCGCTCATCGGAATGATGCTCCGACCCTCGGAAAGATGCTCCGAACCCTGGAATCATGCTCCGATCATCGGAATGATGCTCCGATCTCTGGAATTATGCTCCGCCCATCGGAATGATGCTCCGATCCCCTGGAATCATGCTCCGCCCTTCGGAATGATGCTCCGATCCTGGAATTATGCTCCGCTCTTCGGAATGATGCTCCGATATCTCTGGAACTATGCTCTGCTCTTCGGAAAGATGCTCCGAACTCTGGAATCATGCTCCGAATTCTGGAATCATGCTCCGCCCTTCGGAATTATGCTCCGGATCCTGGAATTATGCTCCGCTCTTCGGAATGATGCTCCGATATCTCTGGAACTATGCTCCGCTCTTCGGAAAGATGCTCCGAACTCTGGAATCATGCTCCGCCCTTCGGAATGATGCTCCGAATCCTGGAATTATGCTCCGCTCTTCGGAATGATACTCCGAATCTCTGGAACTATGCTCCGCTCTTCGGAAAGATGCTCCGAACTCTGGAATTATGCTCCGCCCTTCGGAATGATGCTCCGAATCCTGGAATTATGCTCCGCTCATCGGAATGATGCTCCGATCCTTGGAATTATGCTCCGCTCATCGGAATGATGCTCCGATCCTTGGAATTATACTCCGCAAATTGGAATGATGCTCCGCTTATCGGAATGATGCTCCGATCCTTGGAATTATGCTCTACTCTTCGGAAAGATGCTCCGAATCCTGGAATTATGCTCCACTTATCGGAATGATGCTCCGATCCCTGGAACCATGCTCCGCCCATCGGAATGATGCTCCGATCCCCTGGAACCATGCTCCGCCCATCGGAATGATGCTCCGATCCTCGGAATTATGCTCCGCGCTTCGGAATGATGCTCCGATTTTCTCCGATCCTTGGAATTATGCTCCGCGAATCAGAATGATACTCCGATCTCCGGGAATCATGCTCCCCGGGATGATGCTCCGCCCCCGGAATGATGTTCCACCTCGAAGTTCAGCTTCAAGATCCATCAATTTCATGCACACAACTCAAATGTGCGGTGTGCATTTATTGATGGGGGGCACTTTGTTGGGGTAAAAATTTACACCCCGGTTGACCGAGTCAAAGTCAAGGTCAACCCCAAGCCAGGTGGGCCCAAGCCCAGGTCAAGTGGGCCCATGCTCAGGTCGAGTCCGAAACATGAAGCGGCCGACCCTCTCCATGCCAAAAATGAAATCATGTAATAAATAATTTTTATGTAATTTTTTATGCATGAATGTAAACAAAATGGGTATAAAGCCAAATTTTTGTAAGCTCATGGTTTATGTGCAAAAAGAAATGGCACATGAACCATGGGATGGGCAAAATGCCATTTTATAAAGCCCAAGGGGCTATATGTAAATGTGTAAGCCTATATAAGGCAACATGATGATGAATAGAAAGAAGACTTTTTTCATTCCCTCAAAAACTAGGGTTTGTTCCTCCACTCTCTCTTTTTCAAGTTCTTCCTCTCCTTTTTTATTTTCTAAATAAATCAAGAGCTTAGCTCTCTTTTTTTAAAAACTAAATAAAGTTTTACCATAAACCCATCTCCAAAAACCCCATCAAGAGAAGGAAAAGGGTCTCTTTTTTTATCATCCAAGATCTAGATCTTGGAGTTTCAAGAGAACCCATTTTGGGTTTCTTCTCAAAGGAGAAAGGAGAAAATTCTTTTGGAGTTCAACTCCACAAATAAAATTCTTTGGAGTTCAACTCCACCACCAGGAAAATTATTTTGGAGTTCAACTCCACTATAAAAATTCTTTTGGAGTTTGACTACATAGTAAAAATCTTTTGGAGTTCAACTCCACAAATAAAGTTCCTTTGGAGTTTAACTCCACTGCAGAAATACTTTTGGAGTTTAACTCCACAAAAAAATACCTTTTTTTTTGGGGAGTTTAACTTCACATTATAATTTTTATGGCCATATAAAATTCTTTTGGAGTTGAACTCCACGTTAAAAAAAAAATTTAAAAAAAAAAAAAAAAAAAATTGTTGCGGTCACATGCAAAGCATGTGACCGGGTCACATGTTTAACATGTGACCAGACCGGGTCACATGCTTAGCATGTGACCGGGTCACATGTTAAACATGTGTCCCCCTCACATGAGGGGTCACATGCTAAACATGTGACCCGGTCTGGTCACATGCAAAGCATGTGACCCCCTCACATGAGGGGTCACATGTTAAACATGTGACCCCCTCACATGAGGGGTCACATGCAAAGCATGTGACCGGGTCACATGTTTAACATGTGACCCCCATTTTTTTAAAATAAAATAAAATAAAATAAAAAATTCTCTTTTCTTCTTTCTTCCTCCTTTTTTTATTTAAAAATAAAAATAAATAAATATTAAATAAATTATAAATAATATTTAAAAATTAAAAAAAAAACATAATTATTTTCTTTTCTTCTTTTCTTTATTTAATCCCTTTTTTATATATAATAAATATTAAATAAATTATAAATAATATTTTAAAATTAAAAAAATAAATAATAGTAAATTTTTAAAAATAATAAAAAAAATCTCTAAATATTTATTTACTTATTTATTTTTGTTTTTATATATAGAAAATATATATATGCATATATATCTCTTTTTACAAGTAGAACAAAACCAAAAAAATACACACACCAACGCACCGCATATTGAGTTCGCATGACCAGTTTAACCCATCAATCGGAGGTTCCTTCGCTCCAAATGCGAGGGGTAATTAACGGCAGCTTAGTCCGCGGCTGCCGGAGATTCGGATCCCCACAATCAATAAACCCCGGCCTACCCTAGGCAGGGGGAATCTGTAATACGCCTGACAAGCGCGCGCGTATTCCCATCTCAATGGGGTGACGAAAAACACCCTACACTTATATCTTTTTTTGTTGCTTAGGGAATCTTGTAAGCATCCGGGCGTTTTTGTAAGGCCAGAGGGCCAATAATACCTGTAAAGACTTTTGAATGAAGCATTTTTTGCAGTGTTTGGCGTAGTTTTTCCTTTTGCTTGTTGTTAAATCTCTGTTTGCACGGTGCTGAGCTTTGAGAATTTCACTTGGCGACCGCATGTCGAGTTGAATTTAACCATTTTGCCAATTGCCTAAGTGCGCAAAGACCTGTACGAGGTCGGTGTCTTAGTGGCCCCGAAGTCGACGTGGGGGTCGTGTAGTGAATATTCGTCGGGGTTATCCTCTAAGAATGGACCGAGCAGTGAAGCTTGTCGGTTGCCTCTTGGCGAGGGCTTAGATACCTGGTTTCGTGGGGTAGTGAACGACCAGCCAGCATAACCGAGCAGCTAATCGGTTGCCTCTTGGTGAGGGCTTCGATCCGTAGTGAACGACCGGCCATCATAAAAGCATTTCATTTTCGTATGATTCTATTAAGATCATTTATGGCCGATTACAGTTTTTTGGATTATGTCTCATGATTAAATTTCCATTTAACTATGTCCCTTCTCAACGAAAATGGCATAAAAACACCTTTGATCTTAGAATCGTCCTTCAATAAGCTTTCTTAGCTCTGATATCAAAGTACTCAGAGGTGTTTGCAAGTTCCTGTACACACCTTGGTAAGTGTACATTCGCCGCGAAAACACTGGATTATCCTAGGAATCAGACCACAATCACCTTTACGCCAAGGTTCTACCTCTGAGGGGTGGAAATCTAACTTTAAGGGCAGTGAACCCACGATTCAATTCTATTCTCAACCTTTTTCGGTAATATTCCAATAAAACATTCGTCATTCCATGAAATCCATTTTGAGGGGAAACCCATGGTAAGAACAATATGACTATCAAATGCTTGTTCCATATCGATTTGAAGAATAAACCAACAAGCTAATCCTCGATGGATTGATAATACATGGATCCTACGTATCCTATTACTTATAGAAATTAATTAGACATATTCATAAAAATGATAAAAATATAGGTTTTTTAAGAAAACGTCCTTCCAAAGTTAGCTATTTACAAAAAAAGCCTCCCACTTAGCTAATTACAAAAAAGCACCTCAAAAGTTTTTAAATTCCACAAAAAAACTAACTTAACAGTTTTCATTCATCAATTTTATTTTTTTCTAATTTTAAACTTTAAAAACAGTTGATCACTAAAAAATTAGTTAACTAAATCGTATATCCAATTAACTCATTTTAACTCCCATTAAACCCTAACCCTAATGGCCCTTTCCCTTTCTTCTCAATCTCATTATAGCCACCATTGCTATAGCCCTCCTCCGGCTTCCTCGACCGCCTCCTCACCTCCCGCGAGTTCCATGTCCTCTTTCGACCTAGCTGGAACGGTTGTTGGCCTCCTCGACTCCTTCTAGTTCTTCCCCATCCTCCTCGACCTCGAGGCAACCGCTGCCGCCTTCCTCCTGTCTCGTAGACCTCTCGACTCTAGCAAAGTCCTCAGCGCCTTCAACCTCACAGCAGCCGATTCCTCCCTCGACTCTAGCAAGGTCCCCATCCCCCCTCAATCTCGTCGCAATTGATTCGTCTTGTTGGATATAGTGCCCTCAAAGCAATTATTGTAATTGTTGGCACATGATTATGATAATTGAGGGAGTACCTATACAGGTAGAACAATCTTACTCGAAATGATAGTATGGTATCTGGTTTGTCTTTATCATTGATGTGTACACGTTTTACTTGTTACGTGTCACTAATACATAATGATGAAGCCCATAGGATTCTTGCTTGACTACCAGCATTATGATGGCGATCATATACGTGAGAGCTAGGTAATCTATAAGCACATCTTTAAATGTCCCTAATCGTGGGAGTATTGAGACCGAGCATCGATATTCCGGAGTAGACTAGTGTATACGTTTCGAGACCCCGACGAGGGGCGGTAGCCGGTCTCACAAGCCACCGGTATTATGTTACCTAAGATAGTATACAGGTGCTCACAGGACAGACTCGCCAAGAACTTCTAGATGGTATTATATATATCGTCAGATGGAAGTTCTCCAGTGGCATTAGTACAGGTTAATCTTTTGACCTGAGATCGTCATTTGTCTCTTGTGAGCACCCACTGTACTTTGATTACTACCCTACCACGGTTCAAAGTAGTCGTGCAAATATGTTTTAGTTGGGTACAATCTCGATCCATATAGAGGCAGTGAGCGATTGTCGGGGATTCGTCTGTCCTGGTATTAGGAGTCAATGACGTGCTGTGTTCGGTAGGCTATCAACTTAAATCCGTGGCCGCTATAGATGAGATTTACTGACATGAGTTCAGTAGTTTCTCGGTTGGTGATGAGCTTGATTTCGACACGACTTATCGAGTTATTAGGGGTCTGACGTTTCCACCCCCTAGACCTGGTATCCGATACTCTTATACGAATTAACCTGACTATACGGAGATTGTCACATTCAGGCTCAGTAGGGTACGAACGGACTTAATTGTCGACCTTCATTTCGACAGATATCTGGGTAGCCGTTACGTACAGCTAGTGCCGCTGACGTGCTTGCGGTTTTTGGATTTATCCAGTAAATCATTGCCAGCATATTGTCGTGTCTTTAGAGTCCCATACAGAGTTTCCCCGATTCAGGCGATATGATATAGATGACGTATGTTGGTGCATACAGGGCGTCTGATTAAATACGTGTACAGGCTACACGGATTTTAATTGGACGGTGGATAATACTAGCGGTTTAGGATTAAACCGGATTATTAAATTAGGTTTTGATATAATAATTTATATATATATATATTTAATATGTATATTCTAGTATTATTGTTCACTATTTATTCTCGCTTGGCTGTTCGTATTTTTATACGAATACATGTATATGTATTTCGATACGTATACCGGGTCGTATTCCGTATTTATACGAAATTTTGTTCTAAAAGATGAACACTTCATTTGTTGATTTTTCTTTTATAGAAAGTCAAAAATGAGATGGAGGATGAGGTGTAAAGAAGTATAGTGTAGAGAGGTATGGCTTGATTTTTATATGGCATATTTTATTTAGATACACTATTCTTTCATGGTTGTAAATAATCAAGCCATTCTTTTTCATGCTTAGTTTTTCTTCACTTGAAGATTTAGCCATTTTTTCCCATGTCTTCTTCTTCACCTCCTCCTTTTAGGTAGCTCACATGAGCTTAGAAAAGAGAGAAGATGGTGAAAATATTCCTACATTTCCGCTCTCCATTCGTAGCGAGCTTGGAGTGTCGGTCGCTTCACTAGGTGAAGCCGGAGCTTGGATCGCTTTCCTTCAGGTGGATCATTTTCGGCAAGGGCGGTCGCCATTCCAGCTCGATACGGACATCATACATAGAGTATGGAGAGGTCTTCCACGATTGGGTGTACACGCGTCAAAGGTAGTATTCCGTATCTTTGCATGCTTGGTTTGCCAGTTTAGGCGTTTGGATAGGTTCTAGGTTCGGGGTTCTTTCGTGTTTACTTGAAATTTTTGTTCGCCATTCGCGCTTCCACTGCGCCGCGGACACCGGTAAACCCTACACCTCCCTCCTCCGGCCTCATCATCCCCCCTCGACTCTCACGAGCATCTCTCTCCCGTCCCCTTCGGCCTCATTGCTGTTTCTACCACCGTTATCTTACCTCATGACCGACTCCAGCAAGCTCCTCGACTCCCTCACAGCCGTTGCCTCCTTCCGGCCTCCTCGATCCCATCCTCCACTTCCATGTGCTTCCCGACCCTACCCACCTCGTCACAGACAACTTTCATCCCTAATATTTTATTTTGTTATTGATTTTAAATACTTTAATTATAAATTAAACTATTTTTAAATAAAAAATAAACAGAACCCGTTAAGTTAGCATAATTTTTTTATAGAATATTCTCTTTTTGGATAGCCAGTTTTTTCCAACTTAAAAAGGTGGGGGGGGAGGGTGGGGGGGAGGTTTTTTTTTGTATTTAGCTAAAAGTGGCGGGCTTTTTGTAAATAACTAATTTTGGAGGGCGCTTCCATAAAAAATCATAAAAATATTCAAATTAAGTGGCCAACACCTACTCTCTCTCAATTTCTTTTTTAACCAATGAGCAATAACTCAGTTGGTATGTCACTTCCACTTTTGAAGAGTGCAGGGTTCTTGCCACAATTTAACGGATTCAGAGTGTCTACTATGAGGCTTTCAATAGCATAGAAAGTATTGTAACATCACGGCCATTGATTTTATTGAGGTAATATTCTAACCATTCCTTTATTTCTGTAGGGCCCACTTGAGAAAATTTTTATTCCATTTCTCATGATATCACCGGGCTGTGTATTTATCTCTTTCATTTGGAATTCCCTCCTCAATATTTTCCCCTCCATTTTCTTTTCCAAACCCAAATCTTCAATTTTATTATTTCCAAAATCCAAAGCCCTCGTCTCCAAAACTAATCAAAACTACAATCTTCAAATTCTGAATTTCTTCAAAAGCCCATCTTTGTCAAAAGCCCTAATGTTCAAACTATAAATTTCTTCAAAACCTTATGTTTATCAAAAACCCCAATCTTCAAACCCTAAATCTCATCAAAATCTCATCAAAGGCCCATCTCCATTAAAATCTCAAAATTTTAATCTTCAATATCTCCAAAACCCTCGCCTTTGTCTTCATCCGCAAAAAATAGAAATTTCATCTTTCACACTTGATCAAAAAACTCAAAACAACTCCGTTGAAGAGGATCGGGATCTCTTTCTCAGGTAATTTATTATTTTTATTGAAAATTGCAAAAATATATGCTTTGAGATAGCTATATGGAAATGGGATTAAGTATACTCTTTATATAATTGAGTATTGAAGAAAATTCAAAGACAACTCTTGGATATCAATAACAATACATATATGATAACATAAGCACACCAACCACTAAAACATGCACCAAGACTTCTCAGTTTAGAATATCCTGCAAATTTTGTTGCCCCCACCTAATACAACATTGCAACTAACAGTAAATGATGGGATGATAAGTAATAACCGACATCTAAATAGTAATATCCTGATTTTGTTAAGCCCAAGAAATCTAATAGCGATATCATACATTTAATTTAGATATTTTATTCTTAAATTTATTTAGTCCAAGTGATCGAACCATGATTATATTTTCTGAAGATGGATGGTCCATGTTCTGAAATCCATTCCAGATCTATAAGCAATGACACCCAAATAGAAGGTTGGACACCCAAAATTGGTCAAGAATTCGAATCAAAAAATGAAGCATAGAAATTTTATCTCTTTTATGCTGGAATGTTCGATTTTGTTATTCAGAAAGCAAACGTTAACAAAGATACGAAAGACAAAGGTAGCAACCTCAAGATTGTATTCATGTACCAAAGAAGATTTTCGACTAAAAGACAAGCGGGGTCATCTCATTAAAAATCCGTATGCAGAAACGAGAAGTGGATGCTTGACAAATATGGTTATTCGGCGATTTTTTTTTTGGAAATTTGAGGTTTATAAGTTTGAAGCGGGTCATAATCATTTAGTTCATTTCTCTAAAAAAAATCATTTGGTTCATCTTTTATGTACCTCTCATATGATATGAACACAATGAGAGGTTACTGATGTTCAAGGCGATGGAATTGAGTTGGTGGCGGACTCACTTTGAAACAATCATATCGATTGTCTAGTAAACAAGCCGGTGGACTGGCAAATCTTGGATATACGCTTATTTTGCACACCAAAAAACAATGATATGACGTATGGTGAAGCCGGAAACTTATTTAAGATATTTTCAACAACGTTCTTTAAATAATTCTTCGTATTACCATACAAACCAATTGGACATTCAAGAACAAATTACCAATATATTTTGGATGGATAGCAAAATGATTGTTGTTATGCTCAATTTAGTGATGTTAATTTTGATATTACATTTGGCACGCAACAAGGTGTGTAGACCTTTGGGTGTTTTTGTTGGTCTAAATCATCATACAAAGGTGCTTGTTTAATTCATTTTTAGAATCTCATGCATAAAAAAACCTAACAGTTTTTACGGATCAATGTACCGTGATGGCAAAAGCGTTATCCAATGTAATATCGGAAACTTGTCACGGTCTTTGAGTTTGGCATATCGTGCAAAATGGTATCAAGCATTTAATTAGGAAATTCATTTAAAGGAGAAGACAGGCTCTTTAAACACTTTAAAAGGTGTGTTTAAGTATGAAGGGTTGACAAAATTTGAAGAATCTTGGAAAAAAAATGCTTACCAAATATGAAATAGTTGAGCAATCATGGTTGCATTCTATATATGAACTCAAAGAAAAATGGGTTAGAGTATATATGAATAAAAATGTTACCCGGAAATAAGAAACACACAAGGTAGTGAAAGTTTTAATATGGATTTAAATGGTTATTTGAAATCGGATCTAAATACCACACAAATTTTTAAGCGATTTGATAGAGTGGTGTTAGTAAAACATCATAAATAATTAGAAGCTGAGTTTCATTCGAAAGAAAAATTACCTAGATTCAGATTGAAGAATTGCTCCCTGTTGCGGAAAGCCGCATCGGTCTATACTTATGCAACTTATGAGATATTTGCAGAGTAATTTGATAAGTCTCATGGAACTTCTATAAAAGAGCGTATTGACAACGGTGAGTTATATAAGTTTGGTATTTGCATTCCCAGTGGAAAGTTTGTGTATCAAGTAACTACAAAGCTTTCGGATCATATATTTTGTTGTAGCCGTAGAATGTTCGAATCACTTGAAATTTAGTCATATATTAAAAGTTTTCACGGTGTTAGATATTCATTCTATTCCAAATCACTATATTTTGAAGAGATGGACATGGAAGCAAGAAATTCCATTGAAGAGTACTTCATGCACATGAAGAACAAGGTAGTAATAAGTTAGCGGTAGTCGCTATCGAATTCTTTGCTCATCTTTTGTCAAGCAAGCATCATGTGCCGCGGAAAGCGAAGAAGCATTTGATATGGCATGTAATATAATGAAAGAGCTAAGAATTAGTATAAATGTTATAATGAAAAGTGACATCGACATCGATATTGATGAGGATGGCGTCG
Organism: Agapanthus africanus; assembly: GCA_030015575.1. Lineage (NCBI taxonomy): Eukaryota > Viridiplantae > Streptophyta > Magnoliopsida > Asparagales > Amaryllidaceae > Agapanthus > Agapanthus africanus. The sequence goes on from JASDDO010000029.1 coordinate 419,624,465, forward strand.
TTAGGCCGGTTAGCTTAAATATAGATAATAAAAATTCACAATCTTCCCCTTATTATTCAATTGAAGAAAAGAGAAGGTGCAAAAATGAAGAGAAGACAAAAGGGTTGGGTGAAAATCAATCAAACCAAAAACAAAAAAATATTTGTCGGTCTCCAGAATCTAAATTCAAAGGTAATTTTTTTATTCATTTATCTTATATTATATTTTCTTATGTACAATAACATGTTTTGTATTTTTGATTTAGGATGGTACGATTATCCTGTCGGTTGGCTAATAGTTCATTTAACCCAATGGATCAGCTACATTTTGTAAAGTATAATTAATTGCATATTTTTTAATATGAATATATTACGTATATGTATATGATTTCAGAGGATGAAAAGACATCTCTTTTAACGACGACCATCAAGGATGATCAATGGAGAATCACAAAGTTACATTCAAAGTCACACGGATTTACTAATGGTAATACTTTATTGAAATGAAATTTGAATCATTTAATTATATTTAATTGAGGCATGTTGATCTTCCACACTTTTGAATTTGAATGGGATACCAATTAGCTCCAAATGTAACGAACAAATCAGTGTCCGCCCTCCTAGCGTAGAAGAGATTCAATTCGTTTTGTCACATACTTTCGGTAAGCAAACTTATCGACAATGTATCAAATTTATACTGATATATTATACTTTTTTCTTGTAGTTGTGCATGTTTGAGCTCTCATTTTCTTGTCATATCTATTTAACATTTTAGGATTTGGATCGTAATGATTTCTATTACAGTATTGATGTTGAACTTCTATTGTAAGAAGAGTAGCCTTTTGAAAGCTCAAGTTAGAAGATTAGTTTGTTTCAGATTTGTCATGGAAGTGTTTAGGCATGATTTTATTCAGAAGTATTTATGTATGATGCGGGTCTTTTTAAAATTCCGTTCTTATGAAATGGAGAATGACTACAAAGAGATAATGTTTGAACTCTTAATTTTGTTGTATTTGATTTGATTAGATTAAGTTCGATGGTTTTTCTATGTTGTTATGTTGTACCAAATGTGTTTTATCAGATAGTCTTAAAATGGTATTGTTATCATCTCAATTTCGTGTATTACACTACTACAATAGGGGGTTGCCCCTACGGATATTGAAATCCGTAGGGGCAGATTTATTTTGGCCCTACGAATTAGTCCGTAGGGCTAGACGGTTGCCCCTACGGTCCTTACATATTTATATAAAAATTATTAAATCTTAAATTGTTGTTTGCCCCTACGGAGCCGCAAACCAAGAACCTACGGACTTATCCGTATGGGCATCTAAATAGGGATTTAAGTTAAAAGCTCAGATCGATCCCTACGCTCATTATTCCCAATTCTCGCACGAACAAAAAATTCCCAAACCCTCGTTCCCGCCGATCGATCGTCGTTCTCGTCGTTCTCGTCATCGCCAGCGCCGCCGATTCATCGTAGCCACCGCCTGCTTTCGTCGTAGCCACCACCTGCTTTCGTCGTCGCCAGCGCCGGCTCATCGGAGTTCTCGTCGTCGCCTCTGCACAGGTAAGGAATTCTTCAATTACTCAAATTTTTGATTGGGGATGGGGCTGGGGCTGCGGGCTCGGGCTGGGGCTGGGGCTGGGGCTGGGGCTGGGGCTAGGGCTCGGGCTGGGGCTCGGGCTGCGGCTGGGGCTGTGGTTGGGGTTGGGGCTCGGGCTCGGGCTGCGGCTAGGGCTGTGGTTGGGGTTGGGGCTTATTCCCCTCCGAATTGCGGCGCAGACTTGGGCGTCTAGGCCTGAGATTCGGGGCAGGTGCTATTTGGTTTTATCCGTCTACCTCTCCGAAGATGCCAAGTTGATTTATGGCACTGTGTATCGGAGGTTTAGACGGATGCGGCCGATGTAGCAAACTTCGTCAGATTCCCCCTCAGGGTGAGGGGTTTTTGATTGTGGGGACGCTCTTCCATGCAGTCGCAAGCCCCTGCAGTTAATTACACTACCGCGTCGCGGTAACAACTTTCTCCTTCTCCAGAATTTCACTTCGTGTCGTGGGTGTTTGTTTTGTTTGTGGTTGCCCGTGGATTGTATACGGAGACTGAGTAATGCCGTCGCCCGTAGGACGTGGATTAGTCCAAATCCGTATTTACTTAGATTTGGGTTTGGTGTTTTTAGTTTAAGGATGCATTAGTCGTGTTGCGGCTAAGATCAACTTAAACATTCGTTAAGGATACGTTAGTCCTGTTTTGGACTAAGATCAACTTAACGTAGTGATTCATTTAATATATGGCCGTCAGGACTCGTCACCTCTCTGACGTCGTTGAAGGATTACAACGACAGGTGTCAGAGGAGTTCAGAGATGTACCCTTGAACCAAAGTTGATTTGGAGTTTTATCATTCATTTAAATGTCTAAGGATACGTTAGCCGTATTTGGGGCTAAGATCAACTTAAACGGGACCGTTTAGATCCGGCAAAAGAGCATTTGGAGGCTCTATTGTTCCAGTTTAGGGACGTAGCGGTCCATAGGTAGTTTAGGGACGTTGCGGTCCATGCTCCAGTTTAGGGACGTGGTGGTCCATGTTCCAGTTTAGGGACGTGGTGGTCTATATTCCAGTTTAATGACGTGGTGGTCCATTATTAGTTTAGGGACGTTTCGGTCCGATATTAGTTTAGGGACGTTTCGGTCCAATATTAGTTTAAGGACGTTTCGGTCCCACATTAGTTTAAGGGCGTTTCGGTCCACGAGTTTAAGGACCCCGCAGTCCGTATTCATGTGTGGTCGTTGGGACCCGTCGCCTCTCTGACGTCGTTGAAGGATTATAACGATAGATGTCAGAGGAGTTCGGAGATGTACCCTCGAACCGGAGATAAATTGATTTAGGAGAGCAATTTTGCTCAGTCAATTTAATTTGAGGACTTACGGCCAAAATTGGGTTAAGTCCAGTTGAGAATATTCAACATTTTTCTTGATCTTTGGCCTATTAGGCCTGTGCTAGGGCTTTGCCCATATTTAATAATGCACTGCATTCTATTCTGGCCTGCTAGGCTTTTGATTTGGGCTCTGTCCCTTTATTTATGATGCAGAGCATCTATTTTAGTTTGGGCTCTGCCCCTTTTTAAAACAATGCATTGCATTTTATTAGACCTATTAGGCCTTCTTTAATTGGGCTTGGCCCCTTTTATAAGCAATGCAGTGCATTTGTGCAAAGCACTAAGAATCTTTTTAGATTCAAAAACAAAAAGAAGTGCAAAGCACTTTTTGATCCCTTGATCTAAACAAGTTTTTCCTTGTTTCAGAGAACCAAAGGTTCATAAAAAGTGCAAGGCACTATTTTTATTTTTATTTTATTTTTTTATTTATTGAAGATCAATGATCTTGTTTTTAGATCCCTAATCTGTTCATAAGAGAATTTTCTCTTCTTTCAAAGGTTTTTACCTTTTTTGTTCTTGAGGAGTTTTTCAGAGTCCTCTTTCTCTCTTTTTTTTATAGAAAATGTTGATGATTTTGAAATGAAGTCTGGGGTCCTTTTTATAGTGCCCATAAATTAGTTAAATTTGTTAAAAAGATCTTTCTCTGAGTGATTTGGGGAATTTTCCCCACCGTTGGATCTTTGATCCAAAGGTCTCTGTTTTACAGAAGAAAATCTTCTTGTTTTTAATAAGAACAGAAAAAATTTATTCTGTTTTGCGCAACTCCCTTAGCGCGTGACATGCTTGCGCAGCGCAGCGCTTGCGCAGCTGCGCAGACACGTGTCGCGCAGCGCAGCGCTTGCGCAGCTGCGCTTGCGCAGCTGCCCAGACACGTGTCTCGCAGCTACGCTTGCACAGCTGCGCAGACACGTGTCGCGCAGCGCAGCGCTTGCGCAGCTGTGCACGTGTCACGCAGCGCTTGCGCAGCTGCGCAGACACGTGTCGCGCAGCGCAGCGCTTGCGCAACTGAACGTTGTTTCTTTTACTTTTTGTTTTTAAAAGAGCCCTGCTCTGATTGGACGCACTTCCTTGGGCGCTGCGCTGATGCGTCTGCGCCTGACACGTGGCGCATTGCGCACAGCGCAAAGAATCTGAAGCGTTGCTTCATTTATTAAAGTTTAAATTTTCAAAGCAAAGCTTTGCTCTGATTGGGGGAAGATGAAGCGTTGCTTCATCTCCCGCCTTGGAATTTGAACAGAGCTTTGCTCTGATTGGGATAAACAGATGCCCCCCCACCGTTGCGCTTACGTGGCCTCCAAACGCGAGCGCAACGGTTGCAGAATCCCAACCGTCGCGGCAGTTTTTGGAAGTTGGAAGGGCACTTGGTGCCTATAAATAGGACCTTTGGTCCTTCACAGATGATCATCATCTCCAAAATTTTTATTTTCAGAATCTCAGAGCCCTGCTCTTGTTTTTAAGAACTCTTAGATTTTCTTTAAAAGAAACTATTTAGGTAAGAATTAGTTTTGAATTAAATCAATTTTAATTAATAGAGCCTTGCTCTTATAGATCTTTGATCTAAAGAAACCCTTCTGGGGTTTCATCAATAGAGCCTTGCTCTCAAGAATCTGTTTCAAGGCTTCTTGACACATGAACAGAACCTTGCATCTTTGTCAAAACATAGATCTCTTTGATCTGAAAATGATGAACTTTTAAGAGTTTGAATATGAATAATGAAAATTAAAAATGGAGTTTTGTATTTTAATGGACTATATCATCTTTTAATAATAGTGATCTCAGAATCTTGGGGGACTTCTTTAAATTTCCCTTATTAGGATTTTGATAGTCACTCCTGTTCGTAGAGCATTGCTCTCGAGGAGTTTAACTGTCTGTGCTCGTTTTTTTTTTTAACAAGAATTCGCTTAATCAGTCGGTCTGCTAATTCTGTTGATCTTCTTTTACAGGAACAATGGATGCCCATATGTATGCTCTTAACGAGATCATCTCTTACGGGGACATCCGCCAACTTGGCCGCTCTCAGAATCGAGCGTTCACAAACGCGGAGTGTGCTGAAATTATGAGCCGCTTCGACGCATACAATGGTCCACTGCTCCCCCGGCGTTCCTCCCTCCTTAAGCTTATCGTGGGAGCCATCTGGGAAGCGCTTCCCCTATTCTGTTCCGGCGTGCCGCTTAGGGCGTTGGATGCCGCTGAGGACAAGGTGCACTCGGTGTACCTATTGAACTTTATCTCGAAGAGACGGCGAGACAGTCTTATCGATCTCTTACATGAGGTCTTTCAACAGTCTGCCATACTCGCTGCTTATCGGAGGGTGGAAGACATCGGGGGGGACCCTGACGCTTGTGCTCGCGAAAGAAAGCACACTAGGATGGTCCGCGAGGCCTGGAAAGTCATAGATAGGGTCGCTTTTGAATTCCTCAATCCATGTCCTGGGTCCGAGGTTATTCCCTTGTAATAATATTTTTCGTTCATTGTTTTTTATGATTGTAAGAACTATTGGCCATATTAATGGAAAATTTTTATCCCAGCTTGTCTTTATTTTTCGTTCTGAGTCTTTTACTTGTGCATGAATGAGTGTGTCTCGAACGCTTGATCAAACGTAAATCGGATGCTCTTTCTGTAGCTTTCTTCTTTCTCTTATTATCGGCATGCTATCTTAATAAACATGGTTGACAGATAATAGAGTAAGCATCTTGGTTTCTTCAAGAGATAGCGATGGCTTAGGCTGCAGGTTCAGATCTGCCGCCTAAGACTTTTCAACTCTATGAGCCGTGAGGGTCTCATAGAGACTTTTCTCCCTACGGATCGAGAGGATCTCGTAGGTGGGTTTTCTTCTTAGGAATCGTGAGGATCCCTAAGTGTGTTTTCTCTTATAAGTCGTAAGGATCCTATAAAAGAATTTTCCCTCTTACGAGTCGAGAGGACTCGTAAGCGGTTGTTTCCCTCCTTGTCGAAACTCGACCTTGGAGAGTGAGACCTGTGAATAGTATGCAAGAGACCATTTTGGATTGACTTGCAGGGTCCCAATGCTTAGGAAACAGGCTTCTTTTATGCCCACTGCCTAAGGCTTTATCTCACGAGTCGAGCCGCCTCGACAATTTTTTCACAAGTCGAGACGAATCGAACGTTTCTCGCAAGAACATCTTAACGTCGCATTTAACCTCTGCTCTTTACGACAGAAGCCCGTTAAGGTTGGTGGTACTTAAGGTTTTGGCCATCGTACCGTCGCATAAGCTGATATAGTCCTCGATAGGCGATCGTGCTGTTCGAGTAGCCCTGCGACTGCCGTGTCTCTGATCCCTTCGGGGGCTGGACAAGACGTCTTCAAGCAATCCTCCTTGGCAGTTTGACCGTCGGAAGAGCAAGCGTTAGGAATTTGCCATGTCGCTTTTTACTTGAGGTTAGGCTTATTTTGGTGAGCCCCGATGAGTCATAACCACTCCGCGCTGGTGTGGGGATGATCTCCGATAGTCTTTCGGGCTTTATGTGAGTTGCCGTCAAGACCCTGAAGCTAGGAATTTGGCCTTTGCTTCGTTTGCTGGCATTGCGTCTGCTGTATCGAGACGAATGTTGCGGTGGGAACTAGGGATTTTGCCGTGGCTCCGTTTGTTTGATGACGTTGCGTCTGCTGTGTCGAGACGAACGTTGGGATGACATCTCGTCTGCTGTATCGAGACGGACGTCGAGGTTGTCTCTAGGTTACTGGTGAACCGCCGAGGTTTGGAACTAGGGATTTTGCCGTGGCTCCATTCGTTTGATGACGTTGCGTCTGAAGTGTCGAGACGAACGTTGGGGTGACATCTCGTCTACTGTATCGAAACGGACGTCGAGGTTGTCTCTAGGTTGCTGGTGAACCGTCGAGGTTTGGAACTAGGGATTTTGCCGTGGCTCCATTCGTTTAATGACGTTGCGTCTGCTGTGTTGAGACGAACGTTGGGGTGACATCTCGTCTGCTGTATTGAGACGGACGTCGAGGTGGTGACCATTCTGTGCTGGTGCGAGATGATCTCCGATTGTCTTTCCGGTTTTATATGAGTTACCGTCAAGACGTCGAAGCTAGGAATGTGGCCTTCGCTTCGTTTGCTTTGGTGTGTCCAAATCCTGTTGGAGGAAGAATGCTGGGGTTGACATTTCGTCTGCTGTATTGAGACGAACGTCAAGGTGGTGACCACTCTGTGCTGGTGTGAGATGATCTCCGATTGTCTTTCCGGTTTTATGTGAGTTACCGTAAAGACGTTGAAGCTAGGAATGTGGCCTTCGCTTCGTTTGCTTTGTCACGTCCGAATCCCTGTTGGAGGAAGAATGATGGGGTTGACATTTCGTCTGCTGTATCGAGACGAACGTCAAGGTGGTGACCACTCTGTGCTGGTGTGAGATGATCTCCGATTGTCTTTCCGGTTTTATGTGAGTTGCCGTAAAGACGTTGAAGCTAGGAATGTGGCCTTCGTTTCGTTTGCTTTGTCACGTCTGAATCCTGTAGGAGGAAGAACGCTGGGGTGACATTTCATCTGCTGTAACGAGACGAATGCTAAGGTAAAGTTGGGATTTTGCCATCGCTCCGCTTTGTTTCGACCGTGAGGTCTTTTGTTGACGTCATGTCTGCATCTAGTTGGAGTGAGGAGAAACGCCGTTGGTGATCTCTAAGTTGTCGATGTTGACGTCGAGACCCTGAAGCTCGGGATCTTCGTTTGCTTCATTTGTTGACATCGTGTCTGTAATATTGCGACAAATGTCGAGATGGTCTCTAGGTTGTCTATGAACCGTCGAGATTTGGCTTCGATTTCTGATGGAGCCTGTTGTGAAGGTATGGTTCCCTCTTTATCTGTGCCCTTGAATTGTATACAGGGATCGATGTGATTTCACCTGTAGGGCAAAAAGTTTCATTCTTTTATTTTTTTTATTCTTTCCGCGATGCTCTATCATTTCAGCTTTTATATCGCGAAGGTCGCGATTGCCCAATCATTTCGGCTATTTTTCGCGGTGCCCAATCATTTCGGCTGTTTACTTTATTTTTACTCGCTGCTTTTTATTGCGAGTTGCCCAATCATTTTGGCAATTTCGCATGCATGCATTTTACTTGCTGCTTTTTATTGCAAGCTACCCCATCATTTCGGCTATTTCGTATGCATGTGCGGCTTACTGGCTTTTTGCCGTAAACCTGAAATTAGACACCGATTTCGGCATCAGCACCGCTACAACTGGGATATGGCCAGGAGCGAATCATCATTTGCCTTTGTCGATGTCAAACAAAGGAGGCTTAGTGAACAGGGTTAAGGTCCTGTCGACTAAGGCTTTTGACTTCATGAGCCGTAAGGGTCTCACAAAGTTATTTCTCCCTACAAGTCGTGAGGATCTTATAGGTGCATTTTCTCCTTAGGAATCGTGAGGGTTCCTAAGTGTTTTGCTCCTCTGTAAGTCGTAAGGATCCTACAGGAGGGTTTTCTCCTTGTAAATTGAGAGGATTTACAAGGGTTATTCATCGTGCGAACATATCCCTAATATCGGATAGGACTTAGTTAGGAAAATGTTTATTCGCGCCCGTGGATTGTATACAAGGGTCAGTATTGAGCCACTTGTAGGGCAATATCGGAAGTTGTGGGGGTTGCTTAAGCACAGGTTTAGGTCTCTGTAACTTAAGACTTTCAAATCTTATGAGCCGTGAGGGTCCCATAAGAGAGTTCTCTTTACGAGTCGTGAGGATCTCGCAAGTGTATTTTCTCCTTAGGAATCGTGGGGATCCCTAACTGTGTTGCTCCCTTGTGAGTCGTAAGGATCTCATGCGGGTGGTTTCTCCTTATAAGGTCGAGATGACCCTATAAGTGTCTTTTAACGAGGTTGTGCCCTTTCGGGTTTTCACGAACACTCGCCGGTAGCCCTGCTGTTTTTACTCACGGAGCCCTTTCGGGTTTTCATCCGTGCCCGTTTCGCTTATGGACATACCGTCTTTTTTTTATATTTATTTACGAGGTCGCGCCCTTTCGGGTTTTCACGAACACTCGCTGGTAGTCCTGTTGTTTTTACTCACGGAGCCCTTTCGGGTTTTCATCCGTGCTCGTTTTGCTCATGGACATACCGTTTTTTTTTATTCTTTTTATTTTTATATATTTTTTTACGAGGTCGCGCCCTTTCGGGTTTTCACGAACACTTGCCGGTAGCCCTGCTGTTTTTACTCACGGCGCCTTTTCGGGTTTTCATCCGTGCCCTTTTTTGCTTATGGACATACCGTTTTTTTTTTTATTTTATATATATATATATATTTTTTATCTTGTCAGCCTAAAGATGCTGCGGTAGTAGTTTAAAGACGTTTCGGTCTGCTATTAGTTTAAGGACATTTCGGTCCGCTATTAGTTTAAGGACATTTCGGTCCATTGTCGCCGTATTTGAGGCGAATATCTGGTTTATTGACTTTTTGGTCTATGAGTCCTTCTCCATGAATGAACATGATGCCCCCGGCGTATCCATCTTCTTCGGAGCGTGCGGTTGTGGCGGACTCACCTTCCAGTTTTCAGACAGCGCAAACTTGCCCTGTTGGTATTGGTCTTCAACCCAGTTTTTGAAGACGTAGCAGTCTTCGATCAGGTGACCTACTGTTTGGTGGTAAGGGAAATAATTAGGATTATTAACATCGCCTGGCCGCAACGGACGTTTTGGACCCTGCAGATTGATGAGTATGTCGCACACTGCCAGCTCGAACAGTCCCCTTGTTTTATCTTGCGGAAACGAGTAAGGACGTTTCAACTTTTCCTGGAGGGGTTGCCGCTTGTTGCTTTGGCGAGCAACCGGTCTAGGGTCACTTAATTGTTGTTGAGCGCTGGCGACGAAGGCCGTTTTTTCTTTTCCTTTATCCTTTTTGTTCGCTCCGTTGTTTGCGGTGCCGGGATTTTTTTCGAGTAGCGTGCAATTGCATGGCTGAACGTTCTCGCAGCTCCTCAATTCCTTCATTTTTGAAATAGATTCCCTGAGGGAAGGGTTGGGGGTAGCTTCTTCGTCAGAGTCGCTTCCAAAGGTGATAATTTGCGATACCTTAAAGTCGGCCGTATGACAATCATCGGCGGCTCTTTTGCGATCATCTATCGCATTTTTTCGACATCTACAAGCTTCACATTTTGTCCTGTCGAACTGTTGCTTTTGAGCGACATACCCTTGCCACCAACAGTTAAAAGATTCGCAGTCTTCGGTTGGATGTATGATCTTCTGATGATATAAACAGAAGTTAGGGTGCATCTCTGCCTCAGCGAGAGTATTTTCTTCAGGGGGCGGTAGCTTCATTTATACTGACAGAGCTTTGGCGAACCTTTTCCTCATCTTGAATTTGTTTTTACCCGCAGTGTATGGCTTCTGATTTGACGGGAATGCCTTGGCTCTTTCCAGTATGGCCATTTCATGCTCTTGATTGGCTTTTGCTTTCAGACGAATTTCATTTAGGAAGGCATCGATCAACTCGTCTGACGGCCGCGGAATTTTTGTTTCAGGGTCCGCCCTCGTTTTCTCGGCGCAAGGAGCCTCTTTATTATCTGCCAATGAGTGAGAGATCACATGACAAGTTGCCCCCGGCGTGTTTGTCTTCTTTGGAGTATGCGGCTGTGGTGGGTTCACCTTCTAGCTTTCAGACAGCATGAACTTGCCTTGTAGGTATTGATCCTCGATCCATCCCTTAAATACGAAACAATCCTCAATCGGGTGACTTACCGTTTGGTGGTAAGGGCAATAATTGGGATTATTAAGATCGCCTGGCTGCGACAGACGCTTTGGACTCGGCAGATTAATGAGTCTGTTGCGCACTGCCAGCTCGAACAGTCTTCCCGTTTTATTCTGAGGAAACGAGTAAGAACGTCCTAGCCTATCTTCGAGGGATGGGCGTGGACGCGCGTTGTTTTGGCGAACGACCGGTTTTGAGTTTCTCGACTGTTGTTGAGCATTGGCGACGACGATCGCTTTCCCTTTTCCTTTCTCATCTCGGGAATCTGATTTTGGAGGAGACGGTCTATGGCCCATCTGGTCCATTTGGGCTAATTTGTCAATCAAGGCCTGGAAGGTGGTCGGCCTGAAGAACATCATGAATTGTGAGATGGTCGCCTGCGGATCGAGAGTGCCCACAAACATGCCTACCGCAGGTGCCTCTTCTATACGTTGTTCGCATTTCGACCATAGGTTCCGCCATCGTGTTGCGTATTGAACCCACGTTTCGTTTGGCCTTATCCTGGCATTTATTAGTGCTGTTATCGGGATGCGTTCACTAGCACTTGCGAATCTTTGTGTAAACAGCAGTTCCATCTCTGCAAATGTTTTGACAGAGTCGTTAGGTAGCTCCGAATACCATTCAAAGGCTGTTTCTGCTAAGCTGCCGACGAATTGACGTAGCAACAATTTGTCATCGCCTCCAGTATTGCCGCATAAGGCCCTGAATTGAGCGACATGCTGATGCGGATTCCCTGTCCCTTTATATACGTGGAATTTAGGGATCGTATATCCTGGCGGGTAACTGATTTGATCATACCAGCTCGGATACGGTCGTCCGGTTCTAACAATTTGCCCAGCCGCTTCATTCGCCTGATGAACCCGGATCTGCTGAGCTATATATTCGTCTAGGTCAACTTTGGAGATTGCCTCCTCCTTGGCTGTTGACAGAGCCGGCGGAGGATTTGACGTTTCTCCCCTGTCGTCTTCAAGGACGATCGGAGGATCTTCAGCAGGAGGGTCCGGCTGTAACATCATCCCTACCATATCTTGGAAGAGGAGCGCCATCTGTTTTATGTTAGCCGCTTGCTCTGCAGCTTCTTTGTCCCTCTTTTCGAGGACTCTGCGTAAAAAGTCAGCGTCGGTTTCTTGTTCTTGACGCTCATCTGAAGACGTTTCAGAGCTTTCTTTTGGCTCAGTGAGTGCAGCCATTGTAGTCATCATTTCCTGAAGCTTTTATTGTTGCTCCTGGGCTTTCGTCACGGATCGGGTGAGCGGTCGGTGGCCCGTAGAAGTGCGGCTTTCCTCCTTTCCAGAAGCCATATAAACAGTGTGCACCACCATGCCCCCAGATTTGGGGCGTTTGTGTTCAGCGCTTTTATGCTTCGCCATGTTCACAGGGGCTTTTTGCGGCCTCCTTTTCTTCTGAGTGATTAGAGTTAAGGGGGCCGTTGTAATGGGCACCCGGGTAACTATTGGTTTTTGGGGCTTGACGGAATAATCCTTCTCTTGCCGAACCTTCATTTTTTTTCGTTGGCGGAGATAGTTTTCATCAATCACTGACTCCTGGACCTGTCGCCAGACTCTGTAAATTTTAGAGGACAGCCGTTGAGGGGGCTGTTCTAGCTTTTTCTCTGGAGTACTCTTCGCAGCTGAAGGAGTTCGTTTCAACATTGCAGTAGAAGAGTTTCTGCGCACCGTGTTCAGCAATTCAAAGCTGTTCCCGATTGGAACAGCAGTATTGATCCCCACCGCTGGAGCTGGAGGAGTAAATCCAGAGGGGAAGTTGCCCCCAGCCTTCTTTACTCGGCGCCAATGGCGACGTCGAGCATGTCATGCTAATGGAGTTATTTCAGCTATAGGGGTGACCTCCTCATGCCCCCCGTGTTGGTCAGAATATGCTGGTACCAGTCTTTTAAAGATCGACGTCCGTTGAACGGGGACGGCCTACCTGTCAGAAGCGGACTTCCGAGCATGGGAAGCAACCTTGGTGACTTTGCCAAGAACGGGAGCTGGGATGGCTATCCGCTTCGGGATAACGTCTTCTGGTATGGAAGGCTTCTTCATGGGCCCGATGGAGCTCTGGTCTAATCCATTAAAACCTGAAGCGGTGGAGTTGGGCGACCTGTTGAGAGGGGTCGCGGCAGTGGTAAGTCGATCGAAGACCGACTTCTTTGGAGCTTCTTGCAATGTCATTGGGGCGTTGAAGCTCATTGGTGGGAGCATGGTCCCAAAAAATAGTCCAGCGGTGGCTTGAGTTACCTGCTCCACTGGTATCTTGAAAAGAGAGGCCGCTCGGGGCCCATAAGTCACTTCTCCAGCAATGACGGAGCGAGAGTTGCAGCTGCAGGCGGTGCAGTTCGAAGCCATCGATCTTCAGTTTTCTGCATGGAGAAAGACACCAAATCTAAGTACTTTGAATCCACAAGCAACCACAGCAAACCGTGATTTTCTCGCGAACACGACACACGAAGTGTGGAGTGGAAAGAGGAAAAGGTCCCACCGGGCGTGCCAGAATCTATTCCCCTCCGAATTGCGGCGCAGACTTGGGCGTCTAGGCCTGAGATTCGGAGCAGATGCTATTTGGTTTTATCCGTCTACCTCTCCGAAGATGCCAAGTTGATTTATGGCACTGTGTATCGGAGGTTTAGACGGATGCGGCCGATGTAGCAAACTTTGTCAGATTCCCCCTCAGGATGAGGGGTTTTTGATTGTGGGGACGCTCTTCCCTGTAGGCGCAAGCCCCTGCAGTTAATTACGCTATCGCGTCGCGGTAACAACTTTCTCCTTCTCCAGAATTTCACTTCGTGTCGTGGGTGTTTGTTTTGTTTGTGGTTGCCCGTGGATTGTATACGGAGACTGAGTAATGCCGTCGCCCGTAGGACGTGGATTAGTCCAAATCCGTATTTACTTAGATTTGGGTTTGGTGTTTTTAGTTTAAGGATGCATTAGTCGCGTTGCGGCTAAGATCAACTTAAACGTTCGTTAAGGATACGTTAGTCCTGTTTTGGACTAAGATCAACTTAACGTAGTGATTCATTTAATATATGGCCGTCAGGACTCGTCACCTCTCTGACGTCGTTGAAGGATTACAACGACAGGTGTCAGTGGAGTTCAGAGATGTACCCTTGAACCAAAGTTGATTTGGAGTTTTATCATTCATTTAAATGTCTAAGGATACGTTAGCCGTATTTGGGGCTAAGATCAACTTAAACGGGACCTTTAGATCCGGCAAAAGAGCATTTGGAGGCTCTATTGTTCCAGTTTAGGGACGTAGTGGTCCATAGGTAGTTTAGGAACGTTGCGGTCCATGCTCCAGTTTAGGGACGTGGTGGTTCATGTTCCAGTTTAGGGACGTGGTGGTCTATATTCCAGTTTAAGGACGTGGTGGTCCATTATTAGTTTAGGGACGTTTCGGTCCGATATTAGTTTAGGGACGTTTCGGTCCGATATTAGTTTAAGGACGTTTCGGTCCAACATTAGTTTAAGGACGTTTCGGTCCACGAGTTTAAGGACCCCGCAGTCCGTATTCATGTGTGGTCGTTGGGACCCGTCGCCTCTCTGACGTCGTTGAAGGATTACAACGATAGATGTCAGAGGAGTTCGGAGATGTACCCTCGAACCGGAGATAAATTGATTTAGGAGAGCAATTTTGCTCAGTCAATTTAATTTGAGGACTTACGGCCAAAATTGGGTTAAGTCCAGTTGAGAATATTCAACATTTTTCTTGATCTTTGGCCTATTAGGCCTGTGCTAGGGCTTTGCCCATATTTAATAATGCACTGCATTCTATTCTGGCCTGCTAGGCTTTTGATTTGGGCTCTGTCCCTTTATTTATGATGCAGAGCATCTATTTTAGTTTGGGCTCTGCCCCTTTTTAAAACAATGCATTGCATGTTATTAGACCTGTTAGGCCTTCTTTAATTGGGCTTGGCCCCTTTTGTAAGCAATGCAGTGCATTTGTGTAAAGCACTAAGAATCTTTTTAGATTCAAAAACAAAAAGAAGTGCAAAGCACTTTTTGATCCCTTGATCTAAACAAGTTTTTCCTTGTTTCAGAGAACCAAAGGTTCATAACAAGTGCAAGGCACTATTTTTATTTTTATTTTATTTTTTTATTTATTGAAGATCAATGATCTTGTTTTTAGATCCCTGATCTGTTCATAAGAGAATTTTCTCTTCTTTCAAAGGTTTTTACCTTTTTTGTTCTTGAGGAGTTTTTCAGAGTCCTCTTTCTCTCTTTTTTTTATAGAAAATGTTGATGATTTTGAAATGAAGTCTGGGGTCCTTTTTATAGTGCCCATAAATTAGTTAAATTTGTTAAAAAGATCTTTCTCTGAGTGATTTGGGGAATTTTCCCCACCGTTGGATCTTTGATCCAAAGGTCTCTGTTTTACAGAAGAAAATCTTCTTGTTTTTAACAAGAACAGAAAAGATTTATTCTGTTTTGCGCAACTCCCTTAGCGCGTGACACGTGTCGCGCAGCGCAGCGCTTGCGCAGCTGCGCACGTGTCGCGCAGTGCTACGCTTGCGCAGATGCGCAGACACGTGTCGCGCAGCGCAGCGCTTGCGCAACTGAACGTTGTTTCTTTTATTTTTTGTTTTTAAAAGAGCCCTACTCTGATTGGACGCACTTCCTTGGGCGCTGCGCTGATGCGTCTGCGCCTGACACGTGGCGCATTGCGTACAGCGCAAAGAATCTGAAGCGTTGCTTCATTTATTAAAGTTTAAATTTTCAAAGCAAAGTTTTGCTCTGATTGGGGGAAGATGAAGCGTTGCTTCATCTCCCGCCTTGGAATTTGAACAGAGTTTTGCTCTGATTGGGGTAAACAGGGCTCGGGCTCGGGCTGCGGCTAGGGCTGTGGTTGGGGTTGGGGTTGGGACTCGAGCTGCGGTTAGCGTTAGGGCTGGGGCTGGGGCTGGGGCTGCGGTTGGGGTTAGGGTTCGGCAGGGGGTTGCTGTTGGGGTTGGGGTTGGGGTTAGGGTTAGGGTTAGGGTTCGGGTTCGGGTTCGGGTTTTGGATTTCAGGGTCTAAGTTAATTTCCATTCTAATTAGCATTAAGCTCGTTAATTGAAATGTTGATGATAATCATAAGAGTAAAATTTGTCTAGTTTGAGAAGGTGTTGGAAACTGGACTAATAATGTGGGTAAAGCCCAGTTTAATTAATAATTTTATTTGTCATTCTCAAATTTTCTTGGAAACGGAGACTGTTTTGTGGAACTTTTAGCCGTTGGGCATGTTGGGGTTTTGTTTTTGGAGTCATCGGACATGGCATTTGGTAGGTATCCAAAGACCCCGTGTCTGATTTTGGATATTTTTGATTGATTTAAACTGTGGGTCTGAGTAGTCCCTTAATTTGATCTGGTTGGGGTTTGAGTATGCAGAGGATTTGTAGTCTGGTGGAAATTTTGTGGGTGTTTTCGGTTGAATATGTTTGCTAATTGCATAAGATGCTCATAAGATTCTGGATTTTGAGGATGGGCCGTTGTAATTGGAAATGCTTAGAATTGTAGGACCTTCTTTATTTTAGCTATATATAATTGCAAAAAAAAAAACACGTTTCTGATTTGAAGAAAAGGAAGGGCAAAATAGGGATTTAGTTATGGATTTTACTTGGACGTCTCCTCTTTTAATACATGTCTATCTTTACAAGAATATCGTGTCACATATTCGGTTTTAGCATCTGTACGCAACTGCTTTGATTATCATCGTATTATTAACATCTTGAACTTCTATCATTTTTCTAATATGTTTCATAGTTGGGGTTGCGGTTGGGGTTGGGGTTCGGCAGGGGGTTGCGGTTGGGGTTGGGGTTAGGGTTAGGGTTGGGGCAGGGGGTTGCGGCAGGGGGTGAGAATTTTTCTAGGTTTCTTTTAAAGCTTGTGAAGGAAATTTTGAGCCCCCTAAAAATGAACATTTCTAATGATTTTGATAAGAAACAAGGGAGCAATAAAGTTTTGTTTTCTATTTGTCTAGATTCAAATGTCTACTTATATATATATAAATATTTACAATCTCAATATTCGTGGCATGTTGGTTATAAATTTCTCTCTCTGTAGAGATATATAGCCTACTTCAGCACATAGCTAGGTATGCGATAAAATTATTTTTAATAAAACAATGCATGATATAATATGGAAATATATTTGTTTCTTAGCTTCAATCATACAAACGTGTTCCAAATTAACGTAATTCAAATAGCAATTTCTTGGAATTTTTTAGTCCAGAGAATCTTGATCGAGTCTCAGGATCATATTGATTCAAGAATTTTGTGTGACACCAAAGACTGGACGTTAGACGAATAGCCGGTGGTAAAACTTCTTAAAGTATATTAATTTTGAATCTTCTTCTAAACCCAATGATTCTACATTGATAAAGAAAAGCTTAG
Source organism: Agapanthus africanus (assembly GCA_030015575.1). Classification (NCBI taxonomy): domain Eukaryota; kingdom Viridiplantae; phylum Streptophyta; class Magnoliopsida; order Asparagales; family Amaryllidaceae; genus Agapanthus; species Agapanthus africanus. Next base: position 419,641,441 of record JASDDO010000029.1, read on the forward strand.
ATATCGATGATAAATGGCCACATATTATAAGTTACAAAGATGATGTTCAACACCTTCCCAACTTTTTTCATTGCTTGTGATATTTTCTCTCCTCTCTCTCCATTTCTCCTGATCTCTGTCTATCATGAAACTTTGGGCATGCAAATTAAGACTCTCTCCTCTTTTTGGTTATTATTTTTCCCTTTGTCGGCTTAATTATTGAGATGGAGATTTGATTAGAGTTTTGGTGTTCATAATTTCATAATATGAGCAAGGCAATTGACAAATCATCATGATGTTGTTATGATCATAGCAAGATGTAGGTGCTTGTGTGTTGGTACTAAAGCATGATACAATCTCTTTTATTGCTAGTGGATGCGTTTTGTTCAAAGAGTCTTTTCCTTTTAGTAATTTTCCTCTTTAGGGAGTTTTCGACATTGAAATCTCACTAGTTGATAATGTTAAATGAGTTCTAGTCCTAGTTTGCTACATTTTTTGATATATAGTAGATGGTGATACTTCTTTAAGTAAAAACAACCCTACACTTAAGCGAAATCATAAATTGAAACACGCATATATAGAATACAACTCATATATGGGTATCCTCAAATCTAACTTTAATTATCGATAATTTATTCTTTTCAACGACAAACGCACACACAAAGCATATACACGGATTTTCTCCTTTGTCAGTAACCATCCCGTTCTTAGATTTCTCAATATAGTCATCATAACCTACAATTTATATGATACAGTCTAACATGGCCCATGAGTACGTCAGGGTTAAGGACTGGATGTATGTGAATTGGCAATAACGTATGCAACCTAAGTTTGTCACTGGAGTTTCTGCTTTCATTGAATTTGCATGCGCACATAATAAGAAGGAGAAGACAGTAATGTGGCAGAAGAAGAAGGAGAAGACAGTAATGTGGCAGAAGAAGAAAAAAATGACATTCCTTGTTCTCTGTTTCAGCATCAATCTTCTGATATGAACTAATGATAGCTTTCACATTGGCTTTTCCTTTTAGAGACTTCTTAGTGTCCAATGGAAAGTATACATCAGATTTGTGCAGGTCAGGTTCTTCTATGACTTTCAAGAGTTTCAACTGATTCTGTAAATTACATCCTAGTTGGGTGATACTTTTACCACTTCTCACTGCAGGTGCGCTCTCTAATATCCATTTTGAATGTAATATTATAGATATTCATGCATGTTTGATTGTCTAGTTGTTGGTGATGCGTCCATATCAGGGACAGAGGCCACTCCCGCTCCTCCAGGTATGTTTATATATCATATAGTGCATGTATATTGATTTAAAATGCTATATCATAAATATACACACATTCATTTTGCTCTTATTTAGATAGTAATTTTTATTATTGTCTAGCTGTAGGTGGTAACAGTAGTTGACAATAAAATTTGTCATCCTAGAAACTATGATTTTTATATGTGCTCGCATGCGGGAATGATTGTAAGTCGTGGACCTGTACAATAAATTCTTATTTGGTATTTGTTTGAAATCAAATTGAATACTATATAATTGATAAGTTTGTTATATTTGTATTTAGTTTGGAATTAACACAATATTTATTCACGCAGCATGCACTTATGATCAACCAACTGCTCATGATATTTGTAGCCCAGCATAGAGATCACCACATCAACTTTTTTTATTGCCTCCACTAAGCTCTTGTGATCATGCATATCACCCTACATATATTCAACATATATATCATCAGGTCTTTCTAAAATCAATGACCTTTAATTCAAAAAAAAAAACACACACAGGGAGTGAATTAATGAAGAAAAGAGGGTCCACTTTTCGTTAGGTGTCGTCAAAAGTTTATATCCTCCATCAATTATCAAGCTACCGAGGATGAAAAGCCACCTTTGTTAGTCGAGAGTCATGGTAATAGTCATGGAGATTGATTATAAAAGAAATAGAGAGAAGAAAATAGAAATTGTAGATAGTAGAATAGCACACTCATTTCAAAAATTGCACTTTGATCTTTATGTCTACCTTTTTTTTTAATTGTAGATAGTAGAATAGCACACCCAAATTTTTTTAAAACAAAAGAAAAACAGTGACCTATATACAAAATGGGTAAATGTCGTGATCAATAAATTACTTACCATTTGCCGAGACATGTATTTTTGCAGCATCCATACATCCTTTTCCTCTTCTTCGATGTCGTATTCTCATTATCTTCGTCTAATCCATCTGAAACTGCAATTAAATTTAATTAAACCAAATAAAATCAAAAATTAAAATCAAACAGCAACAACAAAATCAATGAAATTTATAGCCTGCCAGAGTCTTCAAGAATATCCACATATGAATCCTGAGCCTTCTTCTTTTTCTTCAAAGATCTTTTAGAAGCAGAGAATTTTGTTTTCTGGCAAGTGCTTTGAAGCTAAACACCATATTGCCTTTGTATTTGAAAACCAAAAAATGCCCAGTTTGCAGATTATTGGCTACTGTAAATTCATGCCACCCATCTCCACTCATGGAAGCAACTTTGTTCTCGATGTGAAGATCAACATGCCATATTTTGCCATTGTGGCTCACTAGGTTAGCCTTTTCTCTTCTCTTGACCATCTTGCTAATCTGCTTGGTAAATTTATTCGGAACCGGCTGCGAATCATTAAAAGACATGCATAAGAAAGGAAGCTAAAATACAGATATATAGCATACCGATACATCGAAACTTCAAAGTTGCGATGACAATCCAGAGATATTTATTTCTACACACGTGGTGCACGTGCGAATGCGTCAGGCATCATGGACAAATATTTGAGAACATGGAAAGTATTATTAGTATAAAGTAATTAAAGCTTTTAAACACCTTGGGTAGATATTTTCTTAGTTGATGTAATCATATCATGATGACTAAATTTAAGCTATTATAGATATGCATATGTATTTTTCTAATCTAATATATTACACACACACACAGAGAAAGAGAGAGAGAGAACACCAATTTGGTTGAGAAATTAGGTAGCAGGACCCTGAAGAAATGGAGTCCATAGCATTGCTCATCATCATCATCCATGATCCCTTTAAAGAAATATTATCAAAAGGGGAGAATAAATCTTGCAAGCATTAACTAGCAGTAACAATTTATTCTCCCCTTTTGATAATATTTCTTCAAAGGGATCATGGATGATGATGATGAGCAATGCTATGGACTCCATTTCTTCAGAGTCCTGCTACCTGATTTTTCTACCAAATTGGTTCTCTCTCTCTCTCTGTGTGTGTGTGTGTGTGTAATATATTAGATTAGAAAAATACATATGCATATATATAATAGCTTAAATTTAGTCATCATGATATGATTGTATCAACTAAGAAAATATCTACCCAAGGTGTTTAAAAGCTTTAATTACTTTATACTAATAATACTTTCCATGTTCTCAAATATTTGTCCATGATGCCTGACGCATTCGCATGTGCACCACGAGTGTAGAAATAAATATCTCTGGATTGTCATCGCAACTTTGAAGTTTCGATGTATCGGTATGATATATATCTGTATTTTAGCTTCCTTTCTTATGCATGTCTTTTAATGATTCGCAGCCGGTTCTGAATAAATTTACCAAGCAGATTAGCAAGATGGTCAAGAGAAGAGAAAAGGCTAACCTAGTGATCCACAATGGCAAAATATGGCATGTTGATCTTCACATCGAGAACAAAGTTGCTTCCATGAGTGGAGATGGGTGGCATGAATTTACAGTAGCCAATAATCTGCAAACTGGGCATTTTCTGGTTTTCAAATACAAAGGCAATATGGTGTTTAGCTTCAAAGCACTTGCCAGAAAACAAAATTCTCTGTTTCTAAAAGATCTTTGAAGAAAAAGAAGAAGGCCCAGGATTCATATGTAGATATTCTTGAAGACTCTGGTAGGCTATAAATTTCATTGATTTTGTTGTTGCTGTTTGATTTTAATTTTTGATTTTATTTGGTTTAATTAAACTTAATTGCAGATTCAGATGGATTAGACGAAGATAATGAGAATACGGCATCGAAGAAGAGGAAAATGATGTATGGATGCTGCAAAAATACATGTCTCGGCAAATGGTAAGTAATTTATTGATCACGACATTTACCCATTTTGTATATAGGTCACTGTTTTTCTTTTGTTTAAAAAAAATTTGGGATAATTACCCATCCAAATTCATTAAAAAAGGGGTGGTTGTTTTTCTTAAGGTTATGCAATTGTATTATTTTCAACCGCTACATCGGCTGCGGTTCCGCAGACAGCTCCACCGCCCGCTCAGACTCCCGCAGCCGCGGCTCCGCAAGCTACTACCTCGACGGCGGCTGCGCAGACCACATCGCCAGCTCCACAGGCCGTTCAGACTCCCGCACGCGCCGAATTGCATGGTTTATTGACCGAGGAGCAGGCGCGCCAGATTCTATCGTTTATCAGAGGTGGAGCTGGACTGAGCTAGGGTAGCTTTTTTATTCTTATTTTTTGAAACATGTATTTATTTATATGATACATATTGTACTACATTTTGAAACGATATTGATATTGATATTGGTTTATATTTATATCATATTCAGTTTTTGGGTTTCTTTTGTATATTATATGCGTGAGATGTGATTATGAATACTGCGATATATGTTGCGTGATGATTAATTTTATATTTTATTGTTATATATATTATTGTGCACAGGGCGGGAAAAAATCAGGCAGCCCTTTTTTTTAAAAAAAATACAGATAATGTGTACCTACGGATTAATCCATAGGTACAAATGTTGCCCCTACGGCTATATCCGTAGGGGCAAAATATCAGCAGTAACTGATATTTCCCCCCTGATCTCAGTACCAGGGGGGTTGGGAGTGCCTCTACGGACCTATCCGTAGGGGCCATTGCTTCGCCCCTACGGACTTATCCGTAGGTACAGGTAATATATTTAAAAAACTGTAAATAATATAACTTTTTTTACCCTACGGCCTACTCCGTAGGTGCAACTGGCCCTACACAGAACTCCGTAGGGGCAAGTTTTTGCCCGTAGGGGCAAGTTCAGAGCTTCAACTTGCACCTGCGGCCTTTGCACCTACGGGGTCTTTTTTCGCCCCTACGCACATATCCGTAGGGGCAGTGGTTTGCCCCTACCGACAAATCTGTAGAGGCAACCCTTATTTGTAGTAGTGTTATTTCATTGCTAAATTTCATTTTCAATTGCTAAATTTCAATGTTTTACTTTAATCGAAGAAAAATTGAGGTAGTTTAGTGAAAAAATGTGATGGTTAAAGGTAAGTTACAAAAGTTTTATAATTTTCCATGCTTAATTCCCTCATAGTGTGCAACTGTGCATACATATTCTGTCACGTCTCGTTTTCCAGTAGACGGAAACGGTGACATGGCAAGCCCGCAACGTATTCATTATGAAAATAAATACGTTAAGCGTAATTATGTAATATAACAATGAACAAAAATGACAAGAGTAATAAAATGAAATATCAACTTTATTTACATTCAACTTTAGATACAACTGTCTGAGATAAATGATACAATAATAAAAGCAAATATCTAAACAATGTCATACAAAAAGTAAGTGCAGGCTGGAAAGAGCTAGTAGTCTGGCTGAGCAGCAAGCTGGTCCAAATCTTCCGGGTTGTGCTCTATCTCCTTAGAGTCCGGTCTTCCTGACGAACATTCCAAAGAAAGAAATAGAAAAAAATATCGTTAGCGAACTAGCGCTCGGTAAATCCCAAAAGAAATAAGAGTAGATAGTATGTAATGTGAAATGAACAGATAAAGTTGTATATGATCGTTCACTGGTATAAGATAGTTATTCTAACGTGGTTATTTATAATTTGATAAGGAAGGTATTCATATATACGAGAGGAGTCCATCTTACTCCGTGGACTATGGTAACATGTAGTATAAGACCCCGTCATAACCCACAGGACAACGGCACGTGAATTCATGTAGGTGTGTTTTAAAGTGACCTCTCGTGCCACGATATACGTTCCGTACCAATCTACCCCTTTATCCCCACATATTGTATTACATAGATTAAGATTACAGGTCTTGGCCGAATCTATAGATATAAAATGTTCAGGTTCATATTCACAATGTAATCATGTGTTCAGGTAGTCATGTCGAGTTCATGTCACGTTATAACCGTGGTTTGATCAAGTCGAGTATACAAATTTGAGTTTGATGTTTGAATTTGAGTGTTCAAGTTCATGATCAAGTATTCAAGTTCGTGTTTGATTTTGGATTCTGGTTTGAGTTTGGACTCAGATTGAATCAGACACTTGTGAACGGATTTAACTCTTGACTTTTTTTTAGGTTCGGGAGTAATCGGCAATTGCTGCACATGGACGGCAGGATTTTTGTTTTTTTCCAAGACAATTGTCATTGATAACTTCGTTAAGTTGTCTAACCTGAATAAGCAAGCACTCACTTTCTCCGGCTCCCTGGGGCTCGAGAGAATTGATCCCGCTTAAACCTATATTAAACTAGAGTCCTTAAAATATTATTTTGCATATCTCGAGGGGGTTTTATGAAAAAATTCTTTAATATAGTTTAAAAAATAAACCTCAAGCATGATTTATAACATTTAGGGTTTTCATGAGCATATATTTTAATTATTGGGATATTTTAATGATAAATACCTAGCTTTTAAAATTTTATGGTATTTTATTGAAAACTAGCCCTTTTTGGGTAACTTGATGATATTTTATTAAAAGTTTAATTTTTCATATTAAAAATATAGTTTATATGTTTTATTAAAAATACAGATTTATATTTTTATATAATTTTTTTTAAACATTAGTCTTATTTAGAAAAGTCGCATTTCTTAAAAACTGTATTTTATTTTCTTTCGAGATCGAATACTCCGTGAGGAGTTCTGCATCTCGCTCTACTATCCCAAAGATGTGCGAGAATCCGCCCCATCCATTAGCGGGTCCCCTAACGAGAGTTGTAGAGGCATATTTGCCGAGAATTACAAAACACCGCTTCAAAGAAACTCGTTTTTGAAAAGATGTGGTATTTTATTGTAAAAGCTATTCTTTGAACCAACCATATATATATAGACATCGTGCTATGAAACCATAGTGTGCGTGTGGGGTAGGTCGTTACCCCGTGAAGTTTTCTTAAACGTATTGTTTTAACAATTATCGAAAAGAGGTGATACTCAAGTTCAAGGTATTTTGATGAAAAGTCTGTTTATATTTGTTTCACATGAAAATTTTGGTTAAACTAGAAGCTAAAAGTTTGTAATTAAAGTTACAAGTAGGGTGGTAAAATTAGTTTAAGCTATGTAGTAAGGAAAATGGAGTTCCAAGTTCTAAAAAGAATGTATCGATGGTAACTCGACTTTTCCAATATATTTTTAGGAGATGAATTGAGATGAAAAGAAAAGAGATGAGAGGGACATACGGCTTGGTAATATCGAGAAGAGAGTAAGGAAGAAGTGATGAGGCTTCGTGGAGTCGTGGAAGTTCCGGAAACGGCATCAATCTTCGATGAAAGGAGTTTGGTTGCTAACTCCACTTGACTCCACTTGCACTTAGAAACTTTTGAGATGATTTTGCTGGAAATTTTCAGAATAGAGGGGAGCTGGGGCATGGGGTGATATTTATGGTGAAAAATTAGGGTTTGTGAATTAAATTTTTGGATTAAAATGCATTAAAAAGATATTAAATGGTGGATTGAAAAGTCTCTATTTGATTGCAAGAAAATCAAACAGTGCAGGAGAGTTAAGGGGGGCTTAAGGGACAAATGTGCAAAGCACGGAGCAAATTGGACCAATATCAACCGTCGGCGCTGGCCTTTTGATGGGTTTAGGCGATCGGATTTTGAGGTATTGTCTCGAAATTCATGCCACGTGTGTATATATGTTTTTACTCCATTTTGTGCATATTTGATTTTTCTGAAACTTTTCATTTCTCCGTGTATTGCACGTGCAACTTTTGGGCTTTCAAAAAATAAAAAGAAAAAATCTAAAATTAATTGGGTCTGATGGGAATCGAACGCACAGGCTATGTCACAACAATGTAGAGGTTTTACTAGTGAGCTACAAGTTGCTTCTTATTTTTATTTAACAAAAATAATTTTTAACTCTTACACAGGCTTCTTTTCTGTATAATAACAAAAAAAATCTATACGGTGATTTCAGAGTCGTTACATATTCTCTTACTTGACATTGAGGAATTGGATAGAGATTCAGTTTCTCAGTTTCTCAAGGTGGTCCAAAATGATGCCATGGATGAATAGCAGTTTTTACACTATTGTTTGACTCATAGCAGGCACTCTAGGTCCCAATTTAATGCTTTCGAGACAAATTCATGGGTCCCCTGAATGCGTATGTTGTGTGCTTATATGTGTTGTGTGCATGACCTAGGCTTACGGGCTGGCTGGCAAGCTAAAGGCAAAAAAAAAGTTTTTTTTTTAGGGAAAAAACATCTATGCTCTCCATGAGTCGATTATAGTAGGCAAAAAAGACCCATACACTCTATGCATTAATTATAGTATTGATGAGGACAATTTTAAAATTAAATTAAAAAAATCAAGGTACAACAGGATCCCATGCTCACATGTACGAATTTTTCAATGTGCCGGCCGTATGCATGCGGACAGAAGAGAAAGAAATAGGAATGTGGAGCTCACTAAGCTGACCGAATGGCATCCGGAATTCTCTATCTCTCTCTCTCTCCTGTCCAGGTGTATACGGCCTGCACATGGAAAAAAATTTCCACATGAAACAGATCCAGCAATTATTCTTTGTTTTCTGTGGAAATTTTACATTAGGCCGCTGGGTTTTGATGTAATGCGAATGTGGCCCCCAAGCTTTTCGAAACACCGAGCAAAGATCCCCTGGAAATTTTTGCCAGCCCCTGGAATTTCATGTAAGTTTGCTTTTGTCCCTTTTTTGGCCCAGCTCATCTCCGGAGAAATTTCACCTGGCCCCCTATATTTCTGGAAAATTGTCCTTTGCCCCACGATGTGCGTGGGACACCTTGCTAGTGTGTATGTTGTCATTCGCCTCACGCATGTGCATGGGGCACTTTGCGAGTGTGTGTAGAGAGAGAGAGAGAATACGAATCCGTCAGGACTGGTTTGCGTTTTTTAATTCACGAACCTAAATAACTATTAGATCTACCCTTTATTTTCAACGGATCAGATTAAAACAAATTAATAAATCTATTAGTAAATATTCTTTTACCTAATTTCATTTGATTCTACCACTTTTCAACATTGATTTAGTGGGTGCAAAATTAACGGTTTACCGACCATAGAACCTTTTACATTGCTACTTCAACGGCGGTAAAATCACATGAAACTTGGTATACCCATATCTTAGATGATAAAGATAATGATGATGGATGTCGATCGTCGGAAAAAATGGTGGAGATCCATAGGTTCCTTAACCACATTCTGATACCGGTTGTTGGGGATGGAAATCGTTTCACGGAACAATGCACGCGACAAACCAATCACGCAATTAATAACCAATCACGCAATTAACAATGAAAAGACAAAATAATAACGGTGTAAGAATAAATAAATAAGAATCAAAGAGACGGGGTATTTGTTAACCAGATTCATCCACCGTATGGTTAGTCCAAATAGAGCATAATTTACAATGTCTACTATAATTGTTGAATCAAGTACACCGAGCAATCTTAGGAGATTTCTCACAAATCTCACTAGATTTCACAAACCCTAGACGCCAACCTCTCAATACAATGATCTCTCTGTATTAAATTTGACAATAAAAAATACATATGAGATATCACCTTATATAGGCAAACCCTAGTCCTATAGAAAACAGGAGATAAATCTTATTTTTACCAAACATAGATTCGTTCAGTTCTACTGACGGCAGACGTATGCCCCACACTTAGGCATGAGTCTGTATACACTCTGTAGATCTGCATCTCCCAAGGCCGGACATCTGACCCGCACTTGGTCAGATGTCTGCCCATGCTCTGGATTGGGCTTCGTGACTTTTGCAGACATCTGAATAGCTGGCCTTCAGACGTTTACCGTTGCTCTGTGTTTCTGACATATTTCTCATACATGTCCTGACAGTTGCCTTATTGAACTGCAGACGCCTGATCTGAAATAAACCCCATAATTTCAACACTCGTCGTCTCCATTTTCTCGGATGCTATGGGTTAGAATGTTATGTCATCCTGAATTCCATTAGCTTCCATATCGGTATCAGTGTTGATTGAGTAGCCATGGACTAAAGGAAGCAACGCAATTATGCATATGGTCATTTTGTTGATTGTGAAAAGTACAACTGAAATTAAAGGTTACTTATTAGAAGCCAAATCAAGTTGAAATCAAACAAAATTTGGAAATTAAATTATACCTTTCTTTTTACTCTCCATTGATTTCTGCTTATCCATGATTAATTTGCGTTAGTTTAAAGAGAGGAAGGCAACCCAAAGAATAGTTTAAAATGATGTTGTGGGTATCATGATCAAATTCTAATTTAGTCTAATTAAAAAATAAAAAATAACTTACGTGCTGCTTGCTTCTAAGTTCTAGCTGATTCCAGGAAGTGGGGGCCCCACTAAATGCGAGCAATCTTTTCTTCTTTTTCTTTTTGAAATCAACCTGGTGGAATTTGCGACCTCTCACGTTGGAGATCGGAAATTGGTACTAACTGAGCTAAGCCTAATTGGTAATGCAAGGAGCCTTGAAGAGGGAACTTGGAAGGGGAACGGTTATATATTGACCATATGCAGATTTTAAAGGGTTTTTGTTTGAGATTTCTTAAAAGAAGAATAATGCCACCTCAACAATCAATTTTAAAGACCTAATGTCACCGCAATTCCATTTTCTGCCCATATCCATTGCCAGCAAGATCCCATTCTCAGTCAAATGCGATACGGGAGATCTTTCACATAAGCATAGGTACAGCAATGGAGAAAGCTGTGAAAGACAGTATCGCCGGGTGCAATATGCCACCGAATAATGGCGAGATTGGGCGATGCATGACCTCCGCAGAAGATATGATTGACTTTACCGCCTCCGCTCTGGGATCCAATAACCTCTTCATCAAGAACATGGAGAGCTCCAACAGATCCGGAAGCGACGTTCTTATCGGGGATGTGAAGATCCTGAAGGAGAAGCGAGATCTGATGCATTTTTCCTCTAGAAATTATACCTGGAATAATTAAGCTCAGCTTATAAAATGACTAGTTTATGGACGTTGGCTGGAATATGTTTAATTAGATGATGCTATCATCCCAAAATCCTGCGAATGTTTTCAATCATGAAGTATTCATAATAAGTCTTTCAGTTATGAACCTTAAAGATAGCGATTGCTCCTCGCGAGCATGATATTTACCATGGATGCAAATCATGGAGATCAGTTTCTTCGGGTGTCTGTTTCTGTGTTGGCGTCCGTCCTGAATATGGTTGCTCATTATGTGATAAGAGTATGTTCGTGGTATCATCTACGATACACAAGAGAGATCAGAGCTTGATAAAGAAAACGTTTCAACACTAGAAACTCGCGGCTCTGCTTTTGTAGTACATGCTTCGTCCTGCATCGAATTTATTTTTCCAGTTACAATTGGCTCAAGTTAGCTTCAGTGAGGATTGTTTGGTCAGCGGCATCGAACGTGAGACACATAAGAAGTTCGGCATGTATCGGATAGACTGCAATCTTGTTTTGTCAAATTCGAGTAGAAATATTTTCGTACATCAAATATTTTCTTTTAGTTGGCAACGCACTTGCAGCATTGCATGTTAGATGCAGCATTGGAAGTTTGGTAAGTATTGAAAGGATGATGCCGATCATCAAAATCAATAGTCAGAAAGTATACTAATGAACCACGAACCTCTCGAAGATCAAAGATGGACGATGCCAATCATAAAAAATATATAACCTCACTCAAGGCCCACTTTTCCCTTAACAATAGGGCCCAATGTTTTCTATGTTGCGTTTGGCCCATCTTACACACCCGGATTCGAATATAGCGTTATCGGGTTTCGGATCAATTTTGTACGTCTTGATGACCCGAATCCGAATATTAACTTACCGGCGAAAGAACAGAGAGATTAGAACTAAAAACAAAATAAATAAATAAATTAGGGCAAGTGAGGAGAGAGGAAGAGAGAGAGGGGTCGATGCCAGGGGCGGCGGCGGCGACGGCGGCGATGGAGCCAGTAGAGCCTCAGTCTCTCAAAAAACTGAGCTTGAAATCGCTGAAGCGCTCTCTCGATCTATTCTCCCCTGTCCACGGCCATCACGCTCCCCCCGATCCCGAGAGGTTTCGATCCCTTCCTCGAAAACCCTAGTTCTCTTCTAGTTCTTGCTAAAAGTTAGGGTTTTGACTTATCTTTTATCTTCTTTTTGTTTGGATTTGTTTTATTTTGTAGCAAGCGGATGCGGATCAGCTACAAGGTTAGGGTTCGAAAATTTTCTGATTAAATTGGTTTATTTCTGCTGAAAAATGTCGAAAGGTTATTGCATTCAGTTGAATAGCTTTTGGAGTTGTAGGAGACTGATGCTTTGTTTGTTGCTGCTGGGCCTTTGATATTTGGAAGCTGAATGCTGAATACGGATTGGTGAAGAATTTGTCGAGCGAGCGTGCTCGCGAACAAGGCGGAGACAATGCGCACGGTCAAGGAGAACAAGCTTCCACCTCTACTGAATTGGCTCTTACAGGTACAATTTTTAAATGCATGTCTCACTGTTACAATGCTGCCTCTTGGTGCTTAAAGGTTAGGCCATTAGTTGTTATATTGATGTTATGTTGGTTTTGGATGAGCGCCTTGAAGAGGAAGCAAGTGTCTTTAGCATGACATCCCGGTTTATTTTACATGCAAATGATGAACGAAGCTTGTTGGATCAGATATTTAACCTTAGTAGCATAGATTTGGATATGGATACATGAGACGATTCGGATTTGCCAGTTTGCTATTTTTCAAAATTCTAGGATAGGATTCACTGGGTTACTCTGAGTTTTAGTTGTTTAAGTATATGTACATAATCACATAAGTTGTAGTTTTTGCAAATCCAAGTTAAGAATTTGAAACGATTTCATTAAACAACAACAGATTGTTAGTGTTTTAGTTATATATGCATGTTCTATACACATATGATACAATGTGTCAAAAAGAGTCGACTCTTTTTGACAAATCTGAATGAATCAGATAGAGATACGAATGTGATAACGATTTGTTACCTTGATGGTGAATCTGTGCAACGTAGTATGTACCTCATTTCTGCCTGTTCTTTAGTTAAATTTTGTTTTTTGTTTTTTTGGATATGCTCATTGTATATCTAATTTCTTGTTTGTATAGTTTTTGTTTCATATTGTAAGTGAAATTTTTATCATTGCTTATGATCATTTTGATTTTATCCAGATTCCTAAAAAAATAATGTTCTCTTGTTTTATATCAATTGCAAACTTTCTTGCAGGCAGTCATGAGTCTAGGGATTCTCAGACTGACGGGGGCCATAATGCTGTTGTAACTGCACCAACTATGCTACCTAGAGGACCGTAAGTGTAATTCTGTAGCACCGCACCATTCAAATCCCTGATAATTGTTAGTGAGTGTATCGATTTTCTACCAAGTTAGCTAAGAATTTTGTTTTTTAAACAGGGATATTGGCAATCCTAGTAGAAACGTTGCTGGGGCTATAATTTCGGTTCCTGGGTCGTCAGAAAGGTACTATCTATTTCCTTTATAGACTGCATTCCATGTCGCTTGTGAAAAGTTCTCTTTCTTTTTTCAATAATCACTTGAAAATCCATCACTATTTCAACTATTAATTAGTAGTCTTTCTTCCTTTCTGTTTCATATAGTGGAATTTATGAGTGGCATGCTAATCTTATAAGTTTGTAAATGGTGTTCCATTCATGCTATTAGAAGATCTACTGCCATCTTCTTTTGGGCTATGAGTAGGGAAATCTTCTTTCCATTAGGAGTAGTAGTAACTACTAACTAGTAAAAGATGATGTGTGACTGAGACATGGTAAATGATATAAATTATTGGGGGGAAAACTAAAGATAAAATATTTTTTTACTGTCGCGCTATTTTTAGTACTATAGCAATCTTTCCATGTGATCGCTGGGATAAGTCATTTGAGATGCATTTTCTTCTAGGCAATATTCAACATCTGCACTCATGGAAAGGATTCCAAGTAGATGGCCTCGTCCTAGCTGGCATGCGCCGTGGAAGAACTACCGGGTAGATTATTCTTATCAGTCTGTTATTTTATTACCTCAATTGGTTCCGGTTGTTATTATTGTTGACTCATTTAATGAATGCATGTATGCCGTTACTTTTATCAGGCATGGGTATTTAGTAGCCACTAATTGTTACCCTTTCCTAAATTGTTTCTATTTGGAATGCAATATCTAGAAACTACTCTATGCCTAAGATGCAAAAGTTGAATGTGTAAAGCCATAAACCAGTATAAGAATGAAAATCAAAAGTTGTATGCATGAATTAAGCTTTTCATATTGGCTATTTAACTAGCCGAATCGAAAAGCTGTATGATGGATTTATCTTTGCTTCACCTTGATTGTAATCTGTTATAACATTAATTTTCAAGTGGAAGCACACCTATTTTTCCAAGTACGACTAAATATAGTCTTAAACTTAATTATTTTGACACTTCGAATTGTCAGTTTATCATCATCACTGTATAGTAGGTTCAAACTGACGTGACCCACATGTTGACGATATCTTGAAAGCCATCCTCTCCATATGTGAAAATCCCTACGCCCCATCAACTAATCGTTGTTTGTTCTGGAAGATGCTATGTATCATTTTAATTGTATTCTCTTCCAGAATCATCTTCACATGTTGACGATATCTTGAAAGCCATCCTCTCCATATGTGAAAATCCCTACGCCCCATCAACTAATCGTTGTTTGTTCTGGCAGATGCTATGTATCATTTTAATTGTATTCTCTTCCGGAATCATCTTTTTAAAGATCTGTCAGTGCCTGATGTCCGTTTCGCCTCCCTGCTTTGGTCAATGGTCCTATTTGTTTCACCTAGGCTTCGTTTTTATGTTGTTTGGTTTTTTTCCTTTTTTTTATTGTTCTGTGCTATATGGTTTTTCCTAAACTCATGGATAGCTCCCTGTTCATACTCTAAAGTTTTGCCATGATATAATTGTGCAACTCAAGATTGCAAGCAACGATCTATTTGCAAATCCCTTGTAGTGGCATATTTGACTTAAGTATTTTACAAATGTTTTTAAGATGTCTGTTACTTAAACGTCCCTTTGCCTTATTGTTACATGGTGCATGACTTTAGCCTTCTTTAACATGTGTGATATATTTGTTGGCTTGTGAGTAGCCACATACGTCAAAGAGCCTTTCTTAAACTTCCTTTTGTGTTATTGTTGTACTGTGCCCAACTTTAGCGTTCTTTATCATGCTTAAACTTCCTTTTGTCTAATTGTTATATCATACCCAACTTTAGCCTTTTTTAACATGCGTAATATATTTGTAGGCTTGTGACTAGCCACATATGTCAAAGAGCCACTGAGGATGCATTCTTGTTAATATCTTTGTTTACATAGTGTATTTTTCACACTTATGCAGGTCATCAGTGGGCACTTGGGATGGGTGAGATCTGTTGCATTCGATCCCAGTAATCAATGGTTCTGCACTGGTTCTGCAGATCGGACGATAAAGGTTCACCTTGAATATGAATTCTTGGATTAGTTTTGTCATACGATATTGCTATTCTGTGCCTATGCATTTTCCAGTCAATTAATTATCTTGTTTTTCTCTGTCAAAGATTTGGGATGTTGCGACTGGGAAATTGAAGCTTACATTAACTGGACATATAGAACAAATACGAGGTTAGTTTCTTCTAGCTGCATGTTGAAGTTTCTCTGATGCAATATTTTCATGCATGTTGGGAGACAGTAATGTGAATATGTTAATCTGTTCAGGTCTTGCTGTGAGCCAGCGGCATACTTACATGTTTTCCGCTGGTGATGATAAACAAGTTAAATGCTGGGATCTTGAACAAAATAAGGTAAGCACATGCAGGCTATGTTTCTTAGATTGAAGTCCGTTTTGCACATTGGGAAGGTGGTTAATGTTTCTTTTGTACTGTTTTTTAGGTTGTTAGGTCTTATCATGGACATCTTAGTGGTGTTTATTGCTTAGCTCAGCATCCAACCATTGACATTTTATTAACTGGAGGTCGAGATTCTGTGTGCCGGGTATGTATCCCCCGCCCCCCTTTTTGCAGCTGAGTGAAAATATGATCCTCTCATGGCACTTCAAGAGATATGGAGTGTCATGCAATATGGCCTCACTAAAAATTAAAATTGATTGTTTGTTCTCTACTTTGTCAGGTATGGGATATTCGTACTAAGGCAATGATTTTTGCTTTATCTGGACATGATAACACTGTTTGTTCAGTTTTTACTCGACCTACGGTATGCAAACTTCTTCCTAATAATAGTATGCTCTTATTGATGTTGACATACCATGTCCCCTAAATATCAGTTGATCATATTTGTGTAGGCCTAACGGGCATTGTGAAACTATAAGCATCGTGAATTAAAGGCCTCTTCAGTGCCTATATCATAGATGTTTTTTTTTGGGGATATGTCTGTATGGTTAGCTATTTGCAGTCCTTAGGCGGTTGTGGGATTGAAATTTGGGTTTTTCTGACTTGATAATATAATGTAGTTGCATGCTTATCCTGGTAATTTGCCGAATAGGTCCTTAAATATCATTACTTATACATTTCACCCTGCTGACTGATTTATTTAAAAGCAAACTTTGTTTATTTAATTCCCAAAAACTAGGAATTAAGGCGTTTTACTTTTTCGTCTGCTTTCCATATCACATGAATACAATATGTTTGTTTAGTCACAAATGAAAACCTTTTTTAATGCTTAATTATATTATAGGTTGGTAATATTAGTAGGCCTTGCATAACATTATACTGGATTATAATTTGTGTATGATGCCTCTGATAATT
Organism: Agapanthus africanus; assembly: GCA_030015575.1. Lineage (NCBI taxonomy): Eukaryota > Viridiplantae > Streptophyta > Magnoliopsida > Asparagales > Amaryllidaceae > Agapanthus > Agapanthus africanus. Next base: position 419,658,379 of record JASDDO010000029.1, read on the forward strand.
AGGAAATCTTAAAGAAGTGAGAGGGCCTCCCTAATGAAACCTAGTAGGCCAGTTTTACGTCACAAAAACCACCTTTTACGATCATGCAATGGGGAACAGGTATTCAATTTCCTGGACAATGGAAAGGTTACCAAAGAGGACAAGATGATCATTTGATAAATTTGCAATTGGATATTTTACTCAATTGTGAGGCGTAATATCAATCCAAAGGAGCAGAAAACGTCCTCACTGACCTCAAAGTCACACACAACGTCTGTAATTTTAATTCATCATTGAGCTAGGTGCAAAAGATTTTTATTATATGAGGCGTAATATCAATTCAAAGGAGCAGAAAACGTCCGCACTGACGTCAATCTATAATTTTATTTTCATCATTGAGCTAGGTGCAAAAGATTTTTATTACATAAAATTATCTATAAGATATTCATAATCAAGCACGCACATACCCAAAATAATTTTTTTATAGGCATACAGTGACAAAAAATGTAATAATAAATGCGTGCAGAAGTTGTTTGAACTATAAACAGTCCTGTTATCTTGTATAATATGTCTTGCATATTAAGTTAGCTTGATAAATGCAAATCCTTGATTGTCGAAATTCTTTTTCTTCAGGATCCACAGGTTGTAACTGGCTCTCATGACACAACTATCAAGTTTTGGGATCTTGTTGCTGGTGATTATCTGTTTCAAGTTCCAATTAACTATTTATGTTAAATATGATCCCTTCCAATGACGAGTGATCCTTTTTTTGCAGGAAAAACAATGACAACTCTCACACATCATAAGAAATCAGTCCGTGCCATGGCACTGCATCCAACAGAGTATGTCCTGCTAACTCTGTTTTGTTTGTTTATTGTTTGTTTCCTCGCTAACCTTTTTTAAATTCTTGGTAATATTATTTTATTAAATGAAATTGATATGTTCTATTCTTTCAATGTATTAGGCAAACTTTTGCATCAGCGTCGGCTGACAATGTAAAGAAATTCAACCTTCCAAAAGGCGAATTTTTGCACAATATGCTGTAAGTATTTAATGAAATAGTGAAATATTCGTTTTTATAAACGCTATCCTGTTACCTGATCATCGGCTCTGTACTTGGTATTGGAATCCTTATGGTTCTAATCTTGAGCTTCTAATTTACAGGTCCCAACAGAAGACAATCATAAACGCAATGGCTGTAAATGAAGATGGTGTTCTTGCAACTGCAGGCACGATTTTACTTTAAGGAATTTAAATTATTTGCTAGACTGAAGCAAGTCGACCAAATGAAGAAATAAAACATGATTAAACTGTTTGGCATCTGTTTTCTGTAGGTGACAATGGGAGCCTGTGGTTTTGGGATTGGAAGAGCGGCCATAATTATCAGCAGACCCAAACAATTGTCCAGCCAGGTAATTGGCATCAATTTATTTATTGGCTAAACTACACCAAACAACCCGTTACTGTCATTATTTTTTAGTTAGCTACCTTAAAGATCTGTTATTGCAGTAAGCTCCCTTGAACTGCTATTAAAGGCTATGTTGGTTAAAATGAACTCCCTTAAACCCCGTATTAAGATAAAACAAAAACTTTAGGTAGTTTGGTGAAAACCATCGATAGCAAAGAGTAGTCTGGTGAAATTTAGCCTTATGCACACGAATCTTTCTTGCTTGCAAGAATACAAAGACTAATAACATCCTGGTTATTATTTCTCAGGTTCATTGGATAGTGAAGCTTGTATTTATGCTCTTTCATATGATATGAGCGGTTCAAGGCTCGTTACTTGTGAAGCCGACAAAACTATAAAGATGTGGAAACAGGACGAGAATGCTACGCCAGAAACCCATCCGATTCATTTTAAGCCACCTAGAGATTTCCGAAGATACTGAAAGCGCTTGAAACTAATGGTTTAGGTAGGCAAGTCGAAACCTTTCATTCATCAGTTTCTTGTCTTTTAGATCTAAAGACCGTCTTTTGTAGATTTGAGCTGTATTTAATTTTGGTATGCGAGAATAGAAACCATGCCAAGTAATGTCTTAGCGTAAGGACATGTAGATCCGATCAATATTCAACTTTTATAGAACCAGATAAAAGCGAAAATAGTCTTTCTAACTGGCCGCTTAAAAATGGAAAATAGAATATGTATACTAATTCTTGTTTATCATTTTTTCCATGGTGTTCTATTGTCTTAGGATCTTATTTAATTTATGTTAGTATCCTTTCATTTCCATGCTCACTGATTGTTACAGTTTTATAAAACTCAACAGTAGATAAACAACTTCATGTAGTGCGCAATTTTTTTATCTTAGTTATGACATGTAGAGAAGAGAAATGGTCAAATGGGTACTGTATTAGGCATGAGTATGCTATGTTGTGTTGTGGGTTACTAATTGTTGTTTATGATTTAAGTACTTAAACTAAGAACTAGATCTAAATGTTTGTCTTACATGTGTGTGCTCTCTTATATGCAAAGGAATAAATACACCTAAACAAGCACTTGTATTTCCAATTTTGTGGAAAATGATACCCAAGTAAAAATCACATTATATCTGCAACTTGCAACAGTAGGAATTTATAGCTGAACATCGGTTGGAAACCTTATGTGAGGAAGAGCTCACTGAAATTTGGGTCCCTGCTATTATTTTCCGTACTTGGATAATCCTAGCCCTTCATTGATTCCCCTTGTTTTATTCCAAAACACGACATTGGATGGGTATAAAGGCATCCATGCTATTATTCCATAATAGCAGGGACCCGAGATCCAGGCTCTTAAGCCCTTGTCACAAGTTTCACTAGTTATGAACTTGATATATAGTTGAAAATGTATACTTTTATATATTTTAGCTTATCGCTCGAGTCTTCGGCTACTCTTATACACATCAGCACTATTATTATATACCTGTTCAAAGTGAAATATAATCTCTATTAGGGTTTCCAGACTTGGCTTATTATCTTATTCCTATTTGAGATGTGACTGATATTTTAATCTATAATACTACATAGTTTACATGTGCTAAGTCAATGGAGACATGAAGAGAACATGCAATGTATATAATGTATCTGTTATCAGTACGGATAATTGAAGACAATCGACATTAAATTCTGACTAGGCAAGTGTAACTTAGTGTTGGTAAATTGGTGAGCGCGCAACAATATAACCAAGCCTTATCCTAGACTTTTGGGGTCAGTGACATAAATTTTCTAGACATCTCGAATATATTTACGGCTGAATCGTCTTTTTGTTTGTCCCAAACCATTATAAAGGGTGGGCTTGTGTTAGGTCAACATATATAGCCTTTTTATTATTTTTTATGCAAATCATTATATACAGTCGAATCATTATGAAATGAATATGTTTAATATCTACCAAGTCATTTAATTGTTTTGTAACAACGTGGTGATGCATTGGTAATTGTATCATCGGCACTTTACCTTCCATCTGCTATATATGTTTCTGTTTCTGTTTTTGTTTTATATCCATAAATTTAATGTTATTCTATTTGAAGAAGTTGTTTTGATATATACTAAAATAACAAAGATGGGCTTGCCGTAATCCTAAAATGATTTCAAATTTGTATGTGCAAAAGAGAAAATGCAGCTAAAGGAGAGAAAAAAGATGAACTTATTCCTTGACATGATGAAGTGCATGATTTGATCCCCGTTTCAGCTTACCCATGTTCAAATATCAATTAATTAGGTGCGAATTCCATGATGGGCATTTCATAGGCATTTCATAATCATTTCTATTGTGGGCAGATGATTGTCTTTGAATATTGTGGTTTTGGGGAGTTGTTGTGCTCGAGTATAACATAAGAGAAAATGGGGCCTATGGGTCCAAAGCTGCAGCAGCCTTTCACATGGGCTAGTGGGGTCCAGGTTCTAACTGCAAAATAGCCAGCGGTGTCTACTGGCTCATGTGAGAGATCAGTGCAGTTTGGGTCTGCAGGTCTTTCTGCAGGCCCCGTTTCTTCATAACATAAGAAAAAACGGGGCCAATAGGGATCCTGCATGCTCAAAACTGCGGTGATCTCTCACATGGGTCAGTGGGGTCTAGGAGTGCAAAATAGTCAGCGGGTCTTACTTGTCCATGTGAGAGTCCATTGCAATTTGGGTCTGCATGCCCCGTTTCCTCATAACATAAGAGAAAACGGGGACTGCTGAGTCAAAACTGCAGTAGCCTTTTATATGGGCCAGTGGAGTCTAGGAGCCTAACTGCAAAATAACCAGCTGACCCATTTGTCCCGCATGAGGTTTTTTCTTGGCGATAATAATCCACACAAGTTATGAGTTAAATATTAGTTAAACAATGTTTGAGTGATTAATTTTTAGGACTTATATATATCAAATGTACTTCAAAGGTGAGCTAAGCGAAAATGCTTGTTTGACCTTGCCCATTAGAATGCGGGCAAATATTTTATTTCATGTCACAAATATACATACACAGAGCCAAAGTCTGCTGGCCTTCTGCATGACAGAGTTAGATGCATTGTACAACTCAAACCAAAAATAATTATTATTATATAATGAAATAAAAATATTTTTAGAAAATACAAAAGATGTGAAGTGCCCTTTGCATGGAAAGCATGCATAATAAAAACCTACCTTTGAGATCCAATGTTGCAAATACAGTGGAAGACTATTGGTTGCTTTGAGAGGAGGGAATGGGAAAAAGGTGGAGAGGGGAGGGTGGTGGTGTGATAGAGGAGAGAAGAAAACGGGGGTGCAATTAGAAACTCTCTCTTTTTCTACCTTCAGAAAAAAAGAATTCATGCGGCTACCGAGATTTTCATTAAATACATTAAATACATAGGCGTAAATTTCGCTATCTAAATAATTGTATTATCTATCTGCCCTCGTATCATAAAATTCTTTTTAGCTTATGTGAATATTCTACCACATAGGCAGGGTAAAAGGTCTATCGGATTAAAGCATGAGTCATGTGGTTTTATGTAGTCGGTTGCGCGTAACTAGTCACTAGTCACGGGATGATTAGTTACATATCACCGATAACATTAATCAAATCAAGAGAAACATTAATCAAATCAAGAAATTTAGTTGATTGAATTGTAAATTCTATGATATCTATGCTTTTATTATGCAAAGCCCAATGGTGTAAATCATGTTTTCAATTGATTGCCTATTTTTTTTAAATACAAAGTGAATATAAAAAAATTAGAAATTCCCAAATAGATTTTCTCATTTCAAGATTTTCTCAACATTAATTCTTCAAAGTTGTAATACGTCCATCTTGCTCTCTCTCGTTCCAGAGTTGTCCACATCATCGACCATCTTATCAAAAAGTTTATTTGCCATTTTAAAAAAAATCTTTTGGTCACCTTATCCCCCACCCCCTCGCTTCTCTTTCTCGCCTAAAAAAGAAAATTGTACAAAAAGGTCAAGGCCTCGCCTTTTTCACCGGAAAAACCTTGTCTTAAAAATATTAATTTTCTTTACATGTATCGCATACGCAAAAGCTAATAAGTATGATTTAAAGGGGCTCTGTTCCCTGCTATTGTTGGCCTCTACGATTACATATGTGGTCATAAGTAGAGGGGGCTATTTAAACTATCCTATGACTGATTTGAAAGAATTTAAAGTGTTGTGTACTGTTTAAGAATTAAGATTTTTTCTTTTTCCTAATATGTACGTTCTAATTAAAATTGGATGTGTCACACCTTTTGTATTCTTATTATAATGGTAGAGACTACATCCGGTTTGATATTTTTTTTATCTGTGATGCAAGAGCAGGACTAACATCGAATAATAATATGGAAATAGCAAAAGAACTAATAGCAGAGTTCCCATATCGGATTTAAAAGCCTTATCCCTTAGAATCAAATTTTTTGGTTCCATCTCTCACAGACACACGTAGTAAAAAGAGTCTCCTTGCTTTTTGTATGGCAAAAGTTAGATGCAAGGAACAAATATGCCAACAAAAAATGATGGAGACATTTTGTTAGTGAGAGGAGAATGACTTGACCAAATGCCCATCATTATCACTCCCATGACAACCCAAATCCTTTCCTTGAAGCTATTATCATTTTTATAAGGTACAAAAAGGTTCAATTGTAACCAATAGGAGAAGAAAAAGGGATTGTGCCTTGAGTTTTAGATTCCTCTTCACAAAGATTGTTCCTTCAACTTAGTGCCCTTGGTGCAGATGGTGACTCTTAGGGGTCCAGGGGCTCTAACTTGTTCTTGCCCTTTTAGCCTAGCTTTTAGGTAATACAAAATTAGCATCCTTTTTCACCATCTATAAAATCATTTTGGACCCATCGGTAATCGAACCAGCGGCTTCACTTTGGAATGGAAAGTCGTTCTATAATAGATACATCTATTTGATTATGTATTAACCGTAAAATCCGTGTAGTTTCTTTATAATTTTCCTTCTTTAATAAATCTATTTTCATTGAATTAAGTGTGTATAAATTAATTTTCTTTCTTTTAAACACATGGTCCGCTCTTGTATCTATTGTTATCACTTTGCATTGCGATCCTATAGGTCTCGAGTTTAAACCCCGGCCTTTTCAAATTATTTATTTCTTTATTTTAATTATTTTGCATTATAAAATCTTGTTTTTAAATGAGAAGGAAAAGGAAATTTTTTTATTTTATTTTATTAGATTTTTGAAAAGAGAATTTTTATTAGAGAAAGGAATGTTTAAAAATAATAATAATAAATAAAATTATTTGTTAGTGTTTTAAAGGAAAGGAATTTATTTAGATTTTAATTTTTGTTATTAGAGAAAAATAATTTATAAAATCATTTTTGGTATTTTTAAAAAACAAGAAAAGATTAAGAGATTTATTAAAAAGTTTTCGAAAAGATGAGATTATTTATTAAGTATTTTTAAGAGTTTAGTTAGATTTTATTTTAATTAATGGTATTCCTAAAAAAAAAGAAGAACAAACCTATTTTTGAAAAGCTCTTTTTAAACAATTAAATCTAATCTTTTAATCTTAACCCTTAATCTCTGCTCTTATAAATAAACCTTATTCCTCTTTTCTCTCTTTTTCTTTCTTTCCTGTTTTTAAACATTTTCAACCTTCAAAGCCCTAGCTTAAGGTACCAAGCGAAGGAGAAGGAAGATCCCGTGCATTCACAAGCCTCGATTTGTCGATATATTCTCTACTTCATGATAAGGACGATCTTAAAATCATCCTTTCTCTGTAAACCCCCATCTCTATTCTCTCTTGCCGTACTTCTCTATGATCCGATGTCCTTGCTTGTCGTAGTGTCTAATAGGGTAAATAATTGTATATTTATATATAAAAATACTATATAGTTTATATATGGGTTCGATTAAATCTATTGATTCTATTTTGTTCAAGTTTTATATGTTTTTCTTGTATAATGACATCTTTCCACATCGCGGATTTAGATTCATGCTAATTAGCAATGTCATGAAACGAGTAAAAACATATATTGCATGCCACCTCATGGAATCCATAGTTTATGAGAAGAAAAGAAGTTTTTTTTAATGAAATCCTAATTAACCCTTCATGATGGTTTTAGTGTGGATTGCATGATTGATCCACATGCTTGCCTCATATGTATTCCTTCAATTAATTGCTCGCTGTTTTATTTCTATGATTTATATTAGTTTTGTTTGAAAAAAATTTATAAATAACTCAAAAGCGCAGAGATCCGACCTAAAAGGAGAGCGCCGAGCTAACGAGACTCAAGACAAGAAAATTATGAAGAGGTATGGGCCCTGATGAGGACCCCGCCCCTATTTATAGCATCCGGCGTACACATCCAACGGCGACAGTCATCTTCCGCCGAAACGACTCATTGCATTCGATGGCTACCATCGCTCCACCTGTCACGCGCGCATGAATCGCATCTCATCGGACACCGGAAATCTGCGGCCCGTTGCATTAGCCAACCAGCACCAGACACGTGGGATGTCGCTTCGGTGAGCGTACACACGATCCGGCGCATCCTCTTTGTTGCAAGATCTGGCCCCTGATCCGCTGAGATCATCAAGAAAATACTGCTGATTGCCCGGGAATGCACGCTTACGATATCTACGAAAAGGAGCCCATCTCGGGTGACCCGGCAGACCACTCTCGACTCGACCCGTGAACGGATCAGGACGAGAGTGGGGGGTTAATGATGATGCTTGATATCGTCATTTCCCGGATCGTGACACGTGGCAGATGGCGTGTCCCGAAGCTAGCAAGAAAGGACAAGGAACGATACGTCGGTAGAATACCCCGGGTCTGCGGTCCGTGGACATGGCCGACCTTCTGCCACCGACCATACCACGCCTATGTCCGCCTTATAAACAACCGCTGGCTTCCCTCCGAGCCCCCTGCACAACTGGCCTCTTCGGCCCTCTCAGCTCGTCTCCGGACTTTAGCAGAACCAGGATACCACGGCCTTCCGCTCGTCCCCGAGCTTCCTGCCGAGCTCATCCTCCTCGGTCTTATCCTGACTGACCCACGGTATTGATCACAGGCTCCCACGCCACGGCTCCGAGAATCTCTCCATATGCGAGATTTCCGCCGCCCACGATCCCACGTTCCACGCCATCACGATCCCCCATTAACGATCCTGTCTCGCCATTAATGCGGGATCGCGCTTATCACGCGGCCATGACGTCGGGAGCGTAACGGCCGGCGTGATTCTCGCGCATGCCTGCCCATCCCTGCCGCTATATAAACCCCTCTCTCAGACGATCAAGGTACGCAATTTTATCCTCACTAGGCCGTTACTCTTCTAAAATATCCGGTCTAACTTGATCGTCGGAAGGTCCTCGGTGGCACAACCATCCCGGGGCTTTCTTGCAGATAGTTCGGTCACAACAACCTCAAACCCATTGAGATCCACACGTTTCAGGAGGCAACCTCCAACTCAATCTCAGCCGTCCATCGTCGCTCGCAGCAGATCTACGGAAGTGAACATCTGAAGGAGATCCAGACCTCCATCAACAACTCTCGTACCTGAAGCTATTCCTGTAATAGGATCGCCTTTGGTATTGTTATTTATGTCGGGAAGGGATGCCTCTCGGTGTGAATACGTTGCGGGTCTCGTCTGCTCTCGCTCTCCGTCTTTTGGGAAGCGAGACGCGGCAGATTATCTATAAATCATTTACTCATGGTTGGAAGTGAAATAAATATACCTTCATTTTTTTGTACTGTATTAATACGTCATGTTGGCATTAGCCATAGATGATGAGAAAGAGAAAGAGAAAGAGGATGCCCCCCCCCCCCCCCCCCACAAAAAAAATGTAAATATTGAGTAATTTAATTTTTTTTATATCATAAATAACATTGGTTTTCAACTCTCCTTAGGTTTCTCTATATATAAGAACATTGTTTATGATGGCAGAAATTGTTCTCTCAAATTATTGAGTACAGTTGTTTGTCTTTTAGAATGCCAATGTTTTGAACCCTTGACTAACTTGCACAAATTTCCCTCTCTTTGAAATAACTTATTTGTCCATTAATTCTTTTCACTGATGTGTTTTTCCATTGATTTGCTTGGAAAAGGTGCACATGTCCCTCCAAAAAAGTTTCATGAAATTTCCATTCAAACAAATCATAAAGATCATAACGATAAAAAGAGAACATATTTGTCAAAAAATCTTTAGGATACAATATCAGCTGGTACTAATTGGTATCAGAATAATGTGATATTAATATACTTTAAACATTACCCATAAATTATAATTCATACTGATTACCATCTTAACAAATAATGGAAATTTTCTAAATTAAATAATTATTATAACAACAACAATAAATATAATAACACAATTAAAAAATTTGTGAAAATTGTCAAACAAAACCCTAGTAATTTAATGCTTTCGGGGCAAATTCGTAGGTCCCCTGGATGCGCGTGTGTGGTGTGCGTGGGTGTGCTGTATATGTGTTGTGTACATAGGTTAGAGCTTACTTGCCATTGCCAAAAAGAAAAAAAATACACCTAACAGACTTTTTCACTGTAATAAAATCCCTAGCGCAAAGAATCTTGTCAAAAAAATCCGGATGAACTTTTCCGCTGTCAAAAACCTCTCGCCGCAATATTGGTATAGTTTCCTGCAATATCTAATTTGCTGCATATATACTCCCAGGTATGCAGTTAATTTACATACTCATACAGTTTCCTAGAATTTGTATGCATCTAATTAGATTTTGCAGCTGGATGGTTGTGTCAGCTGAAAAGTTTTTTTTTTTTTCCCCCAATTTACACCAAAAATAATTATCACATGAACTCAACCGTCCATGGCCCACATCAACACATGCCCCTACCAACCCTGCATGACTCAAACTCACAAATGGGACCAATTTTTGAGTCAAATAATTTAATTTCTATGCATATACCGACCTACGAAACTAAGCTCTTACCATAATTAAATACTAGTGTGGGTAGAAAGAGAATAACGGAGGAAAGAGGTCGAGGGAATTTCCTTCTATGACGTCGAAAAGTACGCTCTCCGTCGTATCTTTCGACGATCGGAATCCATCATCTTCATCGTTATCATCTAAGACGTGGGTACGCTAAATTTCGTGTTATTCTACAACTTTTTCACCGTTGATTTAGCAATGTAAAAAGTTCTATTGTCGGTAAACCGTTAATTTTGAACCCACTAATTCAACGATGAAAAGGTTGTAGAATCACATGAAATTTGGCGTATCCACATCTTAGATGATAACGATGAATATGGTGGATTCCGATCGTCGGAAAACACGATGGAGGGCGTACTTTTTCGACGCCATGGGAGGAAATTCCCTCTCATGGCCTTTATCCTCCATTATATATATATATATATATATATAGAGAGAGAGAGAGAGAGAGGGGTCATAGGAACGAATTTCCTCCTATGGCGTCGCAAAAACACCCCTCCATCGTGTTTTCCGATGATCGGAATGCATCATCTTCATCGTTGGCGTCGAAAAAGTACGCCCTCCGTCGTGTTTTCCGATGATCGGAATCCATCATCTTTATCGTTATCATCTAAGATGTGGGTACGCCAAATTTCATGTGATTCTACAACCTTTTCACCGTTGATTTAGCAATGTAAAAAGTTTTATTGTCGATAAACCGTTAATTTTGAACCCACTAATTCAACGGTGAAAAAGTTGTAGAATCACATGAAATTTGGTGTACCCACATCTTAGATGATGACGATAAAGATGATGCATTCCGATCGTCGGAAAACACGATAGAGGGTGTGTGTTTTCGACGCTACAGGAAGAAATTCCCTCCTATCACATCTTTCCTCCGTTATTCTCATGTATATATATAATATATATATATATATAGAGAGAGAGAGAGAGAGAGAGAGAGAGAGAGAGATTGATTGCTAGTTAACTCCTAATCATAGGAATAGCATCAAACATTAAATTATTATGCAGCACGTTCTTTTGTTGATCGATTATTTAATTTGCATCCCAAGCAATCCCAGTTAGCTACTGTCCCATTTAAGCCTTGTGGCTTTTCTTCTTCTTTCTGTTCTCTCAAGTCTTCGTCTCTCTGTCTGTAACCTCATTTATTTATGTAGTTGATGTTGATGTTTTATTATTTTCTTTATAATGAAACGATCATTCATTGGACAACAATTTTCACAATTAGAAAAAATAACCATTTTAATTTTTTACCGTTAGAGCATGTCTTAATCGGCCTGTCTCATATAAAGCTTATTAAAAGCAAAAATTGATTGCAATTAAGTGGGAAAAAATGAAACACATCAAAAAATCGTAAAACTTCAACTTTCGTGGACTATGTATCAAACTTACTTATCGTGCGTCATAATTAATTCTCATACATGTTGTCTGTGAGAGACCCACATTCTAGTTGGCTTTCAAGTAGCTGTCTGTTATCGGCATATTTTGCAGGAGCCGTGTTTGTGCGGACGTGTCTTTGAAAATTTCTCAGTTCCGACCTAAAAGATGGAAATCAAAGACTCGCCAAACATGCCAATGTAAGATGTCCTCGTTCCTCACAAACCAACCCATCCGCCAATCAGAGAACGACACGTGTCGGCGATCCGAACCCGACCCAACTCCAACGCCACGATTTACCAACCCCCTCCTCCCCTTCATATAAAAACCCCCCTCCCTCCTTCCTCTCTCTCTCTCTCTCTCTCTCTCCATCCTTTTTCCCACTTTCCCCCTCCACAATCCAGTCTTTTACAAATCCCACCCCCAAACATTAAGAAAAAAAAGAGAAATTTGCAAATCCAACCACCATGGCCTCGTCGGAGCTCACCCTCCGCCGCCAGCATGAATCTCTAATCGGCGCAACGAACGGTCAGTACTCCCCCAAGGCCCCCAAGCCCCTCCCATACCTCCTCCGCTACGAGCGCTTCCTCTTCCTCCTCCTCGGCGCCGCCCTCGCCACCCTCCTCTTCTCCGCCACCGGAGGCGGAGGCGGCGATCCATCCGCCGCAGAGGTCTTCGCCGGGGTCAGCGCCTCCCTCGTGGATCGGCCGGTCGAGCACCGCAGCCACGCGGCGGGGAAGGTGCCACTGGGGCTGAAGCGGAAGGGGCTGAGGGTGGTGGTGACCGGCGGCGCCGGTTTCGTCGGCAGCCACCTCGTGGATCGGCTGATGGCGAGGGGAGATTCGGTGATTGTGATTGATAATTTCTTCACGGGGAGGAAGGAGAACGTGATGCATCATTTCGGAAACCCTAGGTTTGAGCTCATCAGGCACGATGTGGTGGAGCCGATCCTGCTGGAGATCGATCAGATCTATCATCTCGCGTGCCCCGCCAGCCCCGTGCATTACAAGTTCAATCCAGTGAAGACCATCATATCCTTTTGATGATCGATTTTTTCTGTTTGAGTTTGAAATTTTTTTTATGTCGCTTGCTGATTTCGTGTTCGAAATATGATTTTTTATTTTATTTTATTTGAGTTTGATTCTTTCGAATTTGGTTTTCGAGTATGAAATTTTGTTGTATTTCTTGTTGATTTTCGTGTTCAGAATATGAGTTTTGTTCGTATGTTATAGCATCAATTTTGATTGATTTTGGTTTAAATTTATCAAATTTTGGATTATTTCTTGTTGATTTTAGTGTTAAAGTTGCGATTTTTAATTTATTTGTTTCTTAATTTTTATGCTATTTTACCTCAACTGACATGTTCCCTATTTTTGATAAATGTTGTGAGAAATGAGTTTGATTTTATCCTACATTTTTTTTCTGTCTTAAAGTTTGGATTTTTTTAATAAAAAAATTACTGCTGGGTAGAATTTTGCTCCAAATGGCTGGTAGAATGATGACTATTTTTTCTTTTGAGTAATGAAGACAAATCCTCGAATATCTCCCCTTTTATAGTTTTCCAAAATTACATGAATTGTCTTTTCATCAATTATGCTCCATTGCTCTGCATTTGCGAGTCCCTAAAAACAATGGGTACCTGGATGCAAAATCCCCGATACATGTTTTCCCTTGATTCGTATCGTTTTGGTGCCAGCACAAGACCAATGTGGTTGGGACCCTCAACATGCTGGGGCTGGCGAAGAGAGTCGGGGCCCGGTTTTTGCTCACCAGCACCAGCGAGGTCTACGGCGACCCCCTTCAGCATCCTCAGGTTGAGACCTATTGGGGCAATGTTAACCCCATCGGTAAGCTTCCGACTACAATTTGAGCTGGAAAACATATAGATATTTACCATGCATGTCTAATTTCTCACCCATACAGTCGCGCATGTCTCGAAAAGAAAAGGTTCCATCTATATTTTAGCTGTAGAGAAGAAAATGCATCTGGACAACAGTGTAACGCGTGTTGCGTTTTCTGATTGATTTCGGATAAACTGATTTCGGATTGATGAACTCTTACTTTGAAAGTAAATAAAAACTGAAGAATAAGATATTTATTAGATGAGCAATAATCGTTGGGTTTGTCAGTGCTTTTGTGACCATGTGCTTTTTATGTTTTAAATGATTTCTGAGGTGTATGTGACACGTGTCATGATCAGGGGTGAGGAGCTGCTATGATGAGGGGAAACGTACAGCAGAGACACTGACCATGGACTATCACAGGGGCGCCCAAGTTGAGGTGATTATTATTTTGTTTATTATCATTTTCCGCTGACAAAATATTATGCTCCTGAACAGATTGTCAAAAATCCTTTGAAACAGATTTTAGTTGTAAAATTTATCCATATAGCTTGTCGATATATCTTATTTTTATTCAGTATGTATGCTGTTACTTGCGATATCTATGCAGCTACATATGATATATATGAGCTAATTAGATATAACATGCAACTATACATATACATATACCGCATGAAAGAAAATTTTCCAAGGGGTTTTTGACGACTGCATCAGGGTCAGTGTTTTTTTTTGTCGGCGTTAAAACCTGCTAGGGTGGTTTTGACAATTTACCCTTATTTAATTGATTCAATTTTCCTAAAACTGTGAAATTATTGGTGACATCAATTTAAAATTAGGTGAGGATAGCTCGGATCTTCAACACATATGGGCCTCGCATGTGCATTGATGATGGCCGAGTCGTCAGCAACTTTGTAGCGCAGGTCTGCATGTAATATTTGCCGCCTCAATTTTCTCCCTGCTTTTGGGCCTTGTCCAACACCTGGCCTTTTCTCTTTAATGGCTTCAAATTATTTTAAGAATTTATGTTGTTTTTTTCAGTTCGACTGAGTATGCTCTAGATAAGCAGATAACTACCAAAATGTTTATATTAGAATTTAGGGGAACCCGTTTCCGGAGCCAGTTTCTTGATTTATTTTTTAACACAAAAAATTCCATGTGATGGAGGTTTGGATCTCCTTCAGACGTTGTCCTCCGTCGATCTGTCACGAGCGTTGGTCAACCGCTGAGATTGGTGTTAAGGGTTGCCTCCTTCAGCGTGTCGATCTCAGTGGGCTTGTTTTGAGGCGAAGCCGAGCTATCTGCAAAAGAAGTCCCGGGATGGTTGTACCACCGTGGACCCTCCGACGATCAAGTTAGCCGAAAATTTTGGGCAGAGTAGCGACTTCTTGGAATAAAATTGCGTTACCTGAGTCGTCTGAGAGAGGTTTTTTTTATAGTGGTCGCTTGGAGCGAGTTGGCGCGGGACCTTTGTCGTCGGTTACGCCCCTGACGTTACGCCTGCGTGAATGACGGAATCCCCCCCATTAATGATGAGATACGCTCGTTAATGGGGGATACGACGGCGTGGAACGCGGGATGTTGGGTGGCGGATATCTCGCTTCTGGCGAGATACGCGGAGCCGTGGCGGAGGCGCTTGGGCTCTGCGTCCTTGGTTGCTCGGTAGAACTGGGGAGGCTTAACTCGGCTGGAGGCTCGGAGGCGAGCGAGAGACCGAGGAAGCTTGGTTCTGTGATAGGCCGGAAGCGAGCAGGGAGGGCTGAGGAAGCTCAGCGTGTAGGAGGGTTCGGAGACGAGCCGATGGTTATTTGTAAGGTGAGCATAGGGGTGTTCAGGGATCCATCGAAGGTCGGGTCATAACCTCGGGACGATAGCCCGGGAAAGGCCATCAATGCATCATGTTTGCTCGTGTCCCATGAGCCCAGGGACACGTCATCTACCACGTGTCATGATCTGAGGAGTTTCCACTTATGAGTATTATCATTAGGCCCCTACTCTCGTCCCGACCTATTTATGGGTCGGGTCGAGAGTGGTCTGGATCGGTTTCGCGGGCTGAGCCTGTTGTCAAGAATTTGTTAGCGCGGATTTCCGGGGTGACTCGGCGTAGGGCGGTTGCGTCGTTCAGATCTTGAGCCCGCGTGTCGTATCCCGGATGCTTGGATCTCTGCGCGTATCTTGGATGACGTCAGCAGATCAGGGGAAAGGATCGCGCATTTAAAGAGGAGCGCCGTTTCGCTTGTACATTTGTTAAGGCGCAGGCCACGCGTCTGACACGGATAGGAGGACGTGACAGGCTGTTGATGTCGTCTCCACCAGAAAGGACGTCTCCAATGGTCGTTCGACACATGGGGGCTTCGACGGGTGGCAGACGCGAAGCTTCGTTTTGGCAGGAAACGATCTGAGCAGTCGGATGCGTCCCCCAAGCAGTTTAAATAGGAGTGGGATCCCCCTAGGGTCCATACTTTCGCCATTATTTTCCCTTGCTGCGAGAGATTGCTCGGCGCTCCATCCTTTAGATCGGATCCTTCGCACTCTTTACTCAGAGAACTCTTTCTTTTGAATCAGGTTAGATGTCTTCTTCTGAGGAGTCTTTTGAAATAGTTAAGATAGAGTCTAAGGAGTCTTCCACCTCTTTCCGAGAGGGTTCCCTTGTTGCTTCATCATCGTTGGGCCCGTCCCGTAGAGTTAGGGCTACCCGTGCTGCTAGCCGCCCGGCTGTGACGAGGGTCCTTAAGGTGCGCATTGGGAACGCCCGAGATGCGCCCTCTGTTTTGAGGGATCTGGACGAGCTTTCCGAGATTCGGTCTCGTTTCCATATCCCCTCTAACTATTCGCTCCGTTTGGCAAAACGGGGCGAACGGACGGACCAGGTGCAGAGGAAGGAGATTGTCCTGTATTTGGAGGCGTTCCGTGCGGGAATGCGCCTGCCCTTTCCAACCGAGGTATGCGGGATACTTCGTTGTTTCCAACTCTCGCCGGGCCAGCTTGCGCCGAACTCGTGGAGAATCCTCCTCTGGTTTTTGGTCTGGCTAAAGCTTGAGGAGATCCCTTTCAGCTTAACCCTTCTTACTTCCTTTCTCTGCTATAAAAATCACCCCGGCACCAGCAAGAACAAGCCGAGTTGGGTGTATATTTCCTTTAAAAAACGCAAGGGTGAGGTGGCCGGGCCGGGTGTGGTTGTCGTTCCTTCTTCCATCCATGACTGGAAGGAGAAGTTTGTATTCATCGGGCCACCCGAGGGTAATGACTGGCATGTGCCTGTATAGTAACACCGGGCCAACTGCCCCGCTAGCGAAGGAGTCGCCCTCTCCCGAGACGAGGGCAGTGTCCATGTGGGAGCCGATCCAGCGGGGCGACGTCTTACTTTCCGAGCAGGTCCTTAACTGGGCTGGGCTGGGCTCAGCCTCGCACGCTTTGTGGGTAAGTTAAGAGATTGGACGACTTGTTTAGACTTGAGTAATTTACTTTTTGCCCTTCTTGCATCATTAACTTCTATGTGCTTTCTCCCTTTGCAGGACACATGAACCGGTCTAAGATTCTAGCTGCCATATCCACCACGGCCCGAAAGAAGGCTGGTGGCGTGGTCTTGTCCTGAGCAGGACCGAGCTTGGCCCTAAAACCGTCCCCACCGGCGACGTCCCCCGCAGCGCCCTGGGCCCCCGATGACCGTCGCGGGGGCAGCCAGAAGCTTGCCCGAGACCCGAAACCCCGGACGAGGGAGGAAGAGGAGGTGACTGAGGTCCCCCTCAAAGGAAAAAGGATGGTCTCCCGCACGCCGTCGACTGATATCCCCGAAGGGATTCTGGTGCAGGAGGGGACGCTTGCTTCATGGTCCCCTCGAGGCTTTCCGTCACCGACAGCTTGCTCGCGGACATGGAGCAGTCGGCTGGGGGAAAGATTCCGCGGGGACCCTAAAGGCCCAAGTGGCCGCCATCGCTCAGGAGGCTGTTCAGGTCGGTATTCGTTTAATTGTTGTCTTAATTGCCCTTTCTTAGCCCGGACACCTCAAAATCCATTTGTTGCTTCCCTTAGATCCTCCAACATTGCGCCCTCATCGTCAACATGGAAGTCGAGGAGATTGCCCCGGCCATGCGGAAGGTGGGAGAGTCGTCTAAAGAGGCAGAGGATCTGTGCCTTCAGCTGATGCAGGAGAAAGAGAAGACGGTCGCCCTTGAGACCCGGTTGGCCGGCGGGGAGCTCATGCTCCATAAGAGCCAGGAGTCCTACCGGCTCATGGGCGAGTCCCACCGAGCCATGGAAGGCAAGTTGGAGGAGCTGGGTAAGCGTCATGCCTTAATGAAAAAGGCGAGGGACGCCAGCAAGAGGGAGACCGAGACTGCGCTTGAGGCGGCGAAGATCGCCGAGCTTCGGGCCCACAAGTCGGTGGACACGTACAAGGCGTCAGACCAGTTCTACACCGACCTCGGCGAAGCCTCCGCCATCGTTTGGCATCCAGCCCTTGATGCTGTCAAGGAGTTGATGCCGGAGTTTGCTGACGGTGAGCTTCGTGCTCGGGTCCCTCTCTCAATGGAAACGCTGCAAGCGGCTGGCGCCGGAGGCAGGGCGGCTACGGAAGTAGAAACCCCAGCACCTGAGGGCGGTGCCGAACAAGGCGAGGTCCCGGCGGGGCCTGCTGTCTGAGCTCCTTTTTTTCTTTTAGCTACGAAAAATTTTGTAAGCCCCTGGGCAAATTTTGTGAGGCCGAGGAGCCCTAAATACCCTGTAAAGGCTTTTTAGAACATAAATAAAACTGAGTTTATTTTCCTCTGCGTGGCAATGTTTTTCTTGTGAGTACTTGAGTTTGTCGGTCTCTTTCTCGATGCAAATGTTAGGCCGTAGGTCAATGACCGACCTTTTAGATGACGATCACGCGTCGAGTGTAAGCCAACTAGTTGTCAAGTACAGGAAGGCCGGTGTCCTCCCATCCCGAAGTCGAGGTGGCGATCGTTCACTTAGGACACATCGCGAGACTCCTCCGAGTAGGCAGGTTGGTATCCGACCACTCTTTAGAGTCAGTTCTTAGAAGGCAGCCAGTCAAACGAGTGGAGTGAAGGAAGGAAACCGAAGCGCCGTTCCACTCGTTCACTTGCGTTAGGTGAACAACGGCCAAGTCAGAGTTGGTCAGCATCGGCGGGTTCTCCCTTGGCGCGGTTCCC
This sequence comes from Agapanthus africanus, assembly GCA_030015575.1. Lineage (NCBI taxonomy): Eukaryota > Viridiplantae > Streptophyta > Magnoliopsida > Asparagales > Amaryllidaceae > Agapanthus > Agapanthus africanus. The sequence goes on from JASDDO010000029.1 coordinate 419,677,085, forward strand.
AGACCTCCGTCTTGGGATGGTAAAGACACCACTCGGAGGTTAGCCGAGCAGGAATCTGTGCGGTGTCCCCTTGAGGAGGGCTTCGGTTCTTAGCGTAGGTGGGCAGGACGTGCCCGCTAAGGATTGACTGAGCAAGGAAGCTGCTCGATAGTCTCTTGATGAGTGTTTCGATCCTTAGCGTTGGTGGATAGGATGCGCCCGCTAAGGATTGACCGAGCAGGGAAGCTGCTCGGTGGTCTCGTGAGAAAGGCTTTGATCCTTAGCGTAGGTGGGCAGGATGTGACCGCTAGGGATTGACCGAGCAGGGAAGCTGTTCGGTGGACTCTTGATGAGGGCTTTGATCCTCGGTGTCGGTGGGTAGGAGTGTACCCGCCGATGGTCGACCGAGCAGGGAAGCTGCTCGGTGGCCTCTTGATGAGGGCTTTGAACTTCGGCGTCGGTAGGTAGGAGTGTACCCGCCAAGGGTCCACCGAGCAGGGAAGCTGCTCGGTAGCCTCTCGATGAGGGCTTTGATCCTCGGGGTCGGTGGGTAGGAGTGTACCTGCCGAGGGTCGACTGAGCAGGAAAGCTGCTCGGTGGCCTTGTGAGGAGGGCTTCATCCTTAACGTAGGCGGGCACGATGTGCCCGCTAAGGATTGACCGAGCGGAGAAGCTTCTCGGTGGCCTCGTGAGGAGGGCTTCGATTCTTAGTGTAGGCAGGCAGGATATGTCCGCTAAGGATTGACCGAGCAGGGAAGCTGCTCGGCAGCCTTATGAGGAGGGCTTTGACCTTTAGCATAGGTGGGCAGGATGTGCCCGCTAAGGATTGACCGAGCTGGGAAGCTTCTCGGTGGCCTCGTGAGGAGGGTTTCGATCCTTAGCATAGGTGGACACGATGTGCCCGCTAAGGATTGAGCGAGCAGGGAAGCTGCTCGGTGGCCTCGTGAGGAAGGCTTTGACCCATAGCGTAGGTGAGCAGGATGTGCCCGCTAAGGATTGACCGAGCAGGGAAGCTGCTCGGTGGCCTCGTGAGGAGGGCTTTTTAGATTTCTTCTTGCCTTCATGGGGCTTCGTTCAATTTCCCTTGACTTGTAAAAAATCTGGAAGAGTGACCGTCGCAAAAGACACGTGGCAGAAACGCACAGGCGAGGCGTGATGCTCTAAGATCCGCGTCGTTCCGACTTCCATTGACCGCGTAGGGGCTCGTAAGGTACGGCATGGTCGCCATGCGGCAACTTTGCATTGGGAAATTTGAAAATATCCCGCGATTCGCGTTGATGCACGCGCAAATTTCAGCCTTTAGGGATTCTGTTGAGGCTATAAATAGTGATGGCATGTTGGTTTCTTTCAGCGTTGCATTTCTGAAAATGGCCGGGCTCATCTACTCCATCGAAGAGATCATCTCCCGCGACGACGTGTATCTCTATGATCAAGAGTGCACGGAGGAGACGTACCAAACGGTGGTCGAACGCATAGAGGACCACTTCGGCCGCCTACTTCCTTGGCGGGCACCTTTCCTCCAATTGCTCATGTACGCAATTTGAAGGATGTCCCCGGGTTTGTTCAACGCCTTGTCTCCGCAGCTGCAGGACGAGCCATTTGATAAGCTGCACACGCTCTACGTCCGAGGTCTCATCTCAAAGAACAGACACGACCGATCGGCGGCCTTTCTTTTGGAGCGTTTCCAAAAGAGGCAGACCGCAAACTCTTGCCCGGCAGGGGGAGCTCGGGTGCTTCCGTGGCGTCTCGGGTCCGTGGGCAACATCAGAGGGAGCGGGCTGAAGAGGGTAGGGCTCGGCTGGCGGAGATCTTCTCGGAGTACCATCAACAATGCTTTCTCGACCCCCTACCCCCTCTGTTGTAATTTTTGTAAGGCTGAGGAGCTCATAATACCTCTTAATGAATAAAATTCTTCTTTTCTGATGTGTTTTGTCTTCTCTTATCCCTTAGCATTTTGCATTTTCTCTCAGAAATGAATCTAGGGATCTCAGAACCGTGAAAGAGAACAAAATTTATGGAAGAAGTCTCTTATAACTTGGGAGAGTTAATAAAAACTATATTGCTTCGAAAAGAAGAAAATACATTCATTTGTATAGTTTGAGTTTTTCAGCGTTGTAGGGCCGAAGAAATTTCCGTCTCCCTGCGTCTTGTAAGCGGTAGGCTCCACCGAGCCATATTTCGGAGACGAGGAAAGGGCCATCCCACTTCGGGGAGAACTTGTGCAGTCTCCCCTGATCTACGAATTCGTTCCGTCTTAAGAACAAATCTTCTGTCTTGAAGGCGCAATGCTTAACTCGGGCGTTGTAGTAGCGAGCAGTTTGTTGTTGATAAGCGGCGGTTTTGATTTGTGCCCGATCTCGCTTCTCTAGCAAGATGTCCAAATTAGTCCGGAGCGTCGAGGTGTTTGCTTCATCATCGAAGTGTTCGACTCTGTAACTGGGTAGTCCGATCTCTGCTGGGACCATTGTCTTGGTACCGTAGCAGAGGCTGAAGGGGGTCTCTCCCATGGGCGTCTTCTTCGAAGTGCGTAAGGTCCATAACACCCGTGGTAGTTTTTCGACCCAGTTGCCATGCCTTCCTTCTAAACGAGTTCAAAGACCTCGTATGACGTCTCAGTTAGCAACCTCGGCCTGCCCGTTGCATTGAGGATGCGCGACTGCGGCAAACTTCATTAGTATGTGGTATTCGTTGCAGAACCCTTTGACTTTGTCGTTTTCGAAATTCGTTCCGTGGTCGGTAACGATGCACCTCCGGGTCCCGAATCGGGAGATTACACTGTTTTGCAGGAATTTGATGGTCGTGGTGGCGTCCGGTTTTCTGATGGGAACGGTCTCAATCCACTTCGTGAAATAGTTTACCGCGACGAAGATGTATTTGTGCCCGCCCGTACCTGTGGGGAGTTGGCCCACCATGTCCATCCTCCATTGGGCAAACGACCACGGGGAGATGAGGGCCGTTAGCTCGGTAGCCGGAAGACGGGGTATGTTGCCATGGAGTTGACAGCTTTTGCATCTTCTGACGAGCTTTTGAGCGTCTTGGTGGATCGTCGGCCAATAATACCCTTGGAGCAGCGTCTTCTAGAGTAAGGTATGGGCCTCTTGATGCGTTCCGCCGACCCCTTCGTGTATCTCACGCAGGACATAGTCGGCTTCGTGGGGGTCAACGCACCGGGGCAGAGGCCGTGTATATGACTTCTTGCAAAGGTTTCTATTGCTCCAGACGAAATGGCGGGCTTTAGCTCGAAGGCGACGCGCTTCCCCTCGGTGCTCTGAAAGTGTACCTTCCTTCAGGAACTCTACGAGAGGCTTTCTCCAATCCCGACCTTCCTCCTTAGTAGTGTATACTTGAAGCGTTGCCTCTCTGTCTTCCACGCTGGGCCGTGGCAAGACTTCGAAGAGAATATTCCTCTTATTGTTGGCCGTATAGGAAGATGATAGCTTTCTCAGAGTGTCGGCCTGAGCGTTTAGGTGCCGAGGAATCTGCTCCACTTGAACTTTGTCGAAACTTTTTCGTAGTCTTTTTACCTCGGCTAAGTACTTTACCATGAGCGGCTCTCGGGCCTTAAAGCGTCCGGTCACTTGGCCGACGACTAGGGCGGAGTCGCTGTGAATTCAGATCGTCTTCAGCCTCACTCCGGAAGCGATTCGCAACCCGGCGAGCAAGGCCTCGTATTCCGCGGCGTTGTTTGACGCTCTAAATCCGAGCTTCAAAGAGTACTCCATTTTTGTCTCGTTCGGGCTTCGAATGATAAGGCCGGCACCGCTCCCCTCCTCGGTAGAGGATCCATCGACGTAGAGGACCCAGTCGGGGACAGAGTCGGGCTTTTCTTCAACCGAGGGTCGGGACTCGGGGACGGGCACCGACGCTGCTTCTGTAAGTCACATGTCAAGTTCTACCCGTCATTCTCCTGGTTAATTTGGACCCACCCGTACCTACCCTTGACTTTGGCCAAAATGGCAGCACGACTATCCCAAACTAACGCACCTATCTATGCTGCACATGAATACCCAATAGCTACCAATCACTATGCCTTGACTTTGGCCAAAATACATAGCTTGAATACTTTTTGACCATTCATGTGGAATGAAGGAGGGCTACGAATGGTTTTGGCGAAACCGTGAACGTAGTGAACTTGATATAATCGATGTAACGAGATAGCTTTTAAAAGGAGTGGTTCAAGCTCCGCGTTTAAAAGTTTAGTTTTGAAAAGAACCGAGTGGTTTTCAAAGTGTTCCAATCGACTTTTACTTGGTTTATTTTCTTGCATTAGTTCTTTTAATGCGTCCCATCATTTAACCCTACCATTGCAGAAAACAACCAAAATATGACGTACGCTTATGCCATTCGCATTCGCCACGGGGCCCCGTCATCACCCGTTAGGTTACTTAACTAACGACAGAGCGGGGGCTGGGCTAGCGCGGCTGTAAAACATAAGCAACGCCTAAATAGTTATCATATATAAATATATAGCAATGATAGACATTACAGATCACAGATGAATACATTGGATATACTAGGAATCCGCAACCCGTTCCAGCCTGCAACGAAAAGCGGATTACACGGTCGCGGTGAATAGCCAATACCCCACCCAAGACCCCTACGAGTGCGGCAAACTACCCGCCAAGTACCCGAAGCGAAGCAACCTCCCTCACCACCGTGAGTAGGCCACTCGGCACTTCGAGATACCCGGTAGTTTGTGCACCCCCTCCATGGGTCTATCCTAGGAGCAAAAACAGTAAAAAGAATTATACAATGACGGCTACAACCCCGACCCGGTTGTGCGGCCAAACAAATAATAATATTACATCAAATTACATGTTACAATGAATGAAAGAAAAAGTAACACTCATCTCACATCCACCCCGGCTATTCATCCGCGACAATCCAACCCATTCATATACACATACCATCATCAATCACAGATCACAGATATGTATAACCCCGACTAATCGACATATAGCGATTAGCCGACGTTCAATACATATAAACATCACAGATATAACCTTTTAGTCAAAGTGTATTGAAGTTCGGAAAAAAATACGGATTTATAGGCCCCCAAAAACAAATTTCTATTCTGGAAAATCTGGGCACATATAAACCAGGAGAATGACGGGTAGAACTTGACATGTGACTTATGATATTTTGGCCAAAGTCAAGGTCATAAGAGCATGGGGCAGAAATCCACATCGGGAGTTTCATAAGTACTGAAACTTGCTAGCGCTGCATACCATTTGGAGTGTGATAATTCTGGTAGGATTCCTTCGGTTTTATCACGCGATGATATTTGGATCCCGATCCTACTGTGAGTATATGCTACTCCTCGGGAAAACTCTCACTTAACGATCAATGCTATAAATTTAGTAGGTGTCAAGAAAGGTGTTAGCGGGGCTACGCCCACAGGGAAAAGAGGTTACTTAATTAAGGAACTTCGCGAAAGCGTTGAAAAACCTCCCTCGAAGTACCGACACTGGCCTGGCTGAACGGTTAAGCAAGTATTGTACGGTGAGATTGATCCTGACTAATCCTTTCTTTACGGTTTGAGAAGGGATTCGAGAGACAGTGGGAGCCATCCAGTTTAGACAAATTAAAAACCACTCTAAACTTGCAAGAGCATCATGCTAAAGTGTTTCTTTTCTCTCTCCTAATTGCAGCGACCATTCAACATGACCGGACTTAAGTTATTACTAGATAAAAACATATTGACAGGGCCGAACTACAAAAATTGGCTCAGGAATGTCAAGATGGCAATCACTTACGACAAGTTGGGGTATGTCCTTACCACCAAAGCTCCCCCTGTCCCAGGTCCCAAAACCAGTGTCGTAGATAGGGAAATCTACAAGACCTGGGAAATAGATTGCGCGAAGGCCAGATGCCTCGTACTAGCCTCGATGGACAACGAACATCAGAGGAGGCACGAGAATATGGACCTAGAGTCCATATTTCTTCATACAAAAGAACTGTATGGAGAGCAGTCTCGTATCGCCAGATACGAAGTGTCGAAGAAGTTGTTTTCGGCAAGGTTGGCCGTCGGATCATCGGTAGCGGAACACGTGCTTAAGATGATTGGCTACATAGAGGAGCTCGCGGACCTTGGGACCACGTTGGAGAATGAACTCTATACTGATTTGATTCTCCAGTCCCTTCCTTCCACTTACGCCCAGTTTATTCTTAACTTCAACATGCAAGGAAAGGAGGTTGAACTTTCCGAACTTCTGAACATGTTGAGGAGTGCTGAGGGCACCCTACAGAAGGGTAGGGAGACATCCACTTTGTTTGTAGGAGGATCTTCCTCTTCTAGGTCCAGGGCGAAAGCCAAGGGCAAGAAGAAGAAAGCCCCCGCCAAACCAAGAGGCGGTGTCGGTAAAGTGGATACGAAGGGAAAAGGAAAAGCAACAAAGATAGCGGGAAAGCTGGTGGGGAAGGAAGAATGCTTCTATTGTCACAAAAGTGGTCACTGGAAACAGGATTGCAAGGCTTGGAAGGGCAGAACACAGGATTTGAAGCGAGTTGCAGCTTCAGCTTCAGGTGTGTATGTTATTGAGAACTGTCTATCAATAAACTCTACATCCTGGGTATTGGATACCGGATCAGGATCTCATATCTGTAATTCTTTGCAGGCGTTGAGAAAGCGTAGAGTTTTGAAGGCAGGTGACATGACCCTCAGAGTTGCAAACGGTGCTAGCATGGATGCTGAGGCCGTGGGGGACTATCACCTGGGATTGTCGGATGGACACTTTTTGGTTTTGCGTAGTTGTTATTATGTACCAAATGCAACCTGTAATATCATTTCTGTATCTTTATTATCTAAAGAAGGTTATGAATTTGCATTTGTAGGTAATGTAGTGAACATTCATCTTAATCAAGTTTTGATTGGGTCAGGTACATTGAACAACGGTATATACATATTAAACCAATCACAGATTTTCAATGTCCAGAATACATACAAAATAAAGTCTCCAGAAATCAATAAAACTTTCTTATGGCATTGTAGACTGGGTCACATCAATGAGAGAAGGTTGACTAAGTTACATACAGAAGAATATTTGGATCCGTTCGAATATCAATCGTATGCAACTTGTCAATCCTGTCTCAAGGGAAAGATGACAAAGACTCCGTTCACTGGACACGGAGTAAGAGCGAGCGAGCTCTTGAGACTCGTACACAGCGACGTGTGCGGTCCAATGTCTACACATGCACGAAGCGGTTATTCTTACTTCATTACTTTTACGGATGACTTTTCAAGGTACGGTTATGTCTTCTTAATGAAACATAAATCCGAGGCTTTTGAAAAATTCCAGGAATATAAGAATGAAGTAGAAAAACAAACAGGCAAAAGTATCAAGGCACTGAGATCTGATCGAGGTGGTGAATACTTGAGTGCCGAGTTCCTGGGTTACTTAAAAGAGAATGGAATTCTCTCTCAGCTTACTCCTCCATACACTCCGCAACATAACGGTGTATCGGAGAGACGGAACCGAACCTTATTGGATATGGTACGGTCCATGATGAGTAACGCTGAGTTGCCGCGATCGTTCTGGGGATATGCACTAGAATCAGCTGCATACCTTTTGAACCGAGTTCCAACTAAGACTGTGCCTACTACACCATATCAGATGTGGTGTGGGAAGAGACCCTATCTTAATCACATTAAGACATGGGGATGTCCAGCTTTTGTAAAAAAGCAGCATGCGGACAAGCTCGAGGCACGCTCAGTACAGTGCAAGTTTGTGGGATATCCAAAGAACTCCAAGGGATATTTCTTCTATTGCGAAGAGGAACAAAAGGTGTTTGTTTCTCGCCATGCCCACTTTCTAGAACACCAGTTCATAGAAAAAGAATTAAGTGGGAGCGCAATAGAACTGGAAGAAATTCCAGAACCACGAGCTATTACTGAAAGCTTAGTAGAACCAGAGGGTTCGAAAGATCAGGACATTCCCACGCCACTCCGCAGGAGTAGTAGGCAGTCTCATCCGCCCGAGAGATACTACGGTTTTCTCATTGACGGGGATAGAGAGGATTGCATCATAGACTTTGATGAGCCTACTAGCTTCCAGCAAGCCATTCAGAGCGTCGACTCGGTAAAATGGCTGGATGCAATGCGGACCGAAATGGAGTCCATGTATACCAACAAAGTATGGACGTTGGACATTGCTCCAGATGGGGTAAAACCCGTAGGATGCAAGTGGATCTTCAAAAGGAAGATTGGTGTAGATGGACAGGTTGAGATCTATAAAGCTAGACTGGTAGCAAAGGGTTTTCGTCAGCGACCTGGTTTGGACTATGATGAAACCTTTTCTCCAGTAGCTATGCTGAAATCCATTCGGATCCTTCTTGCCATTGCTGCCTTCCACGATTATGAGATTTGGCAGATGGACGTAAAGACAGCTTTTCTAAATGGACATTTAGAGGAGTGTGTCTATATGGACCAGCCAGAGGGTTTCATTCAGAGTGGGAGCAGCGGAAAGGTGTGCAAGTTGCTTAAGTCCATTTATGGACTAATGCAGGCATCGCGGAGTTGGAACATCTGTTTTGATGAGACGGTCAAGGAATTTGGCTTTATCAAAAATCCAGATGAACCATGCATCTATTGTAGATTTGTAGCGAGAACTGTAGTATTCCTCGTTTTATACGTGGATGACATTCTCTTAATAGGAAATGACATTCCTATGCTACAATCTGTTAAGGGGTTCTTGTCACACATGTTCTCCATGAAAGACCTGGGTGATGCCTCATACATTCTGGGTATCCGGATCTACCGTGACAGATCCAAGAGGATATTAGGACTTTCACAGTCCAGGTACATCGACACCATACTGAAGAGATTCAGTATGGAAGATTCCAAGCGCGGTAATCTACCGGCTTGTCACGGGATCACCCTCTCCAAAGAGATGTCTCCCAAGACTGATTTGGAGGGGGATCGCATGTCTATTATACCCTACGTTTCTGCGGTAGGCTCTATAATGTATGCGATGTTGTATACCAGACCAGATGTGGCTTATGCACTGAGTGTGGTAAGCAGGTATCAGTCAAACCCTGGGGAGAAACATTGGATAGCAGTAAAGAACATTCTTAAGTACCTGAGAAGGACTAAGGAGATGTTCTTGGTGTATGGCGGAAAAGACCTCCAGATTGAGGCCTTTGCTGACTCCAGCTTCCAGAGTGACAAGGATGATTCCAAGTCCATGTCGGGTTTTGTCTTTACCCTCAATGGAGGGGCGGTGTGTTGGAAGAGCTCCAAACAGGAAACCGTTGCTGACTCGACTATGGAAGCGGAATACATCGCTGCATCTGATGCCGCAAAAGAAGCTGTCTGGATGAGGAAGTTCTTGGGAGAACTTCAGGTGATTCCGTCCATTGTTGACCCAATACCTCTGTATTGCGACAACAAAGGGGCTATAGCTTTAGCGAAGGAACCCAGGTCCCATCAGAAATCCAGACACATCTTAAGGCGGTATCACCTGATCAGGAAGATCATGGATCGCCAGGAGATCGAGGTTCGGAGGGTTGCTTCAGAAGATAATACAGCAGATCCATTCACCAAGGCCTTGCCCCAGACTCAGTTCGAGCGGCTGATCGAGATGATAGGTCTTCGATACGCCAGTACATGGCCTTAGTGCAATTGGAAGATTGTTAGTGTATATGCCCTAGAGGCCATTACTGTATCATACTAGTTTGTATATTACTTGATGGAAGCTTGGGATATTCACAGTTGTATATACAATCCTGCTCGAAATGGTAGTATGCTACTTGGTTTGTCTCTGCTTTAATATGTGCATGTGTTTTCTTTTAGCATATCGCTGATATACATATTAGTAGAGCCCTTAGGATCTTTGCTTGATTATCAGCGTTGTGATGGCGCTCACACTCGTGGGAGCTGGGTGATCTATAAGCACATCCTTATACAGGTCCCTAGTCGTTGGACTGTCGAGATAGGGCATCGATACTCCGGAGTAGACTAGCGTATGCGCTTCTCATCCCAGCGTGGGAGACGGTCTGTCCCACAGCCGTCAGTACGTCGTACTTGAGATAGTATGCGGGTGCTCGTTAGGTTACGAGTACACTGGACAGGACTCGTCGGGAACTGTTGGTTGGTATTATACCTATCGTCAGTTATCAGTTCCCAGATGACATGAGTACAGCTTAGTCCGCTGACTTGACACTGTCACTTCGCCTCGAGTGTGTTCCCACTGCACTTTGATTACTACCCTACCACGGCTCAAAGGAGCCGTGCAAACAGATAGTTTTTGGGTGCAGTCCCGAAGCACTTGGAGGCAGTGACGGTTAGACATGATTCGTCTCTCCCAGTATTGGGGTTGACATCGCGCTGTGTCCAGGAGAGCCATTACACGAGTAGTCCCTGGCCAGGGCAAGCGAGATATACTGGTAGGTTTCCAGTGTTATCTCAGGGTGTTCTGGGCTACACTCCGACACGACTTGTACCGCTATTAGGGGACTGACGTTCACCGCCCCTAGGCCCGCCATGCGATGTATCAGACGAACAGACCGGACTGTACGGAGATTGTCACATACAGGCTCAGTAGGAGTTCAGATGGGGTTCACCTCGTCAGTCTTCTTATCGACATCTATCTGGGGACCATTACGTACAACTAGTGCCGCTTGCGGTCTGTGGTTAAACCCACTGCCAGCGTAGTGTCGAGTCTTTAGAGTCCCACACAGAGTGCTATTCGCCTTTAGGCAAAATGAGTAGAGGTCGCATGGTTTTGTGACAGGGTTCGTTCACATCCGCGCACTTGTACACGTTTGCTGTCCGGACAGCTTATACTAGCGGGTTTTGGTTTAAGCCGGATCCTAGTATATGATTTGGGATTGGTTTTTCTCATTGTATTCGTGTTCCTCGGATCACGAATACGGGTGCGTATGCACAGTTGCTTGAGACAGAGGGAGAGGACTTTGATTAGGGTTAATGACTACTGTCATTTGTATTAACCCTAATGATTATGTGTGTATTATTGTTAATTGATATTAGTTTAATAATTGTGCATGGTTATGGTTGTTGACCATTTGACCCACCTTGACTTGTTGACGTTGTTGACACTTTGACCATCATCATTTCATTTGGAAGATGCTCTTTGACCCTTGCAATTTGCATTAAAAATGAAATGATAATGGTCATGTCTTGATTAACCATGACAATTATCTAGCTAATTATTTAATTACAATAATTCACACATATATGTGAGAATGGTTCATTTTATTTCTCATTCTATCATTTATTTTCTCTCTCTTGTTCTTCCTCTCTCTCAAGCTCTCCCCTCTCATGTGTTGAGAAACACTTGAGCTTGAGAAAAACCCTTTCTTGATAATCTCTACTCTCATCTAGGGTTCAAGTATTAGCACTTCTTGCACCCTAGTTACTTCTAGTTTGGAGTTGAAGCCAAAGGTTGAGGCTTTCGGGTGGATCTTTCTTCGACGTGAGAAGACGACAAAGGTGACCTCCTTCCACCACTCCAAGGAGCAAGGAGAGAAGGACATAAAGCCCAAGGTATAACCTTTCTAGCACTTAGCTAGTTTCTAGTTAGTTTTAGCTTGTTTTTGTTTAGCAAAGATCCTTCATAGTCTAGTCCATGTTGCCTAAGCTCGTAAAAATTCGATTTTTATTCCGTTTTCCGCCTCCCCGCAAGTACCGGGGTGGGCAACGTGGACTTACAGTGGTATCAAAGCCTAACTAAACATAAACTAGTTTAGTAGTAGAGTGTAGCCCAGAACACCCTGAGATAACACTGGAAACCTACCAGTATATCTCGCTTGTCCTGGTCAGGGACTACTCGTGTAATGGCTCTCCTGGACACAGCGCGATGTCAACCCCAATACCGGGAGAGACGAATCCTGTCTAACCGTCACTGCCTCCAAGTGCTTCGGGACTGCACCCAAAAACTACCTGTTTGCACGACTCCTTTGAACCGTGATAGGGTAGTAATCAAAGTGCAGTGGGAACACACTCGAGGCGAAGTGACAGTGTCAAGTCAGCGGACTAAGCTGTATTCATGTCACCTGGGAACTGATAACTGACGATAGGTATAATACCAACCAACAGTTCCCGACGAGTCCTGTCCAGTGTACTCGTAACCTAACGAGCACCCGCATACTATCTCAAGTACGACGTACTGACGGCTGTGGGACAGACCGTCTCCCACGCTGGGATGAGAAGCGCATACGCTAGTCTACTCCGGAGTATCGATGCCCTGTCTCGACAGTCCAACGACTAGGGACCTGTATAAGGATGTGCTTATAGATCACCCAGCTCCCACGAGTGTGAGCGCCATCACAACGCTGATAATCAAGCAAAGATCCTAAGGGCTCTACTAATATGTATATCAGCGATATGCTAAAAGAAAACACATGCACATATTAAAGCAGAGACAAACCAAGTAGCATACTACCATTTCGAGCAAGATTGTATATACAACTGTGAATATCCCAAGCTTCTATCAAGTAATATACAAACTAGTATGATACAGTAATGGCCTCTAGGGCATATACACTAACAGCTTCCTTGTTGGGGATAGTACACTCGACGGCAAAGTCTGTCAGGACTTGCGCTTTGATGGCTTGCCTGGGGCGGTATTTGATGTCGAACTGGGACAACCCCCACCTCCATTTCTCCAGACGACCAGACAATTCGGGGGATGTGAGAATAGCGCCTATGGGCCGCTCGGTGAGGACGAGGATGGTGTGTGCCTGGAAGTAGTGCCGTAGCTTCCTTGAGGCTACGATAAGCGCCAAGACAATCTTTTCTATGGCCGGGTACCTCGTTTCCGTGTCTTTAAAAACAAGGCTCACGTAGTAAACCGGCTTCTGTACTCCTTCGACTCCTCGGACGAGCACCGAGCCAGCAGCATGATCGGATACCACAAGGTACAGCAAAAGCCCGTCTCCTTCGATTGGCCGGGTGAGTAGTGGGGAGTTGTTAGGTGCATTTTGAGTTGCTCGAAAGCGTTTTGACACTCTTCCGACCATTCGAACCTTTGGATCTTTCTCAGGACTTTGAAGAATGGGAGGCACTTTTCTTCGAATCTCGACTAAGAGCGGCCACTCTCCCCATGAGTTGCATGATCTCCACGTTGCTCTTTGGCGTGGCCATGTTGAGAATGGCGCTGATCTTCTTCGGGTTAGCTTCGATTTCTCTGTGGGTAACCATGAACCCGAGGAATTTCCTGCTAGTGACCCCGAACGTACACTTGGCTGGATTCAGCTTCATTTTGTACTTGCGGAGGATGTCGAATGTCTCGCCAAGATCCTTGGTGTGCTCGTCCGATGAGGTTGATTTCACGAGCATGTCGTCGACGTAAATCACCATGTTCCTCTCGATCTATGCTTTGAACATTTTGTTAACCAGGCGCTGGTATGTAGCCTCGGCATTTTTGAGGCCGAAGGGCATCACTTTGTAGCAATATACCCCCAGTCCGTGGTGAACGCAGTTAGTTCTTAATCTGCCGGGTTCATACGGATTTGGTTGTAGCCGGAGAAAGCGTCCATGAAATTGAGCAATTCGTGACCTGCCGAGTTGTCCACAAGCTGGTCTATCCGAAGGAGGGGATAGTTGTCTTTCAGGCAGGCCTTGTTCAAATCTGTGAAGTCGACGCACATGACTTCCCGCTCGCCTTTTTAACCATGACCATATTCGCCAGCCATTCCGAGTAGGTCACATTTCGATTGAAGTTGGCTGCAAGCAACCTATCGACCTCGTCTTCGATCGCCTTTTGTTTGATCGGAGCGAAACTTCGCTTCTTTTGTCAGACGGGTAGGGCCGTCGGGTCGACCCCGAGCTTGTGCGAGATTACTTTGGGGTCGATCCCGGACATGTCAGCAGGCGCCCAGGCGAACACGTCCGAATTTTCTCGGAGAAAGTGGATCAAGTCTTCGCGTCGGGCTCCCGTTAAAAGGGATCCGATCTGGACAGTTCATTTCTTGTTCCCCCCCCGACGAGGGGGGCCTCTGTTAGCGCCTCCTCCGGGGCCCCTCGGATTTCCTTCTGCTCGTCACGAGTATCCAAGGACCCCTGGAAATCATTTATGCTTCCGAGGTCGTCGCTTTGCTCTTCAGTGATGGATGTTCCCGTGAAGCAAATCTTGGTGATTTGCTGGTTCCCGTAGGCCCGACCTATCCCACCTTGATCCAACGGAAACTTGATCGCAAGATGGTAGGTCGAGATCTGAGCCTGAAGTGAGTTTAGCGTCGGGCGTCCCAGGAGAATGTTGTAGGACGAGGGGATCTTGGCGACGATGAATTCCACCGGTACGGTCTTTTGACGGCCTGCTTCTCCAATGTTAAGGAGGAGGGTAACCACTCCCTCGGCCGGGATGGAGTGGTTGGTAAACCCTGATAGGATGTGGGCGGTTGGCCATAAGTCTGATGGGCCGAGCCCCATACGCTGGAAGCAGTCATAGAAAATGATATCTGCCGAGCTTCCTGAATCGACCAATATCCTTTGAACCTCATAGCGGTGGACCCATGCTATAATCACGAAGGGGTCGTTGTGAGGCAAGGATATACCTTGGAGGTCTTCATCAGTGAAGATGATGGGCTCGACGGCCTTGCATTTCTTCCGGGGCTGGCCGCTTGTTTCTTCGACGGGTAGGAGGCGACGAATCTCGCCAGCCCCATGTGCACACCACGAAGAAACGACCATGATTTGGCCGATCGTTAATTCGCCGGGAGGGGATGGTTGTCGTGCTCCCTGTCTGCCTGTCGTTTTTCCCGCAGGTATTTCGCCAGGTGGCCCGAGCGGATCAACTCCTCGATATAGTCATGGAGTTGTTTGCAGTTCTCGGTCGGGTGTCCCTGCGACCTATGGAAGGCGCAGTACGGGCCCCGGGGCCGTTTAGCCGCTCTATTGGTGACCGGAGAGAGCTTGAAGAATCGCTCGCCCTTCGCCTCCTCTAACAGCTCGGTCTGAGAGATGTTGAGTGGAGTATACTCCTGAAATTTCGAGGAGTATGGTTTTGGCCGGTCGACCTTCTTCTTCTCTTCTCTGCCCCTCTTCTTTTGGTCGGCCTGGTCGCTCCGGGGTAGGTTTTCGTTTACCTCAGACTCGAGTTGGATTTATCGCTCGGTCCAAGCTTTTACCTTGGCCATGGTCTTAGGTTGCGATAATGCAAAGGAGCGGAGCCACTCCTTGTGCCTAAGACCCGACCTTGATGATAATTTCATCCCGGTGCTCGGGAGCCTCAAGAAGAGCGTTGTAGAAACGAGTGACGTATCCTTCAAAGGATTCCTTGTCCCCGCTCTTTATAGTGAAGAGGTAATCGACAGTCCGCTTCTGTTGTCTGTTCCCGATGAAATATCCGAGGAACTGGGCGGCCAGGTCATCAAAGGTGGAGATGGAGCGTGACGTGAGTCTTCGGAACCAGTCTCGTCCATCCCGGATGAGAGTGGCGGGAAATGCTCGGCATTGGGCAGTATCGGAGTTATCCTGGAAGCTCATACCCGCCGTGAATGCATCCAGATGGTCCTTCAGGTCGGACTTCCTGTCGAAGAGGGCCATCTTGGGAGGTTTGTTTCTGGACGAGACGTGTACGGCGAGCAACTCTTCGGTGAAGGGTTTTGTAAGCGAGTCGGCGGCATACCTGACCCCCTCGCTCGATGGATGACCCTCCCGATGTATACCCTCAATTTTTTTTTCGAGGGCGTCGAGACGATTGTGGTACCCCGAGGATTCGGCGTGGTCGGAGTAGTGGCCATTCCCGCTTGTAGCCTACGTCCGGCTGTGACTCCGGTTCTGTTCTATCAAATTCCTCAGGTCCCCCGGCGAGGTCCTTCTTGAATCCTCACGGCGAGTGCCGTTCGTGCGATCCCGTTGAGGGAGGGGGTGTCGGTCATGCCTGGGTGCAGGCGAGCCGACCGATACCTCTTCGAGAGGGACGGGAACGCGACGGGCCTCAGGGCGATAGGCTATTTCGCGAGACCGCGTCGTGGGGCCATGTGGCGCTAAGCGGGTCATAGAATCGGTTGCCACGGGGGACCTGTGGTCGCCTGAATGAGCAAGACGTTGTTCAGTGGTGCCAGCATGGGCGACGTCATCTCTTCCTCTGCGGAAGTCGTGATCCCCGGACGGGGGAACTGCGACCTGGGGGGCTGGGCCCGCCGTTTGGACGCGGACAAGGGCACCCATTATGGACGTGAGCCTATCGATCCGAGCCGAAAGGGCGTGAATTGCATTCGGTGGGGGTGTAGATTCGTTCGCATCTCCATTGTGGGGAGGGCGGCGGCTTGTGCTGGGATCGCCATGGTCTTCGCTCGCCATATAGTCGAGGGCGGAAGATTAACTTTTGATGGGTGGAAAAATTTCTAGTTTTTCACGGACGGCGCCAACTGATGGAGGTTTGGATCTCTTTCAGATGTTCTCCTCCGTCGATCTGTCGCGAGCGTTGGTGAACCGCTGAGATTAGTGTTGAGGGTTGCCTCCTTGAGCGTGTGGATCTCAGTGGGCTTGTTTTGAGGCAGAGCCGAGCTATCCGCAAAAGAAGTCCCGGGATGGTTATACCACCGTGGACCCTCCGACGATCAAGTTAGCCGAGCAATTTGGGCAGAGTAGCGATTTCTTGGAATAAAATTGCGTTAACTGAGTCGTCTGAGAGGGTTTTTTATAGTGGTCGCTTGGAGCGAGCTGGCGTTGAGATATTCGCCGTCGGTTACGCCCCTGACGTTACGTCTGCGTGAATGACGGGATTTCCCCATTAATGACGAGATACGCTCGTTAATGGGAAGATATGACGCCGTGGAACGCAGGATGTTGGGTGGCGGATATCTCGCTTATTGCGAGATACGCAGAGCCGTGGCGGAGGCGCTTGGGCTCTGCGTCCTTAGTTGCTCGGTAGAACCGGGGAGGCTTAGCTCTGCAGGAGGCTCGGAGGCGAGCGGGAGGCCGAGGAAGTTTGGTTCTGTGATAGCTCGGAGGCCAGCAGGGAGGGCTGAGGAAGCTCAGCGTGTAGGAGGGCTCAGAGACAAGCCGATGGTTATTTGTAAGGTGAGTATAGGAGTGTTCAGGGATCCATCGAAGGTTGGGTCATGCCTCAGGACGATAGTCCGTGGAAGGCCTTCAATGCATCGTGTTTGCTCTTGTCCCGTGAGCTCCGGGACACGTCATCTACCACGTGTCATGATCTGGAGAGTTCACACTTATGAGTATCAACACCATGATTTGATAAGTAGTGTTGTGATTGGATAGATAATGTTACAGGTGTATAAATAAGGTACTAAAATAAAGTTATAACGCGTATAGCTTGAGAAAGGATAAGACTAGTATTTTGAAAAATATATATATTTCAATTAGGGTCCGAGCACTGCAGTTTGGAGTCTGCAGTGTCATTGCAAGCCCCATATACTCATTGTTAATATGTCCTAAGTTCTCGTAATTCATAGAGTTTTTGGTAGTTTAGTGGAAAAAAGGTATCGCCTTTGACAGTTCGCTACAGACAAACGAGAAGTTATTTACAGGAACTGTAATTAACAGAGTTTGCATATACAATGAATATAAAACTCTTGAGTAACTTGAGAAGTTATGGATGATATTTTCCGGAAGCATCGAAAGCATTGCTCAGTGTTAGGGTTGAACAGGTAAGTGGACCATATGTACGATACCTGTTCATTCCCATTTAATTGCCAGAGTCCCTTGGTCCGTTCACTTCTTTTCGTTGAACGGAACAAGCAAACGCTGGAATGTGAGAACATGTTTTGCCCGTGACTTTTCTTGTTCATGAGCTTCTCTTTAATTTTCACGATTATTTTACGAGTGGGTGGGTGGCCAATGGCCCCATAAAGAGGCTATAGAATTATCACATACTTTGCTTTAGGAGAGAAATTTAAGGTAGGGATGGCCATTGTAGAGTGCATGGGAAAAAAGGAAGAAAAATTGGCACTACCAATGTGAAGGTTGTTGTATGAACATGCAGTGCAATCTAATTTTGGGTAAAACTGAAAAACTGAAATGGTAAATACACGGACATGCATATGTAAACAGGAGCGAAACAAATATCCAATGTAATAATTGCACTGCAGGGGGAAAAGTCCGAGATCGAAATGATAGGGATGTTTACCGTACATCACCCAGATGCATACCAAGGGGAGTGTCACATGACTTGGGTTTTCTGCTGATATTTTCTATGCTTAGGTGATCCTAACCAGTCATCACTTATCGAAAACCCCAATAATTAACCATGATCCCCTTTTTACACAACCACCCACTGTCGGATTGGTAGGATAACGCCCGTTCTATTATCTCATGATAGCAATGACCACAAATCCGTCCCACTTCAAGTATGAGCGTCACGATCGCTATCACTTAACCGTCCATTCATTTTATCCAATAAAGAATCCTAATTTGTGCGTGTAAATATCGAGCAATTCAGCAAGTTAATTGTAACAATCATATTTCAGGCATTAAGGAAAGAGCCGTTAACGGTCTACGGCGATGGAAAGCAAACCAGGAGCTTCCAATACGTGTCAGATCTGGTAAATCTTCAATCCATTTCTCTCCCAGACATAAACTGGTTACAATCGACAAAAACTAACACTAATCCCTAAAATTTCAATAATTAACACAGGTCGAGGGACTGATGCGCTTGATGGAAGGCGAGCACGTGGGCCCATTCAACCTAGGCAACCCAGGCGAGTTCACGATGCTCGAGCTCGCTCAGGTCGTTCAAGACACGATAGACCCGAATGCACGTATCGAGTTCAGGGAGAACACGGAAGACGACCCTCATAAAAGAAAGCCCGATATCACAAAGGCGAAAGAGCTCTTGGGTTGGGAGCCGAAGATCTCTCTGCGTAAAGGGCTGCCTTTGATGGTTTCTGATTTCCGCAAGCGTATTTTTGGCGATCACTCTTCTGATGAATCCGCCACTGCTGCATAGTAAAAATATAAGTTTGTAGAGATATCGATTGCTTGATACATCGAGTGAAGAAGTGAAGGATGTTTCGAGTTTGGAGCAGGGAAGGGGGAGGATGCAACGGGGCGTTGCTAGCGATGCATCCTTCTTTATTTTAGGTTGTTTTTATGTTTATTATTTTTGTTAAATTTTGTGGTGATGTTTCAAGTTTTTTTTCCTCTTCTTGTTTTGTTCCTCTTCTTGTTTTGCTTATGAAAATATTATTATACGTTGTTTACTCCAAATATTGCGATTGCTGTGGCAGGATAATTTATGATTTTCATCTACCGCATGTTTATGATTTTCATCCTGTTGTGAATGAATATAACGGAAATATATAAACAATAAAAGAAGGAAAAATAAGTTCACGGTCTTTTTCTACATAACAAACCATACAACACTTATAAAATAAATGAGTCTCTCATTTAAATGCATGGATCCTCAGTTGTTTGAGTGTGTAGTGTAATTTGTTGCATGTGTACCTACTCTTTGCTCATAAAAAATGTAAGAACGAAGTAAATATATACAGCTATGATAAAACTCTAGCACACAAGAAAGAAGGGTTTTTTTTTGAAATAGGGTGATTTTAAATTTATATTATTAAAATAAGGTAGTAAATTTTTTTTTATGAAAATAGGGTGCTTTGCGGGGCCCACAGAAGTAAAAAAAATATTTTTTTAAGAGGGCGGGCCCCGCCCTTTCCTTTACAAAGGAGAGGGCGGGGCGGCGGGTTAACCCGCCCTCTTCTTTGTAAAGGAGCCCGTCCTCTTCAAATATGAGGGGAGGGCGGGTTCCTAGAACCCGCCCTCCTCTATAATAGGTAGAGGGCGGGTTCTTAGAACCCGTCCTCTAAACCGGGAAGGGGGATGGGGTCCATCAAACCGTCCTATTTTCATAAAAAAAATTTAAACTGCCCTATTTTAATAATATAAATTTAAAACCATCCTATTTCCATAAAAAAACCCCAAGAAAGAATAGTTGAGATCGTTGATAGAACATGGCTATATACTGCATACAATAAGGGGTAAATGGTGGATTTGGATTTCCTGTTCTTGATTTTCCATGTTTGACAAAGACAGGTTATATTTGTGTAAAACAGAAGAGCGTCCATGGTTCTTAGGGTTTCGAGAGAAATCCAAAGGTTAGAGATTTATTAAAGCAAGAAGTGGTTGAAACCCTTGAGATAGACATGGTCATGCTTTTTAATATATTCAAGAGTTAAGTCATACACATGGCTTGTCTACAAAGCTATAGATTGTATTTGGGTATCAAGCAAAAATGAAATGTAATACAGGTGGCAAATAATTAGAGATGTATAGGGATGGGATACTGAGAGAATGCAGATGTTATTTTCTACGGAAATGAAAAATACTATCCATATTTATAAAATACGGATGCGAATATGGATATGAAATTAATATTGAAAAAATTTTGCCTAATAAAATCAAATATTATTATTTTGTTATTGGATATGGATACGAAGAGAATATATATGTTGCCATATCCGTATCCGGTGCCTATCAACGAATGCGGATACCTATACAAATAGCCATCGCTAATGAAAATCACTATATGTGTCCGATAAAAATCACATGCGGTTACAGAATCGGCGTAGATTGCCCGTATTTGTTTATTTCCCTACAAATAATACAACTATATAAGATATTAGATACCATTTGTGAGACGCGTTGATTAATTGAAGCAGCTATAACACTTTTAAAAGCAAACTGATGGTCAGGTTATGGTTGGTCATAACGATTGGTTGATATTTCGATTTCTTGAGCTCCAGTTGAGTTTATTGTTCAAAACATATAATTTTGTTGGGCTAAAGATCACAAACCTACTTTTTGTTGGGTTTGAAAAATACAAAACCAACCTCTACTACAATTCCAAAATGAAAACTAGAAAGATTTACAAATATCTGAAAAGCATTAAATTCTAAAACGATTTGCAATGCATGAACTTTTTCAATTTTCTTATAGACCATGTGTTAAAGCTAAAATTATTCGAAACCCATTTATCTTTTATTTATGATACTAAAAAAAACATTTAAAGAAATTACCATGTTTGATAATAGATTTAAAAAGTTAGAATATTTTAAAATATTTAAAATAAAATATTTTAAAATATTTAAAATAAAATAGTTATTTTTATTTTCTAAGACATTCAAAAACAGACATAAAATTATTTTAAAAGATTATTAAGCCTGACTGCAAAAGGGGAAAAAGCTACAAGACTTGTAAGCATTTAAACTTAAAAAATAATAATTAAAAACAGATACAAAGATCTGAAATTTATAAATATATAAGAAGATTTGCAGGATGAGAAATTTATTTATTTATTATTTTTCATATAAAAAAAGTAAAGATTTAAAGACATTTAAAAAAAAAGGTCTAAAAGCTATATAATTTTAACTATTTTTTAAAGAAATCTTCAAATAATTGTCGATGTCAAAATATATATACACGTGGTAATTTTTACTATTAAGGCCTTGAATCTGGCCCAATGAAAGAATCCACAGCCCATACAAATAGAAAACGAACCCTAGACGAAAATAGAAACCCAAAATCGGGAGCTCATCGTCTTCATACAACTCATCGCCGTCTTCAGTTCATAATCGCTCTAGAATAATCGAGAGGTAAAATTTCTCTCTTCAATTTTCCCTTTTTATTTAGTTATCTCTTTTATTCATCGAATCCTAGCACTCAAAACCCTAATCTTGCCGTCAATTCACCGTGAATCATAGGGTTTAAGGATTTGATGCTATCATTGTGAATTTAGGGTTCATGGACCACGCTAGTTTGTGATAATTGATCAGTATTTGTGGATATTTGGTTGATTTAGGATTTGAAAGAACACAAACTGCGGTGAAAATGTCTCGGAAAGGGTTAATGGAGCAGGATCTTAGTAAGCTTGATGTAGAAACGCTGACGCCGTTGTCGCCTGAGGTTATTTCTCGTCAGGCCACCATCAATATTGGTAAAGTTGTAAACTTTTTTGTTCTTGTTCTTTGACGCATGTTTGAAAATCAGGTGTATTACTTAAATAAAAAATGATAGACAAATACAAATTTACAGTTGATAACCTACGTGGGGCTTGGCACAATAAAGGAACTGTTGAATCGAGAAAGCAAGATGATTCTTGAAGTTTGATTGCTTATGTTTGAATCCTACATTTGCAGGTACCATTGGCCATGTGGCCCATGGGAAATCAACTGTGGTGAAAGCAATTTCTGGCGTTCAGGTATTGTCAGCTCTCCGATTTTTTAAGTTCATTCATGGATATGCTGTACTCTCATATTCAGTTCATTCAAATTTTTGAGTGAAACCTTATCGAGTTTTGAGGTATTATCATTAGTTAACTCATGAATGGCATACAACTGTTCAATTGTTAATGATATACTCTCATATTCAGTTCATTCAATTTTTTGAGTGAAACCTTATCGAGTTTGCGAGGTATTATCATTAGTTAACTCACGAACGGTATACAACTGTTCTATTGTTAATGATGTACAACTGTTAGTGGCATCCAACTGTTCGATCGCAGCTTGCAATATGATTCAAAATTGCAGTTTGCATTATTATTCAAAATTGTAGTTTGCATAATATTGCACACTAGTTTCCCATGAATACGAAAACTAATGGTATATACCATAATATGATTCAAAATTTCAGTTTGCATAATATTACATAACGAACGATTGTGGTCAGGGAACTAAATGTGGTAGGATGTTTCCAATTAATGATATTGCTTGTAGTGTTTTAAAAGCGGCCAAAAAAATGGCGGAGTGGCCGGAGTGCATGTCCGCTTAAGCACTTAAGCGGCTGATTCGACCGCTCGGAAATCAGTAAGCCTTATTTTGGTTTAATTTGGTTATATTTTGTAAGTTGTTTGTTAATATTGGTTCTAACGGGGTTTTTAACTACTTTAAATACTTGGCCCCTCGAGTCGCTTTTCAAAGTTAAAATCGATAATTTTTAGAAGTCGGAATTGGAAACTTGAAGTTGAAACTGCTCAAAGCTCAAAGCTCAAAGCTGCTCGTAAACCTTGGTTTTCAAATCAAAACCAAATCTCAAAAACCTAGTTGCTCCATCCGTGCTTTGAAGCCAAAATCGAATCTCCTCTAAGCTCGAAGTCAAGTCTCAAAGTCGAAAATCCTAACTGTTTGAAGTTGAAACCTTCAAGTCGAAGTCGAAGTGTCGGTCTCGAAGTCGAAGTGTCGGTCTCGAAGTCCCCAAAACCATAATTTGAAGTCTTGGCTAGAGAAAAAAGAAAACAACATAAAAATAATTGCGAATTTAGGGTTAATTTAGATGCTATTAGTCTATTACTACATCAAATACTTGCTTCTTGTAGGACTTTATAAATATGTAAATATCAACAAAAAGGGCGTGATAACAAAATACTAAAACCACATCCATAAACCTGTAAATGTATCCCAATCAATAAGAAATGTAAACATCAACAAAATGTGCGTGTTGATTTAGGCTTAAGCAGCCGCTATTTAACACTGCTTTATGGATCACCCAAATAAGATTTTTCTTCATATATAATGTTCCATTTTACATATTCCTTATCATTTATTGGTTAATGAGGGCTCCCTTTGTATGGAATTTTACCAAATGTTTACCATGACTTGTTTGTATCACTCTCTAGTCGCTAATAGTAATTCATCTCTTCTTTACTATTAAGAATGTGGTTCAAGTGATTACTCATTACAGAGTTTTATGTTACTGAGCATTACTCATTCCCAAACTATGTAGCATCAATTTTGAGTATGTCATCCTTATTTTTTAATTACAATACAGACTGTTCGTTTCAAGAATGAATTGGAGCGCAACATTACCATCAAATTGGGTTATGCTAATGCAAAGATATATAAATGTGAAGATGATAGATGCCCTCGACCAATGTGCTACAAGTATGATACCTTGGAGAGAACAAGTTCTTGTTGTTACCTGTATTTATTGTTAGATGCTGATGAAATTCTTATATGCCTGCAGGGCTTATGGAAGTGGAAAGGAAGACAGTCCTCTATGTGATGTGCCAGGATTTGAGAATGCGAGAATGAAACTTTTGAGGCATGTTTCCTTTGTGGATTGTCCGGTAAGTTGGGTGCTCAGACTATCCTTGCACTACCATTTCACACATTTTTCTTGGATATGAATATGGGGATCTGTTTCTTTTGAGCTTATGTTACGTTAATATATGCAGTGCAAGGAAGATATTAAATGAAATATGTTATTAGTTTGGTAATTATATCAGCTAACAAGCTTGACTCTGGTAAGGATATGCCAAAATTATTTGAGCGGATGTGAACCCGAATTGACCGTATGGACAGTGATCCTGCAAACCTAGGCAATTCCGACTTCCAAGGGATCATTAGAGGGTAGAGGTGTTGGTTAGTTTAAGCTCACAGTAGTAGGGCCGTGCTCTTCAGTATCCTCTATGGTAGAAAAGATAAATTAGGGAATGTAACAAGATTTACTGTAGAGCAGTGCATCTTTGAGTACATGTGCTCTGGCGTTCTAGGATTTATAGCTAGTTAGTTTCATTGTTCAGAACTCAGGCATCGGGCTCCAATTTGGAAGGTTGTCATTAGGTTTGCAACTAGCTTCAAAATTATATCTGAAAAAAACCATGGTCCATTGCCAATTCCATTAAGATAAGAAAAGGCAGACGATGTTTATGATTTGTTGGAACTTAAATCTACTACAGTTTCTTAAGAATATTGCTTTGTACATGTTTTTCTTCTTGGGATCAGATTGCACGACGGTTACCGATAATTTCTTGTTAGTCTGAGTTCAGTGCTGTTTATTTTTCTTGTATGTTTCATAGTTAATATGAATGTCAAATTTGAGGTTTGTGGTTAGAAGGTTAGAAATCAAGTTGAGAACTGTCAGCTAAGCTAGTTCTAGTTCTAGAAGCAGCAATGTAGCTACTTATTGATATAAAGGCTGAAATGTATTAAGTTGCATGTGTCCACCTTAAGTATACTTTTTTCTCATCCTTGTATAGAAAATAGTTAGATTAGATGTCTTACATACTGACATGTCACAAACTTCGGAATTGGGACAAATATATATTGGTCCTAAAATATTTAAATGCAAGTTTACTTGTTTGATTTCTTGCAAATATAGCAATAGACTGATGACCCATAATTTTTTAAGAATATAGATGTGATATACTCCTACCTAATTTTCTTCAACCTTTTTTGAACTTGTGAACTTGTCACAATTTTCGTACTCTGCCATAGTCTAGCTCTTCCACCCTTTAGGTGTGACATATGGTCTATAGTTTGTTGTTTGTTGTTCAGATAGCATGATAGCATCATATCATCCATCGCATACAATTCTTAATAGCATAATGCATGTGAAATGCATGAATCTAACCAACAATTTAGAACACTGTACAATATCAACTACAACAACAATCATATCAAAATACATATGAGTGCTGCAATAGCCTAGTGATAGTCTCTTTGTAGCTGTGCAAGAGGTCTAGGGTTCAAATTCTGCGTGCATCATGATACAGCCCATTCCAACAAAAGAAATTCAAAAACACATAATAACTTGCACATATTTTTTGTTTTTGCCATTTGATTTACAAACCTATGATGATTTTAGACATTGTTGTTTTTTATTAGATTTTTATACTTCAAACAATGTTTATCTTCAACATCGAGAACTTCAAATTCACAGATAAATTACATCAAAATATTTATGAGTGTCAAAAAGTCAACACAAACTACAATAGTATTAGTATCATTGCCAATTAATATTAGATGAGTATGTGCTTATGTTGACAAAAAAATAAACCGTAAGAAATCATTTCAGCATCCACAATGACGACTTCTTGTTGTACATGAAAAGTTTGTACATCTATTTTAACAATAGTATTAGATCCATTTAGCAATACAACTATTGGAGTGCATACAAAGAGATCAAGAACTATGCTTACCTCAACTATTTATCTATTTTTTTCTGGTAGCTCCATGTACTCCAGTCAATAAATTCAACATGTTAGCAAGTTTAGAAAATCCTTATTCTTCTAACTTATTTGTATTCTTCACTTTTTTCCTTTGACCTTCAAGTATAACCCTGTCGATGTGTGCTTTAAAGATTAAAACAGGAACTTGATATGCAAGATTAAAACTGGAACTTAATATGCCAACAACAATAATTAGATGACATGATAATTTGATTTAGAAAAATTTAATGCAATGCACTAAAAATTTAATATCCACGCATATAGTAATTTGTTTCAATGTATTAAAACCTTTATCTAGGTATTTTCGAAAATAGCAATCATTTGCATATTATAATTTCAATATCTAGGATAAAAGATATATAAAATAAGAAAGGGGATATGAAAGACAATAATAAAAGTAATAATAATATTGATAATGCATGAGCCAAAATAAGATCCAATGCTATTATGCTATACATATGGAAAAAGAAGATGAATAATTAAGATTTTAAACATTACTAAGTTTTTGTTAGGCTTTCTATGCATCCTCACAATTATTTGTTTCTTTTTAGAGTTAGGCTATAATTTTTTTGATATGTCAAAGAATATTGTAAATATTATTATTACAGTAATTTGATTGTTCTATATCTTTACATGTAAAAAGGGCTTCTTAACAACTTTTTTAAACATATCATTACATGTGTAATTATAAATTATTATCTCTTCTCTTTAGTCCGTTTCATATTTTTGTTTCTTCTCGCCATTAAAACAACCGAAATGAAGAACCAGCCATACAAGATACAAACCCATAGTCGGGATTAATTCAGCGATGCCAAAAATTTTGATTCGGAGAACTATTCGGAAAAAATCGGCAAGTATTCGGGAAAGATTCGGCAAATATTCGGAAAATGTTCGGGAAGGATTTCGAGGAAGAAATTAATATACGAGGCGCTGGGTTTTGATATTGTGAATTATTCGTTGTTTTTGTGAATTATTCACTGATTTTGCGAATTATTCATGAATAATTTGCAAATCGTTTGCCAATGGCGATTAAATCGGCCGTTCAAAAATTCACGAATTATTCACAAATTCAACGAATAATTCGTGAATATTGTGACTATGATACAAACAACATAATCATATGTTAATTATTTCAAATATCAAAGATAAGACTAATAGATTAAAAATTGAAATTATGGAGAGAACTAACATCATAAATATGGAAGTAGTAGAATAAATGTATTATAATTTATAAATAAAAACAATCAACTCAATCGATATTAACCTATAAAGCAAACCAAACTATTTTTCCATTTTTATCATCATTAATCGTTAAAATAAAACAATAGCATAATTTCATTAAAGCCATTACATACTTTCATTCAGTTAATCAACCAACAAATTATCTTGTTAATTTTATTATTTTCACCGTTTCACCTATTCAATTCTAACTCTTCAATTTACATCACGACTTTATGTCCATCGCATTCACATATTCAACAACTATCCAAACTCTCTTAAAAGAATTTTCCTTCAGCACAATTATTAAAAACATATTTGATTGTTTTTAGTTAAATGATTACTAAATTAAATATAACATTAAACTTAAAATCAATCTCATTTAATTACTAAGTCGCAATATGGACAAGTAAAAACTACACAGAAGAGAAGAGTTTGTAACCAAAGCCGCTGTACTAAATTTTAAGAAAAATGTGAACCCGGGAAGGAAAAATATTAATGATATTGTGTGGCGTTAATCATAAAGTAAATATATGAATGAATTATTGAATTTCTAAAAACACATGAAAATAGAACATTCAATTCATGACCATCTTTTATTTTTCCTCCATTGATTTTAATTTTTTTAAAATAGAGACGTGAATTTCTTAGACCATATCATAAATTCATAGATAATAGCATAAAGCAACTGGAATATAAAAATAATTAATTTTTGATATGAGCTGCTTAGTGCAACCAAACCATTCTCAGATGCTTGATATAAAACTTGGCCACTAACTATGTTGATGAATGATAAATTTATTGTTAATCTAGAAAACGATGAATTTTCTCAAAATATAATCGAGAAAACCCTAAGATGCAAATTTGAAAGGAAAATCATAGATTGTGTGTTTAGACAAAACAATCGATGATCTTTTTGTATCAAAATTCCTCCATCGATCCATTTGAAAGATATAATCAAAATACAATAGATACTTTATGCTAAAGCTGCTTACCATACTTATATTTTAAATGTTACACATAAATTTAAAAAAGAAATTTGTTTCTTTCATTTTTTATAAAAGTAAATATAGGTTTAAAAGAAACATCTTGATCTTTTGAAAATCAAAGCAAAAATAATTGACATGAAGATAAGAGAACAAACCTTGAGCATTGCTTTCCCGTTTCTTTTAGTGATAGGAATGCAAAAGCCTTAATTTTAGTTTTATTTAAGGGTTTCAAATGCTAATTATATAGAATGCGCTAGATTTATTTTGAAATTTGAATCTCAGAGTTGGGTCTTATTGTTTTGTTCGCCCATTTTCAAACTCCACGCGGGGCAAGAATTTTTTGTTCTTTTTTCACATGACGCGAGCATCTTGACTATCTAATTATGGGTGAAACCTTTTTATTTTTTTTAACAAAAAAGTCAAGTATTTGACATGTTATGATCAGTTGGGTTATAAAAGTAGAGGCTTGTGTTTTATAGTTAGAAATTTAAAATTCACAAATAATTGAATTCCAAAACAAAAGTGATTTTTTTTCAAAACTTTCTATTGTCTTTATATTGCATATTTCGTTTGAGTTACATGGAGGTCTTGTAATAAACGATCGGTTTGATATAGTGCAAATAAAAGATAAAAATAAAACAATTGCTTTGTCTGGGTCTCGTTTTCTTTTTAATATTGTAAATGCCGACAAAAGTTGTTGGATTGGTCCTTTTTCTTTTTCCATACGAATTTGAATTCATAACTATAGAAATTATTACATCTATTTTTTAAAGATCTTTTTTGTTTTTCACACTTAATAATAAGGGCTTGACTATCCTAAAACTAAGTTTTAATTGATAATTTTCTACATGAACCCAATATATTAACTCTTCATAAGCTTTCTTGAAACTTTAATAAGCATAAAAAATTTCATAAACGATCCAGTGAGATTTATTCTAGTGATAAATTAGAAATTCATATATATATATATATATATATATATATATATATAGAGAGAGAGAGAGAGAGAGAGAGAGAGAGCAATAAATGATTATTGAAATTCTAAGAGGACTTGCATTTTGAAAAACAAAAGAGAACAAAAAAACACCTATTAATAGTAACGTAGGGAGTATATAACTAGCA